>JAZKJV010001536.1:0-662271 GCA_037367405.1 Ottelia alismoides | reverse complement strand
TATGTCAAACATCCGAATTTGCTCAAAGAGATTGTCAAAGATCGAATCTTTTTCCACACCCAACGATTCAACCTCTGTGAAGACAGTTCCTAAGCAATAGAAAATCAAATCACCAGCGGATTTGGAAGAAGAACAGAGTCGAAAGCCATTAAAAACCCAATCTTTTCCTGATAAAGCGATTTGCACACAAATAAGAAACTACCGAATCTGCACAGGAACATAAACTAGCAATCTTTCGCAGCAACAAATCCGACGAAATCCTCACTCGAGCAAAAAAGTGGAAGCATCAAACTTTTTCCATGGGAGGACCCATCGAAGATCAAAACAGAGCAAATAAACTATAGAAAGTACCTGTGAGAGAGGAGGACTTGGACTCGATCCGAAGGAGGAGAGAGGAGAATGAGGGGAGTGGACCAAAGAGGTGGTGGGGATTAAAAAGGGAAGGATCGAAGGAAGGTTCCAAGCTGGTTTCCTCAGGAGCCTACATTTTTTCAAAGGGAGAGACGCGTGCACTTCACTCTCGTCATCATCACGCGGTTTCCCTTTTTACGATCTACCCCCTGTAGAAATTTTAATTCGCAAATGACGCACAAATAATTGTTCCATTCCATGCATGCCCCTATTTCCTTTCTTGTAACAAACATTATATTTGTAGAATTGTAGTCCTATCTTTGGTAGACGACAGTGCCGATTTGTACATGTAGAAAGTAATGAGATGAAATTAGTGTTTTTGAAATTGGACCGGACAACCGGTCCGACCAGTGAATCGGGCTTGGACCGGTCCGACCGGTGAATCGAGCTTGGACCGGTTTGGTTAACCGAATTATGTTGGTTCGGTTCGATTGTTCAAATTTTAATTAATATGTCCGGTTCAACCTATTTTTTTGACCTGTTTTAACCAGGTTCAACCGAAGTTGAACCGTATTTAATTTTTAAATTATTTAAAAAATTTATTGGTAGTAGGACTTGAGAACCCATAACCTTTGATTACCTATATCACACTTCCAACCAACTACACTAACACAACTTGTTGCATGCGTTGGGTTTTAAATATAATTAAACTATTATCATATTATCGAGCATCTAGTTTAAATAATATATATATGATATGTATGATATTTGATGGTGTATAAGAAAAATACTTTATGTATAATGTGAAATATATACATTATCTATGTATTTTATATATGTCTCAAGTATATTAAGTGTATATTATATATATTATTTCATTTCGGTTTGATTAGCCGGTTCAACCACTTTTTTCACCGGTCCGGTTTAATCCGGTTTTAAAAAATGATGACGTCATCATCCAGTTGAACCGGTTTGATTACACGGTTCGACCTGATCCGACAATTTCAGCAAGGTTTCCGGTTTGATGTCCGGTTCAGTTTCAAAAACCTTGGATGAAATTGCAATGTTTTGTAGGGCTAAAGTGTAAAAAAGTCGTGCGATTATTTTTAGTTCAGACCAACGTATTTATTTAGGTTAGGAATGTTTCCCTTTTCTCGGAGACAGGGACATTGAACACATCTCCAAAGTAGTTTTAGAGATTAATAATAAGTATATATAATAGATGGGGCCTCAATCATCTCGACGTGTTTGAGAATAGGGTTTGGAATCTTCTGCGTCTCCGGTCCCAAATAGTAAGAACAGTTCCCCCACAATGCTCTTAATATTCAATGAAAATGATACTTTGTTCGTTTTGTAAGTTTGTTCTTTTTAATGTTTGTGAATTTGGAAGGTCCGAATTGAGATTTGATCTTCTTAAAAAGGTGGTCTAAACTCAAGTTAAAATTGGAGAAATATTTGGATGTTGAAATTCTACTAGAGATCTACCACGTAGATTTTTAGGTTTTGGTAGTCATAATTCAAAGACCAAAAGTTTAGGGATATCCAATTCGATCAACCTTTTCTACTTTACAAGAATGATGTTTTAGGAGTATTATTCATCTAGAAGAAATACAGAGGTTGCAAAACAATCCTTCCTGAATTACTCTATTAACAATCTTGGATCAAACACCAAGCATTATATGTTACACAATTTAGTCCTTGCAGAAGAACAGACGAACTTCGACTTTCTTCTGACTTTCACTCGAATGGTGGAATATGCATATTCAAGCACTTCCTGCAAACTATAACAACTATATGTTTTACAAATACCAAGAATAATTCTTAATTTAAAGAGCAGTGATATCTGTGAGTCCAGCACAAGATGGGTATGAATTGTGCAATATACAATTCTTCTAATAACAATAACCAATTAAAAAATAATTCACAAATCACAGAGATGGAAGAATAATATACCACAAAAAGCACAATGATTTTTATGTGGAAAACGAAGTGGATGAAAACCACGATCCATAATTCTATTTTAGGATTTCCCGTTCACTCTCTCGATGAAGCATGTTTCCACTATTCCAGTGCTACTTTAGCCCGAGAGTAGCACAACCTCCCATAAGGCATGTTCCCTTCCTTTGACAACTCCCAAAGGAAGATCATCTCTCTCTCTCTCTCTCTCTCTCTCTCTCTCTCTCTCTCTCTCTCTCTCTCTCTCTCTCTCTCTCTCTCTCTCTCTCTCTCTCTCTCTCTCTCTCTCTCTCTCTTCTCTCTCTCTCTCTCTCTCTCTCTCTCTCTCTCTCTCTCTCTCTCTGAGAGAAAGAAATCAACAACTCATATACCTATAAAAAATATGAAATTCGACGTGTATTGACCATTTGAGATAGTTGATCTCATCCGACTTTTGGATCGAGTCAAATGACGAGCGTTCCCTCAGTTATATCCTTGGATGTTACTTTGGATTTTTAAAATTTCTTTACGGTGCTTCTTAGAAGAGTTCTATGGTAGTGATTTGGATCATACTACGTGAAGTGTGACACCTTACATAACACGCATTATGCTTAGAATCATATGGTCATCATAAACCACAGGCAGGATGGATGTTATGTTGAAGGGGATTGGGGTGATCTACAGTACCAAGTCGAGAAGAATGAATTGCTTTTCTTATTAGAATACGAGAGCAGATCCTCTGCAGTTTTGCAGAGTCTGTTGTAAAGTCAATGGATCGCTCGAGCTGTTCCATCTTGATCGAGTGGTTCGCACGAATTTCACCCATACCATGGAAATTCGTGTGAACCGCTCGATCAAGATCGAGCGGCTCTGATGATCCACGATTTTACAGCAGACTCTGCAGTACTGCAGAGGATCTGCTCGCATTAGACCGAAGGTTATGCCTACAAGACAACAACAAAAAAAAGATAAAAGATGGGTACCCGTGACAGGGATGCCATGCCAAATTTGTGTCATTTGATCAATATGCTACATTCCCTTGCTTCATTGCGCTAAACTCGACTTTATATAACACTGCAAATGTGTTCATGTTTTCTGTACTTTTACTCAAAAGATATTTGGTCGAAAATTCGCAAAAGACGAGTATTAGAATAAAGCTAGGCAACCAACTATATCTTGGTTGATATGGCATAACTTCAAGGTTCCGTGAGATAAGAGTTCACTTCCATTAGTGCAAAGAATGAACCGTGTCCTTGGTCACATATGGATTATACATGCGGCCTTCCTTCAAGTGGGGTGTTCTCTTCATCTCTTCAAACAAGTGTTATATTTCGTCCTCCGAGTAGGTGGTGCCTCTACCTTCATGTTGAGTGTGTCTTGGGATAAAAGCGAGTTATGTCCAAATTAATTCTATTCCCAATAAGTCATTCAACAGCACACAAGACCGGCTCCTCTGTTGTATAGCAGAGTCTGTTGTACAGCCAAAGCCGCTCGATCAAGATCGAGTGGTTCAAACGAATTCTGAGTTTTGGTGACTCTTTGCGTATGAACCGTTCGATCATGATCGAGCGGCTCCGACGATACAACAAATCTCAACAGTACAGCAAAGGATCCGCTCTAACAGCATCCTCCCTTCTTTTAAAAAATATATACAATATCTTATTCTTATAAAATGTAAACCTACAGTCAATTTGTCCTTGTAAGTTTTAAAGGTGAATTTAGTTTCCAAAGTAGTAATTTATAATTAAATATTCAACATAGTATAATATCGAAGATTGGTGTCCCCACCTTCCCCTAATATTTTTAAAAGGCGGTTTCGGCAGAAGAATTGTTTCGTAGGACAGCTTCTTTTATACGTTTTTCGACAACTTCGTTGGCATCTCCGTCGATATTATGCTTCGACAAACTTTATTTTATTAATCGCACATCGATCCAACCTAAGAAGATGTTACACAAATCGAATTTGAACGAACATACCGTTTAAGGCTTCGAATTCAGTTTAGTTCTACAAGATGTAGATGGGGGCTTCGATTCGTTCACGGTTCGATTCAGAACAGACGTCCAGTCTCGATTTTATACTCATTTTTGCTTTCGATTAAGGTTCTTGGAGAAGAAAACTTCAACAGTGTCTTCCTGTCATGCAATCGTTTTTGCAGCCATCAAGACTCACTAAGGTTCGTATATGCAATCTGATTCACTGATTTAAATCCATTTAAATTTACAGATGTTTATATCTCACAATTTATAAGTAACGATAGGTTCAACTCTATTTGTTTGCCATTAACCTGATCGAATCCTGATTCCTTTCTTTATATAAACATGAACGTGTGTTCATGTTTATTTTTTGTTCCTTTCCTAATCAAACTTTAATGAAAAGTTTGAGGTGAGAGAGGTGGCAAACATATATCAACTCATCCGCACGTCTCGACAAAAGCAATTCAAAATGTGTAAAACATGGTGCTTCTAGAGTCATAATTGGAAAAAAAACCAAAAGAGTAAATTACACAAAAGTATCTGAATTATGCCCTTGATTTCAATGTCATATATGAAGTTTAAGAGGTAACAATGCAACACATGATCTTTAAGATGTATTGACTATTTAAATTTAATTTATCATTGTCTTCCTAATCTTAAATAGCAACAATTCTAAATTACATTTAGACAAATCTTAAAAGATCAGGTACCGCATTGTTAACATTTAAAGTTCAAGTATTATATTGAAATCGAAATCATGTATATGATTAAGGGATTTCCATGTAATTTACTCAAAAACAAAATATTGAGATGGGTATGCATTAATAATAAAATGTGGTGCCACCAATTTCTACATATTTTGCGTAAGAGGAGATAGGTTAGTTTTTTTTTGATATTTTTACACCATGAACCCTAAGATCTGGTCAGGTTAGCCTATAATCTTGGAAATTACACCATGGATCCCGTAATCTTACTCTATCTAAAATACCGAAAAATGGATACAGATATGGATATATATCCATATATGTTTATAGATATATCCATATCCGATCCGTCACCGTATCCATTTTATACATATTTTGACATCCGTATTCATATCCATTTAAAATGGATAAGGATATGGATATTATTTTGATATACGCAAACATCCGTATCCGTATATCCGTTTTCATATATAAATATAATTATAGATTTATTTTTAACCTTACAAAACATAATTCAATATCTTCTATTACCATATTTGTATAATTTTTATGATAAAAACATATTTTGTAAACTATATCGCGTGTTTCCATCTAATTCATATATATATATATATATATATATATATATATTTAAGTCAATTCTATAGAGTATTTCTAACATTACTCGCATGCAATCAGTATCCGTTTTACATCTGTATATGTATTTTAAGGATATGATAAGTAGTTTTGGTATCCATCAATATCCACATCCGTATTCGTATTCAAAAACGTATAAAGATAAGGTAATATCTATGTCAGTGTCCGTATCCGTTCGTTGCACTGTAAATTGCCAAATTTGACCCAAGGTACTTCAAGGTAATAAAGAAAGGTATTAATATGTTTTATAACAAAGAAGGCTCAGAGTTGGAAGAAAAGCAAAATTTATTTTTAATCAAAAGAGGAAAATCCAATTCCTAAACATAAAGAAAACTTGGTGCCAAAGAACCAAAAGTATTAAAGTAAGAAACACCAATTATTAATTCTACATAAGATATTATAGGAAAATGGAGAACCTGAGAGGGAGCTTTTATAATAAAATGATCTTCTAGAAAAGCTCCCTGCTGGTACATGATGGTGTCAAACTAGACTTCTAATTAAGTAGTACCTGGTGTTTTATATGATTTGTCGGATTTGATTAGTTTTTCCTGTATCACTAAAAAAACTGCCTGCAATCCACTGGTACCCATGAGTCTTTTTTTTATAGAAACTTCAATACTGAAATCTGTCCATCGCAATCAAGATAATAGGGAAAGGAAGCCACAGCAGGCTGACCAAAGAGTACAGCCTCGCACAAAGGTTTCAAGCTCTTTCAAATGGATGCCAGTTTTTCCAAATGCAATTGCACCATTCCGAAATCGACATTTATCTAAGAATAATCCTTCTGACTCTAGAACCAGACAGATATCAAATTGGTCTAGAAAAGTATATTCAAATAATACCACATGGACGTGTCTGATTTGATTTAATAACCATAACCATATGTGAAAGCATAAACTTTGCATGGATATAAGGTTACATTTGTACGTGTATAAAATGGTTTTCTATTAACAGCCAGTCAGGTAGTTGCCCTCAGTATAGAACAGATATACCCTTTTTCACTTGTTGCCCTTCTGCAAGCATGAGAAGTTTCTCCAAACAATTGATATCAGAAGAGACATCATCATCTAGGTTGATTTCAAGATTTAAGAAAAACCCTAATTGGCTACAAAGATCCTCGAAGAAATTGCTTAATCAATGCCATAGATACGAGCAGAAAAGCTAGATGACACTCCACAGGCTCCATCTAGGTCAGGTATGTTAATGTTGAATCCAAACTTCATCGGTATATAACTGCAACTCCCACTTTATGTTTCTCTGTGGAGATCGATCTTTATATGGATCTACAAATGATTTTGAGTTGCTGTTGATAGCAGGTTTTCTTTGTTTTTTTTTTGTACAGATTGATTTCATATGTAATAGTACCTTATAGTGCTAACTTGTAATGTTTAACTAGAAAGAACATCTCCTGGATATCAACATAGATGTAATCAATGCACTTCCTCTTCCCTGGATGCCAAATGTATGATAAATATTATCATCGATCAGTGTCAACGAAATGTGTTTTGATGGGCGTGACATCTGTCGGAATCCAGATTGAACTTGCATCGGGATCGGGACAATCGTGCTGAGAAAGCAATCTGAATGTTGTGGATAATGAAAAGCTCCCTACCGACCCAAGCATTCTGCATCCAAACAAATAGGCAAAATTACTTGGTAGGCAAATAGGTGCACACATAGAGGCAGAACCACAGATGGACTCAAGGGAAAATGAGATGAAATGCAGTGTTTAAAAGTGCAACTTTACAAGTCTCTTTCTGTTGGAGCAACTGCAAATTTCGAAATAAGTCGAGCTTGGTACTTTTGGAGTTAAGATAGTTTCACAATGAATTAATATTCGACTCATTTCCAGTCCAACTCCACTAAAATTATGCTAATAATGGCAATCTAATGCGAAAAAAATATCATAAAATTTAAATTTAAAAGTTGGGCCATTACCATAAAGGTTCCATCCTCTACAACACTAGCTATGCCTGAACCAGAACCCTTTTTTCTTCGTCCCCTCATTTTCTGATGATGATCTCGTTGTTCTCAACCCAAGAGAAAAGTGACGTTTCAGGAAAGGACTGTTAAATGGGCTCTTCATACTCGAACTTGCACCCAACTTCCGACCCTTCCCTTCATGAAGTGCCCCTTTACTGTAGTTTTCTGCAGAATCATTATCAATATCAATGTTGGCAACAGCAATCCGAGATATCTTACTTTTGGACTTCAACTCAGCCTTAGCCGATAACTTAGAAGCATGTTTTCCTCCACCTGTACAAACCGGGCAAGATGGGTCGAACCTCTCTATATCAGATGTCACATTGTCCAAGCAGTCCGCATGGTAAACATGCCCACAGACCAAAACAGCTGCAACTGGGACCTCGTTACTTACAAACTTACGACCACTCCAAGGTGATCTCTCCTTCAGAAGCTTGGAGCATACTCCACACTTCTGTAAACCAGCAGATGGAGAGGAGAATGACCGATGATTAGACCCTGATATCTTGCCATTGCCCACATGTAAATTATTATCACTGTCAAATGACCATCTATCTTTTTGAGAATAAGCGATGAGATCAGAAAACATGCGAACAGACCAATTGTCTGAAGAACCGCCATTTGATCCTCTGGTAGACGGTTCATTAACATTGTTAGGGAGAACCAGAGAATGTCTTTCATCTGCCGGACTATTTTCATTTTGGGATCTGAGTACCGAAATGTGACTGTCGGAGATTTGCCTCGATATCTGATAACTGGGTGAACCATGAGCTTTCCTTGAAGATGGTGTATCAGAAAGGAGAGAGCAACTATGCGAGGAAGATGGATCAGCCTTAAGCACTGATGAAGATGGAGAAAAGGATAAAGACTTGGTGGTTAGTCTGCCAGGTTTGGTAGTCAATTTCAAGGCATCCTGCTCCTGTTTTCCACAGGGGAAAAAAAGGACAACTTCAAATCACATGGCTCCTAATGCCTAAATAGAAATCAGAAATACTGCTGAAAATGGGGTTCCAAGAACCTCTGGGGACTAACCTCAATATAAGTTGCACTTCCAATTGATAGATCTGCTTCACAAAGAAAGTAGCATATATCAGAAAAGAAACAATAGAAATCGATGAAACTAAGAGACAACGGAAATCAATGAAACTAACTCCATATCTAAAACTAACAAATAAAAGACTAATGTTCAAGGCTCAGGATTTATATATGTGATCGAACAGAGAAGCAGAGACAATTCACAAGTAATACTAACTTAAGATCGATCAATTGCACGAACTTAAATTTGAGCAGCATATCTTCATAAGAAACGCGTCTGCAAATAAATTATTTCTGATAAAACCAACAAAAAAACATAAACTGAAAAAGTAAATAGAAGACAATTGTATTTATGGGATTCAAAAGGCTTTAGTTTATATTAACATACTTAGAAAAATAATGCTTATAATCAAAGGTGTCTTAATAAAAAGACATTCACTAGATAATAAATAAACTTCTTGCTATATGCATCAAACTACTTGCATTTGTGTTATGGCTGAGCATGTAAAAACTGCCTGTCCACAGTTAAAATTTTAATTATTTAGTCAAATTACAAACAAGTTGGTCTGGTAAAGAATCAACAACATTTCTACAACCGTGTCTAATGCAGAGATGAAACAAACGACGCAGACATGCCCAAAACTGAATGAACTTAGCATCCGGAATCTCAAAAAAAAATCAATTACTGGATTACCAGGACCCATTTAAATTCTTTTTCCAATATGACCTTTATTACAGCACTAAAGAACTAAGCTCCATCCTATAGAGTCATGATTGTCTAATCTGTAGTGTGTAGTCCCTTGGACCCTGTCGGCACCAGTCAATTCTAACCATCTAGCTCCTCTAAGAGAGGATCTATACTATACAAGAAAGACATCATTCTACACCACTTGTACCAATACATATAATAAGGCATGATGAGTTGCCAAGCTCACAACATGTGTTCTCGACCTAGAGATTTGTGTTTTTAACCATAGTAAGTGTCCAATTTCTTCCTGATTATCATGAAACCTGCATTAGAATTGAGATTTAATCCTAAAGATGCAACCTCAACAACAACAACAACAACAACAACAAAGCCTTTTCCCACAATTAAGTAGGGTCGGCTACATAGATTCTTCGTCTCCATTCATATCTATGTTGGGTCAATCCTGGGCTTATATCCAAAAAACTAAGATCCCTTCATATAGTCTCTTTCCAACACTTCTTAGGCCATCCTCGCCCTATCTTAGCCGGCTCAATATCCCAACACCCGCATCTCCTAACCGGTGCATCAGTTGATCTTCTTTGCAAATGACCAAACCATCTAAAGCGGTTTTCTTGCATCTTATCCTCGATCGGAGCTACATCAACTTTCTTTCTGATTGCCTCATTCCGAATCCGATCTTCACGTATGTGTCCACACATCCACCTTAGCATTTTCATTTCTGCTACAGCCATTCTCTGCACATGCCTATGGTTTACAGGCCAACATTCAGATCCATAAAGCATAGTAGGTCTCACGACTGCTTTGTAAAACTTTCCTAATTTTTAAAGGAATTTTCTTATCGCAGAGCACAGCAAAGGCTCCTCTCCACTTTAGCCAGCCTGCATTTATTCTATTAGTAACATCTCCATCAATTTCCTCATCATGTTGCAAAATAGATCCCAGATATCTAAAAGAATCTCTCTTCCCAATGTTATCGTCATCGATCTTCACATCGATTCCTTCACCATTGCTTCCATCAAAGGAGCACTCCATATATTCTGTCTTAGCCCTACTTATACGAAATCCTTTAGTCTCCAATGCATGTCTCTAGACCTCAAGCTTCTCATTTACTCCATCTCTAGTCTCGTCAATCAACACAATATCATCAGCAAATAACATACACCAAGGTAACTCATCATGAATGTGACTTGTCAACTCGTCCATAATCAAAGTAAAAAGAAATGGACTCAAAGTTGAGCCTTGATGTAAACCAATGTTGATGTCAAAATAGTCAGTCTTCCCAGACGAGGTCCTCACACAAGATAAAGCCCTATCATACATATCTTTTATGAGGTTAATGTATAAGACAGGCACTTGTCTCTTCTCCAAAACTTTTCACAATATCTCTCGTGTGATAAAATCATAAGTCTTCTCCAAATCAATAAAGATCATATGGAGGATCTTCCTTTTAGCTCTATAAATCTCCATTGTTCTCCTCAGCAAATGGACGGCTTCAATAGTTGAGCGACCCGGCATGAATCCGAATTGCTTTTCTTTTACTTTGGAAACTTGTCTCAACCTTCTTTCGATCACACGTTCCCAAATTTTACAACTTCAAGCTTTCACAAAATTTCAGTGCAGATTTGAGGGCAAATATCAGTGCAGAAAAAATAGAACAAAAAACAATGCAAAGGGAGTTCGACTGAGACTTGAATATCAATAGTAAATGTTTTTGCTTTTAATTTTCTTAAGATTTTAAGTTGGGATGAAAAAATGTTTGATCTATTGTGTTTCGTGAGGTCCTTTCTATGTTGAATGCCCTAAACTTTATCTCAAGGATATCATAATAATGTTCATGTGTTCACACGTCCTTAATCAAATTAGAAGCTCTATCATCACCTTCTTGAGAATTTTGATTCCACGCAGCTCTGGGCCGATAAACAGGAAAATAATACGTTTTCCATGATAATGGTGCTTTGAATTATACATCTTGGCGGATAACTAGGGTTAAATGATATATTTTCCATGCCAATAGCGCTTTGAACTATTTTTGGTCCACGAGTGTTATTCCAATCTTATGTGTGTAATCTATATATTTGAGTATTTCCTCATAAATAGATGTATATGTTAAATCTTAATTATAGATGGGTGCGTTAAGTATTATCAACATGTTGAAGCAGATAATAGTACAAATGATTACATTATATAAATGGGATTAAGCATTGGCTTTAATAAGCATGTATGACCTAGGTATATTAATATGCTTCATGGATGAATGGGAAATGAGGTCCTCATCAACATGTGATAAACAGTAACTCAAGTGTGTTGCTACTTGCTACACCTTTCGGCTATAGTTGTATCCACACGCGATGAGAACCAACAATAATATCTGCCAACTAATTAAAATCTACTGATATCCACTGTGGCTATAGCTGGATAAAAGGGTTTCTTTAATACTTTATTAGATCAATCATATTTGTACACCTGTGTAACCAAGCCACACCAACGCATGAGTTCATTGGCTCGTCTGACATGCATAGGTACACTTCCAGGATAATACCCAGTACATAAAAAGGAAACAACGAGCTATTTCACTTCAATAACTCAACCTGTACATCTCACGGTCATACCAGTAGATGTGTGATATATGGGAATTATGAGCTATATCATTTCAATAACTTAAATGTAGATATAAATCTCATGGTCAAACCATAACGCCCCTAGTTTGGATGATGCCTTCTTGAACTTCACAGTAATTTGGTTTGTAAATAATCAATAATTAATTAGGGACATGAGAAACACCTTGAATTGATAAATGACGGATGCTAGTAGTATAAAATATAGTGAAATGGATTTGTACTACAACGTGGTGCCCAATTCATTTTGAACACCCTGAAGACTATAATTCTTTTATGTAACATTACTTGATAAATAATTGAACTATGGCAAAGTCTTTCACCTTTCATGATTGTTATTTGTCTTTAATTGTGAAGCACAATGTTTGGAAAACCTTACAATTAATATGTGAGCATGAATGTTATCATTGCATTGCTAGGAGCAGGTGATTACAAGGAGTGAGTGACTAGATGACTCATCTTTATGCAACATGCACTTGTCAGTATAAGATATCACCCACACAATCAGCTTGCGAACTGTTGAAGCGAGGCTCGGATTTCAATGTGTTTGTCACAATTGTGTATCTGATCACACGATGGCGATGGGTTCTCTTATTGTGGGGTATGTAGCTTTTAATTGTGTAGTATGTTATGAAAACAACTACAATGGTATAATAGATAGTGGGATATGAAGTTATGGACGGATTACTTTGTGCATGCCAAACTAGATCTCAAGAAGACTAAAAGTTCGTGGTTTTTAACTCACTCATATCCTTAAATGTGCTTCACTAAAGTGTGAATTTCAACATCAAGCTTTGGTTATGAACTTCGTAAAGGACTAGCTTCTCAAATGTCAACTTGAAGACAGGTTCTTTACCTTAACCGGCATAACATGAAAGGAGAATATGAAACTCACTAAATAGCCTTGATCCTATAAAAGTAGGGATAATACAAGAGTTGAGTCCTATCGTTTCATATATCACGAATGAGATGGAAACATGCCTCCATGTCATGATGTGCATTAGCATGTCTTGCATTAATACACTGGCATGTCATTTTTCAATGGTGCAGGTGGCTTGCCATCACTATTTCTCAATGTATCGCTCATTTCACACATTTAGAAATCCATTTATGTTGTCTGTTTCAATATGTTGTTTAGTGGGTTTTTACACCACAGACCCTATAAGCTTTATAAAATACCTTCACGGCCATGTTGGTCCGTCCAACGCAAAGAACCCTTCGTCTATGCCCAATGTACCTTCTAACCTGACCGGAGGAAATGCAAGTAACCCACAGGGTTCGGTCCACATGTCATCCAGATGTCATTCGAGGGCTGACACTACAGGACATGTCAGGTACGAAACTGGTCGCGACTTTAGACCCCAGTTCTGTTTCCATAGAAAGCATATCACTACATCTTCGACCCTTCTCTCTACCATCTTTCTTGTCCCTTCTCAGCAATTTCCGAGCAAAGAATGGTTGATGCAGCTATGTTCTGCCTCGCCTAATCCCTCCCCCACGCCTCCTCCAACATCATCTTCCTCGAACAGTCTCTCACGGGAAACAAAACCATCATCTCCAAAGGTGGGTGATTCGAAGTGGGTTTCTTCTCTCCATGTGGTGGTACTTCTCCCAAATACTATTTGGGCATCCGGTACCATAACATCTCAATGAAACTGTAGTTGTTGCAAACAGAGAGTTCCCTCCCTATTCTTGCTCCGACAATGAGTTCAAGATCTCCGAAAATGGCACCATCATCCTCACGACAAAGTGCCCAAAGAACCCCACTAGGGCATCGTCGAATCCTAGCAAAGGAACCGCAAACACAACGGTTGTGGGTCTTCTGACACCGATAATTTCACCCTACAATATGCATAAAGCGTGCTCTGCCAGAGCTTCAACCACCCACCAGGCAGCACTCCACAACATGAACTCGGGTACAACAGACAAGTGGGAGGAACTAGACGCTCACATCATGGAAGAGCCCAAAGGACACTTTTCCAAGTGAGTATATGCCCACGATAGATCCCAATGGAGGCGAATAGTTCCAACAAGAAAGACCGTGATCGGCTCCTGAAGATTACTGTAACACCCTCAAGTCCCAAGGTGCGGGAATAGCGTGCGATATCGGTTATCGCACGCCTGTGTGGTTCGGTGACCACACAAGAAAGTTCTGGAGGACTTCACCTTAGCGCACGGACAGCTAAGGAAGAGGTTTACCGCATGAAGGTTTGGAGACCGCGTTCCCCTGTGACAATTGGTATCAGAACTTGAGAGATGGTGCCCAACACCGGTTATCGCATTGCTTCCTTGGAGGGAGTCGTGACGTTGATACAATCCACACTGGGTACTCATGCCCAACGCTTGGCTCGTCTTGAGGATGAAGCAGGCATGGGATCATCAGGCATCGATGACGGGAGTTCACGTTCAGCTGGCGCGGTCAAGGCATTCAGGGAGAAGCTAGAGGAGCTTGAGATCCTAATGCAAAAGCTACATGAGGAACTCTCCATCATCAAGAAGGCAGTCGCGAACAAGACGGATCCAGCGACGCGTGAAGGCCAAAGGACCCAGAGCCCAAGTCCTTCTCAGGTACACGGTGTGCCAAAGACTTCAATTACATGTGGGATATGGAGGTGTACTTCAAGGCTGTCAAGACTCCTAAGACAGAGAATGTATCCATGACGGCAATGTACTTATCCGACTATGCAAAGCTATGGTGGAGGAGCCATGCATCCGAAGGAAGACCAGACATCTCGTCTTGGGATGAGTTGGTGAAGGAGCTGAAGGAGAAATTTCTACCCACCAACAATGCTTGGGTAGCAAGGGAAGTACTCCGAAAGCTGAAGTAGACGGGAACCGTATGGGAGTATGTGAGGCAGTTCTCATCACTGATGTTGAACATCAAAGGTATGTATGAAGAAGACAAACTCTTTAATTTCATAGTGGGTCTCCAGAATTGGGCTCATGCGAAGCTTAGGAGGAAAGGTGTGAAGGACCTCCATATGGTCATCGCTGTAGAGGATGCGTTGGTTGACTATAAAGTCCAACCCACCATCGAGAAGAAAGAAACCGAGAAGGTAAAGAACAAGCCTAAAGAAAAGAGTAAGGGAAAGTTTAAGAAGTTCGACAAGAATGAAACTTCGAGGGAGGAAGCATAATCCTCCAAGAAGGTCGAGCAACTTAAGGGGAAAGGTTGCTTCATCTGTGACGGACCACATCTGGCGCAAGAGTGCACGAAGTGAGAAAAGCTGAACTCCATGACGATGGAGGAGAACTCGGATGAAGAGGCGCGCATGACGAACCTCAAGTTGCTACGTAACGTTCGCTTGTGTCCGTTGAAGTCGAGCAAAGAGGCGAAGATAGAGGTGGAGCACGAAGATCCAGAGCTGGAAGACTCTTTCAACCAAGATAGACACTGGAGTGACGCACAACTTTCTCTCCAGCAAAGAGTTCGGAGGCCTGAGAGTTCCCTTGGAGAAGAATCAGTGTCGTGTGAAGCTTGCCAACTCCAAGTCACTGCAGATCGAAGGTACGGCAAACTACAATGTCCAGTTGGGTGATTGGCAGAGAAAGGTACGCTTCCTCGTGGTACCTCTTGACGACTTCCAAGTTTATTCTGAGAGTCGATTTCTTGAAGAAAGCAAAGGTGTCTATGACTCCTTATATAGGAGGAGTTTTCTCCGCGGCTGCAGATAGCCCCTACTTCATTAAACCTATCAAGAAGAAAGCATGGCTTTAAATTTCGCCGACGGCCAAAATTCGGCAGAAATTCGATTTCGATCAATACGATTTCGAAACTTGTATATATTTCTGTTTCCAGGAATTCGACCCCATGTCGGCGGATATTCGACCGAATTTCGGTCCATGTCGACATCTTTCGATCGAAATGACTGAAAGGTGGATTCTCTTCATATGGGAGAATCGAATTTCAGCCGAAAGGTGGATTCTCTTCAGTTGTATAATTCTAATATGAATATATGATATTTCAATATGAAAGGCATCTATCCATATAAAACCATTGTTGTTTACTTCTTTTTGGGCTTGAAGGAAAATTTCAATGTCAAAACTCTAAAGTTAATATTATGTACAAAATTTGATTCCAGCCAGCCACCGATATGGTGACCGAAATCACTATTTCTATCTCATTTATGGCCTTGATCATAAAAACATCTTATTATTAGAATAAAAATTTATATTTCTATCTCATTTATTGATTGAACAACATTAAAAAATCTTAATTTTATTAAAAAAATTGAGATTTCAAGTCATTTCCAGAATTTCCAACTATTTCATCAAAATTCCACCAAAATTCTCTTTTCGTGCTTACCGAAACGAAACCAAAATCCGATATTTGAAACCTTGGAATAAAGGATAGGTTGGAGTCATGTTCACGATGCAAGTTTGCAATGGGGCTGAAGAAAGAAGAAACGACGATACCTGTCAAAGAAAATGACGAGGAGATACAGCCATGCCCCAAGGCAGTACATAAGATGTTGGACGAGTTTAAGAACGTGATGCCAAATAAGCTGACCAAGAAACTTCCACCGAATCGCAACGTAGATCACGCCATCAAGCTACTGCCAAGTATGCTACCCCTGCACTTGCACCATACAAGATGATCCATGCACATCAGGAGGAGTTGCGGAGACAACTCAAGGAGCTAGTGGACGTTGGTCTGATGCGTCCAAGCAAAGGCCCATATGGAGCATCGGTGATTTTCCAGAAGAAGAAAGACGGGATCTTGCAGATACATGTGGACTACCGTACGTTGAATAACGTGACGGTGAAGAACAAGTACCCCGTCCCCAATGTTGAAGACTTATTTGATCGCTTGGGTCAGGTCAAATACTTTTCAAAGATGGATCTCAGGTCGGTATACTACCAGGTCCGCATCAAGGAGGGAGACAAGCTGAAGACTGTGTGTGTGATACGCTATGGTTCTTTTGAATTTCTTGTAATGTTGTTTGGATTGACTAATGCCCCGGCTACATTCTGTACCCTGATGAATGATGTCTTCCGCTAGTATATCGACTCTTTTGTCATGATTTACTTGGATGACATAGTGGTGTATAGCAGTACCATGGAGGAGCATGTCAAGCATCTACGAATGGTGCTTGAGAAGTTAAGGCAGAACCGATTGTACTTGAAGACGGAGAAGTGTGCCTTTGGTCAAGAGGGCATCTCCTTCCTCAGGCATATCGTTGGCGGAGGCACGATGCGCATGAAACTTAGGAAGACTCAAAAAATTGAAGAGTAGGCGATACCCACATAGGCTATGCATATGCGATCCTTCCCCGAATTGGTGAACTACTACAGGAAGTTCATCAAAGGATATTCCAAGAAAGCGGCACCCCTGACGGACCTACTTTGAAAGAATCAACCTTGGAGATGAACGTGTGAATATCAAGACATTCCAGAAGTTGAAGAGGGAGGTGGCGAAAGAGCCAATTCTACGATTTCCAGACTTCGGAAAGACATTTAAAGTCCACACCGACGCATCCGATTATACACTTGGAGGTGACCGGTGCAAGATGAGCACCCTATGGCATATGAGAGCCGCGAGTTGAATCCATCAGAGAAGATATACTTTGTACATGAGAATGAGATGACAGTAGTGGTCCATTGTCTGAGGACATGGCGCCATTACCTCCTCGGATCGAAGTTCGTGGTGCAGACGGACAACATGGCAACAAATTGCTTTACCACACAGAAGAAGCCAACTCCCAAGCAGGAACGATGGCAAGACTTTCTTGCCGAATTCGACTTCGAGCTTCGCTACAGGCCTGGACGAACCAATCATGTAGCAGACGCTCTCGCGAGGAAGAGTGAACCAGAAAAACCAAAGATCACGGTGATTGCATCAGTCACCCATGTGTCTGGATACATACTCGAGCGCATCCAGGAGCAGACACGGGAGGATCCGGTTATTTCACGTTTGGTGCGGCGCATGGATGATGAAGTCCGAAGATTCTGGATAAAGGAAAGTGTCCTCTACGCAAATGGCAAGAGACCCTATGTCCCCTCGAGCGGTGGCTTGAGGAAGATGTTGTGGAAGGAAACACGCAACGTACAATGTATTGATCGTCCAGGGGTGGAGCGCACGCTGGCATTCCTCTCCTCAAGCTACTTCTGGCCAAAGATGGAGGAAGACGTAGAAGTCTATGTGCGTACTTGTCTTGTATGCCAAGAATTATACAAGACTGAGAAAAAGAAGACGGTAGGACTGCTGGATCCCCTGTCCATTCCTTCACGTCCGTGGGAGACCGTCTCCATGGACTTCATCACGGGGTTCCTGAATTTGGATGGGAACAATGCGATGATGGTGGTAGTTGATCGCTTCTTCAAATACGCGATTTTCGTACCAGCACCCCAAGAGTGCACAGTAGAGACCACAGCGAAGTTGTTCTTGCAGAACATGGTAAAGCACTGAGGCATATCGTTGGACATCATGACTGACTATGATGCTCGGTTCATAGGTCAGTACTGGACGACCTTATTTGAAATGCTGAAATCCGATCTCAAGTTCTCCACCTGCAATCACCCGCAGACGGATGGTCAGACAGAGCGGATCAATACCTTGCTGGAAGAGTATTTGAGGCATTATGTGACGACTAATCAGCACAATTAGGTGAGTTTACTATAAACTGCCCAATTCTGCTACAACCTGCAGCAGACTTCCACTACTGGCCAGAGTCCATTCGAAATTGTGATGGGCAGGCAACTTATGACACCGCACGAAGTAGCTAAGCAGAATAGTCAATGACGGTGTCCCGTCGCACAACGCTTTGCAATGGAGAGGCAGGATCGGTGGGAGGAAGCGAAGGATGCGTTGGCTCACGTTCAACGTAGGATGAAGAAGATGGCTGACAAGAGTCGTAGGTCAGTCTAGTGCTAGGTTGGGGAGAATGTGAGCTGAAGCTTACACCCGGATTTGAAAGCTCATTCTTCGTTACGATGGACCCTTTGAAATAGTTCAATGCGTGAGATCGCTCGCCTATCACCTACGTCTTCCAGAGAGACTAAAGATGTATCTCGTGTTCCATGTCAGCTTCTTGAAGGAGCACCATGACGACGGAGAAGATAGCACCAGGAGGACATCAAAACGTACTCCTCATAATGCTCGAGTTTAGCATATGAAGGTAGTTGAGAAGATTCTTGATAGGCGCGTAGAGGGCCAGAGCAAAAAGCATCGAATGATCTTTTTCCTTATCAAATGGAAGGGACTCCCATAGGAGGAGGCAAGCAGGGAATGCGATACAACCATGTGGCAGTTCGAGGACCTTATCAAGGACTTTTTGGAGATGCGAGATCAGTCGCGATACCTGATGGATCGGGTAGGGGAGGCATGTAACACCCCCAAGTCCCGAGGTGCAGGAATAGCGTGCAATATCGGTTATCGCACGCCTATGTGGTTCGGTTACCACACAAGGAAGTTCTGAAGGACTTCACCTTAATGTACGGATAGCTAAGGAAGGGGTTTACTGCATGAAGGTTTGGAGACCGTGGGTTTCCCTTAGCACAACACAAGTGTCCGACGCATTTGACTGAGCAGAGCTGCAACATCCTACGTAGGAGTGTGGGGCCTACTGATGACATGGCAAGATGACATGGCATGCTGACGTAGTAGACAACATGGCATGCTGACGTAGTAGACAACATAACATGCTGACGAAGCGAGCGACGTGATATCAGTTGCAAAAGACGAAGAGATTGCACGGAAGATGAAAAGCCAAGGCATGTAAAGAGTCACCTAAGAAGATGGAGGGTCTCCGCAAAAGACGAAGAGTCGTACATTTATTGTACATATAAATTATGTAATAACTAGTGTACCTTCATATACCACATGCTTGTGTATAAAAGGAGCAGTAGAGCTCATCTGTAAACAACACGCTTGAGAGTGAGTCTCTTGCTAATAACAAAGAGAATTTAATGCCATTAATCTTGTATCCTTGTATGCTTGAGTGCTTGTGTTCGAGTATTTGAGCGGTGTGGTTATTCAGCATGCTGGTTTACGTCTACACGCATCAGGGAAGGCTAGTTAGCTTGCGAGAAGCTAATGCTGTACAGGTTAGTCTCAAAAATTAGAATTGAGATTAGACCCCTATGACAACTACCACCATTATCGATCTGTCCACCAACTCAACGGGATTAGTTGACGCCAACGAAGAAGAATGTTGCGATTGCATGTACAAATGATTGCTCATGTACAGCTTACACATACAATGCCAAGTGTTTGATACATGGAAGAGAGAGCTCACTAACCTCAAGCAATCCTCTAATATTGAAGATGGCACCATAATCCTTAGCCTTCAACTTGCAGCCACTGACGTCCTCGATTCTGGCAGATCCCATAAAACTAAAACTACGTGGCACCCATCGTCTGTGTGATGGTAGGAATCAATTTTCTTGCAGTTGCACCTCTCGTGGATTTGGCTCCGCGTACAAGGGCATCATGCCATACAAGTCCATTATAACAGTGAAGAAGCTCGAGAGCGGCGGACAAGGCGACAAGCAGTTCCGAACAGGGAGCACATCAACATCATGTAGCTTCGTGGCTTTTGTTTCTATGAATCTAAGAGGATTCTAGTGTATGACTTCCTCCCCAACAAATCCCTCGACAACTACCTTCTCCCAAGGAGCTCTTCAAAGCTCACCTGATGTACAAGGTTCTGGATAGTTGGTTGGCTATTGGAGGGCGTAAGTGGATTTTCACTTTGGAGAATGATCATTAGTGGAAAAGCAAATGTATCCTAACATGGGGGTATGCCATGTAAGGGTCCGATTTTATGAGGGCGAGGTGATGATTATGAAGTTTACATGGTCGAGAAGGTAATTTACAAAGTTTATAGGATTTGTGGTATAAAATTCCCTTGTTTATTTGAATATTAAGTCCTTAATGAATTAGACTATTAAGTTTGTAATTGTTATTTAATTAAGGTTTATGAAATGTTAGTAGCTTAGTTTGGATATTTGAACCTTAGTATTACATTTCGATGAATTTAGTTGATATTTTGTTTGGCACTCTTATCCTATGTTGATATGCCTTCTCTTTCTTTTCCAAAAATTTTGTTCAAGATATTGTTCGATATTCGTCGATATATCGAAGAATTTCAAATGAGAAATGTGTATATGAGTTGCTAAATTTCTCAGATTTTGCCCAAATTCGATGAAAACTCTCCCATTTTTCCACATCTTCGAGTTTTTTTGAAAGAGATGTTATTGTTGCTTCTTTGGTGAATCTACATGCTCTTATAAGATGCCTAAGATCCTAGTTTTCCACAAGGCTTCACATAGAGGACATGTCCAGCTTTATTTTGGTTGAAGGAGTTTCAACTAGTTAAAAATTGTGCGGAGAAGCATGGTTAAAGAACTCAGCCCTATCTTGGTGATTTTGCACACATAACGCCTATGTGTGCACAAGTTGAAAAGACCCTTTTTAGGAAAAATGGGATGAACCACCTTTAGATATCCATCCAAAGAATATATTTAATAAAATTTGAGGGCTTATATTCTTTATATTTGAGTGCTCAATTCTTTGATTGCGTTTTATTTTAGTGGCTTTTGTACCTTTTGATCTTAGCAGTAAATGTACTTTGGGTGTGCTCGCCTCGAGACCACACCCTCATGCTTTTTCAAAAAACTCAAAAATCATGAATTTGGCTCTATTTAATTAAAGCAAATTCTGTAATTACATAAGATAATCCTTAAAAACCTTAAACAATTAGCAAACAAGAAAGCATTAGAAAAAGAGAGCAAACATGAAATAAGGTGGTGTTGACGCATATAGATTAACTGTACCTCTTTGTTATTTTATTTTTCTGTTATCCTCTTTATGTAATTTACCCATAGGCTACTCTCCTATATAAGAGAGCCTAGGGCTTATGGAATAGAACAAGTCATTTGGTTTTTCCCAACATAGTATCAGAGCGACGGTCCTAGACCGGAGTTCTCGAAACCCTAACCCTAGCCCACCCCACCCGCCGGCCTCTCTCTCTCCTCTCTCTCTACTCGGTGCCGCCCACCTCCGATCGCCTGCGGCATCGCCTGTGCGCATCTGTGCGCGCGTGTGCTCACTCCAGCCCTCCAGCCCTGCGCCTGCGCGCACTCCAGCCCTGCATCTGTGCGCATCTGTGCGCATCGGTGCGCGAGATCCGTGCGCATTGCATCAGCGCACCGCATAGCGCATCGCGTGCGCATCTGTGCGTCTCTTCGTCCCAGCTGCACACGCGAGTAGCGTGTTCTTGCCGCCCCTGCGCGTGAACTCTGTGCGTGCGTCCAGACCACAGTTTGCGTCATTGTGATTGATTGCGCGTGTCCAGACCGTAGCGCGCACATATTCATGGGGATAGTTGCTTGACGTCTACACATGCAACTAATCCCGTCTATGTCATTGTAGACAAAGATTATCTTCTGTCAGTCGCTCCAGTCTTCCGTCTCCAGTATGTCAGAAAGCAAGGCAGATATCCCGTCTATTGGCGCATTTCGTGGTCCAGCGCCCATTGTCAAGATGGATGGTACGAACTATGAACTGTGGGCAATGCAGTTCATGAGTATGATGAAGTCTATAGGTAAGAAGCACATTCTTACCGAACCTGAGCCTGCAGAGAAGACTGGAGTCCATGCCTCATGGGAGGCAGATGATGCATATGCCAAGGTCTGGCTATCTGGCATATTGGCTATCGAAATTGCCAATGACATTCTACATCAACCCACAGCCAAAGACATGTGGGATATCCTGGCGGCGACATATTCTCAGGCAAAGAACGAAACGAAGATCCTGCAACTGCAACATGATATATTCACAATAAAGCAGAATGACCGCCCTTTACATTCTCTCTACACATCACTGAGAGGGATGTTCGAGAAGCTCTATAGCTTCATGCCTCTTACCGCCACGCCAGAACAGCAGAAGACATACAAGAATGCGACGATGGTGGGTGTGTTTCTCGCTGCACTCGATCCAGAGTATGAGGCAGCACGGTCTCAGATTTTGGCAGACTCGACTATTCCTCCCATGGAGGAAGCCTTTCACAGATTGAGTAGGATCACAGTACCTTCAGCAGCTGCGAGTCAGAATTCCTCAGCCATGGCGGCAAACAGAGGCCGCGGATTTCATCAACAGGGCCGTGGACGTGGACCTCGTGGAAGGGGTGGCCGTACTAGGCCAACATGCACATATTGCCACCGAGTCGGACATAATGAAGACACATGCTATTCGAAGCACGGATTCCCTGCATCTGCACGAGCCGCTGAGCAGATAGAGCCACCATCTGCTGGCTGCTGCTACCTTGGATCAACGATTTGATGATCTAGTTGCCCGCCTCAGGGGCATCATCCCACCATCTGGTCCACCACCGACTACAGAGAGTCATACTGATGTTGTTGCTTCTGCCTCTGCATCTACTAGTACTTCAGGTAGTACACTTGCACTCCACAGTAGTAGATCTGATACATTGCCATGGTCCATGGATCATGGACTCGGGCGCTACACATCATCTATGTGGCGACCAGAGTCTACTTACAGGATACACTCAGATCCCTCCAGGACGGACAGTAGTGATTGCTAATGGCACGCATTCCCCTATCACGGGTCAGGGGGAGATTAGATTGACATCTTCTATGCAGCTTAAGAATGTCCTACATGCACCGCATTTTTCTATGAATATGTTGTCAATTAGTCAGATTGCGAAGGATCTCCATTGTCGAGCTATTTTTGATCCATCTTCTTTGATTTTTCAGGACATCCGTACGGGCAACGTGATTGGTCATGGCTATGAGCAAGGAGGCCTTTACCGTCTGAACAGACCCCATTTGCCGGAACCACATCTTCTCCTGCTGGACAAGTATCTCCTCTCCTGTGGCATCTGCGTTTTGGTCATTTACCGCTTCAGAAGTTGTGTCGAGTTCTAACCTATGGTCTCTCTCACACACCTATCCAGTGTGAGGCATGTCAGTTGGGAAAGCATCACATGTCGTCCTTTCCCAGTCGTCCAGGTCGGAGTAGTAACTCCAAATTTGAGTTGTTTCATATAGATGTCTGGGGTCCGAGTCGTGTTCCTGATCATCAGGGACACAGGTTTTATATTGTCTTTATGGATGATTTCTCGAGAGTGTCATGGGTGTTCTTATGAAAAATAAATCTGAAGCAGGAAATATTATTATCCATTTTCTAAATGAAATTCAGAATGTTTTCTCCACATCTGTCAAACTTGTAAGAAGTGATAATGCTTTAGAGTTATGCACCCACACTTTGGCCAATTACTACTCCTCAAAAGGGATTATTCACCAACCTCTTGTGCACATACATCTCAACAAAATGGGATTGCTGAAAGAAACACACCGTCACCTTCTTGATGTCACAAGATCCCTTCTTATACAGAGTAATGCTCCCTACTCCTACTGGGGTGATGCAGTTCTTACTGCATGTTACCTAATCAACCGTATGCCCTCATCTGTCTTGAATGAACAGATTCCCTTTTCACTCATTTATCCAGACAAGGATTTGTTCGTTCTTACTCCTCGTGTGTTTGGGTCAGTCGCATTCGTCCATCAGTTGTCGCCTGGTACTGACAAGCTCTCTCCTAGGGCAGTCAAGTGTGTCTTTGTGGGGTACTCCAGAACTCAAAAGGGGTACAAGTGTTTTGATCCTGTGCGTCGGCGGTATATGATCAGTGCAGATGTTACATTTTTTGAATCTGTTATGTACTTTTCAGCATCTGGAGACATGCAGCTACCACCTATATCTCCTGATGCCGTATTAATGGCACCACCACCACCATTGCCACAAACAACACCACCGCCACCACCACCGCCACCGCAACCACCACCGCCACCACCACCGCCACCGCTAGTATCCCCACTACCATTCCATTACACCCGCAGGCCTCCTCCAGCTCATGGTCCTGACCCGTCAACTAGCTCGCCTATGGTATGTAATGAAAATATTAATGTTGATGGATCTGACGACATTTCTCAGCAGGATGTATTGCAGGAGCATAGTGAGAATACAGATGATTTGGATGTTCCAATTGCTCTACGCAAGCCGAAGAGAAGCTGTGCCAAATATCCATTATCAGCAGTTGTGTCTTATGAGAGGCTATCTGGAGACTTCAGGACGTTTGCATTGGCACTTTCAACTACAGACATTCACGAATCATCATGATGCTTTGCAAGATGCTAGATGGCGGCTAGCAATGGAAGAAGAAATGGCGGCACTTCAATCCAGAGGAACCTGGAGTTTGGTTCCTATACCTCCAGATGTCCAGCCCGGTGAGTTGCAAAAGGGTTGTTTACAGTGAAGCACAATGCAGATGGTTCCATTGACAGGTACAAGGCACGCCTGGTTGCATGTGGCTTCACACAGACATATGGGGTAGATTACCTTGACACATTCTCCCCTGTGGCGCGTCATTCCACTTTACGGATCCTGTTATCAGTTGCAGTTGCTAGAGACTGGCCACTTTATCAACTGGACGTGAAGAATGCATTTCTGTATGGCGACTTGCTGGAGGAAGTCTATATGCAACAGCCACCTGGTTTTGCTGTTGAGGGGGAGTGTTCCAAGGTATGCAGATTACATAAGGCCATCTATGGCCTTAAGCAGAGCCCCAGAGCATGGTTTCAAAAGCTTTCAGACCTCTTGAGAAACAAGGATATAAACGCTCCAATGCTGATCATTCCTTGTTTGTACAGAAGACGGCAAGAGGTATCATTGTAATCATGGTTTATGTTGATGATATCTTGATTACATGTGATGATGAGCAGGGCATTAAGCAGGCAAAGGAAAGGCTGGGGACCGAGTTTGTCACCAAGGACTTGGGAGTCCTTAGATATTTTCTGGGGCTGGAGTTTGCTAGAAATCCATATGGATTAGTAATGTCACAGAGGAAGTATGTTACAGATCTATTGACTGAGACAGGTATGCTAGGGTGTCGACCTGCTACGACACCAATGGATCCTAGCATGAAGCTCTATGATGATGACATAGAAGAGGTGGACAAGAGAAGGTACAGAGAACCGGTAGGCAAACTACTGTATGTCACGATTCACTAGACCTGATATATCATTTGCAGTGAGTCGTGTGAGCCAGTTTCATGGAGCAACCACGTCAGGCCCATATGGATGCAATACACCATGATTCTGAGATATTTAAAATCATCTCCAGGTGCAGGCTTGCTATTTAAGAAAGGAAAGGAGATCTCTATCACGGCATGTGCTGATGCAGACTATGCAGGATGCCCCAAGGACAGGAAGTCCACATCAGGATTTGCAGTCTATGTTGGGGATGCTCTAGTTTCGTGGAGAAGCAAGAAACAGACAGTGGTAGCTAGATCCAGTGATGAATCCGAATACAGGGCTATGGCCCAGGCTAGCACAGAAATGATGTGGGTGAAATCTTTACTTGCAGATCTATGTATTGATATACCTCTTCCTATGATATTGGGAGTGTGACAATCAGGCCGCCTTGTTCATTGCAAATAACCCAGTCTTTCATGAGAGGACCAAGCACATTGAAGTTGACTGTCACCTACATACGTGACATGGTTCAGAAGGGGTTCATTGCTACATCTCACGTCACATCAGAGAATCAGACTGCTGATATTTTCACCAAGGCATTACTTCGAGGCCCATTCCAGAAGTGTGCGTCCAAGCTGAGCATGATTGATATCTATGCTCCATCTTGAGGGGGAGTGTTGACGCATATAGATTAACTGTACCTCTTTGTTATTTTATTTTTCTGTTATCCTCTTTATGTAATTTACCCATAGGCTACTCTCCTATATAAGAGAGCCTAGGGCTTATGGAATAGAACAAGTCATTTGGTTTTCCCAACAGGTGGAGATGTTGAACATTAAGATTAAGATATGCATACTTTGATGGATTGATTCAAGAGAGAAAAAAGGAGACAAAATTACTCCATGAGACCTTACATACCCACCATTTTTGCTTCTGCAATGTCTATATATATTATGTACTAGCTTCATAGCTGACAGTCGATGTTGGCATACTTCACATCATTGTTACATCTACAAGACAATCACAAACTTGGGCAAGTCGACCCTGTCGGCCTAGATGTCCAAGTATGCTACAGCTCCTTTGGGATGGATAGTGGTCTACTTGGATAAGTCCCTTATTTAAAATTTTTTATTCAAAGCGGTTCTCCTTTATTTGCAAGTGATTCTTGGGAATGTCATCTTAACTTTTTATATATATGCTGAATTCACAAAACAATTTATTGAGTTTAGTCAAGGTTTATGGAGAATCTAGAATTTTGTATTCTCTGCACAAAATCTGCATCCATCACCATAAATAACAGATGATGAAGAATGATCACTAGCATTGAGTAATAAGTGAATCTGCGACTAAAACATCCACAAATAGAAATTACACCACACTGCAATATCCTCTTACCGAGCTTAGCTCATGTGGCCCTTAAGGCTGTTGACAACCACCACCTCAAAGTTTTAGTGTGCAACAAGCCAGTGGCATATCCAGGCATCGGATCAAAAAAATGGCAAAGCCTTTTCCCACTATAAGTAGGATCGACTACATAGATTCTTGCTCAAATCCATGTTGAAATATTAACTATTTTTTACGCTGGCTGTATTGCAAATATGCAACAGTATTGCACACATCTTTGATGAGCAGAGCAAAAAAAGGAAATGAAAGACATGGTAGAGAGCAGCGCAAAGGAGGGAGGGAATTTAAAAGGCTTAATAGGAAAACGGTGGCATACGAGGCATGTGTGCATAAGAGAAGTGACGTCATTAGGCAAAAGAGGATAGGGGCATTCTAATGCCTTTTAAAAGAGAGAGGTTTCACTTTAAAAAGAAACAGCAACAACAACAGCAACCAAGCCTTTTCCCATTTTTAATGGGGTTGGCTACAGGGACTATTTGCTTCTAAATGGATTGAATTGGATCACAATCTGATTTAAATCTTACAAAGCCAAACCTTTCTTACTAGCTTCCTTCCAACACTTCTTTGGTTCCACAGCTCCTCTTATAAGGTTCTTCCATTAATTTCTCACACATTCGAACTATAGCATTAACTGACCTTTGAACATGTCCAAACTAGGGGTGTCCATGTTATGAGAACACGACCCATTTGACTGTGACCCGCCCTGACCCGTTATTATTGAATCATGGGTCAACTTGCTCCATTCCAACGGGTATCAAATTGTAACGGGTACCCGGTTAATATCAATGGGTGATGGGAACCCACAGGTACCCGTGGAAGTACCTTCTCTATTAGAAGCAATTTTTTTAATTTATTAGATAAATATTAATCAACGGACAAAATCGATAATTATATTTTTATTTTCATGAGCTCTATTTATCAACATTTAAATTCAACGTATGTTTTTCTCGTCACTCCTTCATGGATCTATTTCTTCGAATATTAGATTGGTCAATTGTTGTTAGACAGTATTGTTATTTAATATTTAAATGAAAAATTATTTATGAATTCTATGGTAAATTTTTTTGATATGTAATTTTATTAAGTAAACAACTTGTACATAATATTCAAATAATGTTACTATGTACACAATAAATTTTGAAAGAATGTATATGTCCAATTCCATCAGTGCTCATTCATACACACACAGAGAGTTTATATTCATATAAGACAAATACACAACATGAAGGAGAGGTGACAATGGAGATAAACAAAGAGAATAAATCTCATTCATGGAAACTTCCTAGAATTACGATTACACAATACAAAAGGAGAAACAAAAATAAAAAAACAAAAAAAAACCAAGATTGGGTTCTACATGATCGATTCCTCAATTTCTCTAATATGCAGCGTTCACCTAATCAAAATGGGAATGACGTCGAGTCCGGCCCGAACTCGAAACCAATCTTGCGGGGCCTTGCGTCGTGCTTGTGTCCTAGATTTACACAAAAATCCAGGCCTCAACCCGACCCAAAGGTCGAAGAAAATTGACGAGTTCGTGCCGGGCTTTCTCAGGTTGGGTCCGATTGAGCCCAATGCTTCACCCTATCCGTAACCATGTCATATTCATAATGATAATGGCATGCGTGTACGGTAATCTAAATGATAAAAAATGCAATCTAAGAGATGAGGATATATGATACTATGTGGATAAATATAACTGTACAAATATACAAAACTGGAAGGAGTGCAATCGGATATGTGTATCCAATAATGCCCCCATCCATATAGGTTCATTCTTAGGAAATGAAGCGAATACTGGAATACAATATGTAAATTGACAAATGATATAAATATATGATTGTATTCGTATCTAATTGCATTAATTATCACATCCATCCGGTTGTTGTGATGGATATATGTGTACGATGTGATTTGTATGCCATTGCATTCATTATCATCTTGGATGAATATCAAGATAGATATATATATATATATCGATTTGGACCGGATTCAGGTCATTATTCTATGCATTAATTCAAATTTCCGCATGCTTGTCCATTTCAAAATGAATACATATACGAATACATAGTGCGTGTGCCATCATATGCATGTAAATTTAATCTAATCTATATCATATCTCTATTGTTTTTCATATGTAATTTGCATCCATTTCATATCCATATCTTTTTTAACGATTTGGTAATACATGTTCCATAGTTACCAATATAGGTATCTGTGTTGGACATGCGAGCCCACGGCGAGCCATTATGCAATAAATGTTATTGCAATTCACTCCTTGATCTGAAATAAAGAGTATATAATTTGCATAATAGGTCCCTTAGTACAATTAGGGTTGTGTACCATGGCCATCTTGATGATCATACAGTCGTTGATTCAATTATTGAATCATAGAGGCTGGTGCTTGGATGAATATCTAAAGAGTTAGATTGAGGACTCATCAAGCACCATCAAATGATTATTAAGAGATGATCTCTAGCCTGAGAAGGAGATGGCAATCCTTTCTCTAAAGGCTGATATCTGACCGACCTCTTGATGCAGGTCCTCTGCATAGGAATAGAGATTCGGAGGTGTCAGATTAGTTAGGTCAAAGAGTTGACTTAACGAGATCGAGATAACCAAAGTCCTATATCGTATGCTGTCACGATACAGGCACGCATCCTCTGACCGGAGACAGATGTGTTACTATATGTTTGAGTATGTACATTTGGCAGACCAGTAGGTTGATGACCTAATCAAGGTCTATACACCGGCGCGCTGGTGTGCATATAAGGGCATATGAGTAATACGATCTCTCAAAGGGATCATACAGGTTCAGTTACTGAACCGGAAGACATGAGCTCACTCATGAGATATTGGGAAGAATCAAATTCCATGCGCATGGTCGTCTCGCTTTGGAAGCTTGACTGAATTTGTAGGTTTGATATATACTTTTGGAAAGTATATGATCAAGACCTAGGTATGATATATGCTTTTGGAAAGTATATGATCGATACCGACTCCCAATGATCGAATGAGAAACTTACTGATAAAACCCTGAAGTAGACAGTGTAAAGTTGATCTAATACTTCGAGTTTACTCAGAGTCTTCCAGTATGCAGGATGTACAGGTATTAGGAATACCTGAGGGTGATGTGATCATAAACGATTGTATAACCATGACGCTTCCATTCCTAGGGAGTGATGAAACGGGTCTGGATTTTAGTGACTCCTCTCAGTAGAGAAGTAATCTGATCTTAGTCCAAATGTTGGACATTGATCTGAATGTGATTCAGATGCAATGAGAAGATTAGATTTGCGGTCTTGATTTAATCAAGCATCTATGAGAGGCCCGCGAGCTGGATTTGAGATATCATCTCAATATCCATGTCACTATACGTGGAACAATACAATCGCCCTGTCCTTATCTCCAAGTATTCGCGGAGAAAGCGCATTATCCTTGAAAGAGTTCATGGATAATTCTATCGTTGATATATGTATCCGAGCATTGAGAAAATGGATAATTAAATGTGATTTAATTATCATGAATAATATGAATTTGATTCATATTATAAAGAGAGTTATCTTAGATAATTAAATGTGATTTGATTATCAAAGATGTAAATAATATGAATGTGATTCATATTATTTGAGCACATGAGAATAAGTTATCCAATATAATTAAATGTGATTTAATTATTATGGATAAGAATAATGGGGATAGTAATATCCAATTATTCATAATATATTATAAATGTGATTTATAATGTATTGGAGAGAGTTAAATATAATTTATATTAGTAGATTAATTATTAATGTGTATTGGATACACATTGTCTAATTAATTGAAAATGTAAATTACATTTTGTTTTGTATTGTGAATGTGATTCACAATTTTCCAATGGCATGATTGCAATGTTCACAAAATAAATTGGATTTATTTTTGTGAAATAATATTCAACAAAAGTTGTTGAGAGATATTAGAGAGAATTATGAGATAATACAATCTCATATAATAGGAGAGGCATCCACCTTCCATATAGGAAGAGTGGACGGCCACAATTCCCACAAGGAATGTGGTGGCCGTCCACCCTTCTTATGGAAGGAGGCTTGCCTCCTTTCCTATTTCTCTAATTGAGATTGATTTAATATAAATCAAATTATATTCTACATATATTTGTTTTTTATTAAATTAATTGTTGTTGGTTTTTACCAACATAAATCTTAGCCATTGAAAGAAACACAATCAATGAGAACCATTGGATTTGTGTTGTCCCATGGATTGAGATCCATGGATCCCAAAACCAAATAAATAGAGAGGCATACCCATGCTCTCTCTTTACACAACATGTGCTATTGTAGCACATCTCTCTCTCTCTTTCTCTCTAGAGGTCAGCCCTCTCTCTTCCTCTCATGGACGTCCACCATGGATGCCATGGAGAAGTTCTCCATCGCCGTAGCATCGTCGTTATGCTGTCCGTTCGTCTGCTCGTGGATCTCCGTCTCCTTCGGTGTGCCTCGCTTCGGATCTCGTGTGTCGAGATCAGGAGATCCGCCGCTTGGATCATCAACATGGATTGCGAGAAGCACGCGGTTCATCCCCGTGCTCGCAAGCGTCTCCTCCGTCGGATCGGACTTGAGACAGGAGGTCTCTTCGTTTAGAGACTTGATCGCAACCACGCTTCAAGAGGTAATCCTATTACTTGTTTGTGGTTTAGACGAGACGATCCGAGAAGTGTTCTTGGATCATGTGGTCTCGTCGTAATAAAAATTTTTAATTCCGCTGCATCGAGCAACTAGTGCGACTAGTCGCTCCTCGTCGTATTCGATACGACGCTCACGCTTCCGTGATGCGCTTGAGGATCTAACCATATCCTTCAAGTGGTATCAGAGCCTTAGGTCGACGGTTTCGAATATGATTCGCTAACCGAGGACGATTTGGGTTCGTTAAGGTCGCGAAATTTTTTATCGCATTTGATTTCGCAGATCTGTTTGGTGTAATTTTTCGGCCATGTTTAAATTGTTTAAACACGAAAATAGCACTTGGATTTTGTTCCCCATTAAATAAGGAAACCATAGGATCTGAGTTTGCGTAAATCGGATTTCGTATGCTCTAGATATGGTAGTTTTAATGAACATGTATTCACTGTTACGGGAACTGCGAATCTTAACGTAACTAAAGAGTTAATTACTGTTTAGAGACGCCTCGAAATGCGTGAAACATCACTTGGTTTCTGTTCTAAATCAAATTAGCAAACTTTAGAAATTGACTTTGCTTAATTTGGATTTAAATTGATTGAGATATGCTAATTTTAGTAAGTAGGGGTCACTGCTGAAATTACTTTCCTAATCAAGACCATGTGATTGTCAATTAATGAAATTAATTGTTAATTTCGAGAAATAATTATGGAAAATATTTTTGAAATATTAGAGAATGATTATTTCCTTAATTGACTTGGCCCCAATCAATTAATTGATTAGATTTGATCTAAATCATAATTGAAATCACAATCATCAAACTCTTGCTTGAGTAGGATTGGGAATTTGTCTAGCAAATTTCCTTATAATCAAAATTGTTTTGATTACTATATGGTATAATTTCGGTTGAAAAACCGATGATCATCTCAAGTACAAATTAATCAATTTGGCATTATCCTTTCCCGAGGTGGATATGGTGTCTAGTCGGGGATCGCTGGGGTAGCGGGTTGCAACGTATGCGGTCCGTCCCACTCCCGCCGGTACTGGCCATGACAGCGGGTAAGGCCGGGATAATGTCCGAGGGATTAAGATATATTTTTCTAATTATTAAAACACGAATTAATACGTACTTTGAGACTAATACCATATATATTCAAGCATAAAATTAAGTTTGATTGATTGAATTGGATTGATAATTAATTTAATATGATTAAGTTAATTATGTCCAATTAAAATACTCTAATATGATTGGAGTTAAGAATTCCCTTGGAAGAATTAATTATATGAATGTGATTCATAGTAATTAATTAAATTTGAATAAGAGATGGAGGATCACATAAGTGACATCCATGGTCTCCCGTCAAGGCGAAGGGTTTCGTCGCCAAATATTATATGTGGGAGACGCCTGTCCGAAGTGACAGCTCCTGCATATGATCCATTTGGATCGGGCTCGTCGCTTCTCGAAAGAGTAAGGACGTATGCGTAGTGACCCCAATATCGGGTCCTCATATTATTGGGGCGATATTGGATTGCACATAGCGAGTTGTATTCCTGTTGACGGTTGGTTCAATTAACGGCGGGTCAACATCACCTTAGGGATGGTGGGCCCGGGTGTTAAAGACCGAATTGGGAGATGCAAGTTGGACTTGCAAGGCGGAATGTGTTCCCGCTTCTTTTTATCCGAGTTGTAGGTTCTCATATTATTGGGATGCAACAAAGATAAGGAAGGAGATCCCAGATCTTGCTTGAGATATTACGGTAAGTATATCTCTTACATTGAAAGTGATTAAGGGAATGAACTTTCATTGTTGACATGGCAAGACAACTTTGATATAAAATTCCTAAATCAAAGTAAATTATATATTTATATATATATATATATTTATGCAAATTTCTTATTTCAGATAATCCTTCATTAAACCCACTCAATATTATACTCAATAATAACCAGTAAAATATCGTGGATTGGACCCTATGATCCAGATATTATACTTGAAATTGGACACACAATGTATGTGGTTGCAATATGCAAGTTTCCTCATAATAATGAGAAGTGATAATTAAATAGACAATAGGACTAAAACCCTGGGGTTTGTATGTCTCTATAAGTCTTGATCTCATCGAATGTACTTTGGAAGTGACATGTCAATGATGATCGTAATTATCAAATAATCCTTATAAAATCAATAAAGATTTTCTGGCATGCATATGTGCTCTTGACATTTAATCATGAATGATATGGTTCTCTACATCATGTAGAATAGTAGCTCTATAAGAGATGATGTATTCAAATTGTTTGAGTATCTACCTGAACCTATGTTTTAAGAGTTTTTAAATGGATGTAGATGATGAGTGTCATCATTCTACTGTCTATACTCTAGTCATTCATTAAGCTTCATAATATTCATATTGTATGAATTGGGTGAAGCATGTACAAATATCAAAATGCTCTTACACTAAATTCTTTTGAATTTAACATAAGAAATCCTTAGTCTTAAGCAATGGTTGCTTATAGATAAATGGAGCGCAGTGGAAGCATGGGTTGGACCCAAGTAAGAAGTATAATCAAAGAGTTGACTGTACTTCTGTGACTTCCATATGACATCTAAAGAGTTGGATGAATGCCAATACTGCAATATGTTGATGTGTTGATAGTATGACTATCAAGTCTATCTAGAATTCTTAGAGAAGGAATTGGATAGTACATCAGAATAATCTACATATAATCATTAAAATTGGATTACTTATTTGATAAGGTAAAGTCTAATAATTGTATCTCAATCTTCTAATAACACTTGCAATTTGTTGCATATGTATTAGAATATTAGAAGTTTGATCTTAATGTTTATTGGTCATCCATGTTGAAAGTGATGCAAGTGTTGCAACAATTTCCATGAGATCAATAGACTTCATATTTTCAGTGGGAGCCCTTAGTCTTAGAGAATGTCTCTATGACCTAGATATTAGAACACACTCATTGTTTATTTCTAATTGTTGGATATAAACATGAATTCTGTAATAAATCTATCATAAAGAGTTATGATGAAGGTATTTCAGATAGTAATCTAAAATCTAGTGGACTCTACATAATTAGAAAATTAATGAATGGTTCATTAAGATTTCTAATACTGAAAATTAAAGCTTTAAAGATTAATAGGAGGATAAAGATCAATTAACAAAGATCTGGCATCAAGTTTTGGACACATGTCTGTTGATGAGATCAATGGACTAGTAAGACATGAAACTTTAGATTGTCTAAAGATTCTAATCTCACATACTTGTGAATATTGTATTCAAAGTAAAATGTCCACTACACCCTTCTTTGTGATAGGTGTAAGATGTTAAGGTATTGAAGATCTCATACATATTGATGTATGTAAATCATCTATATCAGAATAAACATTATGGATATGTGACATCTATTAGTGATTATTTGTGATATGAGATTTCTTCTCTTCACTTAGAAAACTTTGAAATGTTCAAAGATTTCACAATTTTGGTTTAGAACCAAAGTTTGAAGGAAGATGAAATGAATTTGATCTAACCAAGGTAGCCTGTACCTATTAGATGAATTCAAGAAATATCTTATGGAGATATGAATATCATTCCTATCTCAAACCTCCTAATGAACCTGAACTCAATGGAGTTGTAGGGAGATACAATTGATCATGTGTGACATGATTTAATCAATGATTAATCCTAGCATAATTATCTCTTAGTTTCCAAGGTATATATGTAGTAAAGACTACATTATATACTTAATAAGGTTCCATACATATAAGCTGGAATCTAGCACTAGAGAGTGCTACTTCATTAGGAAAATAAAGGATGGTATTGTATACATACTTTATGACCTTGAGATTCTTAAAGGATCTCATCTCTGAGAATATGATTCTTAGAGGATGACTCTCTTAAGAATCAAGATAAAATGAAGTAAAGGAACTCATTTAATCTTAAGAAGATAATGAGGCTCCTGAAATCGGAAACTAAAAGAATAATTGAAGATGAAACACTAATACTTCTTCAAATAAGTTTGAGGATGTATTCCATGTGAAAATGATTGGACTTCATGTGATGAAGCTCCTGAGGATCATGACATGGATAAATGGATGTTAGCAATAAAAGTCTAATGTAGACTTCATATACAAGTGTTGCATATGGACCCTCGAGGATCCACCTATATGGGTAAGACCCATTAAGGTCTAAATGGATCTTCAATAGAAAGAGGGTACCTGATGAGAAGGTTGAGACATTCAAAGCACGGTTCGTAGTCATGAGCTACACATCGAAGAGAAGACATCGCCTGCAATGAGACTTGCTCTCCAGTGACCTTGCTTTGACCCATCAGAATATTGCTAACTATAGCTACACAACTTGACTATGACATCTTCATGATGTGAGTCAAGATTGCATTCCTTTATGATTACCTCTCTTAGGATGTTCATATGAACTAGCCCCAGGGCTTCGTGGTTGAGGAAAGCAAGGTGTGCAAGCTAAAGAACTCCATCTTTGGACTCAAATAAGCTTCTTGTAGTTGGAACATAAGATTTGATGAAATTATAAATGTTATGATAAAATCTTGATGAACCATGTGAAGCTTAGTGGGAGTGCCATTGTGTTCATCATGCTAAATGTAGATAATATCCTAATCATTTGGAATAATCTAAGGATGATACTAGTAAGTGTTTTATAATTTGGTTGTTCCATACCTTGAGATATGATCTCAAGGATACCTCTTAGATCCTAGTTCTGAAGATGTTCAGAAGCAAAGAGAAGAGGATATTGGGACTATCACATTCTTAGTACACCTTGGACATATTCTATTCTTAGAAATTCCAAGAAAGGCTTCCATCCCTTAAGATATGGTACTGATCTATCTAAAGGGATAGCACCTCAAAAGGTTGAGGAAGTGATTTCAAAGAACTGCTTGCACTTGTGCATCAGTTACGAGAAGCTGAGTGTATGCTGGATGTGTACGAATACCGGATGTCTGCCATGCAGTGGGAGTAGTAAAATGTTATTGATCCTACTATGGAGATAAAATACTTGATTGCAGTAATAACAAAATCTTCATAGATGATAAGATTTTTGAGATAGTGATCTTAAAGTCTTATCTTCAAATACTTAAGACTATATAGATAGTGATCTAAAAGGTCTTAACTTTGGATACCTTTAGAGATAGTGATCTCCAGAGATAAAGGTATTCTGATAAGGATTATGGAAATACTGGTTATAACAAATTATTAAGCTATAGTGTCAATGACCCTATAATAGCTTTAACAAAATTGAGTATTGGTTGCATGAGATGCAACATTCGTATTAAATGTGAGCACTGTTACTGGGGATATGCAAGTACCGTAAAAGGACTTGGTGTAGTCTCGCGGGAAGAGAGTGACTGATCAACTTACCTAGTTATTTTCTAAATAGCCTATGATTGTCACATGAGTGTGTGTTTAAATGATTAGCCCATTAATGGCTCTTTGGGCTAGTGGGAGATTGTTGGACATGCGAGCCCACGGCGAGCCATTATGCAATAAATGTTATTGCAATTCACTCCTTGATCTGAAATAAAGAGTATATAATTTGCATAATAGGTCCCTTAGTACAATTACGGTTGTGTACCATGGCCATCTTGATGATCATACAGCTGTTGATTCAATTATTGAATCATAGAGGCTGGTGCTTGGATGAATATCTAAAGAGTTAGATTGAGGACTCATCAAGCACCATCAAATTATTATTAAGAGATGATCTCTAGCCTGAGAAGGAGATGGCAATCCTTTCTCTAAAGGCTGATATCTGACCGACCTCTTGATGCAGGTCCTCTGCATAGAAATAGAGATTCGGAGGTGTCAGATTAGTTAAGTCAAAGAGTTGACTTAACGAGATCGAGATAACCAAAGTCCTATATCGTATGCTGTCACGATACAGGCACGCATCCTCTGACCGGAGACAGATGTGTTACTATATGTTTGAGTATGTACATTTGGCAGACCAGTAGGTTGATGACCTAATCAAGGTCTATACACCGGCGCGCTGGTGTGCATATAAGGGCATATGAGTAATACGATCTCTCAAAGGGATCATACAGGTTCAGTTACTGAACCAGAAGACATGAGCTCACTCATGAGATATTGGGAAGAATCAAATTCCATGCGCATGGTCGTCTCGCTTTGGAAGCTTGACTGAATTTGTAGGTTTGATATATACTTTTGGAAAGTATATGATCAAGACCTAGGTATGATATATGCTTTTGGAAAGTATATGATCGATACCGACTCCCAATGATCGAATGAGAAACTTACTGATAAAACCCTGAAGTAGACAGTGTAAAGTTGATCTAATACTTCGAGTTTACTCAGAGTCTTCCAGTATGCAGGATGTACAGGTATTAGGAATACCTGAGGGTGATGTGATCATAAACGATTGTATAACCATGACGCTTCCATTCCTAGGGAGTGATGAAACGGGTCTGGATTTTAGTGACTCCTCTCAGTAGAGAAGTAATCTGATCTTAGTCCAAATGTTGGACATTGATCTGAATGTGATTCAGATGCAATGAGAAGATTAGATTTGCGGTCTTGATTTAATCAAGCATCTATGAGAGGCCCGCGATCTGGATTTGAGATATCATCTCAATATCCATGTCACTATACGTGGAACAATACAATCGCCCTGTCCTTATCTCCAAGTATTCGCGGAGAAAGCGCATTATCCTTGAAAGAGTTCATGGATAATTCTATCGTTGATATATGTATCCGAGCATTGAGAAAATGGATAATTAAATGTGATTTAATTATCATGAATAATATGAATTTGATTCATATTATAAAGAGAGTTATCTTAGATAATTAAATGTGATTTGATTATCAAAGATGTAAATAATATGAATGTGATTCATATTATTTGAGCACATGAGAATAAGTTATCCAATATAATTAAATGTGATTTAATTATTATGGATAAGAATAATGGGGATAGTAATATCCAATTATTCATAATATATTATAAATGTGATTTATAATGTATTGGAGAGAGTTAAATATAATTTATATTAGTAGATCAATTATTAATGTGTATTGGATACACATTGTCTAATTAATTGAAAATGTAAATTACATTTTGTTTTGGATTGTGAATGTGATTCACAATTTTCCAATGGCATGATTGCAATGTTCACAAAATAAATTGGATTTATTTTTGTGAAATAATATTCAACAAAAGTTGTTGAGAGATATTAGAGAGAATTATGAGATAATACAATCTCATATAATAGGAGAGGCATCCACCTTCCATATAGGAAGAGTGGACGGCCACAATTCCCACAAGGAATGTGGTGGCCGTCCACCCTTCTTATGGAAGGAGGCTTGCCTCCTTTCCTATTTCTCTAATTGAGATTGATTTAATATAAATCAAATTATATTCTACATATATTTGATTTTTATTAAATTAATTGTTGTTGGTTTTTACCAACATAAATCTTAGCCATTGAAAGAAACACAATCAATGAGAACCATTGGATTTGTGTTGTCCCATGGATTGAGATCCATGGATCCCAAAACCCTATAAATAGAGAGGCATACCCATGCTCTCTCTTTACACAACATGTGCTATTGTAGCACATCTCTCTCTCTCTTTCTCTCTAGAGGTCAGCCCTCTCTCTTCCTCTCATGGCCGTCCACCATGGATGCCATGGAGAAGTTCTCCATCGCCGTAGCATCGTCGTTATGCTGCCCGTTCGTCTGCTCGTGGATCTCCGTCTCCTTCGGTGCGCCTCGCTCGTGAAGAAGACGTCGGATCTCGTGTGTCGAGATCAGGAGATCCGCCGCTTGGATCATCAACATGGATTGCGAGAAGCACGCGGTTCATCCCCGCGCTCGCAAGCGTCTCCTCCGTCGGATCGGACTTGAGACAGAAGGTCTCTTCGTTTAGAGACTTGATCGCAACCACGCTTCAAGAGGTAATCCTATTACTTGTTTGTGGTTTAGACGAGACGATCCGAGAAGTGTTCTTGGATCATGTGGTCTCGTCGTAATAAAAATTTTTAATTCCGCTGCATCGAGCAACTAGTGCGACTAGTCGCTCCTCGTCGTATTCGATACGACGCTCACGCTTCCGTGATGCGCTTGAGGATCTAACCATATCCATATCCTTCAATCTGCATCCATCTTTATATTTTAAAAGGGATAAGAACAATATTTATATATCAATATTTATACCTAACCATTTATATCTTTTTGAATCGGTTGGGTAGTGGAAGCTTTTAACCAGGTACCTGTTAATCCAAATTGATTTTTTGGATGGGGTGTAGGCCATGGTATAGCGGGTACCCGACCCATCATTTTCAAATGGGTATCCATAAGTTTAGGTTCAAAGTGAATGGGTTAAGTTGAGTACCCATTGACCGGATATATTTGAACACCCCTAGTCCAAACCACTACTCTCGTTACGGATCCAATCCTTATTTATGTGACCACACATTTACCAATGCATCGACATTATATCTACAAACATTTCATGCACGTCTATAACTACCCAACACTTGCTTACTACAAGCATTAAGGCATAGTTGTAGTTTCTAAAATCTTCCTTTATGATTCAAAGCTATCTTGGTATCAAAAAGAACATATGGAACTCCTCTCCCCTTCATCCATCTTGCATCAAATATACAAGTAATATATCAATCAATTCCCCCGTGCCTTTGAAAGAACAAACATGTGTATTTAAAAATAACCTCTATGCACCTCAAAATTAAATCAGCTTATTCCGACAGTTGAACGTTAACTTTGCAAGACACGTTTTTTGGGGTGGGGGGAGGTTGAACATTAACATTCACATGCTTTTGATAAAGGAGAAAGAAAACAAAATTACCCTACATAGGCATTTTTGCCTATGCACTGTATGTTTTAAGAGTTTTATTTTTTACATTTTATGACACAATTTGTAGGGAAAATGTCTATACTAAGCCATGCACTGTCCCTACTGAAATCATGCAAGTGTTCAACCCCACCATCTTCTTTGAATGTCCCTACATACTTCTGATTTTGTTCATCAATAAGTGATGGGTCATCAAGAAGTGATAGATCATCAACTATGTCCACCGTTACCACCCTAGCTTTCAAAAATAACCTCCAGCCATGATCATCACGCTTTGGATAGAAGTAAAAAATATTCTCCAATTATCCTATTTATATTTGATTTTTTTCATTTCCCTAATCTCGATAAAAGAGAAGGATGTGTTGGGTAGCAGCTAAATAACATAGTGGATCTTTAATCAGTGGTTCGATTTTGGTAGCTACTTTTGCAATGCATGCAGAAATAATTCAAGACAAGCTCTTGTGTCATTCATTCACCATGGCACCTCATTTTGAGCAACAAATAGCATAAATAGAATAACAGTTGGAGATAACTAACAATGATCTCTAGTTGTGTGACAATGACATGGTTTGAAGGAACCACACAGCTAAAGATCGTGATGATTACACCATAAACATAAATATGACCATAAATGAAAATTACATTTTTATGGTGTTGTTTTTTTATCATAAAATCAAAATCAGCATAAACCCCACATTGAAATCATGATAATTGTTATACTGACAGAACTGAAGATAGAAATAACATAAACACAAATCTTAGCATTTGAAATACGATCAAGAAACCCTTCTCTAAAAAAAATGAACCTTCTAAAAAATGACTACAACGAAACCCCCCAAGGATTAAACTAAAGATCAATCTCCGTAAAACCCGCCTAACAAACTTCGAAGCTATCATTGTTTCAACCTCACTTTCAAACTTCACAAAATTAAAAGTTGCAGTAATATGGAGATGCCAAAAGAACCATGTTTACATGGAAGCCTGAGATGAGCGGGTTCAAGGACAAAACTTCTATTTAGCAATTATTTATGAGAAAGTTGTAATTCTGTGCTTCGCACAAACAAAATTAAATTATAAATTTAACAAAGTAAACAAAGTCGCTGACTACTATACCTCTTTCTCCACCTTTGACGGTGATCTCTGCATGTCCATCAAAACCAGGTGATTTCTGCCACCCTGTAGTTTGGAAAGAAGTGAAGGGACTTTCGCCATCTGAAATACCTTCAATTTCTGTACCTACAGAGCTCTTAATTTCAGAGCTGATAATCCCGCTATTGCCACGAGAAAACCTTGAGCGATTGCCAACAGACTCCTCTACATGTGTACGGTTGTCCCACCGAAAGCTCCAAGAAGGTGAATATGCGTCATTTCTATAAGACGAAATCTCAATACCAGTTCCACTCAGTGAAGTACTCTTTGCAGCAGTACAACAATTTGCCCCCATTGGTTCATATGTTCAGCCAGCCAACATTATGTTCAGAACCTTGTTCTAATCAGCACATGACTGAGAAAAGAAAAGTTCAATCTATCGTATCAGGGGATTCATTATACCAATCAATTACACTTACTCGAGAAGTTCATGAACTTTTTTCCCAAGGATGTTTAAAGGGGCTCTATGCTAACCCTATAAGCATATAGATTCAGTAGAAATGAGATATTGTAAATAAAAATTCGCAGAAAAACGACGCATATAATTGGATATCGAATATGTACTAAAAAACGGCAAGGGTCATCCATGCATAACAGAATTAGATGGAGCTAACACCAACAAAGAAAGGAAAATAGCAAAGATACCTGAAAGATAACTATTTATTTACATGACAACAATATTATATGATGATAAACGTAAAAATGTGCATTTTCAACGTAAAAAAATCTCTTGGAAAATTAACAGAAATATAAAATCTGAAATATAAGATCTCTGAAGACTAAAAAGCCAAAAAGGGCGTCTGGAAGACTGTACCCCATATAACAACCACCACACTCGGTAATATCCGTAGAAGGAGCAGAAGCCAACAGGCTTTAGCAAGCGCATGCCAAACCGAAGAAATCCTAACAGCAAACTGGGGAAAGAAATAAGGTTCCAATTCTACTTTGCACAGGAATCAAAGTTGCGGGTACTACAAGAAATCCCAGCCAATTAGAGAAAAAACTAAAGCAGAAAATTCCTTAGAAAATGAACGTACCAAACGGGTAAAACAAACAGAATCTCGATAAAGGAAATCATATTTTCAGGATCTACAACCAGAAGCGAACACTCTAATCCAGTATAAAGAAAATATCAATCAAATCGCAAAGGCAAACAGACCTTTCTTACCGTGCCAACATGCCGAAAACGATAATTTTACACATCTGAACTGTAAGAAAACGATCTTTTCCAGGAGAAAAAATCAAAGCAAATCCATCACCACGCGCAAAAAAAGGCAAAATTTTCCACACTAGAAAAAAAGCCGCAGCTAACCTCAACAATCCTCCGATAAACGCGAGCTCGTGGCAGCAGATCCAATCCCACGCCCCTTCCGAAGCAACGCGTGCACATATAAAAAGGGTCGCTTCCCTCGATTGGAGCACCAAATCGAGGAAGAGGGTCTCGGGATCGGGGACTGGAACGACCAAATCGACGAAGAGATCGGGAAAGACGTCGACCTACTTTGGATCGGTAAGTGTGCCTTGGAGAAATTTAGGGTTCGAGAGAGGAAAGGGGGAGTGGCGGCGAGAGAGCGAGGAGTTGGTGAGAGGAGAGCGGAAGGGGATTCTCGCGGGAAAGTGGACAGGAATTGGGGGTAAGAAAGGGGTCAGAGAGAGATGCCAACGGTCGCGGTATGCTCACCTTTCCCTCTCGCTCTCACAACTTTTTTTTCTCTTTTGTTTCTCTTCCTCCCTAAAATAATTTCAGGAATAATAAAATAAAATAATTCCTTTGTCCCTTTCTATGTGTAAATGATCTACATAAATGATCCGGTGGTTAAGAAGTGTATTTTTTCATCTAATAAAAGTTCAAAATTTAAACTCTATGAATTACTATTTCTTCATAAAAAGTTTTTGTTACTTGGAAATAATTTGCTTAAAAATTTTGACTTATTCAATACAGAACATTTATGATATGTTTGGAGATCTGACTTTTATGCAATGGAAAGATATTACTGAGAATGATGGTTGAAGTTGGACTTTGACATTAGCCTTGGGGAGTAATGGTATGTCTATGAAGCTAGATGAGTCGAGTCAATCGTGGCTTGAGCTCGAGGCTTGACAGTAAGCAATGGGTTCGAGCTTGTTCGAACTCGCATGAGTTCACCCAGCTCGAGCTTCGTTTAACTCAAATGAGTTAATCGAGCTCGAGCTCCTTCAAGATGAAATGAGTTAGCTCGAGCTCAGGCTTGTTTGATGTGAAATGAGTTACTCGAGCTCAAGCTTGCTTGAGAGTTGCTTAACAAGCATATTTAAATATGAACAAGTTACTTCTAAAGTGCATGCACCAACTAATGAGGTGCATCACTATCTTGGATATTGGCCAAAATAACCAATGTTGGGCTAGTTGACCATTATTAGTTCTTATATCAAGCTCTAGTGGAGCTCTTTCTAATCGATTTATTAAATTTGACAAGTCAAATCTTTGTTCCCCTCAGAAATTAAGGTACTTGGATGACTCAAAGAGACTCTATGCAATAACCCACCCTTTTTATTGCATAAATATTGGTAATTTGATCATTTTGCATGATGGAGTTGCCCTGAAATCTAGTTAATATCGAGCCATAATTAAGCATCTAGTATAGACGGTTCAATCTCTAGGTTGTTTCTAGGATGCAAACGGACGGATACGGATACAAGTATTATTGTATCCTTATCCGTTTTTTAAACAAATATGGATAAGAATACGGATATTGACGGATATTAAAACTATCTTATCGTATCTTTAAAAAAAACGAATACGGATGTAAAATGGATACTGCTCGCATACAAGTAATGTTAGAAATACTCTATAAAATCAACTTAATATATACAAATTGGATGGAAGACACATGATATAAATTTAAAATGCTTGTATCATAAAAGTTATACAAATATGGTAAACTAATGTACAGAATTATGTTATATATGGTTTAAAAATAAATCTATGAATATATTTATATACGAAAACGGATATACCGATGTGGATGTTTGCGGATATCAAAACGATATCCATATCTGTATCCATTTTAAAACGGATACGGATATGGATGCGGATGTCAAAATCTGTATAAAACGGATACGGTGATGATTCGGATATGGATATATCCGTAACCGTTTGCATCCCTAGTTGTCTTTGATTATACTCATATTTTAACGTTTCAAAATATAATTGCCTTTTAACAAAGGAGAAAATGGGGATGCCCCTGTGGGGAGCTAACTTGGCTCTCATGCGCCATTTTCCCCATATTTTTTATTTTTTTGAAAAATAAATCCGTGAAAATTCATCATTATATCTCTTTTATGTCATTCAAGTTTCGTGAGAAAACACAGACTCATACAGCCTCCATCTAGGCAGTCACTTTTAACGATCGCAGAATTGTTGAAATCGATCACGTTTGGATGGAGACCGTAGGAGTCTTTGTTTCGCACGAGATTTGAATAACATAATATAGGGACATAATAACGAAAATCTATGAAAGTATTTCTAAAAAATAAAAAAATAAAAAAAATAATACGGAGAAGCCAAGTTAGCTCCTCCAAGCACATCTCCATTTTACCCTTTAACAAATGACATATTGAATATCTCGCAACTTTTTATATTAGAAAGTAAGATATGGTGTGATGATGTCCACATCAAATGGGCAGAAGTTGACAGGTGACCAATACCATGGAATCGTCCCAATGACCTCATTAGAAACTGATATGCAGTACTTTTTTATATGATGACTACCTAACAAAAGGGAATCATACCTCCTTGTACTTGCTTGATGCATCATAATGAGAATATAAGGTAGGTTCTTCTTCTTCGTCAATTTCCCATTTATTTTCTCTAGGTAAACATGTAATTATTGCTAAATTACGTGTGTAGAGTTTCTATGCCAAATATATTCCATTGTATAGAATATAACATGTCCAATGAAATGTGACATTAGATCACGTAAAAATGTAACACATGGGTTCTATGATCCGAGTCGTTGTCGATGAAAATTGACTTTGATAACTCGTTGGTATCGGATCTAATTAGTTTAAGTCCAACTTGTCAAATAATAATCATCCTCTTTTATAATGCACTCCCGAGCTTTCGTGCTTTCTGGATTTTAGATGAGAGATCGTGTTTGGGTTGTTGCAGCACCTCCTACTTATATTTCCCAATATTCTCGTTGCAACAAGACAATTACTTATTCGCGGTAATGCATCGCCTATTCTCAAGATAAAGGAACATTATCTTAGGATAGCTTATCCCAAGATAAGTAGCTGCATCACGATTACATCTTCCATTGTGTTTCTACATACAAAATTTATCCCTTGTTTATTTCTCGAACCAACTGAACAAGAATTAAACCTCACATTAGTTATCTTATTATGTATCCCTCATTCGAGCAAGTAATTATTATTTGCGGAGCTTGTGCTATTACGGATACTACAAATTAAATATAAATACGAGTGAGTTTATGAGATGTCATTAGTTAAGTTACAAGTCAAAAGGCAAAGATGGTCTTGATTTATAGATTAATAACCAACCGGCTATCATGATGAGTGATGAGATATAATCTTGAACATTTGATAACGTGTGTGTTATTAGAAACTAAGAGTAACTCATGGTCGATGGATAAATAACAAAATGGAGTAATACACTACAACAAAATTAAGCTATAGTGACGTTTTTTTCAAAATTCGTCACTAAATTAACCGTTGATAAATATATAATAACGATATTATTCATTGCGAAATAAGTTTTCGTACTCAAAATTAGTAACGAATATCATATCTGTCGTTATAACATTAGCAACGGTCCGCATAGCGATGCTTATCCATTGTTATTTTTCAAAATATCAACTAATGGTCGCTATTTTTTCAAAATTTAGCGACGATTAATTAGAAGTTGAAAAATAACAACGAATAAGCATAGTTATGTGGATCATTGCTAATGATATAACAAGATATATGATATTCGTCGCTAATTTCAACTACAAAAAATCGTTTTGCAATGAATAGTATCATCGTTATATATTTAACAACGGCTAATTCAGTGACGGATTTTTAGAAAACCGTCACTATAGCTCAATTTTTTTAATGGCATAAGGTATTAGCTATTTTGGGGATGAAGGTACTTTGTCCGAGAATAGATATATAACATCCCAGGCTTAGGTCCTCGGTCCGTTATCGAGGAAAACTGACCCTGACAACTTGTTGGATTCGTGCCCAAATGGACCTGTTGACAACCACCCAAAATGCTTAAGCTCAAGTTGTCAAATAGTAATCCCCACCACTTATAATCAACTCTCACACTTCGTGAGTTTTAGATGTTGGACTATATTTGGGGGTATGGGTGTTACAACCTCCCCCACTTATATTCGCAACGTCCTCATTGCGACATGGCCCATCACTTATTCCCAGTGACAGTGGCAGTTGCGCGCTCTGGGTAGCCATTTCCTCCTATATCTTTGTAGTGGTGGCTCCACCTCTCGTAGCCCTTTCCACTATCAGAGGGAAATTAGCTCTGATATCATTTATAACATCCCGGACTTAGGTCCTCGGTCCGTTATCGAGGAAAACTGGCCCTGACAACTTGTTGGATTCGGACCCAAATGTACTCGTTGACAACCACCCAAAATGTTTAAGCTCAAGTTGTCAAATAGTAATCCCCGCCACTTATAACCCACTCTCACACTTCGTGAATTTTAGATGTGGGACTATATTTGGGGGTATGGGTGTTACAAGATATCCCCATGATAATTGATCATATATCATAATTACATCATTATTATGTCTCAGTTTACCATACTCATCCCTTCTTTATCCGGGATAAATCTCATTTGTCTCTCATTGCACCTTTTTCCTTATCCATGATCTCAATAGTGCCCTTTCGGGGACAAGTAAGAGACAAATACAATAGATAGAGACATAATTCATGATATAATTAGGATTTGACTACTTTATACATGCATAACTAGTTCTTGGATAAAATCTCTTCAAGATAAGAAGATGTTATCCTGCATCCTAACCGAAAATGACAATAACTAGATGAATTTTAAGTACTAGACATTTGGATGAAAATTGTAACATCCCAGGTTTAGGTCTCAGATCCATTGTCGACGAAAGTTGATCGTGACAACTTGTCGAGTCGGGTCCGATTGGATCCTTGACAACCACCTAATGTAAAGTCCAAGTTCTCAAGTAATACCACCACTTATAACACATTTTCAAAATTTGTGAGTTTCTGATGTCAAACTATGTCGAGGTGTTACAACCTTCCCTAATTATATTCGCAATGTCCTCGTTCCGACATGGCTCATCGTTTATTCTCAATGATAATGCCAGATGCATGCTCCCGGGTAGGTCCCGTCGGATAGCTCTTTCCCCTATTAGAGGGAACCTGCTATGATACCATTAGAACTTCTTAGGCTTAAGTCCCCAGTCCGTTGTTGAAAAAAACTGACCCCAACAACTTATTGGGTCGGGCCCGATTGAACCGGTTGTCAACCACCCAAAATATTTAAGCTCAAATTATTAAGCAATAACCCCTGCCACTTGTAACCCACCCTCACACTTTGAGTTTCCGACACAGGATTGTGTTGGAGTGCTATAAAAAAATAATATGAAAGAATATCTTATTTACTCGTTTATTTCAAATATAAATATCATAAATATTCACAATGTGAGTATAGATATTTCATAAATGGATATATATATATATATATATATATTATCCATGAATTCTAAGCATTCTTAACTTGTTTGATATACGTTAGAAACCACTTTGTATAATTGAAATATCTGCATCAACATAGTCTCAAATACATGCCTTTATAAACTTCAACAACCCTTCTATTTTAATGTTAAACCCTTAAGTTGAAAGATATGACCCTTTATTGTTACAATTGAAAAATGATACGCTTAACGCAGAATCAAGGCATAGGTGGGTCCTATTGTGTGATTTATTGGGTCCTATTGTGTGATTTACCTAAAGAGACAATTATATACTATAGCTTGACTAGTATGCGTTAGGGGAGACCGATCCTCTGTTGTAGTGCAATAGGCATTGTACCTGTGGGAGTCGTCCGATGGGGATCGGAAGGCCCTCATAAGGGGTCGAGAATGATCGGTCCCCAAGGCCGCCCGATCCCCATCAGACGGCTCCTGTGAGTACATCGCCTGCTACACTATAGCAGGTGATCCACTCTGATACATTATGTTAGGGGGAGAGCTTCTTGACAAGACTTGATTTCTTGACAATAATAAATTATAAAAGGAAAATGAATGTCCATAGCAACATCCATTTACATTTCAACATTCATATTCTCAATCACATACACACTTGTACTCATCATATATCCATATTTATCAAGCATAGTACATAATCATCGCTAAAATGAATATGAATGTCAAGGAATGCAATTACTATTAACAAAAGTCGGCATCCTTATTTGATTCTAAATTTGTTTTATTGTAGATATAAAAAAAGTAATTATTCAATATACTTATCTCGACGAGAGGGAGGTAAGCTTACCGTGGATAGAAGAAGAGGAAACGGGAGTTGCGTCATTTACATTGGTCTCTCTCTTACCGGTGAAATTAGATTTGGATTTATATACACAATCGACCTCTTTGACTCTTTTCAATGTTTAGAATCCGATGGCTGTGTAATATATATATTTCCACACGCGAATGAATATTCAAACATTTGAAGGCTTTGTTTGTCCCATTCGCCGGTTGGCGGGTCCTCCACGCAATTTACGTCGATGGAAACGTCTGACTTACCAATTCCATACACATTATGGATCTGAACTTGAGGAGAATATATATCTATACAAGGGAAGGGGTATTATGCTATTGAATAGGTTCACTTTTATTTTTTATTTTTTATTTTTTATTTTTTTTGAAAACACTTCTATAAATTTCATAACTATATCCATCTAATATGGCATTCAAATTTCGTCAGAAATAGATACTCTTACGACCTCCATCCTCAACATGTAAATTACAGCAAATGTAAGACCGTTAAAATTACATGTTCTGGATGGAGGACATAGGAGTCGTCTCTGTTTCTGAAACATATTAGAGGGATATAGTTATGAAAATCCATTGAATCATTTTTCAAAAAAAAAAGTGGGAAGAAAATGAAAGTGGAGTAGGTAAGTTACCTACTCTATAGAGTATAATCCCCCCCCTCTATATATATATATATATATATATATATATAGAGAGAGAGAGAGAGAGAGAGAAGTGATCCTATGAGAGCAAAAAAAAGTGAGAGCATGAGAGCATTCATTCTGGACCACATGATTCAACCAGGAGAGAGAAGACAGAATCATGTGATCCAGAATGCATGCTCGCATGCTCTCACTTTTTTTTGCTCTCATAGGATCACTCATAAAATTTCATGAGAAATAGAGACTCCTACAAATTCCATCCAGACGGGGTCAATTAAAAAAATCCTGTGACCGTTGAAAAATGACTGTCTGGATGGAGGCCGTAGGAGTCTCTGTTTCGCATGAAATTTTAAGAGCATAATATAGGGATATAGTGATGAATATTCACGAAAGAAATTTTTTAAAAATAAAAATAAAAAAATAGGGTAAATGGGGCGGGGGGAGCTAAGTTAGCTCCCCCTAGGGGGCAGCCCCATTTATCCCTATGTGTGTGGGGGGGGGGGAATGTGTATGCCCCTTAGGGGGAGCTAACTTAGCTCCCCCCGTCCCTTTTTCACAATTTTTTTTATTTTTTTGAAATCTAAAATCGTGTAAATTCATTATTAAATCTCTATATTATGTCATTCAAATTTCATGCGAGACAAAGACTCCTACGACCTCCATCCAAACGGGGTCGATTTAAAAAATCTTGTTACCGTTAAAAAATGACTGTCTGGATGGAGGCCGTAGGAGTCTCTGTTTCGCATGAAATTTGAGTAGTATAATATAGAGATATAGTGATGAATATTCATGAAGAAATTTTCAAAAAAAATAAAAAAAATGTTGAAAATGAGACGGTGGGAGCCAAGTTAGCCCCCCCTTGGGGACAGCCCCATTTATCCCTTGGGGCAGCCTTGCAGCGATTTCACCACAGTTTAGGTTAGAATCCTTGTAGCCATAACTATAACTATACATATGTGGTACCTACCATACCAAGATAGCGATGTCCTCACATTTATTCACAAGTTACATGTGATGCGATCAGACTTATCACACTGACATGGATGGTCTCTAAATTAATACCTAGGAATTGAATTGGCTCAGTCACCGTAGATGGCTTTGTCGGATGGCGAATGATAACGAAGCTTCAATTTTACCCAGTTTTTCCTTTGAATGTGAGGGCATCATGAACTCATCGTCAGTTCTATCATCAGTGGAATTGTCTTCGTGAACTTCGCATTATTAACAAAAACAAATGTTCTCTTTGCAAAAAACAACAACAACGTATATTATATGCACCGTGCCTAAAAGCCTTCCGATAGCTCATTGTGTGTTGGTTCATTTGGAAGACCGGATGTGTTATTCTCAATCTCTCTCTATATATAAATGATCCAAATTCATTTCATCAAAAAGGAAAGATTGAAGGTCACGAGGGGCAAACCAACCACACACAAACATAACCAAGTATAACCCAAAAACTACTTGGGGGCCACAACATTTAGGACAACCGAAAATAAGCTGCAAGTATGTGCAAGATTAAAAGAGTAGTGGCCTCGACGACGGTCTTTATTTCGCAACACGGTCGCCATTGTGTATAGCTCATCTCGGTCTCCTTTCAATGTTCATTTTTAGTCTATATTAGTTACAACTTACGTAAACATCCCCAACATAGAATCGGACCGTTAACAGGGAAAAGTCATCCTCACATGTTGTTGGACTAGAGTTTAATTGGGTCGATTGACCATCGTTCGAAATAATTAAACTTAAGTTGTCAAACAATAATTCCTCACTTGTATAACACACTCTCATACTTTGTGATTATTAGATGCGGGAATATGTTTAGTGGACATTGATTTCAAATGCAATGTACATGCTGAGGGGTTGGTGGCATCATTCACTGAGGAGGAGGTGAAAAAAGCAGTTTGGGGGCTGAATGCAAACGGGGCACCGGGGCCAGATGGTTTTTCGATCTTCTTCTACATAGATTTTTGAGACTTGCTGAAGGCCGAGATCTTGGAGGTGATAGAAAAGTTTAGGGAAGGTAACATGGGTTTTGAGAAGGTTAACAAGGTGATATTGTTCTTGCTACCAAAGAAAGATCTCCCAGCACAAGTGGAAGACTTCAGACAGAACGCTTTATCCAATGGAATTCATCTGATTGTGGCTAAAGTGCTGGCAAACAAGCTCAAGAGGGTCATGGACTCCAATGTGTTATAGGAACAATCCGCTTTCATACCAGGACGTCAGATGTCAGATGGGATAATTATGGCCTCGGAGATTTGCCTGGAGTGGCGGTGTAACGACACAAAGAGGGTGTTCTGGAAGATCGACTTTGCCAAGCATATGATTGTATGGACTAGAGCTTCGTGTGACAGTCACTAAGGAAAGAAGGATTCCTAGATTGCTGGATTGATTGGATGAAGAAATGCATCACTACGTCGTCCTTTTCGATCTCGGTGAACGGTAGTCCAGAGGGGGGTTTTTCAGCCACAGAGGGGTGTGCGGCAAGGGTGTCCCTTGGTTCCCATGTTGTTCGTTTTGGTGGCGGATGCACTGGTGGTTCTTTGCAGGCAAGCGGTTGATGGGGGCTGGTGCGAGGGTTTTCGTCTGGGTGACATCTATGTGCCGTTAATTCAGTATGCGGATGACATGGTTCTTTTTCTTGGTGGATCAGATGAGATGAGCGTCAGAGCAGCTCAGCTACTGGGCGTCTATAGCAGTATCTCAGGACTGAAGATAAATATGCAGAGATCGGTGGTAATCACTTTGGGTTGCACAAGGAAGAACGGTGCAGGATAGCAGAGCTGCTTGGGTGTCCGTTGGGGGACTTACCAATCACGTATCTTGGACTTCCGTAGGTGGCAGGAAAGCTCAGAGTTACGGATTGGGATGTGGTGGTTCAAAGGAAGGAGTTGAGGCTGGCTGGGTGGAAAGCGGCTACCTTATCTAGGGGCGGGAACCTGGTCCTACTTAAGCATGTATTATCGATCATTCCCATTTTCTTTTTCTTGATGAGGTTGTTACCTGTAGGGGTTAGAAAGAAGATCGAAAAGCTGATGAGAGGATTTTTCTCGTCAAACAGGAAGCAACAGAAGTCGGACATGCACCTCGTAGGCTGGTAGGAGTTTACTAGGCCTCGTGATCAAGGGGGGCTTGGGTGTTCGGGATGTGGCTTGCATGGACAAGGCGTTGGTGGCAAAGTAAGTGGTGCATATTTGGGATCCGTCAGAGGACATGGCTAAACGATTGCTGCGAGGAATTTGCGGGGTGAAAGGTGGACTTGTTGCAGAGGGGTCCCGCTTTGAGTCGCCCTTATGGCAGGGGTTGCATGAAGTATTATCTCTCTTGATGCATAGGCTGACGCCTAAGTTAGGGGGATGGGCGGGGTTTCAGATTCTGGAAGGATGAGTGGATAGGAGATGCACTTTAGAGATGTGGTTTTCAAGACTTTTTGCTGTGGCGGCAACGAAGGATGTGGATTTGAGGAGCGCGACTCAGGCAGGGGAGTGGATGCCGCCTTTTGCTACGATCCTCTCGGATCGCAGGAGGGAGGACTTGACTTGCTTGCAGGTGGAGACTTCTTTCCTAGAAGATTTCCCTTTGATCAGAGACCATTATGAGTTGTCAGGAACTGTATTTTCGGCCAAGCATGCATATGGAGAATTCAGAAGTGGAGGGGCAGTCCAAGATAGGGAGTTATGCCAGGATGTGAAGATCATTTAGGCTAGCAAGATTCCAAGCAGGATAAAGGTCTTCCTCTGGTGCCTGCGAAAAGATAGGATCTATGACAAGATTAGGAGGGCAGTAATTTTTGACATGCAGGACCTGACTTGTGATAAATGTGGGGAGCAGACAGAGAATTCAGACCATCTCTTCTTCATGTGTGCGGCTTCGGAGAAAGTTAGGAGAGAGTTGGCGATCCCGTGGGTGGTCTTTGACAGCGAGGCGAGATTCTAGGATTCAGACACGTAGGAAACAATTCCTCCGATGACGTCGCTAAGGAATTTGCGGCACTTTAGGTGATTTGGTTGGCTAGAAATGAGCTCATCTTCAAAAATCAGAGGCTTTACTCAGAAAATGTAGTATCTCATTATCGGGCTCTTTCGAACTTTTGGGAGTCTTGATAATGTATCTTTTTTCCATTTATAATTAATATATCGATCTTAGGGTGACTCCTACCTCATGAGCTCACCCTTTTCTCCATAAAAAAAAGAATAGTATTGCATTGAATAAGTGCCTCCAAATCGAACTTTCTAAATTGGTTCTCGGTTTTTAGCCCAAAAGGATAATGCATTCCCATGCCATGCCGTTTCATACTCACATACTTTACAATTCGCATAATCTTAATCTTTTAAGCTATCTTATGTTGCATTTTATATATAAAAATAATTTTAGTTAGTAAGATGGTTGGCATAGTGCTCATGATGGTGGGGGGAAACCTACCCTTAGGATGAGGATGAGCATGTGCCTACAGACAAATTCTTCACATTTTACCCAAAGATATTCCAAATGAATAACTACAAAGGGTTACTCTCTCACATGTTTTAATGGAGGCTGTATGTAATGAATTTTGAGTCATTTCCTCAAAGATCTTTCATAAAAATCTCTCATGTTTGCTCAAGAATGAACCACCACAAGAAGCACATCGACATTATTTTTCAAATTTCCACTCAACCCTCATTTTTTTCGAAAATCATGATGCGGTTTTCGGGTCACTAAACCCTTGAATCCAAACTCAGCGATTTTACTCAAGTGGATTTCGAAAGAAAATTTTTATGGTTCATCTTAGAACGTTCATACGTCTTATCGGGAAGTACTTTGAAAAATTAGCACGTAAATCTTTCCGACTCTGTACAAACCTTGTGAAGTTTTGAAATCATGCCTCGACTTTCTCAAGTAAAAAATTGGAAGGCCTTCACATGAATGTTTTAAGGATCCACCTGGTAAAGGAAGAGAGTGTTGCACACCTAGATTGACGTTTGAATATACACGAGAGGTTTCTCATTTTCTCCTCCATGAACTTTACTAAAAGTTGGATCAAACTAGGTTTCAGTTGACAGACCGAGGATCGAACCAATTGAAGATTGGTAGACAATAAATAGCGTGTATAAAAGCTTACCAAAACAACTTAAGTGCATTTCATGTGCACATGAGTGATAATCCAAGGGTCTTAGATCTTGAGTAATTTCGGTGTGATCATAAATTTTCATAAATCTAATATTTAATGGAGCAACTTAATCCTAGTATGTAGCAACATATGATAAATTGAGAAATCAGATCTGTAAAGATCTTGGGAAAGAGAAGCATGATATTTTGGGGTTGAAAATTCACCATTTTCTACATCATCTTGACTAGGGCAGCATAGCATACCAATTTAATATATTGGTACATAATTGTTGGAATATTAACTCTTGTTGAGGTTATTGAAAATTCTCGTACTTGCACAATATAAAAGTGCCAAACCACATTATCATCCAAAGTTTGTAAACCATAATTTGTGATTTTTTCAATTTTTTATAGCTTTACTTGTTAAAAGAAAGCAAACTTTTTTATTTTGATCAAATAAGTTACTAGCTATGATTGAGAAATAATTAACTAAGCCATTTTTTATCTATTTAAAGGTAAAATAAATCTTCAGAGGGAGAAATCAAAGAAATATATGATGCAAGTATTAGCTTAAGGAAGTATGCTTCCTCAAAATATACATGAAAAATGATGGAACAGAATCTGATTCTAAAATATATGAATAGCAAATGAGTACCAAAAGAATGTCGGGTTCCTTGTTGGTTTTTAAGAAAGTGTTCACATTTTTAAAAATTTTGTTCATGCAATAAATAAATAAATAATACACCAAATACATATTGCAGCAAAACAATAAGAAATAGAATCTTGGATAGTCCAAAATTATCCTAACACTATTTTTGATACAAGTAACTAAGGAAGGATGAATGAAAAATCCCATCTCTCAGGAAAATAAAATGAAAAAGAACATCAAGTGAGATACTGGATCATAGATTTACAAAAATGAGAACTAAGATAAATGTGTTACAACCTTTGCAGTACAAAAAAATGATATGAAAATGGTGGCAAAAGTAACTCAAAGTAATCATGCCTCTTGGAAATGGTACTATTCGGTAGGTTGCTTATTTGCATGTTTTAACAGGATGCTACGATAGATTATATACACTGGAAAAGAACTAGTCAACAATATTTATAAATTAACTCAAAGACAGATTTTGACAACATGTACAATAATGAGATTTGGTCGAACTCAAGGAGATGTTCATATTATAAATTCAAGTCAATTCAAGCTTAACTAACCTTTGTTGATCTTATAATTTTTTAAAAAAAAATACATAAATGATCGGAGAACAAGATGAATTATAATAAAATACAAATAAAAAAATAATAAGCTAGAAAGTTCTCAAAGTTGTAGGAATATTTTTTTCTTCAAATGCTAAGAACGCTCCGTAATTTATTCCCGCAAATCAAAATTCAATAAAAATCAATCACCAATGCCTACACAAATAGTATTTACTTTAAAAATATTAACTTCAACTAAAGGATTTTAAAAAATTGCAAACACATGTTCTACGAGGACATATTATTTTATTACAAAAATCAAGTGTAAAATATAACAACAATTAAATAAAAACATAACCTTTCAATCATGAAAGATATCAAATATATTTTTCAAGAATCAAATACGAATATAGGCTAAATTAACATTAATATATATATTTTTTCTTCTGAATTCTACGATGTATAAGATAATGGATTTATTTTAAAATATAGTAAATGATATTATTTAAATTTAAGAAAAATATTATTATATTGCAAATGTAGACTTAGACAATGTAATTTTATCTTAAAAATTTATCGTATTGAATATTGCAAAAATTATTCTTTCGAAGTAAAAAAAATCAATCAGTTATAATTAGTTTTATCTAAGTTTTGTATTTTTTCCAAATTGTTATTCTTTTTTGGCTAGGAGTAGAAAATGAAAACCTAACCATTATAATTTATGTAATATTAAATGGAGAAAAAATAACAAAAATCCTAAAAAAATTATTGTATTATAAATTAGAGCAATGGTAAAGGTAAAATTTAAGTATTTTTCTACATAATTTAAAGATGAAAATGAGATAGAATTATTATAAAAGTCAAGAGTTTCTAAATACAATTAACCCCCTTCTTATTAGTAAGGAACCTTGGCTATATCACTGTAACGGAACGGGTCGGGACGACCGGCGGAAGCATGCAACATTGGGTCGCACGATCGAACCGTTACCGGAAACGTGCATGGTAATCAATGAGCAGAGAAATAAAATATTTAACTAAAGTCCAGTCAACATGAAAGTTCTCTTATTACAAGTCCAACATGGGTAACATTGCAAAAGGACCAATAGTAAAACTAGCAATTCAAAGTTCCAGTGGGCACAATGACATCCCTTCTTAATCAATGCATCTGTGATCTATACCGGTTCAACTTCACGACGACGGTTAGTTGCCTTGAACTAGCAGTTAAGTCACAACTCGTGTTCTCTTGAAAAAAAACAACAACACATGTTATGAGCTAACGCTCAGTATGTGCCGAGTTGGGGTCAAGCCGGCTAGCGCGGAAAACAAGTCTCCCTATGCTATTTTAAACCGTTAAAACATAATCTCTTTTATACAATCAATTATCAACACAACTATACGGTTTGCATAATTATCTGATTGCATATGAAACTAACTTGTTCTCATGTACCATTATCATGAGACTCATAATTTCACATAAACATGCATACAGAAGGTATTCCTTGTGAAGACTTTTGTTAAAGCCATAATTACATATATACCCAATAAGTTTGCCATATTTGCATTATGCCTTAACATTTTCATAATTTTCACTTATACCCTCGGAATTTTTCATAATTGCATATATGCTCCAGAACAATCAAAACACTTGCATAATGCCATTACTTGGCCATAGTTGCACACATGTGCCTTAGTCAGAAACTGTACACATACCATTGGTTTGTTTAGTGGTTAAAGTTGTCTTAATTATTAGTTCTTAATGGCTTTGGTGGCTTTGCTGGCTTTGGTGGCTTTACCGCTGGCACAAACGATCCATACTTGACATTGTAGCTACAACTGTAGAGGACTTATCTTTTGCCTCATTCGGTTCCTTGAACCGCACACCCACTGAAGGCGTTGGCCCCCTTTAGGCCTACGATAATTGGACTCTAGAGGTGGCTCCCACCAATTGGTGTAGCACTTAGCTCCGCTTATCGTCATCATACCATTATTCATCTTAAGGAAATTTCAATTTTTTATATCATTTCCTTTCCATACAATATTCATATACACACATATATCCCACCAATTGTTTCATTTTGTTCCACTAACAAGGGAGGTCTTCATTGTTAAACAAAATTACCTAACTAATTTTATACGTATATACTTTCCAACAATCGGTCTTTTCCATAAATTCAAAAATAATCTCTTCATTTACCAATGGCACCAGAGGCTTTGATGACTTAATGGTCTTGATAATCACTATATGATGTATATATTTCTAAATACAACTTATCAGTGGAGTACATTCAATACGAGATTTTCTCTTACTTTTTTTTAACATAATAGCTTTGACAAGCATTGTACATTTGATAATTTCATAACTAAGTATCATCTGTTATCCGGAGTACATATATATGTATATATATACCTTATACAGTCGGTTTACGATTCTAAGATATGATAAGTAGGTCTTGTTTCTTGGAGTTGCATTGTGCCAACCAAAATGTTATTTGAACAAATACAGTATAATGTTAAATTCAATTTTAACGTAATATATTCCTTAGTTTTAAACCATGCATCATCATAAAATACCTGATTTATACTAATGTAACATTAGTTTATCTAAGATGGAAGAACCAATCATGAGATATTTTTCTTTTATTTTTCTTTCACGTAAGTGCCTAAATTCTGCTCCAGATATTTATGTATAACGTATATATACCTTATATGTTAACTCATAAGTTAGATTGAGAGCATGTCAAAACACATATGACTTTTAGGTTATCGGAAGTCTGAAATTTAAAGTTACGAAAATAATAAGATGGCATTTTGATTGATTCATTCACATAAATATATCATATTAACCAAAGGCCATGCCATTCAAATCTACAGGCCACGAATCAGAGAGACTCACATGCAACTACACGAGGATAGTGATAATGATATAAAGAGGAACCAACTTAAAAATGATCTAAATCTTATGTCTAAGAATATTCTATATAATAATTAAAAAGGTTACAGTACACGGCCAAGAATCACCGTTACATAAAAATATATATATGATTGTTGATGGTAACAGATCACAAAGGTTCTTCACGCATAGGGTTTAAATCGAAGGCAATGGTCGACAATCGTTCTTTTTAAAGTTATTAGGTCAGACACAAATCATTGTAGATCATAATCGTAAATAGATATATACGTTTTGAGATTGTATTTTGTACAACTACGTAAATACTTATCACAGTTATGGATGGAAGGCATACGTCAATTCATCAAATAGTACTCCTAAGGGATCGACACATACATTTAAAAATCATAATCTTAAATTGATACCTACATCATCTTTAGATCATATATTGTGCACATTAAGTAAATACTTATCACAAAGGCATATGTCGATTCATCGAATAATATTCCTACGGTGTTCGACACATACCTCGAGTCCGACGGATTGTATCTAATGGATTGCTACGTCGGCCCTCTCCCTACTCTCGAGCCGACGTTCTCCTCTAATGAACCGACGTCGGCGTTCCTACGATGAGAATGATCCCTCAATGAGATTACTCTCTCTAACTCTCCATCTCCCCTTCTCTCTCGCAATCCTCTATCTCTCTCTTTTTGCAAAAACATTAGACGTGAGGGGAAGGGAGGGTGATTTTATTGGGTTTTTTGATACCTCTCAATGAGGCAATCAATGGGGTACTAATGCCCATTAATTTCATAAATAATTGCATGCTATTGATTGGAGTATTATAAGGCAATATGACTGGAAAAAAAATCTCCAGCCGTTACAATCTACCCTCCTTAAAAAATTGCGTCCTCAAAATTTCTTAGTAAAGGATCATATCGAAAAGCTATGGATGTTTCTCGTGCATTTCAATCACTAGCTCCCATGTGGCCTCCTCCTTCTTATGATACTTCTAGAGTACCTTAACATCGGAACTATACGTCGATGAAGCTGATGGTCTCTACGATAGACTATGCGGATTGGTTTCTCGTCGAAAGTTAGATTGGGCTAAATATCAAGAACCTCTTGTCCGATTACGTGTTAAGGATCAGGAGTGTACTTCCTTAACATAGATACATGGAATACATCGTGTAGCTTCGAGTATTGATGTAGTAATGCAATACGACATGCCACCTCTTCGATTCGTTGTAGAGTCTCAAAAGGTCATATGTATCTAGGAGTATGTTTCCATTTCTTTCCGAATCATAATACGCCCTTGGTTGGGGAAATATTTAGAAACACATGGTCTCTAATTGCGAAACTCAACCTCCTTCTATGACGATATGCATAAGACTTCTGCCTACTTTGAGCTGCCGACAATCTCTTCCTGATTAGCTCAACACCTTGCTTATTGATTGCATTAGCTCCGGTCCCAAAATATGCTTCTCACCAACATCACTCCAACATGAGGGTGATATGCAAGGACTTCCATAAATTGCTTCATAGAGAACCATCTTTAATGATCGAATGATAACTATTTTTATAAGCAAACTCTACTAATGGAAGATGTCTGTCCCAACTACTTGAAAAATCCAGAGCATAAGCTCTCAACATATCTCTTAGCATTTGGATGATCCTTTCTGATTGACCATCAGTCTGCAGATGAACTGAAGTACTAAACTTCAATTGAGTTGCCCATAGCATCTTGAAATTTTTTCCACAAATAAGACGTGAATCTAGTTTCTCGATCTGACACAATTGATGAAGGAACGCCATGTAATTCGACGATTTCATTCACGTATAATTCAGGTAGACTATTCGTCGATTGATCCTAACGGATGAGTAACAAATGTGCTGATTTGTTTAATCGATCAACAATCACCCATATGGTGTTATGACGATGCTTCTCATCTACTTATAATTCATCTAAACCCATGATTGATCGATAACCACGAATGCAATAAGTAGGACAATCTGGTCTACAATCACTCTGATAGTATCATAATGATGCATCCTGATCTTAGATAAATCAATAACAAGATTCATGTGATATTCTTCAATTTCAATCTACTATATCCAAATGTTGAACATGACTTGTTGTTTTCGGATGTTCAGTCTCAATATATTGACATATTAAGATTTTGGAAATAAATTCTACAATCATTATCTTAATCGTTGGCCACTAATAAGATCATCGGATATCTTAGACATTTTTGTCATGTATGGATGAATAGTGTATATCGATCTCTGAAATTCATATAATATCTCCCACGTTAACTTATTGTCACCAAGAATCCAAAATCTTTAATAGTATATCAAATCATCATTGATTCCATTAATAAAATCATATTATTCCTTCTTAAGTGTTTCAATTATTTTTGAAAGATCCGCATCCTTTCTGCTACTTTGATCCTTCAGATTACCTGAAAAATTTCTCGTTGTATCGATAATTTCACCAATCTATTAGAGAAAATATTATCACTACTAACTCGAAGTCATAAGTAGGATACTCCAAGTGGAAAGTTGGATAGTTACTCTCTTATACTCTTAGTTGGCTTGATGCATAATCAATACCTTTTCATAAAGTATACCTACTTTCTTTGTCAGATATATCAATGTGAACTACAAAACTCTAATGCATAATAGTAAACTTCATGTCAGGGTCATGGTCAACATTTACTCCTTTTTTTTTTAAATTTCAATCATGATCCTACTTACAAACTTTGCATCCTTTCTAATGAAGCTTGTCATCATTCTAGTAATGTATAAAAAAGTTCTACATAAATCACCAATATACCTTGTCACCCTAGAGATCCATGAATCTCTAAAATATTTCTCAACAAACTCCAAGGTAATATAACTTTCACCTTAATTCACCATCTTTAATTTCATCAATCATTATATAAGATAATACTAATGAATGTGATTTTGTCCACTCCAATATTACATTTGTAGCACTTTTCATAGAGCTAATGATGACAAAAGATTATAAATACAACACTAAGATGTAATTGGTATTTCTCCCGATCAACAAAGTATATAACATTGTCATTCGCAATTATGATCATGATCTTCTCGAAAATCTCTATTCATAAACTCTGTAAAAGCTATAAGAGTACTTCTGAGATCAAAATGCGTGATAAAATATTTCACAATGGCTAATCCTTAGTCTGGAAGCTGTTTCTAGAATGTCCTTTTTCTTCCACTTATATGGTACCCTGAAAATATATTTATTGCAGAAAATATCTTTTCTCTCCATAATCAATGAACAAATCATTTATCCAAGATAGTAGGTATCAATCCCTCAAAATTACCTTATTCATAGTTCAATAACCAATGCAGATAATATGTGACCTAACTTTCCTTATTCACAAGGTGAAAAATATTCCATGTGGAAAACCATCAAATCACAAAATCTCTTATCCAATTGTTATTGCGATCGATTCTCTTTGAATTCAATAGGTGTCATTCAATAAGGACTTTTCAAAATTAATGCAATCCATGTGATAACAACAGTGGAGAATCCTCATGATGTGATAGAATGATAATCCGGAAAGGCGTCCAAAAGAAATCTGAAACATTGGAAGTTTGATGATGTAACCAAGATGACTATGTACTAGGAGCTAATTGGGTATCTGGTGTAATAATTAACTATAGTTCATTGGCTTCTCATTTTCTCTTATCATACTCTCATTCTTCTCCAACTCCATAACTTTATCGCATACTCTTTGATAATGTTATTACCACGTCTAAGGTAAAATCACTTCAATCAATGGAGAATATCTCCAAAAAGTAGATTCTATTATGCTCAGTCGGTTAATCTTTTGCCATATCCTTTAGATAAAATATCCCAATTATTCTTCTCCTTATGGTAGTATGTAATTTCAAAAGTCATCTCCATTGAATGCATCAATCCAATGCTTAACTTTTCCATACCATGTCTATCCTATAGGATGAATGGATTGTTGAGAATAAAGACCTTCAATATAAATCCACCAAAGCTTTATGCATGATATTTTCATTGCTGAGTCATAATTATTATCAACTCTAGTAATTACTGACATGTGTACTTAGCAATCTCATTATTCAATGATGACTCGCACTCTCATGTCACCTTAAGTCCATAATGATAGATCCTCTTTTAGAAGTCAAAGGGGAATTAGTTGCATGTAATACGTAGGTTTGACTCTATTCATGTCAGTCTTGGGTCACTATCTATTGTGGATATCCTGTGCTCAGAGGAACTCTAGCTCTAATACCATTTGTAACGGAACGGGTCGAGACGACCGGCGAAAGCATGCTACATTGGGTCACACGATAGAACCGTTACCGGAAACTTACATGGTAATCAATGAGCAGAGAAATAAAATATTTAACTAAAGTCCAGTCAACATGAAAGTTCTCTTATTACAAGTCCAACATGGGTAACATTGCAAAAGGACCAATAGTAAAACTAGCAAATCAAAGTTCCAGTGGGCACAACGACATCCCTTCTTAATCAATGCATCTGTGATCTATACCGGTTCAACTTCACGACGACGGTTAGTTGCCATGAACTAGCGGTTAAGTCACAACTCGTGTTCTCCTGAAAAAAAAAACAACAACACATGTTATGAGTTAACGCTCAGTATGTGCCGAGTTGGGGTCAAGCCGGCTAGCGCGGAAAACAAGTCTCCCTATGCTACTTTAAACCGTTAAAACATAATCTCTTTTATACAATCAATTATCAACACAACTATACGGTTTGCATAGTTATCTGATTGCATATGAAACTAACTTGTTCTCATGTACCATTATCATGAGACTCATAATTTCACATGAACATGCATACAGAAGGTATTCCTTGTGAAGACTTTCGTTAAAGCCATAATTACATATATACCCAATAAGTTTTCCATATTTGCATATACGCCTTAACATTTTCATAATTTTCACTTATACCCTCGGAATTTTTCATAATTGCATATATATTCCAGAACAATCAAAACACTTGCATAATGCCATTACTTGGCCATAATTGCACACATGTGCCTTAGCAATTTCAGAAACTGTACACATAACATTGGTTTGTTTAGTGGTTAAAGTTGTCTTAATTGTTAGTTCTTAATGGCTTTGGTGGCTTTGCTGGCTTTAGTGGCTTTACCGCTGGCACAAGCGGTCCATACTTGACAGTGTAGCTACAACTGTAGAGGACTTATCTTTTGCCCCATTCGGTTCCTTGAACCGCACACCCACTGAAGGCATTGGCCCCTTTAGGCCTACGATAATTGGACTCTAGAGGTGGCTCCCACCAATTGGTGTAGCACTTAGCTCCGCTTATCGTCATCATACCATTAATCATCTTAAGGAAATTTCAATTTTTATAGCATTTCCTTTCCATACAATATTCATATACACATATACATATCCCGCCAATTGTTTCAGTTTGTTCCACTAACAAGGGAGGTCTTCATTGTTAAACAAAATTACCTAACTAATTTTATACGTATATACTTTCCAACAATCGGTCTTTTCCATAAATTCAAAAATAATCTCTTCATTTACCAATGGCACCAGAGGCTTTGATGACTTAATGGTCTTGATAATCACTATATGATGTATATATTTCTAAATACAACTTATCAGTGGAGTACATTCAATACGAGATTTTCTCTTACTTTTTTTAACATAATAGCTTTGACAAGCATTGTACATTTGATAATTTCATAACTAAGTATCATCTGTTATCCGGAGTACATATATATATATATACCTTATACAATCGGTTTACGATTCTAAGATATGATAAGCAGGTCTTGTTTCTTGGAGTTGCATTGTGCCAACCAAAATGTTGTTTGAACAAATACAGTATAATGTTAAATTCAATTTTAACGTAATATATTCCTTAGTATTAAACCATGAAAGGGTATCATCATAAAATACTTGATTTATACTATTGTAATATTAGTTTATCTAAGATGGAAGAACCAATCATGAGATATTTTTCTTTTATTTTTCTTTCACGTAAGTGCCTAAATTCTGCTTCAGATATTTATGTATAACGTATATATACCTTACATGTTAACTCATAAGTTAGATTGAGAGCATGTCAAAACACATATGACTTCTAGATTATCGGAAGTCTGAAAATTAAAGTTACGAAAATAATAAGATGGTATTTTGATTGATTCATTCACATAAATATATCATATTAACCAAAGGTCATGCCATTCAAATCTACAGGCCACGAGTCAGAGAGACTCATATGCAACTACACGAGGATAGTGATAATGATATAAAGAGGAACCAACTTAAAAATGATCTACATCTTATGTCTAGGAATATTCTATACAATAATTAAAAAGGTTACAGTACACGGCCAAGAATCACCGTTACATAAAAAAAATATGATTGTTGACGGTAACAGATCACAAAGGTTCTTCACGCATAGGGTTTAAATCGAAGGCAATGGTCGACAATCGTTTTTTTAAAGCTATTAGGTCAGACACAAACCATTGTAGATCATAATCGTAAATAGATATATACATTTTGAGGTTGTATTTTGTACAACTACGTAAATACTTATCACAGTTATGGATGGAAGGCATACGTCGATTCATCAAATAGTACTCCTAAGGGATCGGCACATACATTTAAAAACCATAATCTTAAACCGATACCTACATCATCTTGAGATCATATATTGTGCACATTAAGTAAATACTTATCACAAAGGCATATGTCGATTCATCGAATAATATTCCTACGGTGTTCGACACATACCTCGAGTCCGACGGATTGTATCTAATGGATTGCTACGTCGGCCCTCTCCCTGCTCTCGAGCCGACGTTCTCCTCTAATGAACCGACGCCGGCGTTCCTACGATGAGAATGATCCCCCAATGAGATTACTCTTTCTAACTCTCCATCTCCCCTTCTCTCTCACAATCCTCTCTCTCTCTCTCTTTTTGCAAAAACATTAGACGTGAGGGGAAGGGAGGGTGATTTTATTGGGTTTTTTGATACCTCTCAATGAGGCAATCAATGGGGCACTAATGCCCATTAATTTCATAAATAATTGCATGATACTGATTGGAGTATTATAAGGCAATATGACTGGAAAAAAAATCTCCAGCCGTTACAATCACACATGAGGAGGTCAAGTTTGAGCTTTCCTTGGATCTGATGATCACTACATAGTTCGAGACATGAAGATGATGCTTGAGAAGAATCACAACGATCAACCCTTTTGTTTGGACGTGATTTGAAAATCCAACAATAGCTACCACACAATAGAATAAAGTCTGCAATGACTCATGTCTCTACGAAAACCTCGAACATCTCTAAAATGTGTCAAAACAAGTTAATTTCAATACAAATATAATCACATAGGAATATATACTAAATTGATCTGAGGAGAATACAAATTTAGTTGAACCTAGATTGAAGGTCTCCATTGTTCGATACCATAGTAAGAACCTCATGCAGAATTAAAATAAACTATATCATATTCTAATAGATTTTGAGCATTAAAAAAGCACCACATCGAAGAGAAATCAAATCGATTAATTATAAGGCTAAAACATATAGAAAGTGACGTAGCTAGGCGAATGAACTCGAACCCGGTGTTCGATATGTGAAACACGAGCAGTTAAATTACCTAAACCCCTAGTCTAGCATGTGTATCTAACTTATCTAAGAGAACTGGTCTATGGCTAACGAATGTTAATTGCAAGTCTGAGTGTGTCGTATATAGGGTGGAGCATTGGGCCGGGCCGGCCCGAACCCGATTCGCAAAAGCCCGGGTCCGGCCCGAACCCGATATACAAATGAGCCGGGCTCGGGTCCTCATTTTTCAAAAATAGTATACTCGAGCCGGGCCGGGCCCGAACCCGAAGTACAAATGGGTCGGGTCCGAGCCCTCATATTTCAAAATATCATATTAGGGGACACAGATTTATAGTCATAATATATCTAATATTTCCTTCATCTGTCAATAGTAATATTATATCATAACAATACATCCAATATTCATGTGTTATTACGAAAAAATATATATTCATCAAGGAACAGAGAAGTATTTGTAGATTGATAGGGTTAAATGATAGCTCGGTATCAAAGAAAAATTAATAGACACATCTAGGGTGCCTTCATGTTCAAAGGAGGAGCAAATAGGCTCAGAATTTGGCAGGGGGTCATGGCATGGAATGAAGCTGTTGGAAGTAGCTTGGTTAATTGGTCAAAATATCATAAGGTGGAAGATAATATCTAAGCCATATGATCAACTAAAGTAGATATTATCCACAAATTAACTTCAAATAAAAAATGAATCAAATAATGAAATAGTTGGATTTGAACATCATGAAATAAAAAAATGAGAGATTCAGTCAACTAGATAACCTTGATTCAACCTCAAAATGTTTAGATTGAAAGATAAGTAAAGAAGTGTCTAGATGAGTTTGAATTCAACAAGAATAGTTCAAGGTCAAACTTGGAAAAGTCATTTCAACCGAGATTAACATCTAGGTTAAGTGGACCCATTTGAGTTTTATTCGAAAATTTTCTTAGTATTTAAGTTTTATTATAGGATTGATTCTTAACAACTTTGTTTTTGTGCATAATTTGTAAAAATTATTTACAAGTATTTTTCTATATATGTTTTTATTTATTATAATTATTTTGAAGTATTCCTAATATAAAATATTTAAGTAGTATAAGAATAATAAAATTGGAATTAAACAAATAAATTTTATGTATAAGTAGATGTCCCTAGACGTTTTGGTCCTAATTCTATTTAAATTACTTTTCTTTTATTCTTATAAGTTATATATTAAATTACGATTGTTTTGACATAAAATATATTTGATAATAATTCTGTTATTTTTCTTTTATTCTTATAAGTTATATATTAGATTGTGATTGTTTTGACATAAAATATATTAGATAATAATTCTATTCTTTTCTTGGGTGTTTGATGGCATATATTGTACAATATGTACTTGAGGTGTTCTGGCCTTTTTGCTAATTTTCTCTTTGTTTATTTCTAGTTCATTTTGAATGGTAATTTAAGGTCATTACGTTTTTATGTGTTTATCTGAAGCTAATGAGTCACATATTCATCATCATAACAAAAATGTTCTTTTTTGCTTAATACCTTAGTAGGTGATCGATTGACTCGATGGCATATGTGGTAATTTTGATCAAAGGAAACCTCATAGGGCATGTTTGGTAACTGGGTTGGGCTGGGTTGGGTTGGGGTATCCCCATGTGAATAGTAGTTGTTTGGGGTTGGAATGATAATGATGATGTGATGTGACATTGATTATGTGTTATATTAACTTTTTTAATGATTATAATATATTCTTTATGTTAAAAATTTAATTGAACATAGTTAAAAATCATTATACCAAAGAAATTGTAGGGTTAATACAAGTAATCCCAACACAGGTTGGGAGGGTTGGAGCCAGGGGTATGTCGATGTATCCCGGTGTACAACAGCAATCAAACATGCCCATAGGGCTTCAAGCGTTGAAGTTAAAAACACCTAATAGTAGGGTTTTACGAAGAAGGTGACCTGATTGGAGTTTAACAGCAACTAGTAGTAGGGTTGTTTATTGTGCTTTTGGATAATAAATTTCCCGCAGTAGTGACCTTCTTCGCATGCTATCTCAACATGGGATGGGTGGGGAGCATATCATGGGCATATCGTGGATCCCAAGATCATGGGAGGATGGTCATATTATTAAGAAAAATGGTGATCAAAGGTGATTTTACTATAAACTTTGATTAGAGAGTACTTTTCTTAAATCTAGAGAAGGAAGAAGAAGGAATCCTCAAATGAGTTTGACCCTCCCTAAAGTAGGGATCATGTTCATCTCGATGGCATCATAGGATTTAATAGAGGTAATTGGTGACCTTTATCATAGGTTAGAATTTAAGTGGAACTGTAGTGGTGGATAAACAATGACATAATTTCATGAATATGGGTATTTGATACGAACAACCACTTCACAGTTTGAGCTAGAAAACTCGATTTAGAGCACGGACTTGACATGTTTATGCTACAAATTAGTTTTAAAATACTTGGAGGGTGTTAGAACATACTCCCAACATATAATACAATAATAACTCTTAAGAGTTAAGTTTCAAGAAAAAGCTTCGATGAATCTATGATTTATCGCCTTTATTCTTTTATTTTGGCTAAAATCTTGGGTAAAGTACATATAATACTCACTAGTTTCCATTAATTAAAAATCTAACCACAAATATTAATATTATATATTTAACACTTTTATCCAAAATAAAAAAATAAAGAGAAAAATAAAAAATAAAATAAAAAGAAGGATGTATATAAAATATACAGACTGATCCTAGCCTTGAGACCAGGTCGATATTGACCTGGTCGACAAAATAAATAAGTAGAGAGATAAGGATCATAATTATAAAAATGCCAGAAAATCAAAATCATACTTATACATAAATACAATTTTCATGTTGTAAATATTTCACTTATTTTATTTATCACTCAGATCACTTCGAATCAAAATACTTTCTTTACAAAAGTTATTTATAAAAATATTTATTTTCAGCTTCTATAGTTCCGGGCCCGACTTCCGACCCTCGATGCTCCGACCTGTCGAAATAGATAATCTTTCCTCATGTCCCCACTATGAGTCTGACTTCTTTTTGAATTTGTCCTGGCAAGTCAGCTACCTTTGGTCGGGGACCGAGCATTATAGTTCTGACTGTCAGCTATCTTTCGCGAATCGTCTGCAGGAAGAAGCGGCTGAAGACAGAGGGGGCGAAGACGAGGCAGAGTGAAGTCGAGAGTGAAGCGGAGCGGGAAAGTGAAAGGGGACTAGGGCCGATCTATACATAGTGTTCATGAATATTAAAATAATATTAGAAAATTTATTCAATATAAAAATAAAATATTATAATGAATCGCAAAAACAGTAAAAGTCGACTTCCAATGTTCATAACTATCTATGAAAAACTCCAAATTGACCAAACTCACTTTTAAACTTCATTTTATAACTAATACTATTTATTAAAAATATTAAAAAATATTAGAATAAAACATGTGAGTTTTAGGATTTGGACCCCTTTGTCTATATGCATTATATGTAGAAACTTTTAAAATTTCTAATTAATTATCCGTAATTTCGTTTAACTTCTTTTCTTTTCTAATACATTTCTAAAATTTAATAGAAAAATAAAAAAATATAACTTAAATCAAAATACCAATAAATCCTGAAGCACGAAGTCATGACCTAAATTTTCCGGATCTCATAACTCGGTCATATGAACTATGAATTAAGTGTATTCACTTTTAAAGTTCGTTTTATTGAATTATCTACCAAAAGACACTGATTTCACTAAAATCGGAGTTAATATACGAAAAGTGTGTTTTGAGACCATATTGATATATAATGTACAATGTACTTTAATTTATATTATTGAGGGTCGTGTTTTATTAAGCTCTTCTCCTCAAGATCTTGGCAAACTACCTAAACACATCAATCGACCCACAAATTATGATCTATATGATGTTAAGAGATCACAGAGCTCATCAAGTAGGAGAAGAAAAATACCACTTACAAAGTTTGCCTTGAAATAAGACTCCACGCTTTCTATGATCTTTAAGATCCTCCTAAGGCAATCCTACACACATACTGAGGTGGCTCTTTCTTATAGGTCGCTAGGGATAGGGAAATCCAAGAATAGGTCTTTAACCATTAATTTCTCATTATATCATTTTCATTTTGACTCCAATGATTCCTATACTCAATAGGACAATCAATCATAGTGCCTTTAGTTACTTAGGTTATGGACTTCACGTCACTCAACTTGACCCAAGCAACTAGGTTGGACCTACTTAGACTTGATTGGGGTTTAAGTTAATGATTTTTGAATTTAATAACCCTAGACGTTATAGTGTAGTGGTATCCATGCAAAGTGAAGGAGGGAAGAGAAGAAATGGGGAAGGAGAAGGTCCGAGTTCCATGCCCCCAATTTCCATCATTCTTAGATCTGTGTTCACAGGGAACCAAAGGAACCAATTACATGTAGTTGTACTTCTATCATTTTTATCTTATGTTTCTATCCATTTTTATTAAGAACCATTTACCTAAGGACTTACTTATGAGAAAATTTAGTTATTTTTGCAATTAAATCCCGCTTTGCTTGAAATTATTCCAATTCCTTTTTTCCAACGTCATTTTTTAAAAATAAAGCCGGAAAGAATACTATTCATTCCTCTCTCCCTTAAGGGCAAAAAAAGGGGGAAAATAGGATGACATAAATCAAAACCTACCATACAAGAAAAGAACTAAGAAAAAAACCCACTACTCGTGACTCAGTACAATACACATGAGTAGAAGCATAAAAAAAGCAGGAAGAGTAGAACAAGTAGAGAAACGTAACGAAGCTCCTCCATGTCAAGCAGAATCAAACCTTTTACACGTCTTGAGAGCAACATCTAACTAAACAAAGTGGATCCTCTGCTGTAGCACAACAGATGCTGTGATGCAGAGGATCGTCGGATGGGATCGGACAGCCCTCGTAGGAGGCCAGGGTATGAAGGACGTCTGATCCCCATCCGACGGTCCTATGCATCACAACACCAGTTGTGCTGCACAGGAGTGCGGCAATCTCTTCCAAGCAGCCTAATGTATCTTGCTGCCATATTCAAACAACGAATAGTTAAAGTACTAATAATAAAACAATAAGACTGATGGGATAGAGCTCTACTAAGATCTACAATAGAGGTGAAGTGACTGTTAGCAATGTGAGCCCGAGGAGAACCATTCCTACGATAAATGTTATTGTAATAAATGATTTGTCAATAAAAGTTATTGATTTTTGTTTCACTCCCTTTCTGATATTGAATGAATGAATGCACTATAAGGTCCCTCTGTACAATAAGGGTTATGTACCATGGCCAACTTGATAATCATACAGTTGTTAATTCAATGATTGAATCATAGAGGCTGATGCTTGGATGAATATCTAAGGAGTTAGATAGAGGACTCATCAAGCATCATCAATGATTAACAAGTAGTGATCTCCAGTCTGAATGGGAGATGGTAATCCCATCTCATTAGACTGATATCCGATCGACCTCTTGATGCAGGTCCTCTGCATAGGAATATTGATTCGGAGGTATCAGATTAGTTGAGTCAATGAGTTGACTTAACGAGATCGAGATAACCAAAGACCTATGATGAATACTGTCACATCACAGGCAAACATCCTCTGACCAGAGACAGATATATTACTATATGTCTGAGCATGTACATTTGGCAGACCAATAGGTTGATGACCTAATCAAGGTCTATACACCGGCGAGCTGGTGTGCATGTAAGGGCATATGAGTAATATGATCTCTCAAAGGGATCATACAGGTTCACTTGTGAACCGGGAGACATGAGCTTACTCATGAGGTATTGGGATTGACCAAATTCCATGCATGGTCATCATGCTTTAGAAGCATGATATGAATTTGAAGGTAAGATATATGCTTTGTAAAAGCATGTGATATGTACCATATCCCAAGGATCAAGATTGAGAAACTTAATGACCATACTATGAAGATGACAGTGTAAAAGTGATCTTTATCTTCATGATGATCATGAGTCTTCCAGTATGCAGGACGTGCAGGTATTGGGAATACCTGAAGGGTGATTTGATCATAAACGATTGTATAACCATGACGCTTCCATTCCGAGGGAGTGATGAAACAGGTCTGGATTTTAGTGACTCCTCTCATTAGAGAAGTAACCTAATCTTAGTCCATTTACTGGACATTGATCTGAATGAGATTCAGATGCAATGAGAAGATTAGGTATACGGTCTTGATTTAATCAAGCATCTGTGAGAGGTCCATGGGATCTGGATTTGAGATGTGATCTCAATATCCAAGTCACTATACGTGGAACAATACAATCGCCATGTCCTTATCTCCAAGTATCTGAGGAGAAATAGCATTGTTCTTAAATGGTTTAAGTGCAATTCCATAAGATCTAAGCAAAGAGAAGTTGATAATTAAATGTGATTTAATTATCATGATGTATGAGAAATTATCTAATATAATTAAATGTGATTTAATTATTATGGATAAGAATAATGTGGATAGTAATATCCAATTATTCCTAATATATTATAAATGTGATTTATAATGTATTAGAGAGAGTTAAATATAATTTATATTAGTAGATTAATTATTAATGTGTATTGGATACACATTGTTTAATTAATTGAAAATGTAAATTACATTTTGTTTTGGGTTGTGAATTTGATTCACAATATTTCAATGTCAAGATTGCAATATTCCCAAAATTAATTGATAATTATTTTGGTGAATTAAAATACCAACAAATTGTTGTTGGAAAATAAGTAGAGAGAAAAATAAGGAGATTGCACTCCTCATTAGGAATGAGGGGGGCGGCACTCAATTCCCTTGGGGAATTGGTGGCCGTCCCCACTTCCAAATAAGGAGAGCATCTCCTTTGTCTTCTCTCTCTCTTATTTGATTGATTTAGATTTGGTATTAATATTTATTTGATTTATCAAATATATTTTATCAAATTAAATCACAAGTTGTTGGCTTTTACCAACAACAATCTTGACCATTGGATTGTCATAAATCAATCTCAACCATTGATTTTATATGACACATGGATTGAGATCCATGGATCCCAAAACCCTATAAATAGAGAGGCATTCTTGGCTCTCTCTTTACACATGCTATTGTAGCAAAACTCTCTCTCTCTTTCTCTCATACTCAACAGCCCTCTCTCCCCCTTCCTCTTGGTGGCTGTCCACCCTAGTGGAGGGAATCGTCGTCGCCCTTGCCTTCGTGCTACCGCTTCGACGCTCTACGGTTCTCCGTCTACTTCGAGTGCTTCGCCTGCGAAGGAGACGTTCGATCTCGTGCGACGAGATCAGGAGCAACCGCGCTTGGATCAACTTCTTGGATTGCGAGGACACCGCGGTTCATCCCCGCGCTCGCAAGCGATCTCTCCGACGATCGGACTTGAGACAGGAGGTCTCTTCTCTTAGAGACTCGATCAACCACGCTTCAAGAGGTATTGCATTATACTTGCTGTGGTTATAGATGAAACGATCCGAGAATGGTTCTTGGATCATGTGGTTTCATCGAATAAATTTTTAAATTCCGTTGCACCGAACAACTAGTGCGACTAGTCGTTCTTCGTCGTATCCGATACGACGCTCACGCTTCCGTGATACGCTTGAGGATCTTTCCATATCCTACAAGTGGTATCAGAGCCTTAGGTCGACGGTTTCGAATAGTGATTCGTTAACCAAGGACGACTTGGGTTCGCTAAGGTCGCGAAAGTTTTCATCGCATTTAATTTCGCAGATCTGTTTAGTAAAGGAATTCGGCACTGTTTAAATTGTTTAAACACGAATTTTATACTTGGATTATGTTCCCCATTAAATAAGGAAACCATAGGATCTGAGTTTGCGTAAATCGGATTTCGTGTGCTCGAGATATGGTCGTTTTAATGGACATGTATGCACTGTTGCGGGAACTGTGAATCTGAACGTGATTAAAATGTTAATTATTGTTTAGACTTGCCTCGAAATGCGTGAAACATCACTTAGGTTCTGTCCTAAATCAATTAGCAAACTTTAGAAATTGACTTTGCTTAATTTGGATTTAATATGATTGAGATATGCCAATTTTAGTAAGTAGGGGTCACTGCTGAAATTGCTTTCCTAATCTAGAACCAAGTGATTGTCAATTAGTGAAATTAATTGTTAATTTCGTGAAATAATCTTGAAAAATATTTATGAAATATTGAAACATGATTATTTGCCTAATTGACTTGGCCCCAACCAATTAGTTGATTATATTTGATCTAAACCTTAATTGGAATTACAATCATCAAACTTCTTGCTTGAATAGGACTTGGAAATTTGCCTAGCAAATTCCCTTAAAATCAAAATTGTTTTGATTACTATATGGTATAATTTCGGTTGAAGAACCGATGATCATCTCAAGTACAAAATAATCAATTTGGCATTATCCTTTCTCGAGGTGGATATGGTGTCTAGTCGGGGATCGCTGGTCAGCGGGTTGCAACGTATGTGGTCCGCCCCACTCCCGTCGGTACTGGCCATGACAGCGGGTAGGGTCGGGATAATGTCCGAGGGATTATGATGTATTTTTCTAATTATTAAAATACGAATTAATACGTACTTTGAGAATAATATCATATATATATTCAAGCATAAAATTAAGTTTGATTGATTGAATTGGATTGATAATTAATTTAATATGATTAAGTTAATTATATCCAATTGAAAATACTCTAATATGATTAGAGCTAATAATTCTCTTGGAAGAATTAATTATATGAATGAGATTCATAGTAATTAATTAAATTTGAATAAGAGATGGAGGATCACATAAGTGACATCCATGGTCTCCCGTCAAGGCGAAGGGTTTCGTCGCCAAATATTATATGTGGGAGACGCCTGTCCGAAGTGACAGCTCCCACATATGATCCGTTTGGATCGGGTTCGTCGCTTCTCGAAAGAGTAAGGACGTATGCGTAGTGACCCCAATATCGGGTCCTCATATTATTGGGGCAATATTGGATTGCGCATAGCGAGTTGTATTCCTGTTGACGGTTGGTTAAATTAATGACGAGTCAACATCACCTTAGGGGTGGTGGGCTCGGGTATTAAAGACCGAATTGGGAAATGCAAGTTGGACTTGCAAGGCGGAATGTGTTCCCGCTTCTCTTTATCAGAGTCATAGGTTCTCATATTATTGGGATATGACAATGATAAAGAGGAGATCCCAGTTCTTGCTTGAGATATATTGGTAAGTATATCTCCTACTTTGAAAGTGAATAAGGGAATAAACTTTCATAGTTGACATAGCAAGACTAATTTGATTTAAAATGCCTTAATCAAATAAAATTAAATTGAATATATGATTATATGTTCTAATATAGTGCATTCTCAATTTCAGAAAATGAAGGCCATGAACCTACTGAACAGGCTTCTGGAGGTCAATCAATTGACCGGACCAAATTACTCGGATTGGATCCGTAATTTAGATCTTGTGCTTTCGGCAGAGCGCATCAGTTATGTGCTCTCTGAAAACAAACTTGAAAACCCTAAATCTAAGGAAGACAAAGCATATAATGACAAGTATGATGAAGATCATGTCTTGGCTAGGTGCTATATCTTGGGTTCTCTCTCCAATGTTCTTCAGAAGCAACATGTGGAGATGAGTACTTGCCAGGATATCATGCAGAATCTAAGGGATATGTTTGGTGACATTAACCGCACCCAACGGTACAATGTTATGAAAGAACTCATTCGTTGCAAGATGCAGGAAGGGACCTCGGTCCGCGAGCATGTACTCAAAATGTTTGGGTACTTGTCGGAGCTTGAGACTCTGGGGGCAACGATGGATGCAGGCATGCAATCTGATTTCATTCTGCTGTCATTGCCCAAATCTTTCAATAACTTTGTGGTGTCATTCCACATGAATAAACTGGAACTGACAAATGCTGGGCTTCTTGCTGCATTAAAGTCTGCAGAAGACGTAATGAAGAAAGATGGTCCCTCTGGCACTGCAATGGTTGCACAGGTCAAAGGGAAGCGCAGTCGGAAGCAAGGTTCTCGGAAAGGCCCGGCCCAGAAGAGAAAGAAGAAGGGACAAAGTGTTGCCTCATCTTCCAATGCATCCACTTTAATGGCGTCGAAGAAAACCGACGTCTGTCACCACTGCAAGAAGCTGGGGCACTGGAAGCGTAATTGCCCAGATTACCTGAAGTCGGTCGACAAAGGTAAAGCCCCAGCAGGTATGAAATCTACTCTTATCATTGAAACCAGCTTTCTCGTTGGACGAGAAGGAAGTTCGGTAGTTGATTCTGGTGCTTCTGCTCATGTATGCAATTTGTTGCATTTGTTTCAGGAAACTAGACAGCTTGAAGAAGGGGAGATAGTCATCCAGATGGGATCTGATGCAAGTATTGCAGCAGTCGCCGTCGAGACCTGCAGACTATCATTATCTAGTGGAAGAGTCCTAGTACTTAAAGAGTGTCTTTATGTACCTGAAGTCAGAAGGAATTTAATATCTGTATCTAAGCTAGTTAGAAGTGGATATTCATTCCTATTTTGTAATAAATTAGTCATAAATCATTGTGATAAATACATTGCAGAGGGTATTTTGACTTCTGGAGGACTCTATGAATTGTGCATTAATGAGCATGTCATGAATGTTACAACCACTAATAAAAACCCTAAAAGATCCAGGAGTAATATAAATCATTCAAACATGATTTGGCATCAAAGGCTTAGTCATTTATCTGTTGATAGGATCAATAGATTGATAATGGATGGACCTTTGGATTTTTCTACAGGTTCAGCCTTTACCTACCTGTGAACATTTTATTCGAGGTAAAATGACCAGGATGCCTTTCCGTAACAAGGTTACAAGATGTGAAGGTATTATTGACTTAATACATACTGATGTATGCGGTCCCTTCGGTACCGCGACTCGAAATGGATATCGATATTAATTGACATTTATTGGTGACCATTCGCGATACGGGTTTATCTTCCTATTACGTCATAAGTCTGAAACCTTTGAAAAGTTCAAAGAGTTCAAGGTTTTGGTTGATAACCAAACCAATAGGAAGATTAAACGAATTCGATCTGATCGAGGTGGCGAGTACCTATCAGATGAATTTAAGGAATACCTTAAAGAGAATGGAATTATTTCCAATCTCACTCCTCCTGGAACTCCCCAACTTAATGGTATTGTTGAAAGACGCAACAGAACCATCATGGATATGGTTCGTTCAATGATGAGTAAAGCACATTTACCACTTAGTTTCTGGGGATATGCAGTAGAGACTGCAATATATATCCTAAATAAGATTCCTAGCAAATCTGTACCTAAGACTCCTCATGAGCTATGGTATGGAACCAAACCTAGTGTTAATCACTTAAGGGTTTGGGGTTGCTTGGTCCATGCAAAGAATGTGGATGCAAGTAAGCTGGAATCTCGCTCTCGTGAGTGCTACTTCATTGGGTATGTTAAAGATGGTATTGGATACCAACTTTATGACCCTGAGACCCAAAAGGTTTTTGTCTCTAGAGATGTGAAATTTTTGGAGGATGATTTCCTTAAAGGTCAAGACAAAAGTGAAGTAGAGGAACTCATTGAGTCCCCTGAGGACTCTGAGCTTCCTGAACCAGAAACTGAAGAGATAAATAAAGATGAAACACCTATACCCCTTCGAAGGAGTTCGAGGGTGGTTGCACCACCTGAAAGGTATGGATTCCATGTGTCAGGTGAAACTGGCAGTGATCCTACTTCATTTGATGAAGCACTCGCGGATCATGACATGGATAGATGGATGCTAGCAATGAAGTCAGAAATTGACTCCATGCATAAGAATGGTGTATGGACCCTAGAGGATCCACCTAAGGGGGTGAAACCCATTGGGTGCAAATGGATCTTCAAGAGAAAGATGGGACCTGATGAGAAAGTAGAGACTTTCAAGGCACGGCTTGTAGCTAAGGGCTACACACAGAGAGAAGGCATCGACTACGATGAGACATTCTCTCATGTGGATATGCTTAAATCCATCAGGGCATTGCTAGTTATAGCTGCATATCTTGACTACGACATCTGGCAGATGGACGTCAAGACAGCTTTCCTCAATGGATACCTCGAGGAGGATATCTACATGGAGCAGCCCCAGGGCTTCATGACTGAGGATGGCAAAGTATGCAAGCTGAAGAAATCCATCTATGGGCTCAAGCAAGCTTCTCGTAGCTGGAACATCATATTTGACGAAACCATAAAGAGTTATGATTTTGTGCAGAATCCTGATGAACCTTGTGTGTACAAGAAGCTTAGTGGGAGCGCCATTGTGTTCATCGTGCTTTATGTAGATGACATCCTTATCATTGGGAATGATACAGGGATGATGACCAGTGTGAAGATTTGGTTGTCCCATACCTTTGAGATGAAAGATCTTGGAGAAGCCTCTTACATCTTGGGTCTGAAGCTGTTCTGAAACCGAGAGAAGAGGATATTGGGATAGTCACAACAAGGATACATTAAGAAGATTCTTGAACGATTCCGCATGGATAGTTCCAAGAAAGGATTCCTACCCTTAAGACATGGTATCCACCTGTCTAAAGGAATGGCTCCTCAAACAGTTGAGGAAAAGAAGGCCATGACTAGATGTCCTTATGCATCAGCCGTAGGAAGCTTAATGTATGCCATGATGTGTACCAGGCCAGATATCTGCCATGCAGTAGGAGTGGTAAGTCGTTACCAATCCTGCTATGGAGAACAACACTGGAATGCAGTAAAGAACATATTCAAATATCTTAGACGGACGCAAGATTACATCTTGGTCTATGGAGATGGTGATCTCCAAGTCTTGGGATATACAGATTCTGACTTCCAATCAGATATTGATGATCGAAAGTCGACATCAGGGTTTGTGTTCCTGTTGAACGGTGGTGCTGTGAGCTGGAGAAGCAAGAAGCAGGACACTACGGCAGATTCAACAACAGAAGCCGAATACATTGCCGCATCGGATGCTGCAAAGGAGGCAGTGTTGTTGCGCAAGTTCGTCCAGGAGCTTGGAGTAGTTTCCTCTGATACTCCCATCCCGCTACTCTATGATAACACGGGAGCCATTGCCCGGGCGAAGGAACCCAGATGGCATCAGAAGAGCAAGCACGTAGAAAGGAAATACCACATCATTCGGGAGATTCAAAAGCGTGGTGACATCATCATCACCAAGGTGGCCTCCGCCGATAACGTTGCTGATTTTCTTACCAAACCTCTGACACAGAAGGTTTTTGACCAGCATGTAATGAGTATGGGTTTAAGGCTTGTTCCTGAATGGTTCTGAGGGCTAGTGGGAGATTGTTAGCAATGTGAGCCCGAGGCGAACCATTCCTACGATAAATGTTATTGTAATAAATGATTTGTCAATAAAAGTTATTGATTTTTGTTTCACTCCCTTTCTGATATTGAATGAATGAATGCACTATAAGGTCCCTCTGTACAATAAGGGTTATGTACCATGGCCAACTTGATAATCATACAGCTGTTAATTCAATGATTGAATCATAGAGGCTGATGCTTGGATGAATATCTAAGGAGTTAGATAGAGGACTCATCAAGCATCATCAATGATTAACAAGTAGTGATCTCCAGTCTGAATGGGAGATGGCAATACCATCTCATTAGACTGATATCTGATCGACCTCTTGATGCAGGTCCTCTGCATAGGAATATTGATTCGGAGGTATCGGATTAGTTGAGTCAATGAGTTGACTTAACGAGATCGAGATAACCAAAGACCTATGATGAATACTGTCACATCACAGGCAAACATCCTCTGACTAGAGACAGATATATTACTATATGTCTGAGCATGTACATTTGGCAGACCAATAGGTTGATGACCTAATCAAGGTCTATACACCGGCGAGCTGGTGTGCATGTAAGGGCATATGAGTAATATGATCTCTCAAAGGGATCATACAGGTTCACTTGTGAACCGGGAGACATGAGCTTACTCATGAGGTATTGGGATTGGCCAAATTCCATGCATGGTCATCATGCTTTAGAAGCATGATATGAATTTGAAGGTAAGATATATGCTTTGTAAAAGCATGTGATATGTACCATATCCCAAGGACCAAGATTGAGAAACTTAATGACCATACTATGAAGATGACAGTGTAAAAGTGATCTTTATCTTCATGATGATCATGAGTCTTCCAGTATGCAGGACGTGCAGGTATTGGGAATACCTGAAGGGTGATTTGATCATAAACGATTGTATAACCATGGCGCTTCCATTCCGAGGGAGTGATGAAACAGGTCTGGATTTTAGTGACTCCTCTCATTAGAGAAGTAACCTAATCTTAGTCCATTTACTGGACATTGATCTGAATGAGATTCAGATGCAACGAGAAGATTAGGTATACGGTCTTGATTTAATCAAGCATCTGTGAGAGGTCCATGGGATCTGGATTTGAGATGTGATCTCAATATCCAAGTCACTATACGTGGAACAATACAATCGCCCTGTCCTTATCTCCAAGTATCTGAGGAGAAATAGCATTGTTCTTAAATGGTTTAAGTGCAATTCCATAAGATCTAAGCAAAGAGAAGTTGATAATTAAATGTGATTTAATTATCATGATGTATGAGAAATTATCCAATATAATTAAATATGATTTAATTATTATGGATAAGAATAATGTGGATAGTAATATCCAATTATTCCTAATATATTATAAATGTGATTTATAATGTATTAGAGAGAGTTAAATATAATTTATATTAGTAGATTAATTATTAATGTGTATTGGATACACATTGTTTAATTAATTGAAAATGTAAATTACATTTTGTTTTGGGTTGTGAATTTGATTCACAATATTCCAATGTCAAGATTGCAATATTCCCAAAATTAATTGAGAATTATTTTGGTGAATTAAAATACCAACAAATTGTTGTTGGAAAATAAGTAGAGAGAAAAATAAGGAGATTGCACTCCTCATTAGGAATGAGGGGGGCGGCACTCAATTCCCTTGGGGAATTGGTGGCCGTCCCCTCTTCCAAATAAGGAGAGCATCTCCTTTGTCTTCTCTCTCTCTTATTTGATTGATTTAGATTTGGTATTAATATTTATTTGATTTATCAAATATATTTTATCAAATTAAATCACAAGTTGTTGGCTTTTACCAACAACAATCTTGACCATTGGATTGTCATAAATCAATCTCAACCATTGATTTTATATGACACATGGATTGAGATCCATGGATCCCAAAGCCCTATAAATAGAGAGGCATTCTTGGCTCTCTCTTTACACATGCTATTGTAGCAAAACTCTCTCTCTCTTTCTCTCATACTCGACAGCCCTCTCTCCCCCTTCCTCTTGGTGGCCGTCCACCCTAGTGGAGGGAATCGTCGTCGCCCTCGCCTTCGTGCTACCGCTTCGACGCTCTACGGTTCTCCGTCTACTTCGAGTGCTTCGCCTGCGAAGGAGACGTTCGATCTCGTGCGACGAGATCAGGAGCAACCGCGCTTGGATCAACTTCTTGGATTGCGAGGACACCGCGGTTCATCCCCGCGCTCGCAAGCGATCTCTCCGACGATCGGACTTGAGACAGGAGGTCTCTTCTCTTAGAGACTCGATCAACCACGCTTCAAGAGGTATTGCATTATACTTGCTGTGGTTATAGATGAAACGATCCGAGAATGGTTCTTAGATCATGTGGTTTCATCGAATAAATTTTTAAATTCCGTTGCACCGAACAACTAGTGCGACTAGTCGTTCTTCGTCGTATCCGATACGACGCTCACGCTTCCGTGATGCACTTGAGGATCTTTCCATATCCTACAGTGACATTCTCAATCAAGTTAATTATAGAACATAGGGTTTGTCTGTCTCAATGTAGAGGTATATGTTGGTTGATTTGCCAATCGAAGGGTATGGATAAGACAATTAAGAAGGGAATTATAGGTATAGTAGTTTGACAGTTTGGGATAGAGAACCCCTCGTGAAAAATTTCCAAATGATCATGAATGATAGCTCCAACGGAATGTATGTTTCCATTATTTCTGGAGTGGATATTGATCTTGATATCGTTGGGAGGTTTGTTCCAAGCAAAGGTTTTAGGACTAACCCCTCTTTTGATAAGCTTACGAAGACCGAATGAGAACCATCAGCGGACATTTTTTAAAATAATTACTAATTTAGTCATTATTAAATAAATAAGCATGCAAAACAAAATTTAAAATTTTACGTATAAATTGGCATATGAAGTTTCCATATAGAGAAAAGTCCAAATGACACCTCAAGTGTTTATTTGGGAGAGTTTTTGCACTTCTCTCCAACCATATTTCTATCCCATTCCAAAAAGTATTGATATAAATGATCCTCCCATTTATACTACTAATGTGTTCTACATTTCAATGTATTAATGACTCTCCCATTAATACATTGATTTTCATCCAAAAAAATTAAATAATTTAAATTTCACAATTACAATAATAACGGAAATTAGTGTTTTGACTTGGGTTGATACATGTTAGATCCTATCATAGGGATGCAGCCGAGTTTTCTTTTTTAAGGACAAAAACACGTACATGATTATGTATATGTCTCACAATATCCTTATATAAAAAAATGTATAATTGTGCACGTATTCATATCCTTAAAAGGGAAACTCAGTTGCATCCTTATAATAGGATCTAACATGTATTAATCCGAAGTCAAAAAAATAATTTCGATTATCGCAATTGTGAAATTAAAATTTAATTAAAATTTAATAAGGATTGTGAAAATCAATGTATTAAGCAAAAGAATTCACTAAAACATATAACATTTTAATAGTATAAATGGCAGGATCATTTATATTAATAACTATTGGAATGTGATCAGAATGCAAAATGGTTGGAGAGAAGTATAAAAACGTCCTCTCAGATCAGCACACTTGAGGTACTCTTTTGGATTTTCCTCCCAAATTCGCATCTAAGATGCCGATTTATATCTAAAATTTAAAATTTCTGTTTTGCAAGCTTATTTATTTAATTAAGATTAGATTAGTAATTTTTTTAAATCCACCGTCAACAATCAACATGGAAGTGAATAACTTTCTACGACAACCCTCATGTCCTTTTTATTTACACCCATAAACAACTTTCCGATTGTTTTATTCATTTATAAAATCAAAATTATTTGTTAATGTTAATTTTATTATGGTTTTTCCATTATGTTATTAATATATTGAGTTAATTTTCAGGGTTTTATCGCTTGTGCTCTTATTAACTTCTGTAAAATCAGCTATGCCCTTTCTTTTTTTTCGTAATATGAGTTGTGCCCTTACCATCTTACAGAAATCGCAAACTTGTTATTTTGTAATATCAATCACGCCCCTACTTTACTTTAACAGAATGATAGAATTGTGAATTTTATATGAAAGTAGAGGCACAACTGATATTGCAAAAAAAGAGAGAGACATAATTGATATTGTAGAAGTTAAGAAGTGATAAAAAAATCCTAATTTTTATTACACTTAAGTCTCTCTTAATTAGCTCTAAGTACTTATTACACTTAAGTCCCATTTTGTATATGCCCTATAAATCATACTTTTTTACGTAGAATACCGTGTAAACATTCTACATTGCATACCTACACCCCTCTACATTATTTTTCTCTAAAAATAATTTAATATTTAACATTGCATATAAGTCCCTCTTCATATGCGAGTCTCCCTTCGAATATTCAAAAAAATACATATGTGTGTGTGTATATATATCCGCATGGAATTTTTTCCTCATTGACACTCACACACACATTTTACTAAGCTTTTACTAATTAAAATTATAATCCCCTACATGGCTACATGGAACTTCTTATGTAGACGATTCTACAATATTCAATGTTATAATATATCAATTTTCAAGAGTTTTTTTAACATAGATGAGAATGTCTTCCCATACATCCTAATTTTCTATATAAAATTTCACTTAAAAATAATATATATATCCTTCTATATTCTAATTTTACAAGGATAACCTTCTATATATTGTACATTCCATATAGATCTTTCCATTGGCTAGCTTCTTGAACGTATGTCTTTTTATCAAAACAATTTACATGCATATCTATGTGAATTTTTTTTATTACATGTGATTTTATGGAGAGGCTGTTGGAAGGGGTTAGATATTGTGCATTTGAAAGATACATAACCCGAACGCATATTATAAATAGGGAAAAATGGGGTTGTCCCTTAGGGACAGCCAACATGGCTGCCCCCACTCCATTTTTCACAATTTTTTTATTTTTTGGAAAAATGTCAACATGTATATTCATCCCTATATCCCTTCTATGTGTCATTCAAATTTCATCAGAAAAGAGACCCCTACGACCTCCATCCAGACGTCATTTTTTTAATGGTCGCAGGATTTTTTTAAATCGACACTGTCTAGATGGAGGTTGTAGGAGTCTCTGTTTCTGACGAAATTTGAATGACATATAGGAAGGATATAGAGGTGAATATAATGGCGATATTTAAAAAAAATAAAAAAATTTGTCCAAAAATAAAGCGGGGCAGCCAACAGGGGGCAGCCCCATCAACCCCAAATAAATATCCCATATATGGACAAGGTCTATTGTCCTTGCTTCCATGTTTCACATGAATCATGATATTACCAATCGTATGATTGAGCCCATGCATCGTCAAAAGGCTAAGGCCAAGATCTCGAGTAGCAACTAAAGAAAAAGATAAGATCTTAATGATTCGGATGTGATGGGTTTATCTTTAAAAGAGGATCCCACTTGCTGTTGGTTATGCTCCCTTCCATTAATCTGTATATATATGGCTCAAAAGAATCATATCTTCACTATCAAATTGGTTGCCCCATCTTTGATCTTTTTGCATATGTCCACGCTTTCTTGTCTTCTTTATCGGTGGGATACAAAGGTACAGTTGGACTTGACATGATTAATTTTATTTTAGAAGATTCATGTTGCTTGATTGGAATGAGCGATAGGGCACGAAAGCATAAGCATATTCTCTTGTGTGTCTTTTTTAGGGGTTTTTTTAGTTGTGCCCTTCTGAGATATTACAATATCAATTATGCCTCTCTCGTTTTTGGAATATCAGTTGTACTCTCCACTTTTTGTCGTTCTATCACTTGTGCTCATCCGTTAATCTAGCATTCAATAAGTTGAACTTAATCACGGCTTTTCCAAACCATGACGAGATTAGGAAAGGCATAACTATCCAAATACTCTCCCACTCAGATTAGGGGTTAAGAGAGGCAGATCTGAGGTTTGGAGCTCGATTCTCCACCTCTGGTTGCTCCCCCACTCATCGCTCTCTATTTTTGCTAAGGGTTGAAACTTCGACCTCAAGTCGTTGATCTAATTGCAGGACCTGGATCTAATCAAAGCACGACATCGAGCACCTGGAGAGTGAATCACATCTCTTAGAAACGATCTTCGCCTCCTGAAGCATATATGCCTTAGACCCGATCATCGCCACTTGCATCTGAAGCCTTCTTCGAGCACCTGCATCATGATCATCGAGCCATCGACACAACAACTCTAGGATCTGGAACTTGTAACATCACATGCAACACCTCGAAGGGGACATAGTCCGTGCGCAGGGACTGGAGGGGGATCGCCTTCAAGACGGGGAGGTAGTCCGATCTAATCTTGTCGAGGGGGATGGGTTGCTTGGAGGTGGGGCAGTCGGTGAAGAAGATGTCATGGGAGAAGCAGATATTACGACGTGACTTGAAGGGGATGTAGTCCGTGCGCATGGACTGGAGGATGATGACCTTCGAGATGGGGAGGTAGTTCGATCTAATATTGGACTTAATGGCGTCGTCGAGGACGAAGGCTTGGAGGTGGGGTGGTCATCAATGAGGAGGTATATGGAGGAGCAAGGGAGAACTGATGCAGGTCTTGGTCGGGATCTTGTGGAGGAGGAGGGGGGTAGGCTGGAGCCTGAGGAGGGGAGGGGGGAGGAGGAGTCGGGGCGAAGGTGGTTGGGGAGGGGGCACATGATGCTGGAAAGGAGGGGTGGGCGGGGATCTTTCTAACCTATTTTTTGATTTAATTCACTTTGTATCCCAAAGTTAACAACTGTTTGCTTTGAAGATGGACAACAACTAACCTAAGGGGCCCAAGTGATAGAATGACAATAAGTTGAGGGCACAACTGATATTCCAAAAAAGGAAGAGGCATAACCTATATTGCAATATCTCAGGGTACAACTGATAAACATCCTTTTTCAGTCTGTTTTAAAAAACCAACTATATAGATCGAATTTGTGAATATTGTTGATATGGGTAGCCATTTTATCTTAATGATTAAAGGGAACTTAAAATTCATTTTAAAAACAATTAGATCTTTGACATTTAAGATAAAATAACTATGAATATCAATTTCAAGAGAAATTTGACAGATATGTAGAATAATATTCATAGTTAAAATCCATGTGGTTGGTTTTTGAAATTGATTTTGCAGAAAAAAAACAGGGACACAACATTGCTGTTGTAGAGGATCTACTCTACATGGAAGCACAGCACATGTCGATGCTTAGGTGAAAGAGCACAATAAGATAAAAGTGCAACACAAAGACATTGCACCGAACCCAAGCATATCCTTGACTGAAAGCGCACTAAGTTGGTCTCCTTTTTTGTATTTCGTGCTAATAAATGTATGAATTTGACCTTTTCGAAAGGAAAAAAAGCTACTGTGCAACTCGTAAAAGAAGAGAAAATTATGTATCATGTGATAGGGGTGTTCAAAATAGTCGGTTTAAACGGTACCCGATTTGATCCGGCTATTTTGACCCGAAGTTCACGGGTACCGGTTAAGTACCATCCCACTTGATGCCCATAGTGGGAAGGAAATAGAAAGGGTAAATCGAGCCTATGCACTCCATATGCAGTCATCTTTGTCATTTAACTAAATCGGACAAAACAGAGTTAAATTCCATTATAGACCTTACCATGAAAAAGTTTCATCTTCTCACCTCTGTTGTCATTGTCGCTTTTCCTGTTAGAATAACTAGTGATAACCCTTAGGGCCCGTTCGGTAGGAGAATAAGCAGGAATAAGGATGAGGAATAAGGGGAATAAGGGTCTATTCTCCGTTCGGCTGGAGGATAAGAATAAGGAGAATAAGGTGAAATAAAGGTAGGTAAGGTGGGATAAAGATAGGAATAAGAGTGAAATAAGATGAAATAATGGGGAATAGTCGTACCACGGGGAAGCGTGTTGGGGGCTTATTCCCCTTATTCCATTCCACCTTATACCCCAAACGAACATGGCCTTAAAATCATAATATAGGAGATGGATTTTTATTTTGAGAGGTGCATAGGAGACAGGCTTGAGGCGAGATATGATGGACAAGGACAACAAAGAAAACCGTTACAGCCACAAGGATACAGCCAGGTGTCGCCAAATGAGATGCTCCTCAGCCATTTTTCCTCCACCCAAGAACCTCTTTATATGCCCAAGGCTAAGGATAATTAGACTAGATAGACGATAGATCGAGGCGATTCCTCCAACAGCAGCAACGTGAAGACATGGAGGAGGAGATTGTCATGCTCCTGGAATGGCAAATGCCACGAGCATGCAACACATGCCACCTGGAAGCCAGTGTGGTGTCCGCTCCGTTACGGAAGCGGATCCTCTGCTGGGCAGCAGGAATCTGCTGCAATCGGGAGAGTTTTGTGGGTCCTTACCGTGGGAACCGCTCGATCTCGATCGGACGGTTCGGGTACACTCCCGAGTTGCAGCAGATCCCTGCTACACAGCAAGAGGATCCGCTCCCCTCTGTTACACAGGCGTTATGTACACGGACCACGGTCACCTTTTGCCATCATTGCCTCTCCACTTTTCTTTTTTAGATTTATTGTACAAAGGTTCTATTTGTATTATACGTTATGTAATGTTTTTGTTATACAAAAATGCTCCTAAACGTTGTTGTCTCCGGTTCATTTCGCAAGAAAAAAATTGCTCAAAATATCGGAAATATAAAGGGTATGCTGTGCAATATAAAATATACACGAAATTAACAAGATAAGACGAAAATATTTATCTCTCATCTTATTTATGTCATCAATCAGTAATATTATCAAATATCACATCATGAGTGCGGATTTTTACGAGGGCAGATTTTTATTGTAGTGATCCCCAGATACCCACTGATACCCGTTACCTACAGAAACAATACAGGTACCCGCTAGAATCGGGTACCCGTTGAAATGGGTCGGATCGATCCATTGATTCGGTAATGATGGGTTGGGGCGGGTTATGGTTGAACGGGTCGGATACACACCCATGCACACGCCTAATAAATGATGTAATCATATCATTTTCTGATATGTATTTTTCTAAAATTTCAAAGTGTACCATTTTTTAGGTTGAAGTTTATGTACTTACACGTGTTTGATATTAATGCACTACAATAAAGTATCTATAGCGACATTTTTAAATTCACCACTATACTTGTTAATATATATAAAGGTGGTATTATACGTTGCGAAATAAATTTTTTATATACTAGTGATGTTTATAATATCCATTGTTATATCATTAGCAGCGATGCATATCAATGTTTTAAAAAACGATCTGACTGGTTAGACCGACTAAACCAATAATTGGAAGAAGAATGGTCCAATCACTTGGCCTTCACCCAGAAATAAAAACTAATCAAATCCGCTTAGACCGCCCAACCTGGTTGAACCGATTAAACCAAACCACTAGTTCAACCATCTATTTTTTGACAAAAGCATTTTTTTATTTTTAAATAAATTGCAAATTTCTAAAAACTATTTAGTTTCATTCTAACCCATAGCATGGTACTCCTTTATATCTTCTCCTTCCATGTGTGCCAATGACCCCATATCGCTTTTCTCTTCCTGTCTTATGAGCAGTGCCTCTATCTTCCCAATCGTGCATGAGGCTGTCCCCTTCCAACAACAACAAACGTAAGCTCTATGTAAAGAAGAAATTGTCATAGTCACATTATGAGAAATAGTAAATTAGCAACAATTGTCATCAATTAGAGTTTGAATAGTTTTAAAATTATCAATTGTAGACATCATATATACATATTTACATAAACTTTACAAAATATATTTATTATACCCTTTGTAGTTTTCTAATAACATTTATACCCTCATTTTTGACAATTACATTTGTACTCCTATATTATGAAAAAATCACAATATTGTCCTTATGCTAGTATAATATAGGAGCAGAATTGTGTGCTAATAAAATGTCACTCTATGATTTTTGTAAAAATATAGAGGCACACATGCAATTGTACAAAAGTAGGAATATAATGTTATTGGAAAAACTTGAAAGAAACAAGTGTAAAATCCTTTAAATAAATGATGTAGTATTCGTATTTATTTATATATCCATCTACTCGATTCGAACCGGTTGGACCATACATACCAAATGAATAATATAATGATTCAAATTTTTTCGATTCTTATGAACTCATCACGTCATCACCGGTTCGACTGCTTGATCTCGTTGGTCCGACCATAAAAATCAAAAATCGATACATGCTCAGTTTGATTTACAAATCAGTTTTTAAAACCTTAATGCATATAACAATGCTTATTTATTGTGTTTTTAAAAAATTTAACTAATAGTCACTAATTTTTTAGACCCACTGACGAATAGATAAATATAGCAACAGATGAATATTCATCGGTAATTTTCAGTATTAAAAATAATTCGTAATGAATAATATCGTCATTATATATTTTAACAACGGACGATGTAATGATCGATTTTTAAACGAACCTCGTTATAAGCCATGGGTGGACCCAAGCACAAGCCATACATGGCACATAACCCCCTTCCCATGATTTTTCATTTGAAACTTTATGTATTCCAACCACATCCTCATTCATTATCCCTAAGTGCTTTTGTAAGTGCCCCCTCCACTAGTTTGAACAATCTATATGATAAGAAAAAAGGGCTTGAAAGAGATACATGATATTTATCCCCCATTATTTTTTCGGTTGTTTGTAGGTTAAGTAAGAGATAAATACTTTAGATAGAGATTTAATTAATCACGTAATGATTATATGACTGCTTATTCTATATTAGTGTGACTAAGGATAATATACATTTATCTTGAGACAAATGGATACCATCATGCATCCAAATAGGATAATTGTCTATTAATCGAGAGGTGCTCATATTATTTCTCCCAAGTCCTTCAAGTTGATGGTCTACTGTGTGGTTACCCGCTACAAAGCATGGTGTCCCTCTTTTTATTTTATTTTTTGCATTATAAGATAAACAATTTATATCACAGATTGAATTTATACAATTTACTCTGTATGTATACCAAATTTCATATAAATCCAATACTTCTAGTCGTTTATCTTAAAAAAACAAGATCCACGTGAATCATGATTTTTTCAAAATGAATAAAATCTAGGGTTTTTGTCACTTGTGTCCCTCCTAGATATTGCAATATCAGTTATGCCTCTATCTTTTTGGTAATATCAGTTGTGCCCCTCACTTCTTGCTAATCTATCACTTGCGTCCCTCGGGTTAGTGACCGTCCATCCACAGTGCAAACGGATGTTAAATTTGAGGACATAAACGAAATTAATTTTAAAAAAAGGTTGTATGGTCATTTTACACCCTCTTCCTCATCTTCTTCTTCCTCCTCTTCCCTCATCTTCTTCCTCATCCTCCAACCTCCTCCTCCTCCTAGCCCGCCGCCCCTGCCCCTGCCCCGCGCCGCCCAGCCCCGCACCCCCTCCCAGCCCCGCACCTCCTCACAGCCCGCCGCCCCCGCCCCTGCTCCTGCCCCCACCCCTCCCCGACGCCGTGCTCCTTCCCCTGGGTCGCCCCATCTCAGCCCCGCACCTCCTCCCAGCCCGCCGCCCCCGCCCCTGCCCCCGCCCCCTCCCCTCCCCGCCCCCTGCTCCCCCTCCCCCTGCCCCGTGCCGCCCCCTGGACCCTCCCCCTGCCCCGCGTCGCCCCACCCCCGCACCTCCTCCCAGCCCGCTGCCCCCGCCCCTGCCCCTGCTCCCTCCCCTCCCCGGCGCTGTGCTCCCTCCCCTGGGTCGCCCCCTCCCAGCCCCGCACCTCCTCCCAGCCCGCCGCCCCCGCCCCGTGCTCCCCTGGGCCTCCCCCTCCTTCCATCGCGGTCCGCCCCGAGCTCCTCCCTCGAGCTCCTCCGTCCCTAATTTTGTTTTGACCATAATACCCTTCTTAACCACACCATGGTTTGAATAAACCATGGTTATTTTATTTTTTGACGGTCAATCGGACGGAAGGGCACAAGTGATAACGACGAAAGAAGTGAGGAGCACAACTGATATTACCAAAAAGATAAGGGTATAACTGATATTGCGATATCTCGAAGGGGCACACGTGATAAAAACTCTAAAATCTATGTGTTAGGTTCATATGAAATTTGATATGCATGTAAAACAAGATGCACAGATTTAGTTTATAGCTAGATTTTTATTTCGATATGCCAAAAAAGAGAGGAATAATAGACATTGTTGCGAACACTACAGCATAGTATCTGCTCCATCGAATTGTACTTTATCTCTCAATAACTATGCACTCATCGTTGAAGTTGAAGTATTGTCCCACCAGCTCCTTGCACAAGCTTTGCTATAATGCGCTTGTACACATTACATGCAAGATCCTTCACTACACCTACTATCTTGCACATAGGGTGGAGCATTGGGCTCAACCCGGTCCGAGCCCATCATTTTTTTATGGGCCTTGGGCTGGGTCGAGATTCAGTTTTTTTAGCAAATCGAGGACTTGGGTTCGACCCAAAGCTCACGGGATCGGGCTCTGGTTCGGACCGGACTCAGCCTACATCCATTTTGGTTCCATGAAGTTGCACTTTAATTCCAATTTATTGTTATGATATAATTCATCCATAATACATAAATATTGGATGCATTGTTATGATATAATATTACTATTCATGGATGGAAGAAATATTGAATGTATTGTGACTATAAATTTATGTGCTCAAATTTGTTTGTAATATGATTTACGTGTGGATTGTTGTACTTAGATTGTTGAAATCTGAAAATATTTTGTAGAAATCTTTTCCATGTAATCGAATCGTGATGTAATTTAATTCAGTAGTAGCATATTGCAAAAATCTGTTAGATTATAAACTAGGGATTTTTACCCGGCAGACCTTATAAATTTTGCCAATTACCTCCACGACCTTTGAAACAACCTAATTCCCCCCTCGACCCCGTAAACTTACCAACTCTTACCCCATGAACCCTCCGGTTAATCTGTTTGAAGCCCGTGAGGGTTCTTGGGGTAATTTACAGGGTCGATGGGGTAATTACATTGTGCAAAAGGTCGTAGAGGTAATTTAAAAAGTTTATAGGGTATGCCAGGTAAAAATCTCTATAAACTATTAAAAGATGGTAGCATATGACCTGAGCGTGATATTTTGAAATATGAGGGCCCGGGTCTGATCCAATTTTACTTCAGGTTCGGGCTGGCCTGACCCGGCCCGATCATGATATTTTTGAAATATGAAGGCTTGGGTCAGCCCTTCCCGAGCATGATATTTTTGAAATATGAGGGCTCGGACTGATCCATTTATACATCGAGGTCGGACTGGGTTCGGACATTTGCGGGTCGAGTTAGGATCGGGTCTGAGCTGGCATGGACCAATGCTCCACCCTACTTGCACCCATGTTGTACTGTTGAACCTCCTCTAAATATTTTTCATGATGCCATGCACCCCACCATCATATTTCAATCCACCATTATGATTAATCTCGATCAATCTTAAGGGTTGATTTTTTATAGGTTTCAATCCAATCTATAATTTTAATATGTATTTATTCCTATATTATAAAGATGTTATTATATATTGCAATTTGTATTTATTCTTTAGTTTTTTATTTCATATATATTTATTTGCTTGCACTATCATTTTCCCGGAATAATATTGTAGTAGATAGCATGGTGACCCCCTAGTCTAGAATTTTGGGTCCACCACTGCTAGCAACCCACTTTGTTGTAGTGATAACAGTTTCATTTTTATATTTTGTGGGCCCTAGGAAAAATAAAAAAAATATGTCCTTATAAAATGTTTATAGCATAATTTTATAAAATTTGTAAATATTTTTATAAAAATATTCTTAAAAATTTATAAAAACTTACGGATGTTTGTGACTGACGAGCAACAAACAATAAGTCATGAACTACAAATCGTAAAAAAAAATGATTTCTACGAGCATTTTGGGATGCAAAATCATTAATAATAACATCCACGTCAATGTTTTCTAATAAATCTTTCCCAATTGATAATGTTGCCAAATCATTCAATCTTCCTTGCGATGTTGATGACCTTAAATAGGTTGTTATCAACTTTAGCTTTGAAAAGCTTATTTCAACTAATGCAACAGTCACAAGCATAGTTAAAAAATTATGTATGTAATGAAAACATTCGGATAATCCATGTAATATATAAACTTAAGGATTTCAATAGCAGACATTGACTCATTTGGTAAAGTCATTTGCAATAATTTTAACTCGAAGTAAAAATCATTGAAATCAAACATCACACAAATTATCATGAGAAAATTTCGAGTGAAAATTAGCATAACATTATCTTAACTATTTATCCTATAATGCGTTTAACATGTTTGAATCAAATAAAAATTCAAAAATATTTTCAAATTCTTTTAATTGCTCAATTCTACTTTTTAAAATATGTGATTACCGTATCAATAACAACTAAAAAGCAATCAGCTCTAATCTCATCGATAGATTAGATTTCTTTGTCCTTATCATTCTCATCAAATTATTTTTCTAATAATACAATGCTTTACTCAATTCAATTGTAATTTTGTTAGTAATTTCTAAACTAGCATCAAAACCTTCTTCTCTATATTTAACAAGAAAATGATAAAATGCCTCCTACTTGTTTTATGCTAAAGTTAATGCAAATAGGTTTAGATTATAATTTCTTGGTCGGCATATTTACCGAAAATAAAATATCATACCAAATTACCATAACATGACTAAACTCAAAATTAAGTGCATTAGCTAAACTCTTGGCTTCACTATTTGATTTTGCATCATCACAAGATTCATATAACTTTAACAAGTCATCTCTAACTTGGAGTATTTGAAATCTAATTGCTTTAACATTTTTTATCCTACTCTCCCAACGAGTATTGCATAAAGATTTTAATGTTAATCCAGAAATTATCAAGAAAAATTTTTCGTTTTTAGCAGAACTCAAAAATGATGAATATATTTGTTCAATAATTCTAAAAAATGAGATGACTTTAATACAAGAATGTGCCATATCACTAATAATAAGATTCAAACTATGACAAGCACAAATCATATATAACGCTCTAGGATTTATTTCAAGAAATTGACTTTGAACTCTGTGGTGTTTATCTTTCATATTAGAACTGTTATCATAACCTTAACCCCTTACATCATGCGCACTAAGATCAAGAGATTCTAAAACATCTAATAATATAGTAAAAAATCCCAATCCAGATGTATCATCCGCATTCAAAAATTCCGAAAAGTATTCCTCAATCTTAAGATTTGACAAATTCACACATCTTATTATTAGAGTGATTTGTTCATAACGACTAATATCGGGAATACAATCGAGAATTATAGAAAAATATCTAGCCTCTTTTATCATCTTAATGATAACATTTTTAATATTGTGGGCCAAAAGTATAATGAATTCATTTTAAATTTAGATCCAAGACAATGATAATGAATTTCATGATTTTGAATACATCTAACATGATCTTGCATTACAACATCAAATTCAGATATCATTTCAATTAGTCTCAAAAAATTACCATTGCCATCTTTATACAGTTTTCATTCAATCCTCGAAAAGCCAAGTTATTTTTAACAAGATATTTTATAGCAGAGAATATCCTAAATAAAACATCTCACCAACATTTTCCCTCTTTCCCAATCCTTTATTGTGAAATTTTTATCAGATATTTGATTTTTATTTAATCGTTCTATGAATTTCACTTCATTTATTCATATTAATCATAAGTTATGTACTATCTTTATGCTTTTGAAATCTCTCGCTAATATGCCTCCAATCATATAAACCATTATTTTCCAACAAGCTTCGATTATTAGTGGATTTAAATAATTTGCAACAAAAATAAAATAATTTGTCAACACCTCAAGAATACATCAACTATTTTCTATCCATAAGCTCATTATTATTCAACTTTCTAGAGTACTATGAATAAGAAAAATGCATGTTGAACCTATCCAAAGGAGATTCAAGATCTTTTCTCTTATGGACCCTTTTTCTAAAATAATATCTTTAAATTGATTATCGAGTTTCTCCCAATTTTTAGGATCAAAAAGGTCCAAAAGAAGAAATAATTTGATGTTTATCAATATTAATGTTTTCACTGTATTGACAATACTAAGAACATTTTTTTAGCATTCAAATTTTCACTACCCGTTCCAAAAATAAATTTATCAAAAGCTCCTTCTTGTGATATTTTAACTCTTCATCTTCTTTTTTTTTATTTTCATTTTTTCACATCCAAATAAATACTTTTTGGCAACATAGTATAAAGTTAAATAAAACTATACAGAAATTTAGAAAAGAACAACAACAACACATTGTAAAATAATGAAATATCACTAGTCAATTGCAGTTCATGATCATGACTTAGCAAACTCAATAGAGACCTTGATCACGTAGAGAACAACTCCAAATAAGATCTTGTTGCATATGCCGACCTCACTTATATTAAAGTAGAATCAAATAGTGGTTCTTAGATGTTGAAACCTAAAAATCCATGATAAGGAAAAAAAATTCCCAAAATCTTACGATTAAGGTTAGTGTTTGTGGTGTTAGAACTTCGACCAAATTTTAAATACCGTAGGTATAAAATATTTATGTCCTAAAATAAATGTCCACATATCGGTTTGTCCCTCTTGAAAGAAATTTCTTGCTCGTCCCCTCTCTTAAATCCTATGAAAAAATCGTATCAATACTTTGACTTTGAGGTAGGTATTATACGAAAAGTTATAAGCATAAATATAAGTAGTGAAAAATCTCATCGTCTAACAATTTCTCCATTTTTAGATCATGAAATGTGAGGTGAAAATTATTTATTGTCTGCATTACAATTTATAATGATTCTATCTATAAGATTAAACTTCACAAAATTTATTGAAAATTAATAAGAAGTTACATGTGGAAAGTATCATATAAATTATTTTTCAATTAATAGGCTCCACATTTTCTTAATCTTAAGCTCCAATTAAAAATACAATATATATTATATTATTATTCCAATGATGCTCTAGGCATTTGTTGAATCTTGAAACACATTGTGAGGTTTCACACGTGCTAAAAAAAGTTCTACCAAATTACCAACTAGTAGAACCAAGAGTGACAAAGTTGATGAGAAAACAACTTGATCGGGATTTTACTGTTGATGTTCAACAACTCAACGAGGCTGCACTGCAAATGCTGAAGGCCCGAATACATCCTGTGATTCGTGAGAGACGGAGAGGGGTTTGCCGATTTGGAGTCTGAATGTCAGTCATTGGTTGCAATGATTGGGTGGATTGGGGACTCAGAGCTTGGTTTGGTCTGTTTGGAATTGGAGTTTTGATGATGATGAGAGAGAGAGAGAGGGTTTGATGATTTAAATTGAGAATTGTCCAAATAAGAAATGTCATTGCTATTAAGATAATATGAAAGATGAACTGTCTTTCTTTATTGGGAACTTGGGAGTGGGAAAATATTAGAATATGAGTCTTGATATAGGCCCCTAAAGCTGATGGACCCTACGTTGTTGCACCTCAAAATGACCTCAGGGCCAGCCTGAGTGATACACCAATTGATCAAATTTATTACTATGTCACCACCATTAAAAATTGCAAATGTAACCCAGTCATAGAAAAATTGTTATAGGCATCAGACTCATTAGCATGCAAAATCCAAATTATATGACAAGAATATCTAATCCATCACAGCTTTAATCGTTAAATCAACATAATTTGGGTCTCTTATATCTCATAAATATTGACTTCATGTCAAAGAGTGTCGGATGAGTAAATAAATTAATACCCAAAAGGTGTACAATAATTATGTAACACAGAAGAATATTTGTGTAATAAGCAAAAGTCTCTAGTTTAAATATTGAGGATCTTTCATATATTTTAAAAACATAATATCTCAAGATGATTCGAAATTTAACTCTCGTATCTCTTAGATATATATATATATATATATATATATATATATATATATGAGGATGAGGAGCTTGCACCAAGGTGCATGTAACTTTACATGCACCGATGCTTATATCTTCCATATTTTTTTACTTTTTTTGAAAAATACCATCATGTATATTCATCCATAAATCCCTCCAATATGTCATTCGAATTTCGTCAGAAACAGAGACTCCTATGACCTCCATCCAGAACAAGTTATGTTAACGGTCTTAGAATTGTTGTAATCGACCTGTTCTGGATGGAGGTCATAGGAGTCTCTGTTTCTGACGAAATTCGAATGACATATTGGAGGGATATATGGATGAATTTACATGGTGGTATTTTTCAAAAAAGTAAAAAATGTGGAAGATATAAGCGCCGGTGCATGTAAAGTTACATGCACCTTAGTGCAAGCTCCCCATCCTCTATATACATACACACATCAATAAAGGAGAGATATCAGTATTTGTGCATTATTAAATGTTTGTACATGCTTTCACATGATACTTCAAAAGTTTATTGGTTCATATCATGATCAAAATTAGGATCGATCCTATATACTTAAAAATTTATTATTCATGCATATTAGGCATCCATTCAAAAAAGCAAAAGAAAATATTTGTATTGAATTATAATTTTCCATTAGCTTTTCAAAGTACAAAAGGAATTGCAAAAAATTCAATGACAACCACCACATTAATATCATATATATTCTAGGTATGAGTTATTGGTGTGACAAAAACATAAAGCAAAAACACATGTACCTTACCTGATTGGCCTATCATATCTGTATTAATTTTTTTTGATATATATATATATATATCCATTTGAAAATGGATAAAGGTATGAATAATTTTTTATATCCACGAATGGATATGTATATTCATTTTTACATATAAATGTAATCATGAATTTTATTTTGGACTATATATGACATAAGTTTATAATTTCTTTCACCATACTTCATATATTTATTATTAAATAAACATATCTACTTATATCACATGTAAGCCATTAAACACATATATATTTATGCTGAATTATACAGAGTATTCTTGATATTACCTGTAGAAAAGTAGGATCATTCAGCTTGATTCAATTAGGCTCACTAATCCCTCTTTTATAATAGGGATCAGGGCTAGGGTTTACATGGGAGATTACAAGACTGCCCCTTACTCATATGGTAATCCATACATATGGAAACACACACCTATGGAAATTCTCAGTATGGTAATTTCCTTACATGGTGATTCTCAATAATTCTCAACACTCCCCTTCAATCTGGAGCATATAGATCATACACGCTCAGCTTGTTACAGCATCTCTCAAACTGAGTCTGTGCGAGTAATTTTGTAAATATATCCGCAGCTTGATCTGTAGACAGTACTCCTTGCATGCGTAGTAGTCCCTTATGTATGAGATCTCTAGTGTAATGACAATCAATTTCCACATGTTTTGTTCGTTCATGGAACATGGGATTATTTGCAATGTACATTGCTGCCTGATTATCACATCTAAGTTCCATGATGTCTTTAGTTCTGACATGAAGATCGGTTAGAACAGACTTGACCCACATGAGTTCAGTAGTTGCTTGTGTCATGGCTCTATATTCGCTTTCAGCACTTGATCGTGACACCACTGCCTGCTTCTTGCTTTTCCATGTGATTAGGTTTCTTCCTAAATATGTGCAAAAGCCTGTTGTAGATTTTCTATCTCGTAAGCATCCTCCGTAGTCTGCATCTGAATAGGCTATGAGGTTGAGGTTGTTATTTTTGCAGAATAATAATCCTTTCCCAGGAGATTGCTTGATGTATCGAAGAACCATCATGCAGGCATCAAAATGAGCTAGAGTAGGTGAATCCATAAACTGACTCAGTTTACCTACAGCCAGGGCAATGTCTGGACGAGTAATAGTAAGGTAAAGCAGTTTACCTACTAAACGTCTGTATCTACCAACATCTTCTGTGGCTCCTTCCTCATATATTCGTCCTTTCGGATCATAGGGATATGTGCTGGTTTACAACCAAGCATTCCTGTTTACATTAGCAGATCAGTGGCATATTTTCTTTGGCACATAACCAGCCCTCGCTTTGACCTGGCTATCTCAATCCCCAAGAAGTATCGCAACGATCCCATATCCTTTATTACAAAGTGTTCTGAAAGATGCTTTTTAACTTTGGCAATTTCTTCACAATCATCTCCCGTAAGGATGATGCCATCAACATACACTAGCATTGCTACTGTGCCCTTCGAACTCTTCTTGGTGAATAAGGAGTGATCGGATGTTGATCTCGTGAACCCAATCACTTGCAGTGCTTCAGACAATTTTTGAAACCAGGCCCGAGGACTTTGTTTTAGACCATATATTGCTTTGTGCAGGAGACATACCTTCTGACACTCCCCTTCTTTCTTGAAACCGAGGGTTGTTCCATGTAGACGACTTCATGAAGATCGCCGTATAGGAATGCATTCTTGACGTCTAGTTGGTGTAATGGCCAATCAAATTCTACTGCAACAGTGATGAGAATTCGTACTGTCGATAGGCGAGCAACGGGAGAGAATGTGTCGAAGAAGTCGACGCCATATGTTTATGTAAACCCTTTAGCAACTAAGCGAGCCTTGTATCGCGCAATAGAGCCATCTGGATTGTGTTTAATAGTGAATACCCATTTTGATCCGACTATTCGACAATCTGCTGGCGGATCCACAAGTGTCCATGTACCTCTGGACTCAAGAGCAGTCATCTCGTCCTTCATTGTCCGAAACCACTGTGGATTTGTGAGGGCATCAATGTGATTATTAGGTGTGACAATGTTGGAGACAGCATGTGAAAAGTCCTTGTAGGAAGGGGCAAGCTTTGAGAATGTCATGACAGCAGAGATGGGATGCCTTGTGCGATACATAGATGGACATTGTCTTGCTGGGCGTCGTTGAGCTATTGGCAGATGTTTTGACGGACCATTACTTCCTGTATTTTCATTAGACAACACACCTTGAGATGGGGAACATACCTGAGGAGGAGGGACGGGCGCAGAAGAAGGCAGTGGCCCCTGTGGAGTTGGTACATGTAATGGAGAAGTTAAAATATTTGGTGGGGTGACATGAGTGGTAGATACCGAGAAGTAAGGGATTGATTCAAAGAAGGTAACATCGGCGCTCACATAGTGTTTACGAGTCCGTGGATCGAAACACCTGTACCCTTTTTATTTTGTAGAATATCCTAGGAAGACACATTTGATAGCTCGGGCAGCAAGTTTATCCCTGCCTGGTGTGGTTAGATGAACAACAGTGATACACCCAAAGACTCGTGGTTGCACTGGATAGATGGGTTTGTTAGGAAAAAGAATTTCAATGGGAATTTGTTCATGTAAGGTTGTAGATGGCATTCTATTAATAAGAAATGTGGCCGTGAGGACTGCATCACCCCAATAAAGGGATGGAACATGATAGTCAAGAAGTAGTGTGCGAGTAGTATCGAGGATGTGCCGATGTTTACGTTCGGCCACACCGTTTTGTTGGGATGTGCGAGGACACGTTGTTTGGTGTGTAATTCCTCGATTGGAGAGGAATTGTTGTACGTCATGTGACAGGAATTCTTGACCATTGTCATATCTAATTGATTTAATTGTTCGACCGAATTGAGTTTTTATCTCAATGATGTAGCGAGTGAGCACACTATACACATCTGATTTGTTTTTCAAGAGGAAAGTCCATGCTACTCGAGAGTAATCATCAATTAAAACAAGATAATAACGATGCCCTAAGCGGTCAGGTACCGACTAGGACCCCAAATATCCATATGAATGAGATCAAAGATATCAGTAGAATGATGATTACCAGAGGAAGGAAAGGTAAGACGATGGTGTTTTCCAATCTGACAAGCCTCACAGTTGAGATTAATTGAGGGGGACAGCTGTGGAAGAAGGCGACGAAGCTTGTGGACTGAGGGATGACCCAGTCGTTGATGCCAAATGGTAGTGGATGACCGGGTTGCAGTAATTCTAGAATAGGCGGCCATGCTAGATGGGTGATCGAGGTGGTAGACCCCGCCTTCTTCATGGCTCGTACCAATCGTCCTCCCAGTCAGTATGTCCTGAAAAATACAAGTGGCCGCATTAAAAATCGCTTTGCAGTTAAGGTCTTTGCATCATTGGCTGACCGAAAGCAAACTTAGCGGAAAATCAGGAACTAGTAAGACATCATTTAGCTCAATCGTAGGGGTGAGGTGCACATCCCCGATCCCTTTCACTGGTGACGATCTACCATATGCTACCTGAACTGTTTTTCCTGGATGAGGTGGGCGGAGTTTCCGTATGATGCGAGAATCTCCACATAAATGGGTGGATGCTCCCGTATCAATAAGCCAGTCAGAGCGGTTATGATGACTAGCTGAAGCAAGAACAGTACCTGTTTGAGCGATGGCAACGACTTCTCCGTAGGACCCATTGGAGTTCACCTGAGACAACCGTTGCATTAGATCCTCAAAGTCTTTTCGAGGAATCGCGATTGAGCCTCCATCAGTGTCTGTTGTTGCTGCTCTGGCTGAAGTTCTTGGACGACCATGCTTGCTGTAGCATACTGCTTCGGTGTGCCCTAATTTGTGACAAAAAGAACATTGTATAGGTGATTGGCCTCTCCCTAGGAATTGACGACCACGACCGCGACCCCGGAATTGTCCTCTGAAATCTCGTCCAGAAGCTACGAGAGCTGTTGTTTGGCTTATAATCTCTGTAGATGGATTAGAGGGTGGAGGTATTCTGCATAATGTGTTGTATGCTTCCTCCATCGTTGGAAGAGTGGCTGCGGTAATCATCTGATCCCGAGGAGCTGCAAAGGTTGAATCCAATCCACCTAGGAAGATCATAGTTGCCATATTCTGTCGATGTTGCCTTTGTGTAGGACAAGTACATAAAGGAGCGCACACATCATAGCTTGCTACCAATGATTTGAGGGCGGAAAAATACTCTGATAACGATCGCCCATTCTGCCGCATATGCATTAGTTCATAAAAAGACTGATACATTTTAGTAGAGTTTTTATTCTGGCCATATGTGGTGAGTAATGACTGCCACATATCCTGTGCACTGTCGTAGTAAAATAGTTCCTGTGCTATTCTATCGATAACACTGACCATTATCCATGAACTCACCATGCCATTGTCTTTGACCCATGATGCATATTTTCCAACCTTGGTGGTTGGTTCTTCTTCGAGGATGATGTGTTCCTTATCATAGCTTCGAACAATCATAAGGAACAATCGGGACCACATGGAGTAGTTTGTGGCATCGAGCTTGGTAATTGACCCAAATGAAGGCATTTTGGAATGAACTCCGCCATCAATCTCCGATGTAGAGCCTTCGGATGCCATAGATATGCTTGTCGGCAATCTGTAGTAAGAACCTAGCGCAGTCGTATTGTGATATCACCACCCCCTGTTTCTTCTTCTTTTTTTCTTTTTTCTTTTTTTGGTTTTAGGCTAATACAACACACCCATGACACAAATACATGTAAAAAGAAATATTTGGTGTTGGATCGGACTCATCGTGCGCAAGATGTTCGCCTAGGGCAGAGATCGCCTAGGATAGGGATCCGCTAGGGTGCGGCTTGGAGTTTGAGGAGGCACCGTGGCTGGTTGCGCCGTAGGAAGAGGAGGGCAAAGCCGAATGCCCGATGTCACCGCAGGAGGAGGAGAACAGCGCCGTGGCTGACCGGAGGAGGAGAACAGCGCCGTGTCACCGCAGGAGAACAGCGCCGTGGCCATGGACGACCGCAAGATCGCCGCAGGAGGAGGAGGTCGGGCTGGGTGAGGTCGAGGCTGGGCGAGGTCGGGGTTGGCGAGGTCGGGGCTGGGCAAGATCAGGACGTTGACGATCAGGGCTGGCGAGGTCGGGGCTGGGCGGGGTCGGGGTTGGAAGGGGCTTGGCGAGGTCTGTACTGGAAGGGGGGGTGGGGCTGGAAGGAGGTTGGGCTGGGCGATGGCGAGGGCGTTGGCGAGGTTGGGCGATGGGTGAGGGGTTGGGCGATGGGGCTGGGCGAGGGGAAGGGCGATGGGACTTGGAGAGGGGGCTGGGCGAGGGGAAGGGCGATGGTGTTGGGACTGGGCGATGGCGCAGATGGGGTTGGGCGATGGCGCAGAGGGTGATGGCGTGATGGCGCGATGGCGTGATGGCGCAGAGGGCGATGGCGCGATGGCGCAGAGGGCGATGGCGCAGAGGGTGTTGGTGAGGAGCAGAGGGCGTGGCGAGGTCGGGCTGGGCGATGGAGAAGGGCGATGGAGAAGGGCGATGGGGAGGGCGGGGTGGTGGGCGGCGGAGAGAGGGATCGGGGCCGTTATGGCTCTGATACCATGTAGAAAAGTAGGATCATTCAGCTTGATTCAATTAGGCTCCCTAATCCCTCTTTTATAATAGGGATTAGGGCTAGGGTTTACATGGGAGATTACAAGACTGCCCCTTACTCATATGGTAATCCATACATATGGAAACACACACCTATGGAAATTCCCAGTATGTTAATTTCCTTACATGGTGATTCTCAATAATTCTCAACATTACCCGTGGCTGATCTACATTGATTTCATATTTGTATCTACTTAAGGATACCATAACACATTATATATATATATCAATATATATTTCTATATTCATTTTCATATTTAAAAATAGATAAGGATACAGTAAAATCTATATTCCTATCTGCATCGGTCCATTTGCATCAAGGACATCACGTGAGAGTTATGAAGGGGCACAAATCTTATATATCGAGATCGAAGATTGACATGCCATGTAACATCAGAGTTCTTGCATTTGGACTACTTAACCTTTCTTGCCTTTAGTTTAACCTTAGTCTAAGATGTTATGATATGGGAATGATACTTTATACTATACAATTTGGGAAATGACAAACGATCGATTACCTTAGAAGACACTATTTTAGGGTCGTCGGTCACTCCTTGTGTCCACAAATAAGAGAATATAAACAAAGTAGAATAAACATGTCTCCGCCCTTTTCAGTCATGTTCCTATTAAGAACATTAAGTAGAATATCTCTTTACTCATATCAGGAGTAGGGTTTATATTCCTTGTCAATTCCTTAACAATCTCCTCTTTGAGATGAATTATATTGCAATATTTACACTTACATATGTTTTCTCTTATCCATCATCTTCACATGCAATCCTCTCTTGTAGGATTTCACACTTTAGATACCACATCTTTAGTACCCTCTCTACACATGTTCTCAAATGTGCATGCATAACAAAACATCGTTGCATACTCATGATGTGGCACACAACACATCTTGTGAGCACAAAGTTTGCTACCATCTTCGTATAAATAAAACCACGCTCACCTTGTCTCTTCTATGCTCCGATAAAAGAGTTTCAGATGAAAATGTAAGTTCCTTGGGATTGAGATACCACTAGATAAGGGATGAAGAATGGATCGACGACAATATAAAGTCTTTTGTGCAATAAACTTGAGCACAACATAATCAATCAATCAATCAATCAAGCACATTGCACATGATGTTTACGTGGAATCCTGAATGGATGAAAACCACAACCTGAGTCACCTGACTAGGGAAGCGGTTAACCGAGCTAACCAACTACTTTACTATAAGCATGCGATATCTACGTGGATATCTTAATCGATTATAAAGCTTCTAACTTTATAACTTTGGATTGACACCAAAGTCAATACTATAGACCAAACACTGCAGTAATGTCGAGGGTGGATAGGTTCTGATTGTCCTCTGACTTTCTTGAATAGAATGTACTCACTGATCCAAGAGTTGAAAACTTAAGGATCAAACTCCAAAAGTTCCAACAGATAGAGGTTAAGGATGTGATATCGAGTGTGATATCTTGAATAACTTGCCAATAGAGATAATTGCAGATATTATCACAATATAAGCACATGTAATTATAGCTTAACTAGCAAAGGTGAATAATAATATATTAAAGAATATCATTATTAAAGCTTTATATGTCAAAAGTATTACGACTGTTGTCAGAAGAAGTAGAAGACCTGAAAAGTGATTGAGAGCTGCTTCCTGATAGCTTTTGTGGATATAGCTATCTTCAGAATTATTCTTCTTAGAAATGTCAAAGCACTCGAAGAACTAGAGATAAAATAGAAAATATCACCCAGAGAGAATTTTTCTTCACTTGTAGGGAGTGAGAGTGATTTAATTATCTTTTAATGTTGGGTATGGAGTCCCTTATAAACAGATATAAAAAATATGATCGTTGGAAATAAATTAAGCAAGAAATCAGATAGATTCTGCAACTCTGATCGATAAGGCAATCCTAGTTGATCGATCATATTAATTTGACCGACCAGTCAAATTGGTTTATCAAACATCTAATGGCATTTACATGCATGAATTCAAAATATGGTCAATTAGTGTAAAAGGCTTCTTCGATTGTGGTTAGTTGATCAATGAAACAAGATTGATCGATCAGTTCTGAGTTATTGACTTCTTCCTATTTGGAAAGTTTTGATAGCATAGCTTGAGGTTACAACTTTGTCGAATAGTGTAAAGTACAACAATACAACTTTGATTTTATAAAAATTGAAATTAGAGCTTTTGTAAAATGAAAACTTGCAGATGTGGTAGCATAACCTCTCAATGCAACCCTAATTTCAGAGTATCCAAAACTCTAGAGTTTTTAAACAAGAGAGATAAATTATAACATAAATTTAATCCATGGTGTGAATTAGAGCAATAAGATAGATAAGAAAATAAAAAAGGATTGATAATGGAAATAGGAAGTATTTTAAAGAAATATGTGAAAGAACAATCGATTACATGTAAGTAAGTAAATATATGCAATTTGGACTTCGTGGTTGGTGAAGATTCTATATAATTGAGAGTATATAACAATGGATGCTTGATAAACCTAGTTTCAGAGTATCTGAAGCTCGGGAGTTTGCAAAAAAGAAAGAGTTTTGTAACAAAAACTAATCAATGACATGGATTAGATCAATAAGATAAATAAGAAAATAAAATAGGATTGACAATAGAAAAAGAAAATATTTTAAAGAATTATATATATTTTTATAACAACCAACAGTTATTTACTTTCATTTTCCTCACCATAGAGTACTTATTCACTCTTTTTATATGTTTTTTAAAAATCGAACAAGCATGGTTAAGTTACTACTTTCGAGTTGCTCATGGTTCTTTAAATACTTCTTCTTCTATCTTGATGTATGCATAAATATTCGCTTTTAGGATATAGATTGAAATACAAATGAGTCCATATGCTTATATTTTCAAGATCATCTGTTGCATCTAATTAGCAATTGTTAGCTGTTAAATATTTGATATTATATTGGGATTTTTACCCGACAGACCTTATAAACTTTGCCAATTACCTCTACGACCTTTGAAACAACCTAATTCCCCCTCGACCTCGTAAACTTGCCAACTCTTACCCCATGAACCCTGCGGTTACTCTGTTTGAAGCTCGTGAGGGTTCTTGAGGTAATTTTTAGGTTAAAGGTTGTAGAGGTAATTTAAAAAGTTTATAGGGTCTGCTGGGTAAAAATCCCTATTATATTTAGTATCCATATCACGTCATGGAAGGATCCCATAATTCAAAAAATGTGATCATCACATAAAGATTTCTCATTCAGTTTATATTCCTTTCCTTCATTTCGTTTAATCATCCTAAGAAGGAAATCTGTTCCAAAAGAGGAGTAGTAGTTGTTCTAGTTCTCTTCTAGCTCTGGCTCTAAGAGTCCTTATTCTTTTTCAAGAGGGATCTCACGTTGGAAACACCATCCTATATCTTGAAATTATTTGTCTATATATTTCTCTTTCAGTTTTTTTCTTAGATCGTAACTCGATCTTCCCTCCTTCTCCGCTCACAAATGCACTTCCTCTCTGATTCTTTTTCTTGATTATTTACGATATCCTTCAAAATTGTACGGAGTCATTAAAAGGATTATAGTCAGAACATTTCCATCTCATCAAACCCTCTTGATATCTATTTTATACAAGTTCTCATTTTTGTATGAGTTGATTAAAAATGATTTGGTGGATGATGTTTGTCTTGCATATGTCTCCAACTTTAATAGAATGCCATGTATTTTGCTTTATAACACCAATAAGATATCTAATTTATGGGATTTCATTTTGAGATCCTCGACATTTCAAGAAAAAGTGTCATCATTTTCCAATGCATCATATAAGCATTGAATTTTTGTTAATGGGATTTGCATTAATGTTGATAGACAGGAGCGCCAAATTTTAACTTTAAAATCATTACACCAAATATAAAGAGATGTTGAATTTATGTTTCATTTTTTTCCTTTGGATTTGTTTGTACTTGATTGCTATTGAGATTGATTTGAGTTGTACCTAACGAATTCAACAAGGAGAATGCTAGGATTTAGTTGACATTTTTAATTGAAAAAATACATAAGATGTTACTCTTTAAATGTAAATTGTAAAATTATAACTAGTATAACTGTCTCTCATTTCCATTACTTTTTAAAATATAGCATGATATATTATAGTTTATTGAATCGTGTGAATGTAAGTCCAAATTTGAGGTTCACTTATGTTGGATAAGATTGCAAATTATTAGTTATTATAAACATTGTTCAAAAGTTGTGAAAATCAAACATCTTAAGGGATCTGATTACAACATGAATACCTTATTTCTCCTTTAATTTTTCAAGATAAAATCAAGAACATATATATTGAATGGTAACCAAATAATCGAAAGAAAACGCCAATACCTTTCAATTCCTAGTTCAATCTAATTGATGATTCTTTTCCTCGGTACACATTATATCTTGATTTCACTTAAATTCCAAGTTAGACGATCAAATTATCCAAGACAGTGAAATCAATAATGGTGTGTTTGGATAGTGGGTTTAGGTGGGTTAAACTGGTTGCAGGTAACCCATTTTTGAGTTTTGGTATTTGGATAGAGGGTTAAACTAGGGGTGAGTTAGAAGTGGGTTTATTGTGATATGATTGTATCGAAGTTCGAAAAAGTGAGTAGTTATTGTGATGTGATTGTATTGAAGTTTGAAAAAGTGAGTAGAAGTGGAGTAGTTTATAATTTTTATATGATATGATGGTATAATATATTATTTTTTGATGGAATAGAGGGAATAAAATTAATTTATTTAATATTTTAAAAAAGGGAAAATGTGGGACCCACTTGGAAAGAGAAAGAATGGGGTAAGGGGGGTAAACCCCCCTTTGAGGGGCTTTACCCCCTACCCGAACGGCACCTAAGGGATTTTTACCCCGTAGACCCTATAATCTTTGCCAATGACCTCTACGACTTTTGAAACATTGATATTCCTCCCTCGAACTCGTAAACTTGCTCCGTCCCACCCCACATACCATGCCGTTAATTTTAACTTTATTTGAGTCAATTACTTGAGTTAGTCTTGAGTTAATCTAACCAATGGAAATCCAACGGTGGATATTCCATCTCCATGTTCTTTCCAAAGGCCATCCTCTCCACCTTCTTCTCCAAGCACACGAAGGTGATGTGAGCTTATTTCCAGGTGCTTTGGAGATCTATCGTAAGGTTATAGTAACTGGCGAAATGGGTTACGAGATCCAGAGAGCTTCATCGAGAAACCGAAACATTTGGATGGAGATACACAGTTGATCGAAAACCACCTATCAAGAAACCTCACAACAGTTCTGAAGCCTCAACACAGCAGGTGTGCTCGAAGGAGGCCTGGGCGGGGGATGCGGAGGGGAGGAGGCCTGGGCGGGGCGGAGATAGAGGGGAGGAAGCTTGGGCGTGGAGGCGAACGAGAGGAGGCCTGGGGGGGCGGAGGCAGAGGGGAGGAGGCATGGGCGGGGAGGCGGACGAGAGGAGGCCTGGGCGGGGCGGAGGCAGAGGGGATGAGGCCTGGGCGGGGGAGGCGAAGGGGAGGAGGCATGGGCAGAGGGGAGGTTAGGCGGAGGGAGGAGGCCTGGGCGGGGGAGGCGGAGGGGAGGAGGCCTGGGCAGGGCAGAGGCAGAGGGGAGAAGGCCTTGGCGGGGAGGCGGAGGGGAGGAGGCTTGGGCGGGGCGGAGGCAGAGGGGAGAGGCATGGGCGGGGAGGCGGAGAGAAGGGGGCCTGAGTGGGGCGGAGGCAGAGGGGATGAAGGGTAGCGGGGGCGAGGGGCGCAGGGGGCGAGGGCCGGAGGGCGAGAGGCGGAGGGCAGGGAGGACCAGGGGCGGGGGGCGGAGGGCAAGAGGCATGCGATGGGGAGGGCGAGGGGGGTGGGAAACAGAGATGAGGAGGAGGGAGAGGGGAAGTGGCATTGAATGTAAATTTGATAAATAAAATAGGTATAATGTAAAAGAACATAACGGAATCCGGTTAATTTTAACGGGTAAATGGATGGAGGTTAACCACAAGGTCTTAGGGTAAGGATTAGCAAGTTTACGGGCTTGAGGGAGGAATATCGATGTTTCAAAAGTCGTAGAGGTCATTGGCAAAGATTATAAGTTCTGCCGAGTAAAAATCCCAATCAATAAATAAGTGGTAATATGGTATTGTGAATGAAGATCAAATTTGGGTGAAGGTCGAAATTAAATTAGTCTTGCAATGGTAAATATGAGGAAAGACGAAGAAAACCTTTTTGACCTCTCCATGGAGTATGGGACTGTGATGTTGGGGATGCCCTAATTCCAAAGGTCGCCCCGTTTCCGGCTACACGCGGCGGAGGAGAACGGCCGACCTACAGATCTTCTGCGCCGGGCTCCCATCATCTCCGATCACCACAAGGTTCTCTCTCTCTCTCTCCATCATCCCTTCCTTTCTAGGGTTTTAGCTTCATGGATCTGACGTCTTGACTCAATGTTATCATCAACCTGTTCCGTGAAGGTTTTGGGACCTATTTTGTCTCGCAATCGATGGACACTGGTATTGTTTGAGCATCGTTTTCCATTCCCAACAATTGGAGGGACCTGAGTGTTCTCCTGAAGATCTCATGCCCTTTTCCCACCACAGAGAGCAACAACAAGCTGATGCAAATTATATAATTGATATGATCGACCATTTGCCGTCACCCCACATCGATAACGCCCCCAGTGCCAGCACAGTTGGCGCTCCAGAGCTGGCTGAACCTCATCTGGGGATGGAATTTGGCCTCCTTGAGTCCGCAAGAGACTTCTACATTGCTTATGCCGAGAGGCTTGGGTTTCGCATACGTGCCAGCAGGTTCCGGACTTCCCGGAGCGATGATTCGGTCATAATGCGGAGATTCGTGTGCTACAAGGAAGGGTTTAGTGCTAAGAAGGATAAGAAGAATACCACCAAGGAGAGGAGGAAGTGTGGCTCGATGAGGGAAGGGTGCAAGGCCATGTTCGAGGTAGTCAAGAACGAGAAAGGCAGATGGATTGTGGCTAAGCTCGTCACAGAGCACACACATCCTTTCTCGAATGCGATCAAGGCTCGTAAGCCCAAGAAGGAGAAAGCGGTCCCGAATTCGAATTTGTCCAGTGGAGAGGCTGGTGGCATTGCTTCTCCGAGACGAAGGTTTTCGTGGAGGGGAGGTGAGGCTCTTAACCTATTGGAGTATTTCAAGGAGATGCAAGCGAGGAATACTGCTTTCTTTTATGCCATCCAGGTTGATGACTATAGCAATTGCCTTGCAAATGTTATGTGGGCTGATGCGAGAGCTAGAACGGCTTATAGCTACTTTGGTGATACCGTTGCGCTTGACACGACTTTTAGGAAGAACAAGCACATGATGCCGTTTGTGACATTTACTGGGACAAACCACCACTTGCAACCTGTGGTTTTTGCATGTGGCATTCTTGCTAAAGAGTCGGAGGCTTCACTAATTTGGCTGTTTGAATCATTTTTAATTTCCATGTGTGGGAAGCATCCGGTGTCATTCGTTACGGAGCATACCGAGGCTTTGGGTCTGGCAGTTGCAAAAGTGTTCCCCCGTACTAAGCACCGGTATGGTAAATGGCAGATCTTGAGTAAATGCAGGGAGAAACTTCCCAGATTATGCTCAAATCCTACAGAAAAACGTTTCTTCAAGAGGGAATTGAGAAAGTGCATCGATGATCCTAAAAGTATGGAGGAGTTTCAATTGACTTGGGAGGCGATACTCCACAAATACAACTTAGAGGAGAACGCTTGGATGCAATCTTTATACAACACGCACCAGCAATGGGCAAAGATGTACTTGAAAGACACTTTTTTTGCCGAAATGTCTCCGACTCAAAGATCAGAAAGTATGAAAAAGTTCTACCAGAGGAATTTTGAGAAGAAGACGACCTTGAGAGAATTTATACAGAAGTTTGATCAGGCCATGATGGGTCAATATGAGAAAGAAGTTCAAGCTGATTTAGCCAATATGTCTACCAGACCGGTGCTGTTAACTGGTTTACCAATAGAAAAGCAAGTGGCGGAAGTCTACACAAAGACTATATTTTCCATATTTCAAGAAGAGCTTGTTCAGTCTTCTTCTTATTCTTGTTCCTTGGACAAAGAGGATGGTGTCGTCTTGAAGTACCGTGTAGCACCTGGTGGTCAGAACTCTGGTACCGTGGAGACTGTATCTTTTGGTTACATGGAGAAGGGAACCAATTGCAGCTGCTCCAAGTTTGAGTTTTCAGGGATCATATGCAGGCACATTCTAAGAGTTTATGCTGCCGTAAATGTTTCTAAGATTCCTGAAGAATACATCTTAAGAAGGTGGAAAAAGACGGCAAAGAGCGGTCCTGTCTTTTTTGAATCCTATTTAAATGCTCAAATAAGCCATCAAAATAATCTGATGATCCGCTCTAATAGTCTTTGTCTAGATGTCCTTAAATACGCCGCAGAGCATGCAACCTCTTCAGAGATGTATAATGCTGCAAAGATTGCTTTGCAACAGGCCTATGCTGAGGTTCTAGCTGCGAAGAAACTGCGTGCTATGTAGATCCTGATATTGGCATTGCAATTCTTTTAGCTGCTGGTCGGTCCAATTAATTCTATAAATTGGAGCATACTATACATTTTAACTTATGCAGCAAGGACGAACTCTTGCATCTCAAAGCACCTGTACAACTCCTTTGCACATACTAATTTTTTGTAGATTGTGCTTTACATGCGGCTTATTAACTTTACTATGTAGGACTTTCCATTTTTGTTCAGAGGCAATTTTCTTATCTTAAGCATTTTTTAAATATTTTTGTAGCTATGATCATTCCATCTTTTCTTCTCCCACTTTTATTTGATCTTAAAGTGAGTTTTTTGAAAGGCCGAAGGACATGTTATGGAAATGTGTTAAACGAAAGCAATCCAAATTAAGTCACGCAACATGAATTTTTCCTAGCTGCTTCTGTTGCACAGCTGTATTATGGATTTTATAATTGAATAGTGTGCTATGACATTTTTCGAAGACATTTTTACTTTTATCCATGTCACATTTAATTGTTACATGTAAAAATGTTAATTTTGAATTTGTAAATCTACTCAACTGCTTGTTGTCGATACAAGAATCTTTTTTGCCTTCTTTTCAGTAACAAAATATGTTGGAGTATGTGTTATGTGCGCCCATTGAGTTGTAACAGAGTAAATGGATCATGGAGAGGATCCATTTACCCCATCCAGTGTTTAGTCCCACATCGTCTAGGTGGGACTTGGAGGCTCTGGAGAGGCTATATAAGGAGCCCCAGACCTCCTGTACTCATTGAGAAACTCAATAAGAGAAACACGCCCCTTTGAGGGCTTCTCCCGTGGTTTCATCCCGCTCCTCACGGAGTAGGGTTCCACGTAAAATCCCGCTGTTCATCTTCTTTATTTATCATTTTTCCATGTTTATGCTTCCGCTTTCGATTTTCTAACATGGTATCAGAGCGGGTTCGATTCTCGTGGATTTGTTTTAAAAGTTTTATGTTCTCCTCGAGATTCGATTGTAATAGTTATGTTCTTGGAAGTATTTTTTCGGTGATTGAAAGTTATTGGTCAAGTTTCAAGATTTATTCTAGGGTTTCTTGTAACCCTACTTTCTAGGGTTAGCACCGCCATCAGCAATTCCAGGCAGTGCCGCTCCAGGCGGCCGCATCTCGTGGCGCATACTCCAGGTCATCACGCGCCTTCGCAAAATGTCTTCTCGGTGCGTGCTCTCCAGATCGCATCTCCATCACAGACGCGGTGCAACCCCGGGCACCTCCTCGCTCCTCCATGCGTGCATACGATGCACGGAAACCAGACGAGCCTCCAGGCGAGACTTCAGATCAGCAAAAAAAAAACGGCGGCGGTATTCTTCGATTCTTCTGCCGCACAGGAGCGGCGTGGAGCCACTCGGATCCCAGGCGCGCAAGGAGGAGGTGCTGCACTGCACCCGATCTAAAGGTGGAAGACCCCACGGTCCTCCTTCACGCCACCAACAGTGAAGCGGGACTCGCCGCCGATGGGAGATTTGGCGGCGCTCCATGATCGCTTGACGGAGCCCACCATCGCAAATTCCTCCAGCAGTGCCGTAGGCGCACCTCCCGTGCGCCACGCACGAAGTCTGCAGGCAGAGACCCTCCGCTCCCCCATCGCGCACTCCCATCAGTTCCTCCATCTCTCCAGGGAGCCGCGCATGGAGCAGAGAACCCCCAGGGGAGGCGGCGGCCTTCGTTTCAAGAGAAGGGTTCCCCGCTGGGAACCCTAATAATAATAGAAAAGGGGGCTACGTTGGTGGGCCCAGATATGGGCCAAAGAAAAAAAAAGAAAAGTCAAGGGGCCTGCGACAGAAAAAAAAGGAAAGAGGTGTGCTGTATTTGTTAAAAAAAAAGAGAGAGAAAAAAAGTTGAGAGATGTCTTTAAAAAAAAGAGAAAAAAAAGGCGCGTGCTAAAAATGTGCTAAGCCTTCTCCCACTATAAGTAGGGTCGGCTACATGGATTCTTGCTCAAATCCATGTTGAAAGATTCGATTTTTTTTACGCTGGCCGTCGACTACCTAACGCAACCCCTGCAAGAGTGGGATTTGAACCCTGGTCTTTTGTGTGGTAGACACACTGTACTACCACTAGACCATTAAGTGGGATTTGAAAAAAAAAGGCGCGTGCATTTAAAAAAAAAGCCGCACGGAATTAAAAGAAAAAATGATTTCAAAAAAAATGTTGATGAAAAGCCGAAAAAAAGGAGATTCAACGGCTTAAAAAAATAAAAAAAAATGATGAGATGGCTTAAAAAAATTATGAAAAAGCCGCAAGAAAGTTTTGGAATATTCATGTTTTGTTTTCCCCTATTTATCTCTTTGTCTTCTTCCAACTTGATCGACGTCCATGTTTTCCGACAAGTATGGGAGAAAGGGGGAGTATATGTAGAGTCACAGGTCTGTTCATGATCCATATTCCAGATTCAGGTGCCAGTTTCCAGACTAGCCAGTGATCAGACTCTACAGTTCAGTTTCAGACTCGACATCAGATAGTTTCGAGTCCAGTTTCAGACACGCACATGAATGCGGTCATTTGCAGATGAGCATAAGTTGCCATCATCAGTTCGAGGTCCCCATCATTCTTCTTGTTGTCAGGCCAGAGTTTTCATGTGAGCCATAGGGACTCCAGAGTAGAGGACCATTCCCTATGCCATATGTTGGCAAGGGTTTTCATGTGGTATCATAGGTACACCATAGCAGTGCACCATTCTCTGAGCCAGATGGGAGAGACCCAGTTCTCCGACGAGGAGACTTCAGGCGCAAGTTCAGACTTGATGGTCAGATTCCGAGTCTTCAGTTGACTCACACTCCAGCCCGTTCGTCCTCCTCACATGCACGGCATGAGAAGCAACGTCCTCGACTGCAACAATGTGCGCGTTGGGTTGACATTGTCCGTAGTGTCCTGTAGCGTTGAGTTGAGTTTATTTCTGTTTGTCCAAGCTGAGCATTTCATGCTCCAGCTTGAGGGGGAGTGTTGGAGTATGTGTTATGTGCGCCCATTGAGTTGTAACAGGGTAAATGGATCATGGAGATGATCCATTTACCTCATCCAGTGTTTAATCCGACATCGTCCAGTGGTGGGACTTGGAGGCTCTGGAGAGGCTATATAAGGAGCCCCAGACCTCCTGTACTCATTGAGAAACTCAATAAGAGAAACACGCCCCTTTGAGGGCTTCTCCCGTGGTTTCATCCCGCTCCTCACGGAGTAGGGTTCCACGTAAAATCCCGCTGTTCATCTTCTTTATTTATCATTTTTCCATGTTTATGCTTCCGCTTCCGATTTTCTAACAAAATATATGTATGGTTGTCAGTTGCTTAATAAGAACAAACAGTTAATAATAGGGAAATTTAAACATATGCCCCTTAATAGCCTTTAACCCGTATACACTCCCGATTTGTATCTTGACTGCTACAAAGTTATTTAAAAAAACTTGTTTCTTTCTACTCCGTATGCCCATGCCACGAGTCCCACTTCAGAAAGTTAACCATATTTGACTCAATCTAACCAAATCTAACGGATGCACAAATCCTAAAATAATGCAATGGCAGATAAAACCTCCTCCTCATGTTCCTCTCTATCGAACAAACACACTATGACAGATTCCTTTGAAGCTGAGGCGGACAAGGTTGGGTGCGGGGTCATGATGGAGAACCTTACTGAATGCAGAGTGGCTTACACGGGCATGTATTGGAGGTTGGGGATTGGGGTGTGGGTGGTTGTCTTGGGTGTGAGGGTTGTGCAATGCGGGAGATAATGATGGCAAGTCCTGGTGCTATGTCTAGGGGATTGAGGAGATTACGATGGAGGTTTTCACCTTGTGATCACACGGGATGTGTGATGCGTTAGATGCATGTGGTTGTGGTGGGTACCTAGAGAAAATTGATTGTTAAAGACATGCTTGGAGTTTGCTCGACTTGTTCTTCCATTGCTCATTCATGAGCTTTTCGAACATCTAAAATGTGATTTCTTAGGATTTTCGAGCTTTCACATGGCATTTTTTAGGATTTTCAATGGATTGGCAAAGGGCAATGCATGGCATGTGTTGGAGGGTTGGGGGTTGAGGTGTTGATGAACGGGCTTGTTGGGGCATGTGGTGAGGGAGCACGGGCTTCCAAACAAGGGAGATCTTGGTGAGAAGTCATGGGTCGATGTGGGATGGGCATTGTTTGTCGGGGGGGGGGGGAGGCGTTGCTCACCATGTATTCGAAGTGATGTGGTAAGAGAGACAAAGGTGATTGTGGTGGGTGCCTAGTAGAGTAGAACATGGACTCTTAGAAGTTGATTTGTTTCACTGAGCTTGTTCTTTCTGTAGCTCAAGGGCTTTTCAAGTATGTTGGATGCGCTAATAGGTTAATTCAGCTTTTACAAGTCATCTTTTTTGGATTTACAATTAATAATCTCTCGATCATCTTCTGTTTCCCTATAACGTAACTCATAAGTGTGTTCTTTAGCTTGAATATGATCGGTGTCCTAAAATCCAGACATTATGCATTAAATCCAAATCTTAAGTTTATGATTCAAGCTTTATATGTTACACTTATGGCTAATCAACTTTCCGTTGGTGCTATCTATTAGTTGATAGTCAAGATGTTTATAATTTTCTGCATAATATGGTTTCATTACTCTAACTAAAAATTTTGAAGCCATGATCCTAATATATTTACTTAATATATATGATTAATCAGTGATCAAACCCATTAAGGTAACTGATAATATGGTCATATCTATTCCAGACTGGTTTGGTTGCTACGCAATCCTGTCCACAGAGATCATCCTATACTCTTTCATCCTCATTACAAGATTCCGAAGCCGATCCCTCACATTCTTGTTGTCACGTGTGCTCTGGTTTTCATGATCATTAGTAATAAAATTCATTAAGGTAGTTAACAATATGGTTCTGCTATTTCCTGAAGATATCAAGACGATTCTGTTTGGTAGATATAGAGTTTTTAATTGTTATTTTGCAGTGGTGCCTAAATAAGCACCCCATCCCCACAGAGATCTTCCCCTACTCCATCATTACGAGGTTCATGAAGCTGGTTCTTCACATTCTTTTTGTCACCCATGATACTGGTTCGAGTACTGCAATCGTTCTTCACCGTCATATACTTTTCCTTACATATGTAAATATTTGAATATATGCAATACTTGATGGATACGAGGCTATGCATTCCTATATAACATGGGAGAACTACTTTGAGTTCACAGAGGCGCCGGAGGACATGAGAGACAACAATAAAGGAGAGGCTATATAGAACTAGTAAAGAACTCCTGTTGGTACTGTACTGATGATGGTGGGTAAGATATTAGTTTCTTATTCATTTTAATGCAATCCTGCTTTCTTTACAATTTTTGAGATTGTCCATTATAGCACACTCAATAGTCTATAATTAGTTAGTTTTTTTACTTTAATTCTGATATGCATCATACTATGAACATGTATATGTGCTAGCGAAGGTCTTAAATACACTCCTTTGTGTCTCATAAATGTGCTTTTCTATCTTATTTATTGATTCAAGAACTATGAGAATATTAATTTATGAGAAAATGATCGTATAATGAGAAAAATAAACGTATAATTACTTGTGCAAAATAGTTTTTGTTATCTGCATCATATCCAAATATTGCCCTTTTGGACTTGTCGATATAAGAGCGATATTGATGTTCTGAATCCTCATCGAAAGAGGATCAAGGAATGGCATGATTTTTTTTGAAGAAAGGGAGTGTTCCTAAGGCGGGATAAACTCGAAAATTTCGTTAAAATAAAAAAACTACTTACTAATAGTATTGTACCTGAATCATAGCTTCGACATGTTCGAATATATTGTGAGGGTAGTAATGGTCATGTCTAAAAGCTTGTTCTTTACGAGCTAACTATATGGCCGACATGACTAAAAACAGTCTTTAAGAGGACGAACATGAGGATTGTGGAGATGACCATAAGCCATCAAAAACTCGTGTGGTCTAACTAAGGAAAAGATATCGAATTCCAAATCTCCTCTAAACATCAGCATGCGATGAAGAGATCTCCAAGTCGTCGGAGACATCCAAGCACCTCGAGCAAATGACTTCATTGTTATGCAACAAATCAGCTCTAAACATCTTCCTTTTCATGTGTTCCCCCAAACATGCAGAGGAAGATCTTGACCTGCAGTGAGACTATGGAACTCTGGATTTTTTAGTCCTTGTACAAGTAGTTGAGGTCCAACAACCTGCTAGATATGAAGGTCATACATGTCCTTTTTATTGAAAAAAAGTTCTAGCACCCTAAATCTGATAGTCAAGGCATGGTGTCGGACCTCCACCTCAAAAAGGAAGCTTAGAACGCGTATGAACTCCTATAAATGTTTTTTTCCGAAGCTTGTAGTGAAGGTAGGAGACCAAATCCTCCCATCTTTTTTTAGAAAGACGATCAAGAAATTCATTCATCATGAAGCACCAATGCTAGAGTTTAATATACAGGAACAAGAGTAGGCACATCCACACATGAGAGGAAAACAAGTGACTGCAAAATACCTAAAAATATCATCAGAGCCAACCCCAAAAGAAATGCAAGTCGCAGCTGAGAATCCCGAAAGCGTCCAAAAACCACGAAATATATCCAGCCTCAGGACAAGCAACAGAGCGAGGCAGCCATCGAAAGCCACGGAACCCGAACGGAACCACATCAAAAAAGATAGGGCAGTAGTTCTCCACAAAAATAAGCCACGACAAGAGAAAAGATGTTCAATATAGATTTTTGCCCGATCCGCCCCTGGATGGACTCCTGTAAGAAATAATCACCATACGCTTTGAATCCACCTTGTCTGGTGCTGGGATAATATAGTTAAAAGATAAAGAAATACTAGATCCAGAATGTAGGCCGATTAGCCATCAACCAAATTTAGCATTGTGTGGCAGTGAGCAATTCACACGCTCCAAGCAAATTTGTGATGCAACCGCCAAAATTTTCGGGATGTTTATCGAAGACTCTCGAAAGCGATCTTGCAACGGGCTCTCCAAATCGACCACCAGAGAGATGCCCGCATTGCAAAAATCTGCCAATCATTAGCAGTATAAGATTGCAATGAAAAGGACTCGAGAATTGTTTTTAGATTTATATTTATGTTCTGCAAACTGACTTTTGTAAATAAACTTTTAGTAACCTCGCAAATTTCAAATAAGTGCTCATAGGATTTAGCATCTGAATGACAAAGATAACATCTGTTAGCGGAAGAGATGTTAAATTTATAAAGTAGATCTGGATCAAAGATTCTAGACTAGAAATTTGAGTTAAATTTTGAATCAATGCCACCTGAGGTTAAAAGAGCGTAGATCGTTTTGTTTATAGATTTGGGCTTCATCAGATCCCGAGTAGGGAAAAACCATAAATCCTTTTGATTGACATTCAAATTGTTTACCATCATGTTTATTGTACCACTGATGCGCTCAAGTTGTGGTCATAGCCCAATAGAGGCCCTAGCGTAAAGGCTCTTGAACCAAATCCTCCCATCCCATGCCTTAACAACACCGGTTTTTAGTTAGTTACCGATGCAAATTTCTTCTAGAATCAAGGCCTTAAAAGTCGGATTTCGGTTTCGTTTCGGTGAGGGACCGAAACGAAATTTCGGATGAAATTCGACCGAAATTTTGGTCATTTCGGTGGCTTTTTGAACTAGACCCCCCCAAATTTCGACCGATATAGCCATTTCGGCCGAATTTCGGTCACCTACCGAAACCGAAATTCGACCGAAATTCGGCCGAATTTCGGCGAAATTTAAGGCCATGTCTAGAAGTGATCGCTAAGAACCCTCATGAGATCATCTGTCTTTCCGAAAACTGAAGCTTCAGCTGTCACCCCACAACAATGAGAAGAACAGACTTGTATCAAGAATGATATAGCATATCTTTCGCAAAAGGATGAAGAGTGACCTAATATCTCAAGTAACAACATCAAAACTTGAGCGAACGTCATAGATACTTCTTAGCAGGCGACAAATAAGCATTCATCTTCTCCCTTTATTCTCGGCACCCACTTTGCGAGCAACATATCTCCTTAAGTCTCCTAAAAACTAAACTACTTTCATCTTAGGTAGCGCCACAGTCTCCCAATCTACAAGAGAGATCGCCTGCGTTGGCCAAATTAAAAGAAGCGTCAACACCTTTTGGAAATTTTAAATCTCTACTTGAAGGAGACATGTAGCTACGAAAAATATCGAATGATGGAAAGGACAAAATATATGAGCACAATTCTACCCCCTAAGGAGAGGTAAGATGCTTTCTAGTCGGTCAACTTCCTCACAAGCTTCTCCATAATAGAAGCTTAATCAGATTTAGTTAAAGTTTGCCACATTTCATGGGTAATCCCATGATGCAAGCACGAATTGAGAATTTGAATCAATTAGGATTTTTCTCAGCTATTTGAGTTGATCATTAATTTTTATTTTGATTTAAGTAATTTGGGACCATTTATGATCTCAAAATTTTAGAGTTTCTTATTTTAGTAGTTAATTGGGAGTAATTTGAGGAGTTAATTAGGGATTGTTGAGATTTTATTTTTATTTTCTTTCTTTTGTAAAACCATTTCCTCTATATATACGTGGGGTAGTAGGCCATTTTTTAAGGAGGTTGAGTTTTCAAATTATCACTTATTGATTTTGGAGTTTTCCTCCTTACATTTATTTCTCATATGTGAATCCAACCCTCATCTCCTTTCTTCCCTTAACTTGTGAAGCTTATCGTGCATATCCTCTCTTCTCATTTTTCTCCATTTTTACGATCACATCATCCCAGGTAATAATGCAAAAGTCACGTACATGGTGATATGAGATCATTACAACGATCAATGTCCTCGTACGAAGATCGTAGTTGTGAAAGTCAGTCGACTAAGCCGACTAGTCGAGTCGGTAGGGTGACCGACTAACTCGACCAATCGGTTAATAGTCGATCAGTCGACTGCTCAGGGTCGACTAGTCGGCCAATTTTTGCATGGAGATCCTGTATTTTTTTAAATTTTGCCTTTTTTTAAAAACATACTTATTCTAATATGCTTATTGTCTTATTTAAATTCAATTACTTCTTTTATTTCATTATGATAGTATAGAAAATGTACAAATTAATATAAATATATAAGAATATATGTGCAAAAAACAGATTATATATTTAAAATAATTTAAAAAATAAAAATCGACTAAAGGCCAACTAAATCTGATTAGTCGTCAGACTACCGATTAATCTTTAGTCAGTGACCTGGCCGACCGAGTACCGACTAACCGACTTCTGCAACCTTGACGGAGACCAAACAAAACAAAGGTTGAGTAGTTTTTGTTGAACTTAATGCCGGAGATCTCGCAAAAAAGGTCAAGCATGATCGCATCCTATTTGCCTTACGAGCTCTTCAATGAAGAAGATAGCATCGACTGCATACCGAAAGACCATGATGGAGATATTTTTGCATTTATAGCTAGAGCCTAAACCAGCGTCAACCACAGACCTAGCCATCAACGTCAAAGAATCTGCCATTAAGATGTAAGTTTGAGAACACAGAAAGTGTAAAATAACAAGGTATAACATGTCCTTATAGATGTAAAGGTGGTTTGGATAAAACTTAACTCATACGTTCACATTACAAGAGTTATGGATCGTGTTGCAACTATGAAGTATACAAGAAGTGCAATTGTATTGTTCTACACGGATATACTGCGAAATTTATCTCTGCCCAGCTTTGTCTAGTTCCGTGTTTCTCTTTAATAAAAATATTGTTGTCTTTTAGTTGTACGTGGTTGAAGCAATGCTAGTGTGGTTCTAAATAGACTAAATGCTTTTGAGTATAACCTCTTTCCTTTGGGCGAACACCACTAGTGACGACAAATGGATTATTTTCTAACGTTTTTGGTGTTAAGTGCATCAAAATATTATATCGAACATTTCCGTTTTTGCTAGCATTATGGAAATTCCTTTTTTAAAGTAAAAAGGGGGAAACACGTTATGGTGTTCATCCCAAATATATTAAAAGATGAGGAAAAGATACAAGAAGACTTACAGGAGCCATGACTCGAGAAGAGTCTTGGAATGGAAAATTACATTATCACAGTAAAAACACTGTAAGGAAAAGAGTGCACCATTTCTAGCTAACCAAATTGCCCAGATAGTTGCGATAGGCCGCGAAAGATCTTCTCTAGAACGATGTTTAGCCTCGAATAGCGAATCCCACAAAAGATCCTGATTCTATTGACTTAGCCACTCTATGTCTGGCTCTGACCAGATAGCGGATGCCTTCACATAGTGGGAGATGTTCGACCGTCTTAATGTGTTTTTGCAAAGATGACATCTATTAGAGACATTCGTGAAAAGTCTAACACAATGGTCCCTTGTCATCATGCACTTTGAGTTTCTGCGTAGCAGTCACATAAAGAAATCGATTCTGCTCGACAGCTTTAACTCCCAAATGAATTTGCACTAATGAATCAGAACGTTAGTCCTCAGCGGTGGGGTTCTGGTGATACCTTTGTATGCACGACTGATAGAGAATGAGTTATTCTTCCACACCTAGTGATCACGACCCTCGGTCGGTCTGTCATTCCGCCTGATGGATTCCAATAGAAGGAAAACTTTTAGGCATTGATCAGAGAAATCCGTCAAAATGAGGGTATATAGTTGCCATCAAACCAACAATCGAGCAACCGCTCCTCACGGTTAGTAGTTAAAGCAAATAGGTGGGAGAATCTAGAAGAGAGTGTTCCCTAACCTGACTAGTTATCGGTTCAAAAGGCAAAAGATTTGCCATCACCTATCATCGGATGAAAGAACTCCTGAAAATGAGGTATCACCGAGTTTATCTGTTTCCAAAAAGCTGAAGGTTGAAATTGTGAATGCTGAGGCATATTGCCCTAGACCCCTATGTTATAAATGCTATGCATGAGACTGTAACATAAGTCTTCGCTTCTGACCATTTAAGTATAAGAGCCCGGTTCATGTTTCCAAGCGAGAGATCCCAAGGCCGCCCATCGATTTTGGTCAAGTAACAATCTCATAATCAACTAGATGCACCCCCGATACCTCCTGACCAACTCTACCTCAAAGGAATCTCTGCGTGATCATCTCCATCGTGCACTTGATACCAACGGGAAGAAGATGAAATGACATGAAGAAAACATGAATAGATGAGAGAATAGTCTTTACAAGTACTAATCGTCTACCACGCGATAAAATAGCCTCCTTCCAACCAGAAAGCCTCTTATCCATCTTCTCAATTATAGGCAACCAATCAGACATCTTAAGTCTACCTGTGTTAGTGGAAGACCAAGGTAGAGGATCCACGTTCCGTACCCAGCTCCTCACAACAAGCTCACGCATCTAGATTAGAATGCCCAAAAGGGATACTCGTAGACTTCCCATGATTCAGAATAAGCCTGGACAACTAGCCAAAAATTTCTACTATTGCTGCCATTCTGTTGGACTCCTTCATACCGCCTTCAATAAAAAGGATGGTATCATCTGCATACTGCAACATACGGAGAGAGATATCCTCAATTGTATACCTATTGTATAACTATTATGCTACACCCGTTCAACCATGCAAGATAAGACATAAGCTGCAATGACAAAGAGGATAGGGGCAATGGGGCATCCCTTATCTTTTCTTTGTCCCATGTTGTTGGCATTGGTAATATTGCATTGAAGAATGCCAATGGAGCGGTGTTGATGCTCAAAGATGTGAGGCATGCACCAGACATGCACTTAAATCTCATTTCTGCAGGCAAGCTTGATGATGGACTCCTTAACACTTTTGATGGCGGCCAATGGAAGCTTACGCGAGGATCCTTGGTTGTTGCTCGTGACAAGAAGTATAGCAACAATCTTTACATCATGAATGTATCCATCTCCCATGTTGTTGCACATGTGACTAGAGATGCAAAATTTATTGAGTTGTGGCATCGACGATTGGGATACATAAGCGACAAGGGGCTGCAATGTTTGGTGAGGAAGAATATGTTAACAAATGTCAAGAAAGAGAAGCTAGAGAGATGCACACATTGCTTAGCTGGGAAACAGACGAGAGCCTCCTTCAAGAGCCATTCACCTTCTAGGAAGATACAACCATTGGAGCTTGTTCACACAGATGTTTATGGTTCGTTGAAAGCAAGTTCTCTTGGTGGTGCACTTTACTTTGTTACATTCATTGATGATTTTTCAGGAAAGTTTGGGTCTATGCCTTGAAGAGGAAGGATCAAGTTCTTGTAATTTTCAAGGATTTTCATGCGCTAGTGGAGCGACAATCTTCAAAGAAGTTGAATTGCATCTGCAGTGATAATGGTGGTGAGTATATTGGGCCATTTGATGAGTATTGCATGTCTTATGACATCATGCACCGGAGACTCCACCCAAAACGCCCCAGCTGAATGACGTTGCAGAGAGGATGGATAAGACCCTGATGGAGAGAGTCAGATGTTTCCTTTCTAAGGCTAAGTTGTCTAACTCCTTTTGATGTGAAGCAATTTTTACAGTAGTTCTTGTTATTAATCTCTCTCCATATGTGCCCTTGGATTGTGATGTTCCTGACAGGGTCAGGCAGGAAAAGAATGTCTCATGCAACTATTGCGGGTCTTTGGATGCTGCGCATTTGTGTATGTTCCCAAGGATGAAAGGTTGAAGTAGAGCTTCAAAAAAAATGAAAGGTTGAAGTTGGATGCAAAGACAAAGCATTGCGTCTTCTTGGGATATGGACAAGATGAGCTTGGCTACAGGTTGTATGATCCAGTTGATATGAAGCTGGTGAAGAGCAGGGATGTGATCTTCTCTGAAGATCAAATCATTGAGGACATCCAGAAGGTTGTTAAGGACTCTCCTTCGAGCAACTATCAGCCAGATGATATGAAGTCGGTTCCTTTGCAGAGGGCTCTACATGTGGTGCCAGATGATGCATATGAGCATGTACCAGATGCAGGAAATGAGGATGATGTACCACAAATCACCACTCCTGATGATGATGATGATGCAGATGACGGTGGTGATGATGGTTGGCAGGATGATGAGAGCTCTTTTTCTTCCGAGGCTCTCCCACCAAGAGACCCGTGAGGGAGAGGCGACCCTCCACCAGATATTCTACACATGAGTACATTTTGTTAACAGGCATTGGCAAGCTTGAATGCTATGAAGAAGCCTTACAAGATGCAAATAAGGAGAAATGGGTAGAAGCTATGAAAGGAGAAATGGAGTCCCTTAATGACAATTATACCTTTGAGCTTGTCAAGTTGCCCAAAGACAAGCGAGCATTGAGAAACAAGTGGGTTTATAGAGTGAAATATGATGAATACTCTACAAATCCAAGGTAAAAGCTAGGTTGGTTGTGAAAGGTTTTAACCAAAGGAAGGGAGTTGACTTTGAGGAGATCTTTTCTCCTGTGGTGAAGATGTCTTCTATCATGATGGTTTTTAGTTTGGCAGCTAGTCTTGATTTGGAGGTTGAATAGATGGATGTGAAGACAACTTTCCTCCATGGTGACCTTGAGGAGGAAATCTAAATGTTGCAACCTGAGGGCTTTACAGTCAAAGGCAAGGAAAACTATGTTTGCAGACTGAAGAAGAGTTTATATGGCTTGAAGCAAGCGCCCAAACAGTGGTATAAGAAGTTTGACTCGTTCATGGGGGAGTATGGTTATTCCAAGACCACTTCAGACCATTGTGCGTTCATGAAGCAATTCTCAGGTGACGATTTCATCATTTTGTTGCTTTATGTTTACGACATTCTGATTGTAGGCAACAATGGAGAGAGAATTTTTGGCTTGAAGAAGGAACTGAGCAAGTTCTTTGCTATGAAGGACTTAGGGGCATGCAAGTCAGATTCTGGACATGAAGATCATTCGAGACAGGGGAGCAAGAAAACTTCAGTTTTCATAAGAGAAGTACATTGAGAAGGTACTTCAAAGATTTCATATGGAGAAGGCAATGCCGGCTAGCACCTCTCTTGGAGCGTATTTCAAGTTAAGTTACAAAGATAGCCCACAGAACAATGCTGAGAAGAAAGATATGGAAAGAGTTCCCTATCAATCAGCCACAGGTACTCTCATGTATGCCATGGTTTGTACAAGGCCAGATATTACTCATGCAGTTGGAGTTGTTAGTAGGTTTATCTCAAATCCAAGAAAACAACATTTGGGAAGCAGTTAAATGGATCTTGAGATATCTTTGAGGTACTAGCAGTCACTCTCTTTGCTTTGGAGCAGAGAAGCCTATTCTTCTTGGATACACATATTTAGACATGGCGTGTGGCATTGATGGGAGAAGATCCATATCAGGTTACATGATATCCTTTACAGGCGGTGCAGTTTCTTGGCAGTCTCGTCTCCAGAAGCGTGTTGCTTTATCCACTTCAGAGGCTGAGTTCATTGCAGCTACAGAGGCGTGCAAGGAGTTGCTGTGGATGAAGAAGTTCATGCGTGAACTTGATTTTTATCAGGACAAGTACATGCTTTAATGTACAGTCAGAGTGCTATTCACCTTGACAAGAATTCTACATTCCATGCAAGATCGAAGCACATCAATGTCAGATATCATTGGATACGTGATGCGTTAGAATCGAAGCAGCTTGTACTTAATAAGATCCACACAGATGATAACGATGCTGATATGATGACAAAGACTTTGCCGCTTAGAAAGTTCGAGAGATGCTGCTCCCTCGTTGGTTTGGAGCAGTTCCTACATCGTCGGTGATGGGGAGATTTGTTGGATGGGTTCCCTTCCTTGTGGGAACCTAGTCCATATATATATAGGATATTGGTAGTCCTATTTGGAAAAGGAAAAATCAATTTCTAATTGGAGGATGAGATCAATTACCTTTTAGGATTAGAAGTCATCTTTTCCTAATCCTATTAGAAGTAAAAATTAATGTTTCCTTATTTTCTTATCTCTATAGAGTATAAATAAGGGGTATGTGGTGCATAACAAGATCATCCAAACACAAGCTCTCCTAGCACAAGAAAGAAATAAGAGAGAGAGGAAGGATAAAGAAGGTTCGTGGTTGCGAGTTTGGAGAGAGTAACCTTTGGAGCAGTTCTTCTCAAGCATTCTTCCCTACAGTTTGGCGACGTATTTTTCATTGGGTGATATTTCTCCTCTCTACTATTCTCCATTGTTTGGTGATTTGTAGCATCATATTAAAGGCCGACTTTTTGTAAGCCCCTCACGGGAGATTACTTCGATTATAGTACTTGATTTTGGGTTGCGATCAACCTCGTGGTTTTTCCCCTCACGTTGAGGGTTTTCCACGTTAAAAATTCTTTGTGCACCTGTGGTTGATTTTTTCCGTGGTTGAGATATTTTACTCGTACTTGTAGTGATATATTGTGCAGGATCCGCTTATCAACTTTGATAATTTTTCGCAATTCGATCTCTACGGGGAATCTGTTTCCAACCAGCGAAGTCCGAAGTAGACTTTCTATCCTTAGGACACCCTGCATAGTCTGCATCAACACATGTAAGAACAGAAAGAGTTGCTCCTTTCAGAATAGTAATCCTGCATCTAGAGAAGATTTTAGATATCTCAAAATCATGTATATAGCATCCATATGTATCTATCGGGGCTTCTCCATGAACTGACTCACCCGACACACTGCAAAAGAGATCTCAGGTCTAGTAATAGTAATATAGAGGAGCTTTCCCATCATTTCTCTATATCTCCTCCTGTCGTCCTCATCTGTATCATCGTCATATAACTTCATGCTAGGATCCATAGGTGTAGTAGAGGGTCGACACCCAATCATGCATGTCACCACAAGCATGTCTGTAACATACTTCCTATGGGTCATCACATGACCCTACGCATTCCATGCAGTAGTAGTGCGCATTCTTGGAGAGATTAATATATGATTGGAATGGTGGAGCATTTGTGTGGAGCTGTTGTGGACGGTGACATAGACACCCTGAATATGTGCATCAACTTGATATGCACACACAAAGCGTAGTCCATTTCCACATCTGGTTTTGCTGGGCTAATGAATCCGTGTGGCTTTGTTCTTACTAGTTACTGTAGAGATACTCAAGATCGAGAGCAGCAAGTAGAACGTCCATCATGGTGGCGTTCCGAAACGTCTTCTGCTGCTCCGGAGTAGCAGTGAGAGGCATGGTACTGTATAGCTTCTCGAACATCCCTCTCAGGGATGTGTATAGAGAATGGAGAGGTCTGCCGGCCTGCTTCATCGTAAAAATGTCATGTTGAAGCTGCACCATCTTTGTCTCATTTCGCACCTGCGAATACGTAGCAGCAAGGATGTCCCACATCGCCTTAGCAGTGGGCTGATGGAGGACATCGTTAGCTATCTCCATTGTCAACGTACCAGACAACCAGACTTTCGCGTAAGCGTCATCAACCTCCCATGAGGCATAGATCCCTGTCTTCTCCGCAGGCTCATCCTCGGTAAGAATATGTTTCTTACCATTTGATTTCATGAGGCTCATGAACTGCATAGCCCATAGCTCATAGTTATACCCGTCCATCTTCACTATTGACGCAGGACCTTTGAATGCACCGGTGGAGGGCAAATCGACTTTCGATTCTGAGTATGATGCTGCATGGTCACAGATTCTAGCAGATGCAGTAATTCCTCCAGTGGAGGATGTCTACAGAAGGCTCAGTCGCATTACAGTTTCATCCAGCTCTTCTACTCCACCCCTATCTGCGATGGCAGCTTCGCGTGGGAGAGGTGGACCGCCTTCTGGACGTGGTCGTGACGTGGCCGTGGACCTCAAGGAAGAGGGGGTCGATTCAGTCAGATGTGCTCGTATTGTCACAGAACTGGACACTCGGAGGAGACATGCTACTCAAAGCATGGGTTTCCAGCATCGGCACGGGTTGCAGAGCATTCACAGTCTCCATTACCGTCTACTGCAGATCATAGATTTGACGAACTTGTGGCCTGTCTCCGCGATATTATGCCACATTCTTCTGGTGATTCATCTGGTGGCTCTTCAGATATCGCTGCCACAACCTCTGCCAGTTCATCCGCTGCAGCCAGTAGCTCAGGTAGATCATCAGCACTCATACCTTCTCATGATATATCTGACTGGGTTATAGATTCCGGAGCCACACATCATCTTTGTCGAGATAGAGGAAGATTACAGGCCTATATGGATATTCCTCCCGGCCGCTCAGTACAGATAGCAGATGGTACCCACTCACCCCTTGTTGGCCAGGGGGAGGTTTTCTTATCCTCCACTATGCAGCTACCATGGCCTCAAATTTTAGCGAAATTCAGTCGAATTTCTGTCGAATATCGATATCCAATCGAAATCGAAATTCGACCGAAATGACCGAAATATGGGGTCCTAGTACAAAAAATGACCGAAATGACCGAAATTTCGGTCGAAATTCCACCGAAATTCCATCGAAATTCTGTTTTGGTCGATACCGAAATGGTGACCGAAACCGACATTTAAGGCCTTGGCAGCTACAGAATGTTTTACATGCCCCTGAGTTCTCACTGAATTTGCTGTCTATTAGTCAGATTACAAAGGATTTGAATTGTCGTGCTATATTTGACCAGTCTTCTCTCATTTTTCAGGACATACTCACGGGCAAGGTGATTGGCTGTGGCTCTGAGCAGAATGGTTTATATCGGCTCGTTCGGGAATCCTATGTTGGTGTCTCCTCTCACTCCGCTGGACCAGTCTCTCCTTACATTTGGCATCTTCGATTTGGTCACCTTCCGCTCCAGAAAATGCGCCATCTTCTGCCCCAGATCTCTCCAAGTTCGTCGTTTCGCTGTGAAACATGTCAGTTGGGAAAGCATCATCGGTCGAGCTTTCCAAGTCGTCAGAGTCGGAGCAGTAGCTCCCCTTTTGAGTTGTTACATATAGATATATGGGGTCCGAGTCGTGTTCCCGATCATCAGGGACACAGGTTTTATCTTGTGGTGGTAGATGATTTTTCTCGTGTCTCTTGGGTATTTCTTTTGAAGAATAAATCTGAAGCAGGAGATGTTATCAAAAATTTGATTAATGAAGTGCATAATGTTTTCTCTTCGTCAGTCAAATATGTTCGGACTGATAATGCCCTGGAATTTTGTACACGTTCTCTTTCTCAATTTCTTTCATCGAAGGGTATTATTCACCAAACCACCTGTGCATATACATCCCAACAAAATGGTGTGGCGGAAAGAAAGCATCGCCATCTTTTGGATATTACTCGTACCCTATTGATTCAAAGTTGTGCTCATATTTCTTTCTGGGGGGATGCTGTCCTTACTGCATGCCATCTAGTCAACAGAATGCCGTCCTCTGTCCTTGGAGAGAAGATACCCATCTCTCTTATTTTTCCAGACAAGGAGCTATTCTCACTTCCACCACGTGTCTTTGGTGCTGTGGCGTTTGTCCATCGTCTATCTCCTGGCCTTGACAAGCTATCTCCAAGAGCAGTCAAGTGCGTCTTTGTTGGTTATTCCAGAACCCAGAAGGGATACCGGTGTTATGATCCTACAACCAACAGGTACTTTATTAGTGCGGATGTCACTTTCTTCGAGTCGGTTATGTATTTCTCGCCAGCTGGGGACAGAATGGTACCATCCACCACCACGGATGATATTTATGTTCCACCACCACCTACTTGGAGTTCACCTGAGTTGTCTCCTGTGTCAGTTCCTATGCCAGCACCACCGCCACCACCACCTCCACCTCCACCCATTCCACAGCGAATCATATCACCGTTTCCTAACCATTATACGCGTCGGTCAGGTCCTGCTCAGACGACAGATCAACCAATCACTACGCCTCAGGTATGTTCGGACGATGTTTCTACTGACGGGTCAGGTTCGGTACATATGCAGGATGCCTCATTACAGGTGGACCCAGATGATGATCTTGATGTTCCGATTGCTATTCGGAAACAGAGACGGCAATGTGCTTCCTATCCATTTGCTTCACAGGTTTCCTTCCACCGACTCACAGGTGATTTTCAGAAGGTTGCCACAGCATTGTCTTCCGTGGACATACCACGGACATACCAGGAGCCCTGAAGAGTGAGTGCTGGAGATTAGCTATGGAAGAAGAAATGAGGGCCTTGCAGTCCCGTGGCACATGGTCTTTGGTCCCTGCACCTTCTGATGCATCAGTTGTGAGCTGCAAATGGGTCTTCACAGTCAAATATCATGCAGATGGCACGTTGGATAGGTACAAAGCACGCTTGGTCGCCCGTGGATTTACACAAACATATGGCGTCGATTACATGGATACATTCTCTCCAGTGGCGAGACACTCGACTCTCCGTATTCTCCTATCTGTTGCAGTGGTTCGTGATTGGAGCATTTCTCAGCTAGATGTCAAGAATGCCTTTCTGCACGGGGACTTACATGAGGAAGTCTACATGCAGCAGCCACCCAGGTTTACTGCTGAGGGGGAGAAGCATATGGTCTGTAGACTTCACAAGGCGATATATGGCCTCAAACAGAGTCCACGAGCGTGGTTCCAGAAGCTGTCCAATCTAATTGAGCACCAAGGATTCAAGAGGTCCAATGCTGATCACTCGTTGTTTGTCCAGAAGTCCTCGGCAGGTACGGTTGTCATAATGGTCTATGTGGATGATATTCTTGCTACAGGAGATGATGTTCAGGGCATAGCGAGGGCGAAGGCATTCCTAGGTCGTCAGTTTGTTACAAAGGATCTTGGAACCCTAAGATATTTTCTGGGGTTGGAATTTGCAAGGAATGCACATGGTTTGGTGATGACACAACGGAAGTATATTACAGACTTCCTGGTTGAGACTGGTATGGATGGGTGCAAACCATCAAGCATCCCCATGGACCCCAGCATGAAGTTGTATGATGGTGATACTGATGAAGTAGATAAGAGGAGATATAGAGAGATGGTGGGAAAACTCCTCTACATTACCATAACCCGTCCAGACATTGCATTTGCAGTTAACCGGGTGAGTCAGTTTATGGAGCAGCCAAGACAGGTTCACATGGATGCTATACACATGATACTGAGGTATCTGAAGTCTTCTCCAGGGTTAGGACTGCTATTCAGAAAGGGCACAGACTTATCCATCTCAGCGTGTGCAGACGCAGATTATGCAGGATGCCCTAAGGATAGAAAATCAACCTCAGGGTTTGCAGTTTTTGTTGGAGGCTCTCTGGTTTCTTGGAAAAGCAAGAAACAAACTGTGGTGGCAAGGTCCAGTGCGGAATCCGAATACAGGTCAATGGCTCAAGCCAGCACGGAAATGATGTGGGTTCGCTCCGTATTAGAAGATCTACCTATGTTGTACATCTACCTATGAAGCTTCAGTGTGACAATCAGGCAGCATTGTTCATTGCCAACAATCCAGCTTTTCATGAGAGGACCAAGCATATTGAGGTTGACTGCCATTACACCAGGGACCTGATCCAGAGAGGATTGATATCCACTGCACATGTTAGCTCAGGAGATCAAACTACCGATGTATTCACCAAGCCATTGCTCAGAGGACCTTTTCAGAGATGTTCATCCAAGCTGAGCATGATCGACATCTATGCTCCACCTTGAGGGGAGTGTAGAGATAGTTTCGAGAATTAATAATTGTTTATGTATCTTGTTACTATTTCTCTCTTTTATTTAGACGTCTCTGTAATTTACCCTTAAGGCCTCTCCCTATATAAGAGAGCCTAGGGTTTTTCTATGAGATATATCGAAGACTCTTTTCTTCTAACAGTTACTATTGCTGATTGGAGTACCTAATGGGATTTGATTGGCTCAATCCAGCGAAACTTCAAATACGAAGAAACATTCCGATTGGGTTTGGGCATTATTCTTGCTGTTGCAGCTGCTGTTTTCCTGGTGTTATTGGCTGCAGCTCTCCTAGTGTAGTAGCCAATATATGATGACTGCACGTATTACAAGGATATATGCAATTTGAGGCTGTCAATGAAGAGTTTTGAAGAGGCTTTCTCTGTGATCATCATGATCTGTAGTCAGTTCAGATTGGATTATGCTGCTACTCCATGGTCTGCTGTTTGGTTTGGATTGTTGCCGATAATGCAGAAAAGCTTGATGACTGGGTGCTGCTCCTATTTTGCTGATATTTTTGGCAACTGGATGCTCAAAAATGTGCAGACATGTTTCCATTGGATTGGACCTGAACTTATTAGTCAGTTCACTACCCAGTCTTATTTTCCCCTCTTGAGCTTTGATGTATAACCCTCGAAGGGCCCCTTTGTACTCTTGCTTTATGAATAGAGGGGGATGCTTGAAGCCCTATACTACCGGGTTTATTAGTAGAAAAAACGTCCATTGATGCACTGTATTTAGCATACTACCTGTCATGACTCTGTACAGAGTGAAGAAGTAATTAGTATTTGTCCATGTCATAGAATTACAGTAAAGCAAGGGAGGACCTTGCACTTGCTCTAAGCCCTGTCGTGAGGGCACTATTTGATCCAGATATTGCTCTGAAGGAAATTCAGGACTTACATAACGTAAGTCGCTTCTGGCAGTAGCATCTTCTGTTCTTATTGTCTTAGAAAAATGGTGATTGCAAGAATTGCATCAAGGTGGTTTTGTTTACAGATAGTGAATAGGTAGGATATCCTAAATTTTTGTAATATACTTTGTTCATATATTCATATAGCAGCTTCGAAAAGACTGTTAAAATTGCAATTTTCTCATTCCACATTAACTTCTCAGACTGGTCCTTATCCTGAGGTTGAGTATTCATAGTATGGGATCCATTAGTTTGTGCACTTGGATTAAATCTGTGAAAATTTCAGGGTTCGCTGTTGGCAACCAAGACAGAAACCTCTCTGTTGCGCTGCATGTTAAGGAGTTCTCCAGATGCAAATCTACGTGATCCAATTGTGAAGTATGTATTTAAAAAATGTGGAAGGTATGACCAAGAATTGTAATTACTTCATTTTTGAATGACCATATACTTTATGCTTTATTGTACTGTTCTCTAGCTTATGTTCGCTATAATAACATGACTCTCATGTGCAATTTACATGCCACGGATTTGGGCTGTAGAAAAATACTTTTATGATAAATCCCCCCAATGGAGAAACATACTTCAGTTGCATTGTTATAGGTTCTTCTTCTGATATCTCTGGTTTTTCTTATTAAATTATTAATCAATTGAAATTCATTTCAATCTTGAGCGGAATGACAATTGCAATGCCTTGTGAAAGGTGTTGTAAATATTTTACTTTAACATGTTTTTACTGTATGAAGCTAGTGGGTCAATTCATCATTATGCTCGAGTCCGTGAGATTTGTTCGAGATGTACATTTCGTGGTGATCCTTCTTCTCACGCAAACTTTTGGAACTCCTTGGTGGCCAACCAGTTTAGATCGATGTCGGAGCTGCTGCACCCAATCACTATGATCTGAGTGATTTGGCTCTCACTTAATGGGCTGATTTTTCATTCACATAGATTTTATGTTGAGAATGTAGTCCATTTACTTAGATCTCTCGTCGAGACATGGTTGTTGTAAGTTTTCATGTAACCCTTCCAACTTTAATAAAAGCTTGGCGTAGACCCCTCTGAAGTCTCTCCCCCTTTTGCGACTCGAAAAAAATCATTGAGATAAAATATATCCTCTATCTATAAAATCAAAGAGGCTAATTGATTGAGATGAAATATATCCTTTTTGGCTGACGCATTAATTGATTGAGATGAAATATATCATCTTTGGATGGCATGTTATCACAAATTTAGTGCATACAATTACAAAGACCAAAAGATCCGAATGCTCTTGGCATGGTCTAAAATATTTTTTTCATTTATCTGCTTCTCCTCTACATGAACTCCTCTCTTCCTTAAAAAGGAGAGGCTATTTGAATGAGAAGGCAAACAAGAAACAAACTCGTCTAGAATGATGTTTGTGCCTAATCAGGATAGTGATTAGTGAAATTGTGCCAATATAAAATGTCTAATCACAATCCATTTGTCGGTCAAAATTCTATCTGGCAGGACATGTTGTGACCATGTTCATGTGCTGGTTTGACTGGTTAGCCAAGAACCCTGACCAGTTAGGCAGTTTCTTGTGATACTCCTCATGTTGGCTTGAAGCATAGGTATTTTGCAATGCTCAATTTGTTCACATCAGAAGCAAAAATCGCCTTTTCTTGCTTAGATGGAGAATATTATGTTTTGATTTATCACCATTGTAACATTTAATGTAAAGGGACACTCACTTTCTCGGCATTTGACTCTTTGATGGAAAACAATTGTCAAAAATGAAGGTTCACATGCTTACTTTTTTTTTGAGAAAAAGGTGTAATCCCGAGATAAGACCCACTGCAAAGTTTATATTAAATCAAAACCGGTTATACATAGTTTCAGTAGGCCAAAAGGGCTTTATAATGACTCAATATATTATTGGAGTAGAAGGCCTAACCCTTGAAGGCGGCTCGTTTCGGGCACACCATATCGACCAAGTAGGGTGAAAGCAATAGATGTGTCCTCTTGAATTTCCACATGTCGCTCTAATGGAGCTCCAGATCGCATGGCATCCCCACTCCTTAGTCAAGAGATAGCAACACCCTCCTAAGCCGAGGACAAGGTTCCACACTTGAAATGGAATTGATCCAAATCCTCCTGTTCATTCCCGCACTATCCGCGCAAGACATCACATGTATGCAACAACCTGTCCTGGCACACCTTTGTAAGCAATCACCCATGTCGCATTAGCCAAAGGAACACCTTAATCTGCATTGGAGTTTTGCTTGCCCAAATATTTTGCAATCCTGTTTGAATTCAGCTGGTGAACCATTATGTGAACTAATGAAGAAGCGATATGCCTTCTTAACGGAGAAATAACCAGTAACCCATGCTAAAGCATCCCTGCCACTCGTAGGGCCCTCAAGATCAGACACATCTCCAAGCATTGCAGTGAACTCATTCAGACCCTGCTCCAAAAAAGGCGGAAGAAAAGGATGGAGACTAGGTACCTGCTGACCAAACCTGATGAAGTAGTGCGTTCTGGTCATCAGCAAGAGCAAAGAGCTGTAGGTATCTCTCCATATGGTCCCAAGCCCTGCCACTCGTCCATCCAAAATCGGAATATTTCACCACTACCCACCACTGGACAAAGACACCCCCAACTCCGGTAGGACCTTCGCGATCCCCTACACAAGGGAGGAGAGTAACTGTATGTTCGCCGCCCTTAAGAAGCCCCCGATGTCATAAATTCTCCTCAAGATTATGCAAACTATGTTCTCTACACCTCCCCACAGCCTGAGCACTCATTTAGTCAGAAGGGCCTTGTTCATGCATTCCAAACTCGAGACCCCTGATCCGCCATCCTTTTTAGCGCTAGTGATAGTGTCCCGATCAAGAAGATGCACACCGCTATTCTTATGTCGCATGCCCAACCAGAAAAAATGTCTCATCAAGGTCTCCTGTCTCGACCAAATGCCTGATGGAAGTAACCTAGTGGAGTAGAAAAAGATGGGAATCTTGGACAAGGCATGCTTGATCAACACTAGATTCCCATCTCTTGACAACGTCCTCGCTTTCCTCCCTGCCATCTTGTTCTCTAGCTTATCTAACACCAACTTCCACTCCGATGCACACAGATGCCCCACCACCAACGGGAGGCCCAAATAGATGATAGGAAGGGATCCACATGGGCAACAAAGGGCGCTACACAAATCCTAAGACTCCTCCAGAGAGAACTCAAAAGGAACGAACACCAACTTGTCTCTATTAATCTGTAGGCCCCAGATATCTCCAAAAAATATCTATTATCATACTCTTCCGTCGAGCATGGTCCATGACTCCATCGATAAACACAACAGTGTCGTCAACATATTGCAATGGAGGACTTCAGGCCTATTACACTTTCCAATGTGATTTTCCTCATCATGGCCAATGTATTGGCCCACCATTTGCGTGTTTGCTTGACGATATCACTTCTCCTGAGTTACCGCTTTTGTTCCCAGTCAACACATGGCAGATAGTTGGGTTATGGCCTCGGAAATGGCTTTGGATTGGAAGAGATCTCAAAAGAGAGGAGTTTTTTGGAAGGTATATTTTTCTAAGACGCATGACTATGTTGATTGGCGATTTCTTTGTGCCTCACTTCGGAAGAGGGGTTTCTCGAACTTGTGGATTGCTTGGATGAAGCATTGTATCACGATGGCATCTTATGCGATTTTGGCGAGCGGGTGTTCGAATGGAGGATACTTTTAGCCTCAGTGGGGGGTGCGACAGGGCTGCTCGTTGGCACCCCTCCTCTTCATGCTCATGGCGGATGCTTTGATAGTCATGATGAGGTTAGCGGTAGGTGGGGTCTTTATGTGGATTATATGGAGTATTTGTCGAAAGAAAATCTTAAATTCATACGAAATGGTTATTAGTAATAATAGAAAAGACATCCGTAATACAAATAAAGATACAATCGATTCGTATGAATTTAAGTTTTTTTGGTGAAAATGATTACTAATAGAAAGAATATGATATAGCAATTGTAAACCAATAAGTATCATGCTCAAAATGATAGGAATATTAGTAAAAATGAGTATGCTCATTACAACTCTAAAAGGGCAGTTGGTACTAGAAATGTCCAAAAAAGTAAACGAGAAGAGTAATAAGAAGTGAAAAGGACAGAGACACTTCCCAACTAGAAAGCAAAGTTTCCACTGATGGTATACTTTGTGTAAGCGAGCTCCAAGAGCACATCTTTGGAATCAAATCCAGTTAGCACATGGCCCATTGGTGTGTGCTTGTGTGTGTGTGCATGTGTGTCCAATGGGCCCTATGCCCATTAGAGTTGTGACGAGCACCATATTTCCACCGTCTGATTTCCATCGTATGGTGTTTGTTATCAACCATCTTACCTTTCATAAAAGATAGTTGGTTTTGGAAGGAAGAAAGCATGGTCGAATGATTTCTTCATTATTATATTCCAAATATAATGTTTCCTATAAAAATTGGAAGGTGGGTGGAAGGAATTCAAATCAATTCACTTTGCGTGGAAGAACTCATGTCATGGAGTGCCTCTTTCTTCCGATCATCCTCTTGCATCACAGCCATTTGTTAAAGCTTGAATGATGAAGGAGTGCATGTTCAGGAGAATCGAGTCGATATGTTCTCCATTCATTTATTTTCTGCATTGAAAGTGATTTTTAAAAATAGTGTGATGTATTTTGTCTGTATAATGATATATGTTTTTATCCTTAACGATATTTTTCTGAGGAATACATCTCCTGCATTGTTATACTCTCATTTATTGACTATTCACTTGCGCATTATCACTCTTTATTTTTAGAGGTTTGATAATTTCCGCAGTCATATAAGTAACAAAATCCTCAAATATATAGTACTATGCTATCTCTATTTAGTAAGATATTTTTATTTATTACTAACATTTTATTCAATATTACTTCTTTAAGTTGAGTAATTACTAACATCAATTCCTCAAGTTACTAATGCTCTAATTACCAACATGATTCATTGACTTACTCACATTGTGTATCATTTTAGTTATTAATGTCATATACTAATTTACTAATGTGTTGTTCACAGTTGCTTTTCAATTCAATACAATTTATTACTAACATTTCAGCAAAAAAATATGAATTATATTACTTACGACTGTATTATTTCATACAATTCAATGTTTTATTTTTGCTATTCTATTTAAATCTTACAACTCACAACTAATGATTTTATGCTTTATTTTTTTTCAAGTAAGTTTGATGTCAGGATATGTTTTATAATTCATGGACGAAGATGTGAAAAATGAGACGTTGAATATTTCAAACTCGATAAGAACATTTTAGATAATAATGTTTGTAATAGCAAAAACATGTGAACATCAATGACAAACATAAGATACGTAATTTTGCATGTTACGTTTGTAGCACATTGAATGATTTAATTATAACTGATAATGTTTTAAGAATAAAATGATCAGTAACTTCGGATGTATTTATGAGTAAATTATTATATTACATTAGTAAGTTTATGGATTTTCATTTGTAAAGCAAATCACTGTAAGGTCTCACGTATTTCCACAAACTATTATCAGTAGCATATAAACTCACATCAGTAAAACATTTCGTCAAATTAGAAAATTATACCATTTTCGATGAAAATGGAATTAATTAATAAATAAATATATACCCAATATGATCAGTAACTTATAAGTAACGAATAACTCAATGTCAGTAAGGTACATAATGATATAATTACTCTATTTGGCCACATGAGCGATTAGCTTTACCACTACATTAAAATCAGTAACATGCACTATCAGTGCAGTAAGAATACATATCTCAGTAACCTTATCATTTAATTGGTAATTCTCGACTGTTGATTTTTTTCGTTTATAATCTCTCTCTTATGGAGATCAAATCTATCAAAAACAGAAATAGGGATTTTATTATTTTGGAATGTTTCAAATAAGTAATTAATATGGTATATTTCCATAACCATGATCCTATACTTTTAGGGATTTTAATTCACGTTTGTATATATTGTTGACCTCACAATGATAATTTACTTGAGAACTTTATATATATTATTTGAGTACTGAACTTTATACAATGTAATATTACAGATGTAAATTACGGATTATTGTTCGGGCATTATTGATCTGACAATAAATATTGTGTTATATATATTACCGATCAATGTACAATGAGTATTTGAATCTCAATCTTCTAGACGAAATAAAGGATTTTGAATTTTTCTTTCCATAATCATCTTTCTTTTTCGAAGGACGTGGTATTGGAAGTATAAAAGCATAAAAAATGTTAATATCCTTCCCAAACCATCCTCCTTTGAAATAGACAGCATCTCAATTGGAATTACGCGTTGATGGCTTACGTTCAGTGGCTGCCAAGACTCTAATGAGCACAAGGCCCGTTGGATATTATACACACACACACACACATAGAGAGAGAGATGGGGTTGCTCCCTCAGGCCAACCAACGGACTGCTCCTGACCCATTTTTCATATTTTTATTTTTTATTGAAATGTCGTAATGTATTTTCATCACTATATCACTCTAATATGTCATTTCAATTTCGTAAAAAATAGAGACTCCTATGCCCTCCATCTAGACTGTTAAATTTTAAGGGTTTTAGCATTATTGTAATCAACATGTTCTGGATGGAGCACATATGTCTCTATTTTATGAGGAAATTAAAATTACACATTAGAGGGATATAGTTATGAAAATACATGGCGGTATTTTTTCAAAAAAACATTTGCCCAAAAATGAGGCGAGAGCGGCCTGTTGGCTACCCTAGGGAGCAACCCCATTTCTAATAGACTACACAAGATGCAAGCACACATATTGATCTCAGGGGAGTCTTGACTCATCTTTTCTGCTCCCCTGAGATCATCTAGTTCCACAGGATGGAACTAGAAGATCTCTTGGGGCTCAGGAGTCTTGTAGTATAGATTGGGAGCAGAGGAATGGGAACTAGGCAATTGTTGTCTTTGCTTTAGAGCTACTAGGTTACGCATGTCAAGAAAATCAGTCAACTATAATGACTGATTTTCCCAGCTCACGTGGCCTAGTAGCTCTAAAGCAGACCACGATTCTACTTTCCTAAAACAAATGGTAACCCCCCTATATACCTCGTTCCAGCTATCTTAGGCACTCGTACCATCCCAACGTCACTATGGGGTAGACCTAGAGGCTTCGAGGGCTAATTTCTCTTAGGGGAGAAACTAAAAGATGAGGTCTTTTTTTACCTCCACGAATACTATAGACCTTATAAGCAATGCATATTCAGTATCTAGGTTTGAAACAGTGCAACTAGATGACTAATCGATGAAAATATGGGAAGGGGTTGATAAGTCAGTTAAGCTTCCCCGGAGCTCACCTTTCGGTCGAGAAGCCCTTGAAATCAGACCCAGTTCAGACCTCGGCAGGGGAATGGAGTGAGGATCAGTTAGAGCTCGGAGTCCTTTGGCACCTCGAGTAAACTTTTATATTATATCATTGAGAAGAGAAAGATCAAGGGTGCATAACTAGCACATACTATCTACTAGCAGACCTACTTTTCGACCTCTTCTTATATAAGAAAATTGGGATGTTAGGGAAAAGTTCAAAGCAATTATCTCAACCTCTCACATTCCTCTCTTTGCTTTCACATTAGCTAGGAAGGTTAGGGATCAGATCATGGGGTTCTCTCACGGGAATGGAATATTGTCAAACTTCAGTCTCTAAAATAACTGCCATCTGTGCACGATGCATACAAGTTCAACATTAGCTGTCTACACAGGTATAAACACAATGCTCCCAAGAAATTTAGATGTTAATTATTAACAAACTTTCCTTGAAGCATCCTCTCATGTGTTTCTTAATTTATGATCAAATGGAAATTAACATGAAATGTCTCCTTTCTTACTTTACGATCAAATGACATTAGACTAATAGTCCAGAATCAGAATATGTAACTTCGGGTTGAAATCCTCTCCGGTATTTCTCATGCATTCCAATGGATGTGGAGGTGAAAATTTGAAGGAGCTCTTTATAATAATGGTATATTGTGTGTATAGAAAAAGGTAGTATACATTGAATTGTCACTTTAAGTAATTTACCAAATATTAGGAAAATTTATTTATTTCTTCTTCTAATCAAGTGAACTTCCTTTTTCAAATATTAAACTCTCCATTTTTTAGATACAAATGAGATCCAAAATAGCCCCTTGAAATTGCATACTCATGGTAAATTATTGGAGAGTAAGGAGGAACCACAAAGGGGAGGAACCCAATCGGGAGAGGTGGGACGGGCTTGCGAGAGTGGAGATTGGGAGCGGACCAGAGGCCGGATACGGGGGGGAGGACCTTATGTGTGGGGAGGGATCGCAATAGAGGGGATTGGGAGGGGAGCGGGGGCTGCAGGAGAGAGGCCTGTGGGGGTGTGGATGACTGCAAGGGAGACAGACATGTGCGATGGAAATTGTTGCGAGCCCACGGCGGGCCATTATGCAATAAATATTATTACAAGTATCATTCCCTGATCTGAAATGAAGAATAAATAATTTGCATATTAGGTTCCTTATTACAATTAGGGTTATGTACCATGGCCATCTTGATGATCATACAACTGTTGATTCAATTATTGAATCATAGAGGCTGGTGCTATGATGAATATTTAAAGAGTTAGATTGAGGACTCATCAAGCACCGTCAAATGATTATTAAGAGATAATCTCCAGCCTGAGAAGGAGATGGCAATCCTTTCTCTAAAGGCTGATATTTTACCGACCTCTTGATGCAGGTCCTCTGCATAGGAATTGAGATTCGGAGGTATTAGATAAGTTAGGTTAAAAGAGTTGACTTAACGAGATCGAGATAACCAAAGTCCTATGATGTATGCTGTCACGATATAGGCACACATCCTCTGACCGGAGACAGATGTGTTACTATATGTCTGAGTATCTACATTTGACAGACCAATGGGTTGATGACGTAACCAAGGTCTATACACCGGTGCGTTGGTGTGCATGTAAGGGCATATGAGTAATATGATCTCTCAAAGGGATCATACAGGTTCATTACTGAACCAGAAGACATGAGATCACTCATGAGATATTGGGAAGATCAAATTCTGTGCACAGACGTCTTGCTTTGAAAGCTTGACTGAATTTGTAGGTTTGATATATGCTTTTGGAAAGTATATGATCAACACCTGGGTATGATATATGCTTTTGGAAAGTATATGATCGATACCAACTCCCAATAGTCGAATGAGAAACTTAATGATAAAACCGTGAAGTAGACAGTGTAAAATTGATCTTATACTTCAGATTTATTCCGGGTCTTCCAGTATGCAGGATGTACATGTATTAGGAATACCTGAGGGTGATGTGATCATAAACGATTGTATAATGATGATGCTTCCATTCCTAGAGAGTGATGAAACGGGTCTAGATTTTAGTGACTCCTCTCAGTAGAGAAGTGATCTAATCTTGGTCCAAGTGTTGGACAGTGATCTGAATGTAATTCAGATGCAATGAGAAGATTGTATCTACGGTCTTGATTTAATCAAGCATCTATAGGAGGTCCGCAAGATCTGGATTTGAGATGTGATCTCAATATCCAAGTCACTATAAGTGGAACAATACAATCGCCCTTTCCTTATCTCCAAGTATCCGCAGAGAAAGCGCATTATCCTTGAAAGAGTCCAAGATAATTTCATTGTTGATATATGTATCCGAGCATTGAGAAAATTGATAATTAAATGAGATTTAATTATCATGAATACTATGAATTTGATTCATATTATATGGAGAGTTATCTAAGATAACTAAATGTGATTTGATTACCAAAGATGTAAATAATGTGAATGTGATTCATATAATTTGGGCACATGAGAATGGATATCCAAGATGATTAAATGTGATTTGATTATCATAGATATGGATAATGTGGATAACACCATCCTAATTATTCATATAAATTATAAATGTGATTTATATATATAAGAGAGATCTATTTGTAATTTACATTTGTTAATTAAATGTTGATGTGAATTGGATTCACATTGGACAATAAATTTAAAATGTAATTTACATTTTATTTTGGATTGTGAATGTGATTGACAAGTTTCCATTGGCATGATTGCAACGTTCACAAAATAATTGTGAATTATTTGTGTGAATAAATTTACAATAATAGTTGTTATAAATTATGGAGATTTTCATGGGATAAGAGATCGCATGAAAAAGGAAGAGGACTGCCTCCATCCTTTTAAGGAGGATGGACGACCACCTTGAATTGGAATTCAAGGTGTGTCGTCCCCTTAAATGGAAGGGAGGCATGCCTCCTTTCTAATTCTCCTATGTTGATTTGATTTAATTAATTTATATGTTGATGCTTTATTCAATATATATTTAATTAATCAAATTAATTGTTGTTGTACATTTACAACAAAATCATAGCCATTAAAAGAAACACAAATCAATGTTAGCCATTGGATTTGTGTTGTCCGTGGATTGAGATCCATGGATTCCAAAATATTTTAAAAGGGGAGGCACCCTTTACTCTTCTTGGTTACAACACACAAGTTGTGAACAACAACTTTTCTCTCTCTCATTCTCTACACGCCCTCTCTCTCTCTTTCATTGTAGCCGTCCACCATTGATCCCTAGATAGAGTCTCCATCGCCGCAGCGTCGTCGTTATGCCGCTGGATCGTTTTCTCGTGAATCTCCGTCTCCTTCAGTACACTTCGCTCGTAAAGAAGACGTCGGATCTCGTGTATCGAGATCAGGAGATTCGTCGTTTGGATCATCAACAAGGATTGCGAGGAGCACGCGTTTCATCAACGCGCTCGCAAGTGTCTCCTCCGTCGGATCGGACTTGATACATGAGATCTCTTCGTTTAGAGACTCGATCGCAACCACGCTTCAAGAGGTAACCCTAATACTTGTTTGTGGTTTAGATGAAACATTCTGAGAAGTGTTCTTGGATTATGTGGTTTCATCGCATGGTTTTTTTAAAATTCTGCTGCCTCGAGCAACTAGTGCGACTAGTCGCTGTCGATCGCATACTATGCGATCCTCACGCTTCCGTGATGCGCTTAAGGATCTTTCCATATCCTTCAGAAACATCCTATCATCTAAGTCGTTGATGTTGACCAGGATCATACGATGGGAGAAGCAGGTGCGGGGAGTTCCCTTCACCATCTAAGGTAGGCTCTTTATATATATATATAGGGTTTATCCTCTGAGAGCCAAAAACTGTAAGAGCATGAGAGCAGTGAATTTGGACCACAATATTCTACTCATCTCTCTCCCCCTCCAATCAACCAGTGTATGATGAGCAGAATCCAATGGGCCAGACTCACTGCTCTTGTGCTCGCACGGTTTTTGGCTCTCCCAGGATCAACCATATATATACACTAGTTGATTGGTGGATGAGAGAGATGAGCAGAATCTAGTGGTCCAGACTCACTGCTATCATGCTCTCACAATTTGGAGTTCTCACAGAATGAACCATAGACATATTTATATATGGCTTATCTTGTGAGAGCCAAAAACTGTGAGAGCATTAGAGCAGCGAGTCTGGACCACCAGATTCTTCTCATCACACACTGGTTTATTGGAGGAGGAGATAGATGAGTAGAATCTGGTGGTCCAGACTCACTGCTCTCATGCTCTCACAGTTTTTGGCTCTCACAGGATCTTCCCTATATATATATATAAAGAGAGAGAGAGAGAGTTTGTATATATATAGAGATAGGGTTGATCCAATGAGAGCCAAAAATTGTGAGAACATGAGAGCAGTGAGTCTGGATCATTAAATTCTGCTGATGATTGGAGGAGAGAGATGGGCATAATCTAATGGTCCAGACTCACTACTCTTACGCTCTCAAAGTTTTTGGCTTTCACAGGATAAACCCTCTCTCTCTATATATAGGGAAAAGGGAACTTACACCCATGTATAGGTAACTTTCCTACGCTCACTCCTTTCCCCTCAAATTTTTTGATTTTCAAAGTAAAACCTTGGGGGAATTTAGATCACAATATATCGTCATCGCTTCATTCAAATTTCAAGTTACTTCGAGACTTCTAACTTTTCCATCATGACACTCAAATTTCAACGGTCTCAGATATGCTGAAATCGACCTCTTCTGATGGAGATGTTAGGAATGTATGTTTTACACAAAATTTGAAGTACACATTTCATTTAATATTATAAGTAAATCTCCTAAGGATCCATTTCAAAAAAAATCAAAAAAATTGAGAAAAAAGGTGGGTATAGGAAAGTTACCTACACATGGGTGGAGGCTCTACAATCCCACATATATATAGGGTTAAATGGGGTTGCCCCCTGGGGGGAGCTAACTTGGCTCCCCCCATGCTATTTCGTCCGGGTTTTTTTTTTGAAATTTCTTCCGTGAATATTCATCACTATATCCCTATATATGATATTAAAATTTCGTGCGAAACAGAGACTCGTACGACCTCCATCCAGACAATCATTTTTTAACGGTTACAGAATTGCTAAAAATGATCCTTCTGGATGGAGGCCGTAGGAGTCTCTGTTTCACGTGGAATTTGAATGACATAATATAGGGATATATTGATGAAAATCCACGGAAGAAATTTCGAAAAAAAATAAAAAAGGGGGTGAAATGGCGCGGGGGGAGCCAAGTTAGCTCCCCCCATGGGGGCAGCCCCATTTTACCCATATATATATATATGTTGAAGAGCTTGCACATGGGTGTATGTAACTTTGCATGCACTGGTATCATAAATGTCTATTTTTTATTTTTTTGAAATGAAATCATGTGAGATTTAGATCACCATATATCACAATGATGTCATTCAAAATTCAACTTAATTCGAGACTTCTAACCCATCCATCAAGACCGCAAATTTAATGGTCTCAGAATCGCTGAAATTTAATTCCTTCCAGATTGACATGTTAAGAATGTCTATTTTACACGAAATTTGAAACATATATTCCCGTAATAATTCTAAGTAAATCCCTCCGGGTTTTATTTCAAAAAAATGAGCATTTGTGGCACCGGTGCGTGTAAAACATGCACCTTGGTGTAAGCTATCCAACCTCACACACAGACGTGTGTGTGTATGGCGTCTTTCAAATGAGGTGCCACCTTTCCTTGATAAAGGAAATGTGTCAATTTTGGTCATTGGATGATGAGTGTACGAGTGAAGCTGAAACTACCATGTGGTAGTGGTTTTTGTGGCAACTATACTTTCTAAAATGGAGGATCCACTTAATTAATGATTCAATATTAAATCCACATCATTATCCTTATTATATTTAATTAAACAATGTTTAGTATGTGTTGTAGTTTTCTTATATTTGATGCAAAAATAGTGTGCATTATAGAATAAATGTTAGCAGTTTATAAAAGATAATGATCTTTTTACAAAACTACTTTACAAATTAAAACACATTGCTAGACATGGAAATGATGCTATATTTGATGTGATAAGTAAACTTCCTACAAATAAGGACTAGCGGACATAATTGTTTTTTTACCAACTACACTTCCTAAAACGAGAGATCCGCTTAATTATTGCTATATTAGTAAAATCCAAGTGATGAGACTTGCTATATTTAGAGTACGACTCACATTATGTATTGAAATTTTCGTAAAAATACGATATAATAACATTTTGCAGTTTGAAATATGGGATATCAAATTACAAAAGTCGATTACTATTTTACAAAAATCAGATGCCAATTACAAAATATGTGCAATTTTGGGTGTTGAAAAGGTGTAAATGCTTGAAGTTAAAACAATGTGCATATAATCACGTTCTTTCCATATTAAACATATAGTTCATATTTCACATTCAACAAGTTTATTTTACATTCCATGTACAAAGTTTACGTCTATCCAATACCATGCCAACACAACTAAAATGAAGACTTCCAATAAATGAATCCATCATTTCATTAACATATGTTACAATTGTAATTCATATTTTACATTTATCTCATTTTTTTACATTCGTCTACTATTTTTCTGCAATTAGTTCCAAAATGATGACATCTACAAGCTCTTGTTATCTTGATCATTACTCTTCTTCTTCTCATTGAAAGTTATTCAAGTGACCTATAGGCAGAACGTTATGGATGAGGTGTTTAACGTTCGATCTTGGAGGGTATGCGGTGTCCGACAAATCGTATCTGGCAATCATTGTATCGGTGCCTCTCTCGACTCTCAACACTCAACTCACACGAATCAATCAACAATTACCCCGCGACAATGATTAAGCAATAAATACAGGTGAGCTAAAATTTATTATACCATACAAAGAATGTATATAATACATAAGAAATAGGGGTCGAACCACAAAGGGCACACAAGGTAGAGCAACAAAAATGAATAGACAACTTAGGATTTTTAGGATATTTTTTTATTTTTAAAAAGTTTTTGTACATTTTTTATTTCGATATATATTTTTTGCTTTTTAATTACGCAAATTTTTAAAATTTGATGTTTAAAATAAAATAATAATATGTAATATATAGATATAGATATATATGTAAAATATATAAAGAAAAAGGAACATGATAAGGTTCTTGGAATTTTCAAAAGTAACAAATGAACTCAAAAATAAAATATTTTTAGGTTCTTAATTTTTCTCTCTATTTTTGGTAATTTTTATATAATTTTTGAGAATTTTTATGGATTTTTAAAGCAGAAAATACACAAAATAATGAAAATAGTAAATCAGGGAACTTGAAAAAGACTTAATAAATATCTATCAAATCAGATTGAGCACAATTTCATTTTCCCTGAATGCTAGATATTCTAAAGAAAGTTCAAAAACTTAAAAAATATTTATGTGATTTTAGAATTTTTAGAAGGTTTTCTTTTTCTTTTTAATTTTTAGGAGTTTTTTTTATAATATTTTGCAAAAATATTTGATCAGAAAATCAAATAAGCATAGATTAAAAAAATGATTTTTTTGGAATTTTTCAAAACATTTCATATTTTTAGTGGATTTTTAAATACTAAACAGGAGAAAATGCAATGTTTTATATTTTTATAAATAGGAAAATAATATAATGCCTTACTAAAAATATATGTGACATGATATGATTCCAGACACTTAAAATTTTTTTCTATGATTTTTAGATGCAAAGCATTATTTTTTATACTTAAAGTATATGCACAAAATTAAATATGCAATACATGTGCCTAAATGTAACTTCATTGAAGTTTATGAGTATTTAATAATATATTAATCAAGTCCCGGGGCCTACATGCAATATTTCCACAATTTAAAATTGTATCCACATTGGTAGTGTTATAAATGTAATTATCTAGAACATTAGGGCCCAATATGCAACTTTACCAAAAGATATTACATTGATATTCAAAATTTTGAGACTAAGAATAAATACACGAATCCGCAAGGGGGTTCCTTGTAAAATACCCAGTCCCCTCACACACACATGCACGTGAGGTGATGCGGATTGGACCTAAGTGCAAATCGACGAAAACTCAAGGTTCTAATGCAAATATCACAGAAATATTTAAACTACATATGCAAGTTTATGGACTAAACAGAAAATACAAAAATGTAGGGAAAGTTCTGCAAAATACCCAAAGAGGTGCACGATCCAACGGTGGATCAAGCGTCATTTATCCATGTGGCATGTTGCGAACGACTGATACCCCTTCGACGATGGAGGGCATGGATCAGATCTGGCTCTTCATCCAATGGCTGACTCGTGGCTGATCCAACGATGGAGATCAAAACTGGAATGTTGATGTGATCGGACGGCTGTTGGTTCGCTGGAAAAATAGGGAAGAAGGCCAAGAACAACCTCCTTTGATCAAAGGTATCTCTGTCGTCTGACCACCTGAGAAGCTTCGGACATGCTCAAAATGGAGCTGAAGCTCCTCCTCACCTGATGGCGTGCTTAAAGATCTCTGGAACCCATTGATGGGGTCTCGGCAGAGCTGGGATCTCGGAGCACCTAGGGGATCTTTTGCTGGACAAAAATCAACCCTAACTGGGTCGTCAAGCTCCAAGACATGCACAATTAGATTGTAAACACAACAAGGAGGCTCCTGGGCATATTTGAAGCAAAATGGGGGTGGAGATGGATCGTGGCGGAGCAACTCCGACGATAGATGGAGGAGTGTTGATCTCCCAGATATGGGGTGGAAACGAGTCGAGATGGAAGAAGATGATGAGGCAAAGGTGTGATGGCAATTAGGAGGGTTAGAGAACGGTCGATTAACAATGAACAGAGGCCGGAGCTCGGAGCTACGACGAACTAAGATTTTTGTATTTTAGGATTTAGATGCTAAAATCAAAGGAAATAAAATCATGTATACACTACTGGTATTGCTGGGAATTGAAAAGGCAAAGGAAAGAACAACTCAATTGCCTGATGTAGCCGGGAGCAGAAGACTGTCGGAGAAGCTCTGGTGATGGGTTTAATCGCCTCTGGATGCCTTCCTCCTCGTTGTGAATCGACGGAGATCTCTCCCTGTCACAAAGGAACTCTCAAAGTTTCGATCCAAGGGGCCATAACTCGATCAGGAGGGATTAAAATTCAAATATGGGAAGAGGCGATATTAGATACAAACTGCATGAGAGACACCCTTCACATAGGGTTTGCGATCGAATCGAGGGTTTACTGTCGTCCACTCTCGATCCATGTGAAAGATCAGAGTTAGGTGAAGGTTTCACAAGAACAAATCAAGGGCAGAGGGGTCTGGATTGGTCAGAAAAAAAGTGGCGAAGATGAGGAAAATATAAGGGAGAGATCACTCCAAGAGGAGGGTGGATAGTTGACCTAGGTCAACCAGGACGGTCTCCTGATTGGGCCACGTCTGCTGCATGAGGACAGAATAAAAAACAAAAACATGAAAAAATGAAATTTTTATAGCAAATGGTTTTATTAAGTTTTCTTAAAACATAAATGTTGTTTATTTTAGGTGATTTTTATTTATTTTTAGCGACCTATTTATTATGTGTTAATTTTTACAAGTATAGTTATAGGTATATAAATACCCATGTTTTGTGTATTTTATTTTTATTTTATAGTTCTCAATTTATTAATTACATATTTTTATTTTATTTTTCTAAATTTATTTGTGTACTTAAACAAATATGGGTATGTATAATATATGTATAGTATACCTATGCATTTTGTTGCCTTGTTTATTCTAGTGTATTTTTAATGCTTTTTTATGTTTGTATTTCTAATATGGTACAAATAATATTTACAAGTATTGAAAAAATATAAGAAAACTAAAAATACAAAGAATGACTAAAATGAATATAATATACATGTATCTAATACAATAGGGACCCCAAAGTCAACTTTTGCATCTTAACATTAATTTTAATAAAATCACCTTTATTAGATAGAAAAATTAGTTTAGAGTACAATAAAGTGAGTTTGGTCGATTTTGAGTTCATATGGAGAAGATATTGACCTGTGAAGTTTTATTTATGGCCTTGTCATCGGTGTGTTCCTATCATAATGTACATTATTTTCTCTTGCAATTATTTTTGTAATTTTTATATATTTTTATGTACAAGTTTTGTTTTGAAAACATCTTTATTTGAAGTGTGTATAAATTAGTGTGAGTTTGAGATGTATACAATGTACAGGTCATCAAGAGTTTCTAAGTGTCGGTGCTATTTTGTCTGTATTTGTTTGCTCTTATCTCCCCCCTACTTTACTCCTTGACGACCATGCCAATATTGACTTATTATCGGGGTTTAGGGCCAGTCAGTGTTTGCAATAGTTCCTTTATTTTTCTTTTCTAAATTTATTTGTGTACTTAAACAAATATGGGTATTTATAATATATGTATAGTATACCTATGTATTTTATTGCCTTATTTATTCTAGTGTATTTTTAATGGTTTTTTATGCTTCTATTTCTAATATGGTACAAATAATATTTACAAGTATTGAAAAAATATAAGAAAACTAAAAATACAAAGAATGAATATAATATACATGTACCTAATACAATAGGGACCCAAAAGTCAACTTTTGCATCTTAACTTTAATTTTAATAAAATCACTTTTCTTAGATAGAAGAATTAATTTAGAGTATAATAAAGTGAGTTTGGTCGATTTTGAGTTCATATGGAGAAGATATTGACCTGTGAAGTTTTATTTGTGGCCTTGTCATCGGTGTGTCCCTATCACAATGTACATTATTTTCTCTTGCAATTATTTTTGTATTTTTATGTATTTTTATGTACAAGTTTTGTTTTGAAAACATATTTTTTTGAAGTGTGTGTGATTTAGTGTGAGTTTGAGATGTATACAATGTACATGTCATCAAGAGTTTCTAAGTGTCAGTGCTATTTTGTCTGCATTTGTTTGCTCTTTTCTCCCCCTACTTTACTCCTTGTCGACCATGCCATTATTGACTTATTATCGGGGTTTAGGGTCAGTTAGTATTTGCAATACTTCCTTTATTTTTCTTTTCTTTTCTTTATTCATTTATTTTATTTAATTAAATGGATTTAAGCATTATTTACAAACAAATGTTAGAGTATTCATTTGAGAAGTTAACTATTTTACATGCATTTAACTAGGATTTAAAGGAAAATAACGAAATAAAGATGGATAAATGGGTATTCATTGCCTACACAATGCAAATATAGAATGAGATATTATAAACATAATAGGGAAGCGTAAATGACCGTAGGTAATGTATAATAACTGGGATTTGTTTCTACAGGTGGTGCAACGAGCGTTTAAATGTAATATACACTATGACATTGTGAAAATGAGACAGGAAAATGTAAAATGATCATATGTACTGTAGTTAGGTGCAATTCATTGTACAAATAATGTAATCAACATCACTGAACTTAAAACCTGATTCATATATACGAGTCAAGTAATAAAAAAGCATTGAACTTAAAAAATAGAATAGAAGTGCATGAAATGTAATAGACTAGAGTGCATGAAACCAAACTTTTATGAATTGAAAATGAACAGAAATATCATTTGATATCTATGATTAGATGATATATTAAAAGAGCAGCATTCCCTTAATGAAGGTAGTGAAAATATAATGAAGCCATCAAAGATCCGATATTAGAATGTATATGAGAAATCCTTCTCATCGTTTGAAATCTGATATTAAAAGGTATAAAAATATATAAAGATTGCAACAACAAAAATAATGAAGATTTCCAGTAGGGAGACGAAGAATTGAAGTAAGAAAAATCCGTACCTACATAATTTCGAGATCATCAGACTATCTTCGGTTCGACATAGGAGATTTTTGACGAAGACGATTGATGAATCTCGTATTCATCATGCTAAAAACCACCTATTAAAACCCCTGTCTTAAATAAAACAATAAAATTACCTTTAATACTCTATTTTTATCATGTACCATATTGTGTATAAATTACCATTAATTTATTGTATTTAATTTCCCTTATTTTTCTGTATCTATTTTATCACTCAAAAACCCCTAAAAATTAGGTAGATAACTTGTCGATAAATCACTGACCCTTAAAAAGATAAAAAATACAAAAAATCTCAAAACCACAAACTTGGTGTTTTTATCCCCTTAAAAATACCCCCCAAAAAATAGCTTTTGTACGGATGACCTTCTTTGGCTTTTTGACCAACATGAAAGTTGTTGATCTCATCGAGACGAGCAACTTTCATGTTTTGACTTTTTCTAAATTCGGCTTCTAACTATTTCTTTTCTATTTTTCTTTGTTATTAATTTCTGAATTTTTTCATTGGGCCGCGTGGCGCCCTCTGGGCCGCCCACGTGGCCCACTCTCCTTCTCGACACCCGACCCTCTCCTGGGCCGTTGATCTAATCCCGGCCACCCACTAGCGCCTCTTCCTTAGCCGTCCGATCGATCTCTCATCCAACGTTCCTCCTCTCGCCACGTTCTCCCTCCTCCACAGCCACCCGATTCCTTTGTCATCCTACGGTTGACAGGGCTCCACGTCATCCTTCAATCTCCACCCTACGATCTTTAACTTCGATCCATCTAAACCGCTCATCGTCGCCTAAATCCCAACCGTAGGATCAGATCTCTGGATCTGATCCTCGCCGACCTCTCGCGCTCGCATCCTAGCCGTTGGATCGCTAGATCCAACGGCCAGGAAGTCATCTTCCACCTTGCGAAACCCCCTCGCCCAAGCGTTACGCCTCGACGAACCTCCTCGCCCCTCCTTTTTTAGCCACCGTCCCAACCACCCACCTCCGCTCGTAACGCCTCCCTCTCGCAACCCAGACCCCCACCATCCTCGCGTTACCTCCTTTACTCACCCCCGCTATTCCCTCGCCATTAAACGCCTGGTCGAAACCTCCCCTCCACCACATAACCGCATGAGCCTCTCCACCTATAAACATCCCCCTCCGCCTTCGTTCGCCCTCATCCACCTACTTGGGGCCTCATCCCTAGCCTTGACCGCCCTCCGGTGACAGCGGAGGGCTGGTCTGGAGGCGATCATGGCCATGACCGCCCCGGTGCGATCCATGGCCTCCGGCCATGTAGCGGCCGCCATCGTGCACCGCCGAGCACCGGGGAACGGTCGCCCCCGTCGTGCGAAGACCCCGAGCACCTACGGTGCTCAGCCCAGGCCCCCTCCTCCACCACACCTCGCTCCGGCGAGGTGGCTTATTTTCTTTTAATTTTGTCTTATTTAATCCGCTTCCTACGATCACCTCCATCTCCGTTTGACCATCTCCTTAGCTTCACCCAACCACCAGCATCCTCGCGCACCCATCTCCTTCCTCCAGAACCCCCTAGCGCCCCGACCCAACTCCTTCGCCGTCACGGCAGAGAACTCGCCTGAGCCACCACATTCTCCACCTCATCGGCTCCCATCTCGCTCACTCACTTCGCACGTCACTCGCACGAGCTTCAGCTTTGACTAACAAGTGCAGGAACCCTCAATGGCCGAAGTTCGCGTCGGAGCTTCTTCAAGCCTCGATCCTCCGTCAAAGCTCCACCGACTGCCCACGCCAACCAGCTCCGGAGCATCGCCGCAACACCAGCTTCTTCGCGAGGTCCCCTTCTTGCTTCTCCGATAATCAGGGGACCTCGCGGAGCTCGGAGAAGTCCACAGGGGTTCTCCGGAGCGCAACCTCCTCTGGTGGGCCACGACGGATGACGACGTACAGGTACCGTCCGATCATCTGGATCGGACGGTGAAGATATCGACACGTGGCGAAGAACCGAGCCTCAGCCCGCACCAACAGACTCGGGTGGTCCAAGCCCAGATCCAAACCTCCAGACTAGGCCACGTGTCCCAAGCCACAGGGCTGACCCGAGCCTAGCCCCTCACGTGCAGCGCACGTGAGGTGCTGGGAAAATTGCACGAAGAGTCCCGGCGATTTTTTAGAATTGCATTTTGGTCCCCAGGCACGTGCCTCACGTGCATGCCTGGGTATTTTATAGGGAGGCCCTCGAAGGTTTTCGAAGTTGCAAATAGGTCCCTGCGCGCATTGGGAAAATTGCATAGGACCCCAGGCGGTTTTTTATAATTGCATTTAGGTCCTTCTAGGGACCTAAATGCAATATTTATCCCTTTATTTTATTGCATTTTTTTTACAATTATGTCCTTGCACTGTTTTTAGCATAACTTGAGCATCGTAGGTCCAAATTGCATGATTTTAGTGTCGTTTTGATCCTTATTTTGTCCTCTACATTCTAGCATACTTAATTGTCTTATTTGACACTGTTTTAATTTAAGTGTATTTTTATTTGGAAAATGGGACTATGCTCTACTTGTCTTGCTTGATTTGATGACCACTTTTTAATGATAGATTAAATTGACACTGATTTCTATTCTTATCATGATGTTCATATTGTAGGGTATAATTCTGACATTTTATTCATCATGCATATTATCTTGCATTATTTATCCATGCATCACTTTATAATTGCATAAAAATATCTACAAAAATGCATACATCCTAGCATCGCTTTGCATTGCCGCATAAATTGCATGAGGACCTGAAATTGAGATTAAATCACATTGAGCTTCATGAATCAAAATTCAATACATACTTTAGGCTGCCGTATCCCTGTGATCAACCTTGGTACACTTGCCAAGTATAAATATTCCACAGCATTCAAAGTCGGTGGTTTTTGCTGAACCAAATTCGTCTCCTATACTACGACTTATTTATCTTTATTAATGAGGCGAATTTGACGTTCATCAATTGGCGCCGTTGTCGGGGATACGACCTTGCTTAGTTTTTTGAATTTTTATTTTTTTTAATTATTTCAAAAATTTTTAGGTCCTCATTGCATGCATCATTTCCTTGCATATTATTTGCTGATTCAATTTCTCCAAGTTTCTAACTTTTCTCTTTTGTGGCAAGGCCCATGAAAATCGAGGACGCCTGATTGTCATGGAGGCGTGAAGTCAGGAGCTTCCGCTGAAGAGGCCGCAAAGGAAACCGTGAAGAAATTCTAGGATTTTTATCAGTTAAATTGCATTGCATTTTGTTTAAAAAAAGGAAAAAATTTGCATCTGCATATTTATTTTCAGTCTTGCATATTGTACTCAAAAAAAATCCCCCCTCTCACACATACACACCTACACTGCACATGCATATACTCACCCCCACCCTCCCTGTATATTTCATTCTCTCTCTCTCTCTATCTCTCTTTCTCTCTCTATATATCTATTCTTCACGAACCCCCCTCCCCCTCACCCTTGTTCCATAGACATTCCCCCTAACACAGACCTTAGTTCGGCTATTTGTAGCCTAAGTATAGGGGGGACCTGCCTATTCATCCCTCCCTCGTTCTGTCTTCTTGTGCTTAGGCCGATTTTGGCCTAAGTATAGGGGGACCCTCCTCCTCAGTTCCGCTATATCACCCTGTACTTGAACCGAGCCTTGGCTTCATGGCACTTGTGCTATGAGGACATAGCAAATTTTAAGTATAGGGTGGTATATCGTATATTATTGTATTTTACTTTAGCCTTAGCTCGCGTTTTTAAAACTTTTTAAAATTTTATTTTTCGGGTTGGGTTTTGGTATACTAGTGAACTGAGTAAAAACCTGTAAAAATTAAAAATTGAGGGATTAATTTTTGTAAATATTCCTGTTTAAAAAAAATGAAAAATTAAAAATCTTTCTTGGAGGTTGATTCTGACTACTAGGTTTAGTAGGCATTTTCAGTGAGGGAACCTCGGTCTCCCTTAGCAGAGTGGGTGGTTTAGAGGACATCGCATACGGCCCCGTCCTCAAGTAACACGGGCCTCGGCCCGTACTTACACCCATACTGGCTGAAAGTGTATACTTTTATTTGAGCCTGGGCCAGTCATTGTCTCTCCGAGTAAAAAAATTAAAAAAAATTAAAATCCATAAAATCTGCAAAAGATAAAAATCACACAAAAATTCACTAACCCAAGGAGTTGGTGTATTCCTGACACATTCACACTCACGCAAGGCTTGAGGATTTTGAGGACACTGGATCTCTGAGATCTTGAGAATCTGAGTTAACATGCCTTAGTCATTAGGGTTTTTCATGACTTAAATATCCACACTCCTCCGGGTTGAAAGATTTGAGTGCTATATTGCACTCTTCATCTCTACTTTCAAGAAAATATGATCAGCACAGTCACTTCCACAACTGCATGATTGATGAGCTGAGATGAGTTATCACTTGAGGAACTAGGATCAGAGATTTAAGTTTAGACCCGATCTTATGATATTCGAGGATGGGATAAAGTTAATGAAGGCTTCAGAAAACCTGAGTGTCAGCAAAAACCTAGCCAGTATGTGAACAAGATTCATATGCTATCTCTTTGATATTAACCTAAAAGTGCCAGGGTGTGATGAAACATAAAGGAATTTGTTGATCAGTGTGCGCCAATCTCTTGGTAAAAGCAGTGGAGCTAGCCAACAAAAGAAATGAAATGTCAAAGAAAAGCTCTAAATCCAAAGTCAAATTCCAAATGAGCTTCCACCAATGGCGAGCGCTCCCAAACATTTTCAAAGTGTCCACTTGGACCATGCGCTAATTAGGACCAAGGAGTCGGGCTGACACCACAAAAAGGGCCCTGCATCGTAAGCGATACAAGTCTGGGTGTCGAAGGTATCTTAGATACTCAGAAAAGACACACCCCGGTGTACTCCCAGAAAAACAAGTGCAGACGACTCCAACTCTCTTGACGGACACATTGATCAACAAAATATTAATTTACATGTGTTGAGTAAAAGGCACACGAGAGGCCCCTTGTTCCAATGTGAGGGTGAGAAAATTAGACACAATCCCATTACCTCCATCATCTGGCCGTCCATCTACATTTTCAAGTCTGACAAACTATAGAGACGGTTGACTGAAGCAAGAATAGACTTATTCCCTAGTATTGAGGATTAGGTCTAGAGGAGAATCTTTGGGACTGGAACTTTGGGTGATGCATCGACTCGGCTCTCATGAAATGCACTACACTAAATGTCATATCCTTATATTGTATGTACAAAAAGAGAGTCTGATAATCAGAGAAGTTGGATTCCTTCTGACTAAGGCTTGGATAAAACCGGAATTTTAGGATCACTTAGGTCAAGAGTCTTCGAAAGATCAAGCCTTGTAAATTTCACGCGCACTGTCAGGAATTAATCCCACTCCTTCATTCTTTAGATGCTCGAGGACGAGCATGGTTTAAGTATAGGAGTATGATGAATCTCGTATTCATCATGCTAAAAGCCACCTATTAAAACCCCTATCTTAAATAAACCAATAAAATCACCTTTAATACTCTATTTTTATCATGTACCATATTGTGTATAAATTACCATTAATGTATTGTATTTAATTTCCCTTATTTTTCTGTATCTATTTTATCACTCAAAAACCCCTAAAAATTAGGTAGATAACTTGTCGATAAATCACCGACCCTTAAAAAGATAAAAATACAAAAAAATCTCAAAACCACAAACTTGGTGTTTTTATCCCCTTAAAAATACCCCCAAAAAAATAGCTTTTGTACAGATGACCTCTTTTGGCTTTTTGACCAACATGAAAGTTGTAGATCTCATCGAAACGAGCAACTTTCATGTTTTGACTTTTTCCAAATTCGGCCTCTAACTATTTCTTTTCTATTTTTCTTTGTTATTAATTTCTGAATTTTTTCATTGGGCCACGTGGCGCCCTCTGGGCCGCCCACGTGGTCCACTCTCCTTCTCGACACCCGACCCTCTCCTGGGCCGTTGGATCACACCAGATCAGCCTTGATCCTTGCCGTCCATCACCGCTCCATTGTGAACCGTCAGATCTAACTCCAGATCTAATCCCGGCCACCCACTAGCGCTCTTCCTTAGCCGTCCGATCGATCTCTCATCCAACGTTCCTCCTCGCGCCATGTTCTTCCTCCTCTACAGCCACCCGATTCCTCTGTCATCCTACAGTTGACAAGGCTCCACGTCATCCTTCAATCTCCACCCTACGATCTTTACCTTCGATCCATCTAAACCGCTCATCGTCGCCTAAAACCCAACCGTAGGATCAGATCTCTGGATCTGATCCTCACCGACCTCTCGCGCTCGCATCCTAGCCGTTGGATCGCTAGATCCAATGGCCAGGAAGTCGTCTTCCACCTTGCGAAACCCCCTCGCCCAGGCGTTAAGCCTCGACGAACCTCCTCGCCCTTCCTTTTTTAGCCACCGTCCCAGCCACCCACCTCCGCTCGTAACGCCTCCCTCTCGCAGCCCAGACCCCCACCATCCTCGCGTTACCTCCTTTACTCACCCCCGCTATTCCCTCGCCATTTAACGCCTCGTCGAAATCTCCCCTCCACCACATAACCGCCTGAGCCTCTCCACCTATAAACACCCCCCTCCGCCTTCGTTCGCCCTCATCCACCAACTTGGGGCCTCATCCCTAGCCTTGACCGCCCTCCAGTGACAGCGGAGGGCTGGTCTGGAGGCGATCATGGCCATGACCGCCCCCGGTGCGATCCATGGCCTCCGGCCATGTAGCGGCCGCCATCGTGCGCCGCCGAGCACCGGGGAACGGTCGCCCCCGTCGTGCGAAGACCCCGAGCACCTACGGTGCTCAGCCCAGGCCCCCTCCTCCACCACACCTCGCTCCGGTGAGGTGGCTTATTTTCTTTTAATTTTGTCTTATTTAATCCGCTTCCTACGATCACCTCCATCTCCGTTTGACCATCTCCTTAGCTTCACCCAACCACCAGCATCCTCGCGCACCCATCTCCTTCCTCCAGAACCCCTTAGCGCCCCGACGCAACTCCTTCGCCGTCACGGCAGAGGACTCACCTGAGCCACCACATTCTCCACCTCGTCTCCTCCCATCTCGCTCACTCACTTCGCACGTCACTCTCACGAGCTTCAGCTTTGACTAACAAGTGCAGGAACCCTCAATGGCCGAACTTCGCGTCGGAGCTTCTTCAAGCCTCGATCCTCCGGCGAAGCTCCACCGACTGCCCCACACCAACCTGCTCCGGAGCATCGCCGCAACACCAGCTTCTTCGCGAGTCCCCATCTTGCTTCTCCGATAATCAGGGGACCTCGCGGAGCTCGGAGGAGTCCACAGGGGTTCGCCGGAGCGCAACCTCCTCCGGTGGGCCACGACGGAGGACGACATACAGGTACCGTCCAATCATCTGGATCGGACGGTGAAGATATCGACACGTGGCGAAGACCCCGAGCCTCAGCCCGCACCAACAGGCTCGGGTGGTCCTAGCCCAGATCCAAACCTCCAGACTAGGCCACGTGTCCCGAGCCACAGGGCTGACCCGAGCTAGCCCCTCACATGCAGCGCACGTGAGGTGCTGGGAAAATTGCACGAAGAGACCCGGCGATTTTTGAGATTGCATTTTGGTCCCCAGGCACGTGTCTCACGTGCGTGCTTGGGTATTTTACAGGGCGGCCCTCGAAGGTTTTCGAAATTGCAAATAGGTCCCTGCGCGTATTGGGAAAATTGCATAGGACCCAGGCGGTTTTTCATAATTGCATTTAGGTCCTTCTAGGGACCTAAATGCAATATTTACCCTTTATTTTATTGCATTTTTTACAATTATGCCCTTGCACTGTTTTTAGCATAACTTGAGCATCGTAGGTCCAAATTGCATGATTTTAGTGTCGTTTTGATCCTTATTTTGTCCTCTACATTCTAGCACACTTAATTGTCTTATTTGACACTGTTTTAATTTAAGTGAATTTTTATGTGGAAAATGGGACTATGCTCTACTTGTCTTGCTTGATTTGATGACCACTTTTTAATGATGGATTAAATAGACACTGATTTCTATTCTTATCATGATGTTCATATTATAGGGTATAATTCTGATATTTTATTCATCATGCATATTATCTTGCATTATTTATCCATGCATCACTTTATAATTGCATAAAATATCTAAAAAAAATGCATACATCCTAATATTGCTTTGCATTGCCGCATAAATGGCATGAGGACCTGAAATTGAGATTAAATCACATTGAGCTTCATGAATCAAAATCCAATACATACTTTAGGCTGCCGTATCCCTGTGATCGACCTTGGTACACTTGCCAAGTATAAATATTCCACAGCATTCAAAGTCTGTGGTTTTTGCTGAACCAAATTCGTGTCCTATACTACGACTTATTTATCTTTATTAATGAGGCGAATTTGACGTTCATCAACGATGTAGAAGACAAGAAAATCACGATGGGAGACAAAGAATAGGAGTAAGAGAGAAAATCATTTAGATTTGAATGAATGTTTTGGTAATTAATTAAGCGTGACAATTATTCAACGTGAAACAAGGGATACAATTTCAAAAAGAAAGATTGATTACTATAAATGACAAATAGATGCGAACGTGATAAGTGATTTTATCGCAAATTAATGGTTATGATGACAAATGTTGATCATTATCGGGCGGTTAAAATGAGGTGTTGCACACGTGACACCTCATTTCAAGTTTTTCCAATATATACATATATATATATAAAGAGAGAGAGAGAGAGAGAGAGAGAGAGAGAGAGAGAGAGAAGGGATCCCACTCCATGGAGTAGGTAAGTTACATACTCCATTTTCTCTTTTTTCATTTTTTTATTATTTTTGAAAAATACTTCCATGGATTTTCATAATTATATCCCTCTAACATGTCATTCAAATTTCATAAAAATTGAGTCTCCTACGGCCTCCATCCAGACAACCATTTTTTAGCGGTCATAGATTTGCTGTATTTTTCATGTTCTGGATAGAGGCCGTAGGAGTCTCTATTTTTAAAGAAATTTGAATTACATGTTAGAGGGATATAGTTATGAAAATCCATGGAAGCATTTTTCAAAAAAAATAAAAAATTTCGAAAAAAGAGAGTCGAGTAGGTAAGTTACCTACTCCATGGAGTAGGATCCCTTTCCACACACACACACACACACACACACGCACGCACCGCCACGCACACGCACGCACACGCACGCACACGCACGCACACGCACGCACACGCACGCACACACACGCACACGCACGCACACGCACGCACACGCACGCACACGCACGCACACACAGCACACACACGCACACCCACACACACGCACCAACACATACACCCACAAGCACACCCACACGCACACTCACACGCACACGCACACACGCAAACAGCACGCACACGCACACGCACACACACATGCACACACGCACACACACGCACGCAAACGCGTACGCGCGCGCGCGCTCACGCGCACGCACACGCACACACACACACACGCACGCACACACACAGATATATATATATATATATATATATATATATATATAAGGGGGAGGATGTGCCTATGACCACACACAACTGTGTGTTTCCATATGTAAAAATGAATATTTTTTAAATAAAAATACAAATCAAATACATTGATCTTAATTTATACTATAAAATGAAGAATGTGTTAAAATTTCAAATCATTTAGAACTCTGCAACTCATCCATCCATCGAGCGATGCCGGATTGATTTCATCGCATTCGTGGATTGATTTATTGATGATGGATTGTGCTTACACTAGGACTTGAGTATCTAAATCTTAGTGGACAATGCTGTATGTGAGCATGTGCACATACTCCTTGCACTTGTATGTGCATGTGTGGGGTACGGGGGGGGGGGGGGGGGGGAGGGGGGATTTTAAATGTAGTGGCACCTTTTTCAGAAAGGTATCGATTTCGAACATTGGATGGATATTGTGCACTTGAGAATAAAATCATCATAATATTATTGGTGGTTTTCGTGTGACAGATTTTCCTAAAATGGAGGACCGATTAAATAGATGCTTAATTAGTAAAATCCATGTCATTGAACATTTATATAGACAAAAATCGAGGAGTGGGTGTTGAATATTCTAGAAAATATGATGGTAAAGGCTGCATCTTGAAATAATTATTATCAATTTACAAATGATTGATATATTTTACAATCTTGTGTTGTAAATTACAAAATCGTAACAAGTGATGTTAAAAAAAACCCAATTTTGATGAAAATTTGTGTGTGTTTTGTGTAGATGTGTTTCTTAAAATATATGGTGCTTTGTCATGGGTTAATTAATTGATGCACATATGGAAAGCATTCCTAGAATGATAGAATTTTTGTTACAACTAGATATCCTAATATATTAGATGAGATATTTTACAAAGTGTGAACACATTAAATATGATACACGTCATGTACATATTTTAGGGGATATTAAATGTGGAGTATCTTTGTTTAATTATCAAATTAGAAATACATGTCATAGTACATGCTAAATCTTATTTTCAACCGACATTCTGTGAAAGCAATGTTTGTAAACCGCACTACTTTTTTTTTGCAAATTCTATGGCCTCTTTTATAAAATGTATGTGATTTTCGTATAGGGAATGCTAGGATTTATTTTTTCCAGTCAAATATTTTGTGTGAGTAATAATTGTAAACTATAATGTTTTCTGTAAAATGTATGGTTCTTTTGTAATCTGCAAGTGATTTTTGTAAAATAGAATACACGTTAATAATGTATAAATTATTTTATGTTTCCAACTAATGTGTTTGCCAATATTACGTGTCACTCAAAATTCATCATACATTGTAAAGTTTATGTGATTTTTGTAAAATTCATGCTAACTTTATAAAACTCATGTGTTAGCCTGTAAAGTAACAAGCTTTTTAGTAATTTAAAATTTATTCTTCAGAAAAAAGAACATGTAAAAATGCACAGAATTGTCAAATCAACAAATCAAAATGTAAATTATAGTATCAATTATTTAAATTAGTAGATCAAAATATAAAATATAACCATCATTTTCATACTAATGAAATCATAAAGAAACCGTACAAAATATTATTAAATGAATCAAAAGACGTTGGAATCTAGGCTCAATCCACTCACAGATCGAATAAAGCTCCCCTCAAAATCTAATTAAATTCACACCACATGTTAAGAATCGCATTAGGAGAATTTGATCAGAACTAATGAATTAAATCTTAGGAAAATGGATGTGTATCTAGGAGAAATGAAGATTGGAGGCACATATTAAAAAATGAAATAGACGAGACACAAGATCTTAGATCGAGGATGATCGGAGATTGGTTTGAGATGGAATCAAAACAGAACGTGAAAAAATGGACCAAATCAAATCAAACTAACCTCGAACTCGATTAACAGAAGAATGCAAAGAGCATGAAAAAACTAATTAGTACACAGATCTTCACACGCAACCACCTCCTGCCGCTCCATGCACCATCTCCGTGTATAGGAGGTGACCACTATTCGTTCACTACTCCTAATTATATTCATATCCGAAAAACTTTATCGACAAAACTTAAGATGTTATTGATGGCGTTCTTCGTGAATTCCTCCGTGTTGTATCATTGTAGAGTGATCATGTTGTCTAATCGTGGAGTTCACCATGCCATACAATATATAGCCTAATTATACCATCGTAAAATACGGTATATTATATCTACACGTAGATATAATATGTGATCACCCAACATTTTCAATACACACCATATTATATTATAGGGTAAATTACAATTTAGGTCCTCATCTATGGGTCCAATCCCAGGATGGATCCCGATCTTTAAATTGTAACGATTCGGATCCTAGGATCATTTAGGAAATGGAAATTTTGGAGTTCATGACGAATATACCCTTGATGGGAAGGGAATGGGGGTTGGGTTCCAACTTTTAAACAAGGGCATACTCGTCATTAGCCCCAAAAAGTTCCTTACATTAATGACCCTGGGACCCGAATCGTTACAATTTAAAGATCGGGATCCATTCTAGGATAATACATATTCGCTAACGGCTACTTTATTATAGTGCTACCATATTAAAGACTTGTGACGTATCATGACTACTTATAGACACAATATAACGGGGTCAACTAATGATGTGTTAAATGGTGATCATGGTTGATATACACATCATGCTCATAAAGAACAACATGTAGCTCAAATCCTCTGCAACACGTCTTCAATACCCAACATGCTGCCAACTTACACGATTGATACCGTATTTCTTTAGGAGAACTGATACATGCATGTTAATATACATCGTCGATCACAACTTCGATCTAAACAGTCCTAATTTTCTTGGTCCATTTGGCCTTTCCGTATCAAAAATCCTGGCTTCATCCTTGTAAACGGATGGAGAGAGAGAGAGAGTGTCTAAGGGTCCGTTTGGTTCGGGAATAAGAATGAATAAGGATGGGGAATAAGAAGAATAATGGTCTATTCTTTGTTCGGCTGGAGGATAGGAATAAGGAGAATAAGGTGAAATAAAGCTAGGTAAGGTGTGATAAAGATAGAAATAAGAGTGAAATAAAATGGTATAATGGGGAATAGTCGTACCATTGGGAACCGTGTCGGGAGGAGAATTGATCCCTTATTCCAGGGCTTATTCTCCTACCAAACAAGGCCTAAGAGATGGGACTCTTCAGTTGGGTCGAGGGTTGAAGTCACTGAGTTGTGGATGTTGATTCAACTAACAATATTGTCCTTAGATTTGCAACTCATATGTCAAGACCCCGAAGCATTATACACGTGCTTTGCAAGAGAAAAGTGTGAAAATCTCAACAAATTTAATTTGTTTTATTTATATTATCTAGATTGATATATATATATATATAACTAAAGCTTATTACAATTAATAATGAGGAAGTATATTTCATTAATTTATCATTATATTAAATGTCATCCAGCTCAAGATGATGTTATATATGGAATTCGAATCGTAAGCTCGATTTTATGATTCATTCATTAGTTTGATCTCATCTAGGTGTAACTATAGTATACATTAAAGAGGCAAATGGCTGGTAAAGGTTCATTAAATGCTTTACTATTAAGGGTTTCTACTATGCGAGCAGATCCTCTGCAGTACTTCAGAGTCTGCTGCAAAATCGTGGATCTCTATAGCCGTTCGATTTTGATCGGGCGGTTCACACGGATTCATTGTTTTTATGAGCCCATACCGTGGAAATTCGTGTGAACCGCATGATCAAGATCGAGCGGCTCGAACGATTGCAACAGACTCTGTAGTACTATAGAGGTTCTGCCCTCTTTTACTATATGAAAGAATAACGTCATGGGTAAATTGTTATATGAAGAAGCAGAAAATCAATATGCTTCTATTTTGGAGACGCTAACCTCCATTCCTCCACGAAAAATCTAGAATGGAGAAAGGTGGAATTCTAGGAAAGATTTTCTTGAGAACTAACTGATGTAAAAATGCTTTTAGGATGACTTAATATTATTTACTAATGCTTCTATGGTGAAAATTTATTTTATTTGCTCCTTTATAAACATTGAACTTTAATTCTTAATCAGTTAAGTATCAGCCTAACAAAGCTATTGATAGTTGAATCTGACAACACATGCAACTATCCGGTGTCGATTGTTTCTCTTGAACCCTTGCTCTTTCTATCATCTAATTGCCCGGTCTTTTTTTTTTAAATTTTTGAAGAGAGTGTTGAGTTCTATGGAAAATAAAATTTAATAGTATTTACGGTTGCACGTTATAGTTGTGATGGTAATGAAACAAGTGAAATCGGGGTCCACGAGAGAGGGGTCCATGGTCTGATCCGGATCAGGACCTGTTTAATTAAGCTCATGGAGGCTCATCCTCTCCCGCTGCGTCCTCTTCCCCGAGCACTAGGGTTGGCCGGAGCTCATGGCGTCCACCTGCCACCTCTGTGCTCACGCCCTCTCCTTCCGCAGGCTCCTGATTCCAACGAGGTTCCTCACGCCGGAGGCAAATAGAGTGGCCGCTTCTAAATGGAGACCGAACGGGAATCCGTTCCTGAGGGTGCGTTGCGACGATCGCAGAGGCGACGCCGCCGTGAGCGAGAAGAATGGGGCGGTGGCGTGGAATGCAGGTGGGACCGCGTCGGAGCTGAGCATAGTGATGAAGTTCGGGGGCTCGTCCGTGGCGACGGCCGACAGGATGAGGGAGGTCGCAGATCTCATCCTCAGTTTCCCCGAAGAGCGCCCCGTGATCGTGCTCTCGGCCATGGGCAAGACCACCAGCAATCTTCTACTGGTACCCTCCCTTCGCCTCGCTTAGTAGATTAATCAAGCACCGGAACATGGATCTATTCGTTATTTCGCATATGCCTTTTGTTCCTTTCTTTTTATAATTACCTGTCATAAATATGCCGAAGTTGAACACTAGACTGCAAACTGCGGGGCTGATTTATCCAAGTCCCCAAACAAGCGGGCCACTGATTGCCGGGAAATGCCACTTATCATACTTAACAATTTTGTGGGATGGTGTAATACTATGATCCGGTTACAGAGAGTAGGATTGGTGGGATTTACTGTTATCCAAATAGAGCATTGTATTGTTGGAAACAATCTTTTTGATCTCTTTTTTTTAAAGAATCTGAAATGACATTTTGACTGTCCAGGCAGGTGAGAAGGCTGTTCAATGTGGTATATCGCATGTTTCAGAAATCAAGGAGCTATGCTTTGTAAAAGAGTTGCACTTAAAGTAAGGATATACTGCTTTATTTTTCTTTTCGTTGGATTATGTTTGGGGTTTTGGTATTATGATAAACAGATTTATGTTTATGCCCAATGCAATTTCTTGCTGAAGTTGTTTTTTTTTTTTAAATTCAGGACAGCTGACGAACTTGGAGTTGACAGATCTATACTTTCATGTAAGTTTGTTCTAATTCACGAGGAATACCAGACTTGATGAACTTTAATAGGAACAGATGTTGCTCATACTCTTTTGCTTCCTAGGATTTTGGCATTTTTGGGATCCTTTCCTTTCTTATTTTATTATTGTTGTAAAAATAATGTCAGATGTCATGTCAAGCTGGGTACTGAAGTATAATAAAGGTCGCAGTTGGTCATAGAAATTTGAAGTTCTTGAGAGTATTCTTTAATGACATGGTGCGTTTACTATGTTATCCTCAATAAACTTCTTTGAAAATCTGGGATAACCCCAAGACTCAATTTGAAATTTAGAAACAAATGGGAAAGGCATACTCGGTATTTTCACATTTGAATGATTTAGTCCACTAAAACCATTTTCGTTATGTAAAACTTTGTGTAAACGGATGAATTGCAAAAGCTCTTCATATGGGGTCTTGTATTCATCGTATTCAATATTCTGGACTCTATGCCATGATTACAGAATTCAAATCTTATGTATTATTGCCATTCTTTCTTTTATATTCTACTTTAAATTGTACGGAACTTTTATGTTATAGTCAACTCCTTTGCTACCAAGTTCCTCGAATGGAAATGAATATATCTTCTTGCAATTGCTTAGGCAATATGTTGGATTAGTAATGGCAAACACTTTTGCTGTAAGTGATTCTCTATGGATTTTGTATGCTGCCTTCTGCTTCAAGTCTTTTGACTTCTGATGGCATTTGATATCTTGCATGGAATCCTGAAGCATTTCTGGATGACCTAGAGCAACTTTTGAAAGGAATTGCAATGATGAAAGAGATGACTCCTCGGACAAGGGATTATTTAGTTTCTTTTGGAGAATGTATGTCTACAAGGATTTTTGCTGCCTATCTGAACAAAATTGGTGTGAAGGCTCGACAGGTATCTGTTTGCTATATTTAGTTTTTTTTCAAAATCTATTTGATATGTGCAATCTTTTATAACGATTATAAGCAAGAGGAACCAGGCAGTTGACATTCAAATCATTGTTTTTTATAATAATAGCTATTGTCTACTATAGCAAACAAATCAGTTGTATGCAAGTAACTTTTGACAAGTAGCAATAATGTATTGTGAGAAATATGATACCTACCTGTTTCCATCTTTGGTGTTTTTTAGCATATAGGAATTTTACAGTGGCTCATAGGAACAGTTGGAGTAAGGAGTGAACGCATTTTAAATAGAGAAGAAGTTGATTGAGGAGGGATAGATAAAAACCACTTAGGAATTAGCCATTTTCAAATGCTCATACCATCTAACTATTTGGTTAAAATCGGAGGAAAAAAGTAGGTAAGTAGAAGCAACAACGACAACAACAACAAAGACTTTTCCCACATTAAGCAGGGTCAGCTACATGGATTCTTTGTCTCTATTTGATCTATCTTGGATCATTCTTGGGCTTAGATCTAATGCCAATCAACATATTCTATGATGGAAATATTTTCGGTGGAAGAAATTGGAGGGTGGAAGAAGAGAAGACTCGTTGGTTGCTAGGGATTTGGGAGGAGAAACACGAAGATTATGTGAGGGTGGAGAGAAGGGTAATAGATAATTTGGTGAAACTTCAATTATCTAAAATAATGGATTACCATCCCTTTTATATAAGAGGGGCGGGTTTATAGAAATAGAAAGAAGATAAAAATAAAATATTAAAATACCCTAAATGGACTCTAAATATCTTCAACCAACAAACTAATTGGTCTAACTAACTAATAATCGATTCAAGATTACATGCATTCTCATTATTTAAAATAAAAATAAAATTTCAAAGACTGAATGATACAAAAATAAAATTAACCTACTTTAATTAATTTATTGATCCTAATTTAATGAGTGGACCATAAAATCCCAATTTAAAATCCTAATTTAATAACAAAAAATTGACAGATGCCCCCCCCAATTTATTGTTCCACACCGCATCAGATCTCTACCGCTTCGAAAAAATCATTTTCTGATGAATTCTGGTTCCGGCATTGGAAAAGTTCGTCTGAAATCGTTGATCCGAATTTCTGGGATACCCTCTTTATGAACAAACATTTCCCTAATGTGGAACTGCTCTACTCGTTAGATGTTGTTTGGGCTATATGGCTGGCCATAAATGGTGTAATTTTTTATCGGAGCATTTCTATGCGGAAAATGTATTTTTTCATACTAAAACTCTTCATTAGTCTTGGCCACTGTAAGTTCACTTTATTTTACAATTTAGTATATCTGGGGTGGACCCCTTAGCGTGTTCCTCCATTTCTGTCTTCAACAAAATATACTTGATAAGGGTGGTGACCGACATATTGTTTGTTGTATGTGGTTTTGATGCAATGTATGCCTTTTTTTAGCACAACTAAAGTATTAGTCTAGTCTATTAATGAAAATATTCTATGTTGAAGTCGATGCCTTTATGACAAGGGCAAAAGAGCGCGGGTTGACAAGACAAAGTGAGCGTGGTTAAGAGTGAAAAATGCTTCATTTGCAGTGGATTTTGGATGCGAATGCATGAAATACATGTGATGCAGAGAGTAGTGCATGCCAAGACTTATGTGGGATGAGAAGAAGTGGATTTGAGGATGGGATTTGATAGTAGAATAGAGGGAAGAAATAAAAAGCTAATGACTATCAAGGTTCGGAAATGCGGTCCATGCGAACGCATATGCATATGCGGTCACCCCTCCGTATGACATATGTGGTCATATGCGGCTCAAACGCCTACACGGGCCACATAAACGGTATATGCGGCCGCATATTAGGTCCATATGCGGTTTGACCAATTACGAGATTCAGATAAGGATCCGATTATCCAATCGAACCCCACTACAATCGAAAAACCTTCAGAGCCTCCATTTCCCTGATTTTGAAATCTTCGAGCTTCAAAACCCTTGTTCCCGGACTCCGAGCTACCTCTTCACCGCTTCTTCATTGCCTCCGTACTACACCACCTTCGCAGCAACTCTTCTTCTGTTGCAACGCCTTCGCCTTCGCAACACCTTTTACTTCGCAGTGCCTCCACCCCTGTCGTGAGTTCTATGTAGCGGTGCCTCCTCTTCTGCAACACCTCCTCCTCTGCGACTCCTCCGCCTCTTGGCCCATCCTTCGCAGCGAATCTTTCGCCTCATGGCTTGCTGGGTGCTTCTTCCCCTCGGATCTCCTTGCCATTGTCAACTGTAAGCATTTCATGTACCATTCTGACTTCATGTTTTTTTGATAAAAATTTATTTTAGAATATGTTTCGATATATATATATATCTATAACACATATAAAATAAATTGGATTTATTTCGTTGAATTGAATTAAATTAAATTAGATTCTTAAAATTAATTTCAATGATTTCTAAAAAGTTTAGTTAAATTGAATTCATTGATTTCTGGTCTATTAGAAAATTAAAATTACTATTGAATTAGAATTACTGTGATGTAGTTCATTTGCTGTTACCTTAATTTGCCATACATCAATTTAAAATGAGCTTGATAATGAGCTCTATTTTTGTTGATTTTTAATTATATTAGTTTTTTGTACGCCCCATTTCATTTCATTTCATGAACAGGTGCCCCTAATTTGATATCCTATTTTGTAGCTCATACTAGTAGGCTTCTTTGTATGGTTGTTTTTTTTAATCTTTGCTTACCATTATTCCATCAAGAATTACGATTATCTAATGAGGGCTATTAATTACCATGTTCTTTCCATATTATGTTTATGATACAAGTTATGTTGATAACAACCATATTATGTTTCCATATTATGTTTCTATATTTTGTTTTTCCTTTTTTAATTTTTAATAGTATGCGTATAAATTTAAAGGAAACATGTAGTTTTTTGTAATATGAAATTATAATTAGTTATATTCCATTTATATTTTTAATTAAAATAATGCAAACCGCATAATCCACATATACTTATGCATACCCGCTTAGTCGCTCCAGACTGCCAGACCGAGCGAGTACCGCATACCGACTTTCTGAACCTGATGTCTATAAAAAATCTGTGCCACTCATTTTATATCTTCAACCTCAAAATTGCCTCCTTTTTAGAGGAGTTTTTTCTGACAATTATGTGATGCCCTTGGATCCGAGCACCCGTTTACGCCGCATTCGCGCTATTACATTCACAACAATCTCAGTAAGTTATGAAAATAAGGGGAAATTTTTCGCGTTGCTTTGCTTTTGCATATGACATTCACATTCAAGTAATATTGTATCAACCACAGAACAAAACACCAATAAGTGCCACCAACATTTCTTTTCATTAATTCTCATAGGTATATACAACATGTACATGGGAGCTGACAATTAAACAGATATATCCCAAAATTTGACTGAAGAGGAAAAATAAACATTTACATTATAACTGAACAAAAGCTGAGACAAAAGTGACAGTACCGTTTGGTATATACACGATCTCCAGAAGTCAACCTGCTACTGTGCTGCAGGCTCCTTGCCTGCCAAAACATGCAAGGAAGAAAAGGATGTCACAAATGTAAATACAATCAGTAGTAAAAATAATAGCAGATAATTTAATATGTGCAAAAGTAAACAAGTAGATATGTATTTATGAATTTCAAAACTACCACTACCTGCATAGAAAAAGTTTTCAAGCTATTTTAAAGAGATGCCCCAAGTATTGTCCCTTACTTTATATATATCATGTTCTTGTAATGTGGTTAATTACGTATATATATGATTTCTTCATTTCCCCTTATATATATATTCATATCTTAGTTAATGACCCATAAATAGATGTTATACTCTTATCATATAGATTAGGTTGTAGATCTTAATAAGAGGTTGGTGAGGTGATGTGTAATTTGACTCTTCATTTCTTAATGGTAGAAAATATGAAATTCAAATATAGTTCTCAATTCTAACTTTCAAGTCTAGTGGATAGTCTGTGGTCTTGGTCTTTGTATTACCTCACACTATAACTCTAAGGCGTGAATAGTGCCTTAGGGTTAGGGTGCTTCCGTAGGCATGCGGTGTTGTGTAATGCATCCTAACTAAGTTCCCAACACGTCCATTAGCTTATAGGGATTTCGAATCCAAATTACTTATAGTTACTTCCAACCAACTCAACTTATCATTGATTTCATCTCTAAACTCAGATACATTATTACCCAATCCACTTTGATTGTAACTTCTCCAATCTTCAACTGTAACTGACTCATATGTATCCCTAGATGATTTAGATGTAGATATGGATGATTCGGATGTAGCATCGCCAAGCTTGTAGGCGAAAAGTAACAAAAACTCAAGCGGTGAGGTAGTCTCCTAAGAGGCTCTTCCGTCTCGCTCTCTTATTGGAAGTGCATCTAATAGAGGGAAATGTCTACTTCAAAATTACGCCCCAGAGACAGGTGAGAGAGTCTCTCCGGAAAAGTCACTCTAGGAACCGACCCGACTAGTACGGGCAAACAAGTTCGTACGAAAAACTGAAAACCGAGGATCCCCCGCATGAGTATACTAAAACAAAGGGGTCAACGGATTGGTCAAAAGTCAGGATCCCAACGAGGCGTAAAAACACTGCGAGCTCGCGTAAAACTGTGAATGAACTGGGATCCTAGACTCGCGCACTTGGCGGCCGCTGCCCTAACTGGACTTCTTATCTCGCGCTCAGTTGAGGGTCACCGCGCTCTCGCACGGTCAGGTTTAAAGGGCACCATGACCGGCAGTAATATCTATCATTGTTGATTCTCAAACTTAGATTCTAACTTGTGTCGTCACTGATACATAACAAACCAATTATCCGAGTCAACATCCATTCATACAAGAATAAGGATATATGTTCTTTTCTTCTATTGGTCACTCGATTACTATCTAGTGTAAGATGGGTCCCAATTTCCATTTCGATCTCAACAAAACTAAGAGCCCGTAAAATCCTAATCGTAGATTAGAGGACTCAACTAAAGGGGATTGGTCAAGCATAAAGAGGGTACAAAGTATGATTTTCTACAATGTAATCTCCTGAGACTGTGACTGATCCTGGAACTATGTGAAAAGAATTTGTCTATCAAGAAGAAGAAGAATCCAATTACTGTTCCACTTAAACCGGTAGTTTCAACTATTTAGCCACAGGACTCTTCAATACTCTGACGTGATCCATACGATCTCAAGTTAAAGTAATGTTTTGCTATATTGATGTATAGGATTCATATGTTAGTGTTCACATTTAATTATCTTATTATTTCATAATTTAATATTAATGAAAGAAAGAAGATATCATCAATTCATCTTTAGTCATCAAATGACAATAACTGGGCAATATATATATGTGTGTGTGTGACTTCTCTGCACCTTTAACAGGCTGGGAATATAAATGGTTTTGCCTACTTGTGCCCACACCTTCTTAATAATAGAGACTACCTTCATATTAATTACCCATATGTCGACACTGTATCAAACATGTATATGGTAGAGTTAATGTTTGGTTTCTAAATTCAGAATGGGTACACTACTTGATGACTTCCTTACTTTTACATTATATATTTATTATTTCATTTTTCAGTTTAGTAAAATAGCATACTACTATACTTGGCTCTTGGCTTCCGAGGTATTCTTTTATATATTGATAGGACTTTAATGTGGAGAGTAATATAAAAATAAAAGTTAATTCAACTAACAACCAACTGTTGATTAGTTAGTGAAATCTTAGATAGAAATCTAATATTATAATATGCTCCATCATCCTCATATGATATTTGCAATGTCTGTAACTTAAACTTGACATATTGCACAAATTTTAATTTCTGCAAGTAACTATTTCTGTCGATTTTACTCGCCATATATACAGATGTCGATGAATATGAAAATAAGCAGATTTCTCAATACCACAGAACATTATATGCAATTAAAATGGCATAGATATCTTCTAGATGAGGTCTGATACACACGGAATATATACACCCACGACATCGGATTTCAATGATTCACTGATACAAATGCATATATTTATCAATTGAATTTTTTCGAACAGTCAACTAATAGCATATTGGTTATTATAATGCAAGGCATAATTATATGAAAACATCTTATTTACTTCAACTAGAAAATTACAACAAGATCAAAAACTTTTACTGTTTTCTATACTTCTATACAAAATGATGAAATTTTTGATAAAATAAGAGATTAGGTGATCTCCTTTTCTTTCTCTTTTTATATCAAAATGACTACTGTTTGAAAATTAAAAACAAAGAGTTGGATAAGAACAAGGGCATCAATGTGGGATCAAATTAGTGTAAAATTTCATGCAAGGCAGCAAAAGAGGGATGGGATTGTACACTAACCCCGGAATTCTTACGTATTTCATACTTGATAGGCTATAAAGTATATATATATATATATATATATATATATATTGGCACAAAACCAATTTCATTTAAAAGCAAAACCCAAGTAAACTTAAAATTAAATTCTGAATTTATTAGATCCAGGAACTCACATTTTCAAATCCAGAATTAAAAAAATAATAAGAGAGTTTAAATTTTTGATCTGAAATTTCATATTTAGGGATTTGATTCATGCACAATATCTTTATATTTAAGGTATTTTATGACTTGCAATGGCAGCAAGAGGGGTGGCTAAGGATTGTATTGTAGCTATTTCATGCAATATGGAGGACTACAACAGCTTGAGATTGATGGGTGCTGGACAGCAGCTGAACTGCACTTTGTGGCCGAAGGAGAAGAGGGATAGCATCAGATTTTGAGTGAAATAATTTGGGGGAGGAGGAGGAATAGCAATTGGAAGAAATGGGAGAGAGAGGTGACGTTGGTATTGTAAATATTGAGAAAGAGAGGACAGAGATTTGAGACGAGGAAGGTTTCCTCTGGCTTATAACTATTTTTTAATACATATATGACAACATCAAAATGATGTCATTAGTGACATCATCCATGATGTCAAATTGTCAATAATAATCTAATATTGTATATCAATTATAATAAATAATTTTTTGAACCATTTTATTTAAAAAGGTACATACTATACTGTTTTTTTAAATTATATATATATATTTAAAACCAAAATTTCCTTTATTTGTCATTCTTAGAGTTGACCGTACGTGCTCTTCGAGTCTCCGATTTTGACGGGCAATATCTCAATTTGATCGTCTCTAAACGACGATCAAAATGAGTATAATATTGATATACTTCCGATCGGGTTTTGAACCCTCGAAATTTTTGAGATATGGTTTCGATTTGCAGTTAAATTTTGCGAATTAAAAATATCAAACGATCTCCGATTGACGAACGATCGATTCCATTGATCTTATTTCGTCGAATCAGATTTTTGAGTAGTCGCGGTTTGTTTTGTGGTTTTCAAATTTTTTAATGGCTTTTCTGTGGCACGCATTACGATGCAGTTGATTTTTGGTCGATTTCGCCCGAACGACTTTTGATTCACGATCAATTGATCGATTTAGGTTGTTTAGCATTGGCCAACAACTTTATTGGGGAGCCTAAAAAACAACTTTATTGGGTTAATTGAGCGTCAAAAAAAACTTTATTGGGTTAATCAGACCCAAATCGGATTAGATTCGGGTTTTTGCGGATCCAGATGTTACAAATATAAAAATTTCAAAGGGTGTCTCTTCCTCGAGACTCGAGTCAAGGTCATTCGGTGTCTTGTTTGGATTTCATATGGCCGTAAAAACCTCAAAGGGTTTTGAACCCATAAAAACCTTAAAGAGAAAACAAGTCATGTTCTTTTAACATGTATATAATTACAAGGACTTGTGATTATTATCTGAGAAAAGTTGCGGGTATCGTGCCCACATGTCGGCTTCGGTCTCCCATGTCGCCTCTTCGACGCCGTGTCGGTGCCACAACACCTTGACCAATGGCATCTCCTTGCTGCGAAGCTTCTTTACAACGCTATCTAGTATCTGCACTGGCTTCTGCTCACATGTCAAGTCTGGCTCCACGTCAAGATTCTCGTAGCTGATGACGTGTCGATGGTCGTGCACATACTTCCTCAGGTTGGCTATATGAAACACGCTATGAATAGTAGAAAGATGTGGAGGAAGGGCTACTCGGTAGGCTACCTTCCCTACTCTAGCCAGAATCTCAAAAGGTCCAACATATCGCGGCGCCAGCTTGCCACGAACACCGAGTCTCTACACTCCCTTCATGAGAGATACTCGCAAAAATACTCAATCTCCAACCTGTATTTACTGGAGTTTTATTAGTATGTGAGATTAAGTTGAATGTTAACAAATCATGTTTGAATGATTTAATAGAAGATAATTGTATTACCTGAAACTCCAAGTCTCTTCTCCGATGGTCCGTATAGCTTTTCTGGCGGCTCTGTGCTGTCAGAAGCTTCCGTCTCACAAGATCAAGAGCTCTTGCAGTCTCCTCCAAGAGATCTACGGAGTAGAGAGCATGATCACCTATCTCGCGCCAACTGAGAGGTGTGAGGCATCTCCGCCCGTATAGGGCTTCAAATGGTGCCATGCCGATACTAGAATGATAGTTGTTGTTGTACGTAAATTCCACTAATGGCAGATGGTCCTTTCAGGACCCTTTCCTCTCCAAAGAGCATGCGTGAAATAAATCCTCGAGTGTCTGTATGGTGCGCTCGCTCTGACCGTCAGTGTGTGGATGATATGCAGAACTCATCTTCGTCTCTGTCTGTAGTACTGACATGAACTGATGTGACGTAAACCTCGAATCCTTGTCAGACACCACTTCTTATGGTATACCATGTAGCCTGATGATGTTCTGCACTTATAGCTTGGCCAATCTGGATAGAGTGTAAGTTGTGTTGACATGTATGAAATGGGCTGACTTGGTCAATCTATCAACAACGACCCAAATAGAATCATGACCTTCTAGTGTCTGCGGCAATCCCGTGACGAAATCCATAAAGATACTCTCCCATTTCCACTCGGGAATGTGGAGAGACTGTAATAGCCCCGGTGGTCCCCTGTGCTCTGCCTTAACCATCTGATAGGTCATGCATCTGCTGACATGCTGCATCATATCTTGCTTCATTCCATCCCACCAGAAATGTCGACGCAAATCACGATACATCTTAGTGCTGCTTGGATGGATGGACAATCGTGAACTATGAGCCTCATCTAGAATGTCTCTACGCAATTGCTTGTCGTTGGGCACAACGATTCGACCTGCCTTCCATAAAATAGACTCTGCTACAACAAAATCATCAACCTCATCCTTGACGGCACGCATGTATCTATCTCGAATCCAAGGATCTGTCTTCTGAAATGCGATCCCAAAGACTGCTAAATCGAGGAGGTACAACTGTAGATATGGATGCACTCTTCTGAGGATGCTAATCAGTCAATGATGCGAGCATATCCCACGTATATAGCCAATTCGTCGTACCCTCTATATGAGCTCTCCTGCTAAGCGCATCTGCTACCACGTTTCCCTTACCGGGATGGTAAGAGATCGTGCAGTCGTAATCCTTCAGTAGCTCAAGCCACCTGCGTTGTCTCATGTTCAACTCCTTCTGATTAAAGATGTATTTCAGACTCTTGTGATCTGTGAAGATCTCAAAATTCACCCCATATAAATAGTGGCGCCAGATCTTTAAGGCGAAGACAACTGCCGCCAACTCCAAGTCATGCGTGGGGTAATTCCGCTCATGCGGTCTCAACTGCATGATGCATAAGCAATCACATGTCCTCTCTACATCAACATCACTCCTAAACCTTCACCTGATGCATCTGTGTAGACTGCATAATCCTGAGTGCTTGAAGGAAGAGCAAGTCCTGCATAGTCCTGAGTGTAAGACATTCTGCAGGTGCATTGAGGGTGCTAGGACAATCTCCCCCTGACCAATAATGGGTAAATGAATCCCATTTGCAATCACCACTGCTCTATCTACTACGAGGGATAGATATGTAAGAACAATCTCCCCGGTAACGACGGTGCTTTTCTAGGGTTGATGAAGTACTGGGATTCCGTGCGGGCATAGCTTCGAAAAACTCATGAAAGGCGCGACAGAGGGTTGGGTCAAGGTGCTCCGCTAGAGAAATCGCTGTCACCATTCGAGCGACTCTCACTCGAGAGGAAACTCGCGGCAAGCGGAACAACGTACTGACCCCTTCGGGCGGGGGTGCTACCGCTGCAGGTCATCTCAGCACTGGGTGAGATATTGTAGGGAGGCAATCAGATGTTTCATGTGCTGCGGTTCTGGGCACAGAGGCCGGGTCTGCTCAAAGCGTTTGGTACAACCTATCCAGTCCGTCTTGCTGATTGGTGAGGGAGGTGGGCCAGAGGCCCTCTTCCTCGCATCTTGGGATGTGGGAGCGATCTCGAGTGACAGTTTTCAAGGTGATGTGATCGAGGTCAGCCCTTGGCGAGTTGTAGCGAGAGGTCTGTCGGAGGTGGAAGAGGTGGCCCTTCTCCGATGGTCAACTGCAGGCGAGTCGAGGCTCAATTGGCACAGGCTGTGCACCTGGGATGGCACCATGGGCTACGACTTTCACGAGAGAATTCGAGTCAAGGGACTACCTTACTCGTTGCACAATATACATGACATTGGGTGGTTGTTAAACAGGATTGCGGAGGTTGTGGGGCTCGAATGCAATGGCTGCGTGCTCGGGGATCCGCTTGATCCCATCTTGAGGGTGCGACGTCTAAACTTGACGAAACTTGGTTGGTGGAAGGTTCCTTCGCAGGGGAGGACGTTATTCTTGGAGCTCTCGTCGCTAGATACGACCGTGCATCTTGATAATCATCACCGCCACAGGCAACCTGGGGCTATGGCCGTTCAGGTTGGGGGGGGGTCCGAAGGTTGCAAGCGGTGGAGCTGGCCAGAAGACGAAGAATCCTGGGGGGGGAGTTGCCGACGGTTCAGACGGAGACCCTTCGACTTCCGCAAAACATTCAATTTAGAGCGTTCCAAAAGCCATTCAAAAAGCGGGTAATGACTGTCCGCTTCCCAAGGCAAGGCGTTTCGGGAAAGGGGGTGGAACCGCCTTTAGTTTTGGAGTCATCGCGGGAGTTTCAACCCCATCTCGTTACCCAAATTGCATCCTCTGTACGAAGGGTCGACCTCTGCGGCTATGTGTGGCGGCGCGGATGCGGAGCGGGGTGATCATGTGGGGTTGGGGGGTTCTAGAGTGGAACGCCCGACCGATGCTGCTGCGGTCTCGCACTACGCTCCGCAGAGGTAGGAAGGGAGCGATGCGGCTGCCTGGAATGGTGGCGAGGAAGATGACAAAGCACTTGAAGCCCCTTGGTTGGGGACTTGTTACTCCAGACGGAATCTCCCGAGGCCCGAGAGGAGGCTGAGGCGGGCGACAGCGAGGGCACTGGCGTCTGCCGAGCATGGAGCAATCATTGAAACAACGTGTGATCGTTTGCATATGGCATTGGCGAATAGGTTCAGTTTATTGGATAGAACTGTGGCGGAGCGTCTGGCGGTGGTGCCCCTAAAAGTGATGGCCAACAGGTTATCCAAATGAAAATCCTCTCTTGGAATGTGCGGGGTGCATGCCGCCCCGAAAAGTGCCTGGTAACAATGAATATGGTGGAAGAAGCGAAGGCTAATATTTTTCTGATTCAAGAAACGAAGGCTTCGCGATGGAAGGAGGAAGTACCGAGAGATTTCGGTAGGAGTGGACGATTCGGTGTGGCTGACCTGGAGGCTACAGGCGCCTCTGGCGGTTTGATTACGGGCTGGAAAGACTCTTGCTTTGAGCTGATCTCGGTTTCTCGTTCGCATTCGTCTTTATCTGTGATGCTGAGGAGACGTGTGGACGGGCTCTCTTTCCTGGTCTCTAACATTATCGGTTCCACGGGCCAGGAACGGGGACATTTGGCTGCGGAGCTAGAGGCTTTGGGGGCGGCACGCGAGGATGGATCTTGACTGATCGGGGGAGATCTGAACGTTACGCTTATGCCGGGCAATCGGCCGCAGGAGGGCGGGGGCAGAGACCCGGGGTCCGACATGTTGCGGAGGGCGCTGGATGCGTTGGGACTCTCGATTATCGGCGCTGCTGGTTGCTCTTATACTTGGTGCAATGCGAGGTCTTGTTCGAGGCTCGACAAATTTCTTTTGTTGATTGAGGGTGTGGAGGCCTTCCCACTGTCGCGGGCGTGGGCGTTGCCACGGGCGCACTCCGACCGCACGCTGATTCTGTGGTCCTCTGGGGAGGAGTCGAGGAGTAGATTTACCTTTCGGTTTGAGAGGTGCTGGCTACTTGAGGAAGGATTTCGCGAGAACGTGGAGGACCACTGGAGAGAGTGGGCTCCGGTGGGGACGACAATCGCTTGCTTTTCTAAGAAATTGGCCCTTCGAAAGGCACATCTTGCTCGGTTCAGTAGGGAGACTAAGCGACGGAGAAAGCTCAAGAGAATGGAGGCGCAGGCGTGCATGGCACGCCTGTATTAGTTGGATGACGAAAGGGGCCTCAAACCGGTGGAGCTGGGGGAGAGGCATAACTTACTTGAGGAGCTTCTGATGGAAGATCGTAAAGAGGAAGTTGAGTGGAGGCAAAAATCCAGATAAAGGTGGCTTCGAGATGGTGATGCCAACATGCGTTTCTTCCACAACGTGGCGTCAAGGAGGCGGCGGAGAAACTTTATTCACGAGGTCCTTGTGGGTGGGGGCAGCAGGTTACAGGGGAGGCCTGCTTGGGTTCCGCGATCCGCGAGCACTTCGTGGCGGCCTCGAGGAGGCATAGGCGTGGCGGCTGGGGGTGGCAGGGAAGAGGAGTCAGGAGATTGTCTGATTCGCAGGCGGCGGCATTGCATGCACCGTTCTCGGAGGCGGAATTGAAGGAGTCGGTATGGGGTATGAATACGGAGGGTGCTCTAGGCCCTGACGGCTTCCCGGTCTTCTTCTACAAGGAGTTCTGGGAGATGTTGAGAGGCGAGGTCCTCGACGTCATGACTGAGTTAACGGAGGGTAACAGGGGTTTTGAAAGAGTTAACAGGGCCTTTTTGTTGTTGCTTCCAAAGAAGGAAAATCCGGTTAGAGTTGATGATTTCCAGCCGATCACATTATCTATTGCGATCTACCTTATTGTCGTAAAAACCCCGTCGAATCGCCTCATGCTGGTCCTCGACTCGGTGGTCTTATAGGGGCAGACTGCTTGCATTCCGGGGCACCAAATGGCGGATGGTCTGGTGATGGCAACGGAAATATGTCTCCAGTGGAAGCAGTCGAAGACGAAAAAGGCACTATGGAAGCTTGACTTCTCCAAGGCTTACGACTGCGTTAATTGGACCTTTCTGTGGACGTCGTTGTCCCGGAGGAGTAGATCGGTTGGATGAAAAGATGTGTTACGACCTCTTCTTATTCGGTCCTTGTGAATGGAAGCCCGGAATGCGATTTTTTCCAACCGCAGCGTGGGGTGCGCAGGGGTACCCTTTGGACCCGATGCTTTTTGTTCTCGTTGCCAATGCCTTGACGATTCTCTTTAATCAGGCGTTGGACGCATGACTATGCGAGGGATTTCGCTTGGAGGATATTTCCATATCTATATTACAATATGCTGATGACACTCCGCTACTACTGGGCAGCTCGGAGGAGTATACGGAAAACACGACTATGATGGTCGATATTTTTGGCGAGCTATCCGGTTTGGTGGCTAATAATAGCAAGTCGGCATTCATCACCTTTGGGATGCTTGACGACGAACGTGAGAGGATCGCGGGGCTAACCGGTTGCCCGCTGAGGACGCTGCCTGTTACTTACTTGGGTTTACCGTTGGTGGATGGAAAGTTGTGCTTCATAAGATGGAACAAAGATTAGTGGGCTGGAAGGCAATCACCTTCTCTAGGGGGAAGCTAATTTTGTTAAAGCACGTGCTATCAACGATGCCGCTGTTTTACTACTACACACACATCCTACCTGCTTGGGTTCGTAGGAAGATTGAAGCGCTTATGAAGACGTTCTTTTGGTCGGATGGCAAGCAACAGAAATCGGGGTTGCACCTCGTGGGCTGGAAGCATGGAAGGCCGTATCCCGATATATCGTCGATATATCGGCGATATATCGGTATCGACAGGTCACCGATAAATCGTCGATATGTCCGATATCGGGTATCAACATTCAAAAAAGGCTGACCGAATCCTGGTATCGGCGATATGGCGTCGATATATCGGCGATATATCGGCGATATATCGGTATCGACATGGTACCGATATCGATACCGATATCGATATGTCCTTCCATGGCTGGAAGGAGGTGACACAAGGAAAAAGGGAGGGTGGTCTTGGCATCCGTGATGTGGAATGCATGAACAATGCGTTGTTGGTGAAGTGGGTGTCTCAAATCTGGGGACCTTCTTCGTCTCTCGTGCTCAGGTTAATCCGCAAGGTGTACGGTGTGGGGGGCGATCTAGTGGTGGGGAGGGTGCGGTGGGAGTCGCCGCTTTAGGCTGGTGTTTGGGAAGTTCTCCCTGTGCTGATGCATAAGTTACGACCACAGGTCGGGGATGATCGTTTGTTCCGCTTCTGGGGGGACAACTGAACAGGTGAGGGGAAGCTTAGCGCCAGGTTCTCGAGGTTGTTCGCTCTTGCGGCCTCGCGGGATGTTTTGCTCTGCTAGGTCATGGGGTCCGGTACTTGGGCTCCGGAATTCGTGAACGATTTATCTGAGCAAAGGCTGGAGGATTTTTTCAGGATGCAGTCTGAGTTGCCAGCGACGGGTGATATCATATCGATGACCACTACCGAGAATGTTGATCACTTCGCGTGGGAGGGGGGAAAGTTCACCACGAAGATGGTGTACGAGGAGCTGAGGCAACCGATGGAGGAGCAGGATGCGGAGTTTGCACAGGACTTAAGAATGATTTGGGCGGCCAAGATACCTTGCAGGGTAAAGATCTTCATGTGGTGCTTGATGAGAGGCCGCTTATGTGACAAAGTTAGGCGGGCTCGTCTCTTTGGGTTGCAGGACACGATGTGCGATAGATGCCAGTGCCACGAGGAGGATGCGAACCATATCTTCTTCAAGTGCCCATTCTCGGCCGTGGTTTGGAGAAGGCTGGGCTTGTCTTGGCTCATGACTGATGATGCTGCGACGTTTTGGCCTTCGGTCCGGAGGGTGGGGGGCGGCTCCACCGATGACGTGTCTCCTGTCTGGGCAGCTCTATAGGCTATATGTTTGGGTCGAAATGACCATATTTTCAGGAACCAAAGATTCTACTCGGAAAATATCCTGTCGCATTGTAAAGCCCTTTACAAGTTCTGGGCATCTCGATAATGTAACTCATTCTCCTTAATGAATTTACTAAGGCGGTATCTCCAACTTGGGAGACTACCCAAAGCGCTTTTTTTTAAAAATGTAAGAACTAAACCGTGCTCGATCTGCACGCATATGATGAGATGCGTCGGAGTCCATGATCCAATCAATCAAATCTGAACTGCTACAACTGATAAGTGCATAAGCAATACCTGATGAACTCGTAGACGCGCTGGCAACAACTGCAACGTCTGAAGGTCCTGCAACTGCGATGGGCGGTGTAGTCATCATCTCTCTTAATCTAGAGACAATAACGTCGAGCTAGCATCATGAGCGGGAGTCGGAGTAGTCTTTGTCTGCTCAGCTACACGGGCAGACGCATGATACCCATGCTTCAGATAGCATGTCTCCTCCGAATGACCTGGACGGTGTGAGCATGGGCCACACTGACGTCCTCCTCCTCGACCACGGGTTCCTCACCCACGAAACTTTGAATTACCCCCTCTGCCGCGAGAATCCATCATCGCAGATGGAGTTTGGGCCATGGTAATCGATGAAGTAGTGATTCTGCTCAGCCTCTTGTAGACCTCCTCTATTGGTAGTATCGTCTCTCCAGTAAGTAGTAGAGTACTTGCTGCATTGTACTCAGAGTTAAGAGATGACAGAAAGACTCCTGTCATAGTGGCATTCCGGTATGCCTAGTGCTGCTCAGTATTGGTAGTAATGGGCATAAAGTTATGAAGTCGCTCAAACATGCCTTGAAGATGCGAGAAGTGGACATGAAGTGGCTGACCATTCTGCTTGGTCGAGAATATGTCATACTGCAACTGGAGGATCATGCTTTCATTCTTGGCTTGCTCATATGTGTCAGCCAGGATGTCCTACATAGACTTGGCTGTGGGCTGATTGACGATGTTGTTGGCAATCTCCGTGGTGAGCGTCTTAGAGAGCCAAATCCTTACATAGGCATCGTCTTGCTTCCAAGAAGCATTTGCCCCAATCTTGTCCGTTGGCTTTGAATCAATCAAAATGTGTTCCTTGTTATGACACTGCATAAGGGTATGAAGCTTCCTGGACCACAACTCGTAGTCGGTCCCATCCATCTTGACAATGGGAGCCGAGCCCTTGAAGGCACCAGACGACGAAAATTCGTCACCCTTGCTTTCTGATATGATAAAAAATAGCCGAAAATCCATGACAGGATAGGGGAGTAGACTATTCTGAGCGAGTCTACACAATCATATGGAGGAGTGGTTGTACGTGTAGACTCATACAACCATCCTCTTCAATCTTTGTTGTATGTTAGGGCCGAAAAACATGATTTATATATCCGAAATCACGGATTCCGGTAAAGTTAGATTGTTTCAGGTTGCTGTCCGAAGCACGACATCCTGGCGATGATCGTCGAACGACGCTCCGAAGGCAGCAACGGTCGGGTTGCGGCCTAGGGGTGTTCCACAAAAGGTGGGGCGACAGCCTGCAGCGGCCTGGAGCCTGCACCTGCGACGGCCTGAAGCGGCGGTCGAGCGATGACGACCGGAGGTGACATGCAAGGGGCGACAGACAACAGTGGGGGGATAGTGTTAGGGTTTTGGGGATATGAGAACTCCGGTCTAGGAACGTCGCTCCGATACCATGTTGGAATATAGAGTTGCGTGTTTATCATAGAGACCATAAGGGTCTCTTATATAGGAGAAAAGCCTTGGGTAAATTACATAGAGGTACATGAAAGATATAGAAATAGGAAACATATACAATGTGATACAAATATCTCAACAGAGACAATAGTGTAAATCTTTTATAGTGTGATTGATAAACAACAAATTCATTGTGAATTTTGGTGCATGAAGAACATTCTGTAGGCACATGGAGGGAGTCTAATGGACCTCCCGTTGACCGGTAATGGCAGAATGTGTCCCGTCAGCAATGACAACTGATCTACTAGGTTATACATCGCTATAAGAACTAAACTGTGAGCGATTTCCACATAGATGATGTGAAGTTTTAGAGTTCATGATCCATTCTGAAGGATCTGGTTGAGTGGGACTAGTAAATGCATGAGTAATACCTGAAGTATTGGTGCAGACAGAAGCATCAACAACTTATGGGCCAGTAGAAACGATAGAAAATCCAACAGCCGAGGGCATGAACTCTCTCAGTCGAGAAGCAAAGTCATCAAAACGATGATCGGTAGAATTATTGACAGTCTGAACCTGCTCAGCAGCACAAGTTGATGGCGGAAATCCCTGCATGGAATAGCACATGTCCTCTGAATGACCTGACGATGACAATATGAACAGGGTTGACGTAGGCACGAGCCTCCTCTATTGTGTTTGCTTCGTCCTCTAAATTGAGGCAAACCGCCTCTCCCACGGGAAGCTGCCATAGCCGATGACATTTGAGAAGATGTAGCAAAGGGGATGCTCAGTTTGCTCAGCCTGTGGTACGCCTCCTCCATAGGCGTATAGTAGCATCTATTAGTAACTGAGAGGGGGCTGAGTCATGCTCAGGGTTGAGAGCTGCCATAAAGACCCCAGTCATAACAAAATCACAATAGGCCTTGTGCTGCTCCGATGAGGCCGTCAGAGGTATGCAGCTATGTAGTCCTCTCAAACATACCCCTAAGAGGTGTACAAGGCATGAAGAGGATGATCACCCTGTCTGGTCGTAAAAATTTCATGCGGAAGTTGCAAGATCTTCGACTCGTTCCTCGCTTGAGAGTAAGTCGTTGCGAGGATGTCCCGTATTGCCTTCATCATGTGTTGACTCAAGATATCGTTGGCTATTTCCATAGATGCAGTACTAGAAAAAACTTTTTTATAAGCATCATTGGTCTCCCATGAGGTACTGGTCCTAGTCTTGTCGGTCAGCTCTTCCCGCGTCAGAATATGCTTCTTACCATGCTCTGTAAGAGATTCATGAACTACATCACCCATAACTCGTAGTTTGTGCCATCCATCTTGACAATAGGTGCCGGGCCACCCTTAAAGGTGTACGTGGATGGAATATCAACTCTGTTTTCTGACATAATGTCGGATTGATACATGATTGGGATCATAGACAGGTGATAGGGTGCCTATGCGAACACCAGGTGGGGGGGTGGTTGTGGGTGTAGGCACACAACCAACCCTAAGCAAACTCGTCCGTGGTAGGGCATAACATAGTCCAATTTGGTCCGATTTTGCCCTAAACAGAATCATGCCAAATCAGGTCAACTCTGAGGTGCTGGGGCGGCGAGAAGGTGCTGGAGGCACTATGACGACACTACTAGGGTGTTGGGGCAACGCACATGGGTGCTGGAGCGGTGCTGGTGCCGTGTTGTGGCACTGTGGCAATGGTAGAAGGTTGTTAAAGCGGTACTGGGGCGCTGTGGTGTCACTGGAAGGTCGTTGGAGCGACACTGAGGCAACACTGGAAGGCCGCTGGAGCAGCACTAAAGGTGCTGGAACGATGTAGTTGGCCTGAGGCCTTGCGTAGGGCCCTATTCAGATGAAGGAAGGACCTGTACAGGGCTTCGGAGAAGGAAAGAGGAGCTGGCAGTGGGATCTAGGTCAGAACATCAATTTAGGACCGCTGCTTTGATACCATGTGGAAAGAGATGAGAGAATGCAATGAGTTGTTTATTCATGAGGCCCTAAGATTCCCTTATATCGAGGAGAAACTTGTTGGGCAAATTACATAATGTTTATGAAAAAAAAGAGGATACATAAAATGGATGAAAAGATAACTAATATTTTTTTAAGCAAAAAAAATTAACTAATATGTCAACAACAAGGTGCATCTATCTCTACAATCAACAATTACAATCAATTAAGAGGATCTTCTACTTTGACATTAAAAAAGAACATTGTAATCCTTGAAAAGATGACAAAATATGCATTATTGATATTATATTCATGAGAAAATATGACAACAAAAATCCTTAACAACAACGACAAAGCTTTTTCCCACAATTAAGCAGGGTCGGCTACATGGATTTTTTTGCCTCCATTCATATCTATTTTGGGTCATTCTTGAGCTGAAATCCTAATAACTAAGGTCCTTTCGGATAGTCTCATTCCAAAACTTCTTGAGCTTCCTCGCCTTCTTTTGATCGACTCAACTTCCTAAATCTCGCATCTTCTATGCATCAACCGTTTTCCTTTGCAAATGGCCAAACCATTACCATCTTAAGCGGTTTTCTCTCAACGTATCCTCTATCGGGGCTACACCAACTTTCCTTGTGATCGCTTCATTCCGAATCCGATCTTTTTGTGTACACATCCACTTTATCATTTTCATTTATGCTATTGTCATTCGTTGCACATGTCTATGGTTCACATGCCAACATTTTAATCCATAGAGCATAACCGGTCTCACAACTGATTTGCAATACTTTCCTTTGACTTTCAAAGGGATTTCTTATCATAAAGAACAGTAGAGGATTCTCTCCACTTTAGCCAGCATGCATTTATTTTATGAATAACATCTCTATCAATTCCCCATTTTATTGCAAAATAGATCCCAAGTATTTAAAAGAATATTTCTTCTGAATGGTATCGTCTCCAATCTTCACCTTGAGTACTTCACCGTTGTTTCCATCAAATGTGCATTCCATATATTCAGTCTTAGCCATACTTATACGAAATCCTTTGGTCTCTAATGCATGTCTCCAAACCTCCAGTTTGTCATTTACTCCATCTTTTGTCTCATCAATCAACAAAATATCATCGGCGAACAACACACACTAAGGTTTGCCATCCTAAATATGACTAGTCAACTTGTCCATAATCAAAGTAAAAAGAAATGGACTCAAGCTAAATCTTGACGCGGGTTGATTGATGGTAAAATAGTCAGTCTTCCTAGACTGGATCCTTACACAAGATGAAACCTCATCATACATATCCTATTTAAGGTTAATCTGTAGGGCTTGTACTTGTCTCTTCTCCAAAACTCTCCACAAAATCTCCCTTGAGATCAAAATGTAAGCCTTCTCCAAATCTATAAAAATCATATGGAGATTCTTTTTAGCTCTATAAATCTCCATTGTTCTCTCCAACAAGTGGATAGCTTCAACAATTGAGCGACTTGGCATGAATCTGAATTGGTTTTCAGTTACTTCGGAAACTTTCCTTAACCTTCTTTTGATCACACGTTCCTAAATTCTCATACTATGACTCATTCGTTTTTTTTTGAATAAAAAAATGGAATCACTTTGGAGGTGTCCATCCCAAGCTTTCATTAAAAAAGAGAAGTTACAAAAAACTTACAACACTCTCGAGAAGAGATCTAGCTAAAATGACATTATTTTCAACATAAAATATAAAACAACAACAACAAAGCCTTTTCCCACAATTAAGTAGGGTCGTCTCAACATAAAATATAAGTGCACTAAAAATCAACCCATTACGAGAGAGCCAGATCACCCATAACACGGAGATTGGGTGCAACAGATCTGACATAGCCTTAAAATGGTTGGATACCATGGAGCCCCAAAAGTTTTCATGGGACGAAAGGTCCACCCATGAAATGCTCATCACCACCCAAATCACCTGGATCTGCTCATAAGAGAAAAAAATGGTCCAGATCTTCATCCTCAGCATTACACATAGGGCCTGTTTGGTAATTGGGTTGGGTTGGAGTAACCTCCTGTCAATAGTAGCTGTTTGGATGGTTAGGTGCGTTGGAATGAGGAATGTGATATGGTGTCGCATTGGTTTGTAATGGAATTCCAACCCATGAATGTAGGGGATAAACCAGGTTACCTCGGGGTAACCCGGTAACCAAATGAGCTCATAGAGCATCTGATATCACCCCTCTAGACGAGGGAGGCTCATCTTGCCTTGCTAAGCACCCAACCAATCTGTGTAGCCAAAGGAATACCTTTATCTTTAGAGTTGCCCTCAGAGTCCAAATCAAATTGCACTCCCTGATCCTATATCCCCTGATCCCTACATGACCCCTCGTGAGGTCCCGTATAATTCAAACACATATAGATTAGAATGACTCATCAATTTTATACCTCTATAATTCGAACAATTTTGAATGTCTCCTTTATTCCTATAAAGAGACGCCACAATGCTTCTCCTCCATTCTTCAGGCATTTTCTTGCTTCGCCAAATAACATTGAATAATTTCGTGAGCCAAGTCATACCCTGTGCACCTAGAACTCTCCAAACTTCTATAGGAATGTCATCAGGTCCTATCCCTTTCCCAGGTTTTATAACCTTTAAAGCCTCCTCTACTTCTTCTATATCTGTCTATGGCTTGCACGATTCAAGTAACATTCACTACCAGCAAGATCTCCCAAAGTAATCTCTTTATTCCCTCCCCCTATGAAAAGCTTATGGAAATACCGCTTCCATCTAGTCTCTATATCCTTTTGAGTAACGAGCACATGCCCTTCCTCTTCCTTGATGCATCTCACTTGAGAAAGATCTTTGGTCTTTCTTTCTCTTGCTTTGGCAAACTCCTTCGAGTCAATTTTTTTGTACAAACTTCATAAGCTTTTGACTTGGCTTCACTTACATCCTTCTTTGCTTTTCGCTATTTTATAGTTTTTGATACAAGCTCTTTTATTTTTAAGCTTCTCTTGCACCCCTTCATTCCACTACCAAGCCTCCTTTTGGCCAGGAACTCCTCCCTTATCTCTTTGACTACCCTTCAGATACAGGATGCTACCGCCTCCCACATCTTTTTTGTACTTCCATTACAATTTCAAGATAAGTCTTCTAAAACTTTCTCCTTGAAGCTTGATTGCTTCAATTGAAGATTCCACCATTTAATTCTAATGATCTTGGAAACCACCATCTTCTTTGCCAACCCTTTATTTGCACATCCATGACTATCAAGCGATGTTGAGATGTCAAGCTCTCTCATGGGATTACTTTGTAGTCTCTGCAAAACAACCGATCTCTTCTCCTCATCGTAAAGTAGTCTATCTGTGTTTTAGTCGGTCCACTCTTATAAGTAATTAAATGCTCCCCCCTCTTCTTGAGAAAATGTTTGCTATGAAAAGGTCATAAGCTGTTTCAAAATCGAGGATGTCTTCCCTCTTCATTTCTATCCCTGAAGGCATGACCTTCATGAACACTTGCATACCTTGAAGCATCCTTTCCCACATGTCTACTTAGATGTCCACTTGGCAAATCATCTCTCTTTGTGGGATTAGTTGCATAATCTTATCTAAATCCTTCCAAAAAGCTTGTTTAATCTTTTCCTCTAAACCAACTTGTGCTGCATAATCTGAGATTATGTTCATAACTTCTTCCAGCACTTAGCAAAATGATCCGATCCCCACATCTTTGCACCTCAACCACACTATCCTTCAAATCCTTATGAACGACCACTCGAACACCATTTCTACCACTTTCTTTACCTAAATACCATAATTTAAAGTCTGTCTTCTCGATCTCCCTCGCTTTCTCTTCAACCCATTTTGTTTCTCTAGGAGATATAGTATCTGAATCTTCCTTCTTGAAGGCAACAAAATCCCCATGAAAGAAAAAATGCCAGTTAAGAAGACATATGGTCTGAGTGCATGTCAGTTAAGAAAACATATTGTCTGAGGTGCTTCCACAGTGTTTGATCGATGTATTTTTGACTAGGATTGTGCCTCCATTTGGAGTTGGAAAAGCCCTACACTATACGGATAAAGGTAAAAAATGCATGTCCATTCTGCTATAAATTGTAAAAAGAAGAGCATGAACTAACACGTTGGAGATGATTCATGACAATAGAAAGGACAAACACTACGTATTTGTTATGTTGTAGTTGAAAACCGAGAATTTGTACTTGAGTAAAGAATATTATTTTATTAACAATGATCAAAACATGAAGAATCCGGAACAAAATCATAAGTCGATTTAGTTATATTGTACCCACAATTCACCACACACACAACATAAAAGGATAAGTTGCAATATTAAAAATTTAAGGGATATTTACACCCATAACCCTGAGTACTTCTATAATTACCCCATGTACCCAAGATAACCGCGAATTACATGAGAAACCTCGAGTAGTTACTCCGCCTCACATCTATAACCTTCTGTGAGTTTTAACCGTCAATCCTAACAAAACCATCGAGTTAATCTAACCTAGCATCAATCCAACGGTTAAAATTAAATCAAAACTAAAAACAAAATGAACCCCCCTCCTCCAACAGCACCCGTTCCTCCTCCGCCCAGCTCCCTGTTCCTCCTCCCCCCAACGCCCCTTCCAGGCGGTGGTGCAACGGCTTTCCAGGCGATGGTGCCGCAGGTGCGGGTGACGGCGGCCTTCCAGGAGAGAGAGGAGGAGCATGTGATGGAGAAGAAGCGGGCTCGAGGGGGGTGGTGGGTGGGTACCGGCGGGGACTCTTCCACGCGGGGAAGGGGTTTGCGGGCAACCTGGGGTGGTGGGTGGGTACGCGCGGTGGGGGAGGGAGGGGGGTGGCGGCTGATGGAGAAGAAGCCGAGGGAGGGGGGAGGAGGGGGGTGGCGGCTGATGGAGAAGAAGCCGTCGACCTGGGGTGGCGGGTGGGTATAAGTCTTCCAGGCAAGGCGCGTGGCGGGGGAGGGAGGGTGGCGGCTGATGGAGAAGAGGACGTCGGAGGCAGGGCAGGGGGGCTGTTGCACCTTCCAGGACACTCCACCTTCCTGTTCTTCCTCACACCGACGCATGAGTATGTCGTGCCCAGATTGATCCCCACGGCAGGGGCCTCTTTCCCATCCATTTACTCTCTCCTGTTTGGATGCAACTCATGGCGATCAGCAAATAAGTCATGGTCGATCTACTGCAAGTATCATATGACATGAATTTGGATTTTAAACCCCGAATGCGTACATGAAGAGAACGGCCTTCCAGACGGGATGTTCTTTGAAGAGGGAAAGCAACAGGCGATGGAGAAGAAGCGCAGGCAGGTCGGTGGGGTAGAGCTTGCAGTCGATACGAGGGTCTGGCAGAGGCTCCGGTGAGAGGACGACGACGGAGGGACGGGTTGTATGGTCGGAGTCGGAGGTTGGGGAAGAAGGGGAGGGGTCATTCATAAATAAAGAGAAATTTGGGTGTAAAATGTAAAATTCTTAACGGATACCGTCATAGTTGACGGAAAATTCGGTGGCAATTAACTCGGGGTTATGAATGTAAGAGTTAAGGACTACTCAAGGTCCTGAACGTAATTCGTTCTTATAGAGGGTTTCTGGGGTAATTATGGAATTACTCAGGGTTATGGGTGTAAATATCCCAAAATTTAAAGGGAATGCCTCTATCATCTAAATTTGCAGGCTCTATCATCTAAATGGTTAAACTTGCAGGCTCTATCATCTATATGTGCTTTTAAAAAACTTATTATGATGGTGAAACTTGCAGACTTTATCATCTAATGAAAAATAATGTTAAAATACATTCCAGTGTAGAGCCTCGCGCGCACCACCGATGTAGATTCTTGCACACACCTTCAATGTAGAGTCTCGCTCAGCACAAGTTCGAGGTGATGTAGTAAGCTCAAGGCGCAACGTCATCAAGCTTGAGGCATTGCAACAACTCTTTGATCAATGGCAGTCGGCACAGCTTTTAGGCTGGCTCTGTGCGCTCGGAGGTCGACGAAGTGAGGCACAATGGCTCAGGGGCGAGTGGTTGTTTGTATCGGGGGAGGGTTTACGGCAGAAATGGGGGAAACAAAGGTTTCAGGGAAGGGTGTTTAATCTGTAGCGTATTGGGTAATCAGGTCGGATCCTTGGTGGATGATGGATCCGGCCAAAAAATGGGGGAGGCAAAAAGGATTTCAGTTGGCCAAATATTTAGTCAAGTACCCGATTATTCAGATTTAATATTCGGTTTGGGCGAATAGTGGTGGAGTATCAACATTCAATTCAGTCACCCTCAAACCGATTATTCGCTCTGATATTCAGCCCACTTGGCCGAATATTGCAACAGTGTGGGTCAGTAATCCCTATTAACGAAGCATGTCTAGGGCTCGAGACGTGACTCTGGTAACTCAAGTGACCAAATGATCGTTACGTACTACGTGATTAACGTCTTTAGGTTGGCAAACTGTTGATGCAATTGTAGTCGGGGAGGCTGTTGAGTAATCATTGCATGGTCCTTATAGGGCGATGTCTATAGTTGGCTAGTTGCTTGGATTTTGTTCTAAGCAAGGCCCGAAATGTCGATCTTGCCCTCATATCACTAGCTTGGGAATGTGAAATTTCAGCGACATTTCGTAGATTTCACGAAGTTAGCAAAATTTGGGGAAATGCACATAAATTTTTATTTTTTTTGGAAATTTACATTTTCATTGTATTTTGATCTATAAATAAGATAGAAATATACACTTATTTGCTAAAATACATGTCTAAATAAAAGTTGTGTGTAGTATTGATCATAATTTACATTTATTTGCTAAAATATACGCTTAAATAAAAGTTTTGTGTAGTATTGACATGCATATCACACATGCTGATAATCTAATAGGTTGATATTTAGAACCTTTAAGGCAATCAATTGGGAATCTATAACTTTAAAAGAATGCTCATGATTAAAAAAGTTGAAATAACAATTCAAACACAATTTGTAGTTCGTAAGGTATAAAAAAAGATCTCATACACCAAATAATCATGTCGAAAAATGTCTTAGTTGGGCAATTGGATCTCTTCATGATCCAACTACCATATTGTCACATTTAGGCCCACGTCATTTATTGGTGAGACTTTGATGTGTCAGTGGGGCTATTTTAAGAGCCCCACACTCCTGTAGTCTTTGGGAAATAATTCAATAAATTAAACAACCCATGAGGTGTTTTCCCGTGGTTTCCGTCTTATTCAAGAGTAGGTTCCACGTTAAAACCCTACTCTTCTTATTTGTTCTTTAATTATTGCTTTCTCATTCTACTTTTCACATGCGATGAATCCACGATTCATCATCTCAATATATTTATCTTAGCAAAATCCTTGAGCCAAATCTCAAATAAATATCCTTAAAATCAATAAATTGATAAAATGATTCTTGTAAATAAAATACATTAATTATTGTATATTTTATTGTACAAAATAAATTAATAATAAAAAAACCGTAAAATAAAGGAGTTATTCAAGTGTAAATAGTTAAAAATTCTTGTATTTATAATAATTCCCTATCAAGTCCTTATCAGTTAACTCTTTTTCTAATTTGTATATAAAAATGTATATAAAAATACAAAAATTATAAAATATATCCCACTATCAATAATACGCCTACATTTCAAACAGAAAAGCCATAAAGTCCAACTTCCCGGCCACATTCCTGCTCCGTATGAACTCAAAATTCACCCAACTCACTTTTAAAGTTAGAGTTATAAAATTATCTATCTATTGAAAGTGGTTTCGTTAAAATCGGAGGTCTTTGCAACATATGAGTTTTGGGACCTAGTTGTACATTGTATATATTGTAAATATTTTTCTTTCTTCCTTTTTCTTTTCTTCTTATTAAGTACTAAAAGAATCGAAAAAAATCATGTTTGTATTTATTTCTAGTATTTTATTTTATTTTATTTCATTTTGTAAATATCTTTTATTTAAAAAAGTAAAATTAGAAAAGCCAAAAAATCGTGTAAATATTGTTTGTTTTATTTCGTTGACTTAATTTCGTAATTTCTCCATTCTCTTTTATTTTCTCGTTATTTTTATCTTATCTTTTTGGTAGCCTACTTTTGTCTTATTTTATTATTTTTCTTTTACCAATTCTCTACACCAACTTCCGTCCTTCTCCATTTCCCCCACTCCTTTTCTAACTCCCCCTTCTTCCTTTTATTCTCTTCACATCCCCTCATTTTTTATCCGTCATTCTTAGAGAGAAGGAGAGCTCATCAAAGTAGATCGGTGACATCGTTCTACCACGATACGAAGCGACGACCTCCTTGAGACTAGATCCACGACGACCATCGTCCCCGCGTAACGAACTTCCCGTCACGCTCGCCTAACTTCGAAGGACTCCGCCATCCTTCTAGATGTTACGACAGGAGTGCAGCATAGCTGCTCCGCTTCCGGCGAAATCACCACCGGTAAGTATCCCTCTTCTTTTCATCAAATTTTTTTATACACATTTCTTCTTTCATCTCTTTTCTTCTTTTTTCTCTTTACTATTCTTCCTCTGCTATCTTTTTGTTCAACCCATATCATCGATCTTCTGATCATGGCCGCTTCACTAATCACTACATCTCTGAGCTTTCTGCTGTCCGCAGCCGCGGTCACTGCTGTCAACCGGGGCCACTCCTGTGCCGTCCCTCCAGCCCTCCACCTCTAGCAACCACAACTGTCCCCCCACGCGCGTCCCTCTTGTAGGCCCGCTCGCAACCACATCGCTGCGTGGTCTTCCTGGTCGCGCTCCTCCAGTTGCCCACGAGCGACCATGCCCACCAACCGCACCCACACGCGCCCTCGCACCCGTGGTCGCTCCCTCGCCGCATCAACCTCTCCGCCAGCAGCCTGCGCTCGCTCCAGCAACCCCTTCCCCCCTGCGCAGCCCGGGCGTGGTCTCCTGTAGTCGCCCTTCCAGCTCTAGCGGCTACCACACTCGACACCGCACCTCCAAAGCCCCCTCTCCTCCACTACCCGACCCCCCTTTGCGCCATCGCGCTCCACCGCGCGTGGCCGCTGTAGTCGGCGCGCCGTCCACGCGCTCCTTCAACGGTGCGACACGCCGCCTATAGTGGGTTCTATTCCTTGGAACCACGAAAAGGGAAGGAAGGCAACATGGTCTTTCTTATTTGGGTAAATTTCAGAATCTTCCCCCACAGTATTGGTAATTAAAGAAATGCCCTTAGGCATAACTTTATTTCGTTGAATTTCTATTCCAATTTTGCAAAGAGATCCCTGTGATTGTGATTTATTTTGAACATCCATTTAGCATCTATTTGAATTATAAAAATGGCATGTTGTTCTTTACTTAATTATACAGGTCGTGGATATTTATTTATAATTTCGTGACTTTGTGTTGATTTATTAAAATTTAAAGATCGAAATTTATTGAAATTTTGTCCATTTGTGCTCCATTTGTGCTCTGAAATTAATATTGAGTCACTTTTTGCTTCAAAAAAATTAAAAAAATCAGAGATGATGCATCTAATTGTGCTAATATTTGTCAAAATTTCATTCAAAATGGACGTGTCTTGTGCCTAAAATAAATTGTTGAGTGATTTTTGTAATCGATTTTTAATTTAGTCCGCACATAATTTTTTTGCAAACTCATGTCTCCTGGATTGCATATAAAAGGACCTTTTTAAGATAATTTTAGTTTGGCGTGAGTTTACATTGTGGATTTATTAGGAATTAATTGCGCAGAGTCACTCTGTTTCACTTAAAAAATCATAAAAAATCATAAATTGTCATAAAATTCCAAATGTAGCTTCATTTTATCACATTTAACTTCATCTAAAAATTTCGCTAATTTTGCATTCTGTTTGCACGAAAAATTGCAATAAAATCCTTAAAATGTTTGTATCTTCAATTATTGCATTTTAAACTCAAAATTCCAAAAAAATACATTTTGCATTCATCATTAGATTAGATTTCTACAAAAATATAATCTGACTAAATTGGATTAATTTATCATTAAAATTTAATTTGGCTAAATTGCTTGATTCTTAAGAAACTAGTTTAATTTCGTATTTGCATTTATATTGCATAAAAAATTACCAAAAAAATTCTTCTATGAAAATCGTGCGTTAATTGATCTAATTTGACCCTTAGTTTGTTTCTTTGCCTCTTTGAGTCGACCCTAGGGCTTGTCCAGGTTAAAAATAAATAAAACCACATTTGCTGCTTGATAAATAATTCATTCGTATGGTTATTTTTGATTGATCCCAATTACTTGACTACAATAATTCGACACAATTATCAAAGTGCCATTCGATATTAATCAAATAGCGTTGTTGCTGGGGAGACAAACGACTTATGATCATTTTGGAAAATTTAGTATTAGGTTTTGCACCTGTCGGGTAGTCTGACCTCCGATTTTTCTTGTAATTATTACTCTGATTTTTTGTATTTATTTATTTTGTTTGCTTTATTTTATTTTATTGTGTCTATTTCTCTGACCACCATCTTGTTTTTGTGCGAGGGACCCGCCACGACGGAGCGACTGCTTAGGTGGCCGAGCATCTCAGGAGCATTGGAGGTCGACTATTCTGGGAATTAAACCGACTAAATGTTTCGCATTAAAATTAAGATCGAGTCGAGTCGTGAGGGAGTGTAGAGTATAGGATTTTATTTTTTTGCATTTTTTTATTTTGTAATAACTGCATATTTCCAACGGATTCCATTTGGGATCTTGCGTGTGTACCCGGACTTTGGACACTTATTCTTCTGGTGTGTCGAGACCTGTTTCACTCTCCGGTGAGGTTGGAGCTCGACTTGAGTTGCTCGTAGGTTAGACCTGCACATGCGGCTTTTTATAGGTTTTATCTGCTTGTGCTCGTAAAATCTAGTAATACACATTCACACTTAATAATACGCACTGTAGACCATTCTACTTAGTGAAACTGAAATCCGTTCTTCGTTAATAGAACTTTCTGCTAGGTGCGTTTTTTTCTGACTTACATTTCATTTAGTATAAAAATTTCAATTATGTATTGCATCCCGCATGTAGAGCGCGAGGATCACTATAAGTCTTTTGAACTGGGCATGCATCATTGATTTTCCGATTGCATCGACTTTTCTCGACTCCCTTCCCCTTGGTTTTACAACTTAGGATAAAAGAAAATTGCTTTCAAAAAAAAGGATAAAAGAAAATTATGACTGCTCGTTAGGCGTGTCTTGTGTGGTGGATCTAATTTAGTGAAAATAAAACTTAACATCGGGAATGTTAATACTATTTTGACCAAAAAAATGACTAAAAACTAACAATTGTTTTCGGGAGAGCGACCCCGTCATTGCACGCATTATATTTTACTTGTTGAGAGGTGAGGCCGTATCCCTAGGATTGTTCCCAAAACCCACATTTTAGTCTTGCGTAAATAAATTGATTTCTTGTTTTGCCACTTAACTAAAATTGAAAAGATAAGTGGTCAGACTTTTATAACCATCATCGTGTTGAGTAGGTGAAATCAGGGTCTGCTCTTGTGTTTGTATGTTTGTATGTTATTCTGTGCACTTGCACGTTTTCTACCTCGATCCGCTTACGTTCATCCATTTCTCTTCAAGATGTTGGGATATTGGTCATCATATCCAGGTCACTCCTCTTCGAACATATTCTGATCATCTTCACCTTCTAATTCCTCCTCATACCCCCATCCAAACCGCGAAGTCAGAACTCCCACTAACTTCCCCACTTCTCGTACTTCTCATCTACCCCACATTCTTACTCCTGACCCACTTCCAACCTGTGCTGACTCATCGTATTCCCGACCGCTTGCTGGAATCAAGGAACAATTCGAAGAGTAAGCCACTACTGAGACAAATGATCGACAGAATTATGTGCCCCCGCATACCTCATTCTCACCTCAAGTTGGGACCAGACAACAATTCACATATACATACCCCGACTTAACCTTAGGGTATAAAATGGTCGACCTAACAAACCGAATGGAGAGGCCTGCACCATATGATCCTCGTGACTTGATTGACCTTAGTGATCAAGCCCACATTGACCAGCCATGCGTTGAGCCTACACATGCAGAGGACTGGACCCATGATCTCAATCATCAAACCCCCTGTCTATTGACTCCACCACATGAGTCTCCGACCAATTTCTGCCACACAGATGGTCTATACTCGACCCAGAATCATGGCCTCAAATTTCAGCGAAATTCGGTCGAATTTCTGTCGAATATCGATATCTAGTCGAAATCGAAATTCGACCGAAATGATCGAAATGACCGAAATATGGGGGTCCTAGTACAAAAAATGACCGAAATAATCGAAATTTCGATCGAAATTTGACCGAAATTTCATCAAAATTCTGTTTTGGTCGTTACCGAAATGGTAACCGAAACCGACATTTAAGGCCTTGCCCAGAATTACATGCCGGAGTCTAGGTATGTTGAGTATGAGACCCCAAGTTCTCAGCAGTATCCTCCAATTGAACAGACTGCTCCCATGATTTGTCATGGGAATATTTTGAAGGCTGACATTTCTAGTATTATTAAAAGATATGAATTAATCAAGGATAAATATAGAAATATCATCGCTCAACTAATTTCATTTTATACCAGCCCCATGTATGGAAGTGGAGAATGAAGTGAGCGGATTCAATATTGAAAATCTAGAGGACAAAAGGAAACACACACTCTGTACAACTGGAGTCCATTCTACTTCCCTCTTCTACTAACCACTTGCCTTCCAACATAGAGTCTGTACATCCTTCCACTCATATAAAAAATAACAAAAAAAATCGAAAATCCCAAAAAGCTCAAAAAAATTGAAAAACTAGAAAATCTTATAAAAATGGTAAATTAAAAAGACCAAAAAAAGCTGGATCCTGTCTTAAGGGAAGCTCTCGATGCGGAATTGATTTTTAAGCTTCCCTTAATAAGACCATAGATCACTTCCCCGACCTCAAACGATTTGTAAGAAGTAAATTGATGCCTAAGAGGTTGGACAGTAAGAGGACAAGGATTGAGATACACATAGTGTCTATGGCCACCTCCTTGGTGATGGGGAGGAAGACCAAGAGCCTCAGAGTGAAGCAGTTGCCTAGGGTTGGCTGTGAAATCAAAGATATTGCCTTCACCCATGTCAGAATCGATGATGTGTCGTCGATAAATTTCCTCCCGACCTCCGTGCTCAAACTCGGGTCAGTCAGGAAGTCAATGGAGATTGTTTTGTTGGATGATCGGTCTATAAAACGATCAAGAGGAACCATTTCATTCATGATTATTTTTCAAGGTACTCTACTCCAGGTAGACTTCACGTTCATTGACATTGAGTATAGAGGAGAGTTCACCCAGTCTCCAATCATTCTCGAGAAGCCATTCTTAACCTTGGCTAAGGCTACTGTAGATTGCGAGACTCGGGATATCGATTTCACCACATTGGGAGCACTCTGATCTCACCTGTTCTTTGAGGACACACGATATTCTAAGGTAACCCGCATAGTCGCAGACAGTCGTTACCATCGAGAGACAGATGCGTCCTGTCTCTCTACTACACCTGAGACACCGACCCCATATGACCATTGATTTATAGACTCCCCACACCTCCACTTCACCAACTTCTTGCATCACTACCACCACCGTGACAACTTCTAAAGAAGACTCACAACCAGAAGCTATCCCTGAGTCGGACTCGACCTTCTCTGATTGGCTTGACCATTTCGTGATCTGACAAATGAGCTCATCTTTGTCAAGCCTACTGAGAGCACTATTACATACCGAAGACGTGTGCTGACCTTACATGAGTATTACAATGTATATGGTGATTCATCTGAAGACGAACCTATAGTCAACACCTTACACGCACTACCTCTAGGACCTTCACCAAAAGAGACAACCAGGACCAAGTTGACCAATCCCGATAAATCGGTTGCTCCATCCTCTAGTTGGTCATCTGGTAAGAAGAAGATGGGTACTGATTTCTCGAGGCGTTCCCCAGAACACATCAAGATGTATCAATCTCTTCTTCTTCTTGATGCTTCAAGTTCTAGAAAAGCGGCTAAGAAAGTTGCCTTTGACATACTGGAGAAGGAACTTTCTGAGGATTCCTCATCAGGTCCGGATGAGGTGGTCTATATGAGTGAGCTCAGTTTGGTTGTTCTTAAGCCCTATTCGGGCAAGCAACATGTGTCGATCCTCGTTGGACGTTCCCTACCCATCACCATTATTTATCTGAGGACGATTTTGACAACGACACATATGTATACTACCCACCTCCTCACTCCCGCAAGAAGGTTCGTCAGAAACCTTCTTGATCCTTGTATATTCTCACTCCTTATATAGATTTTCTTTCTTTTATTTCCCTCCCTCTCCTGTGATTCGCATTACTCGCCCCAGTTCCGTATCGTTTTTATTTTTTGGCTATACTTAGAATGACTAGATCCTAAGTGTAGGGGTGTGTGTGACCCGAGTTGCTCTTTCTCTTCTTTTTATTTTTTTTGTGTATTCTCCCAGCTCACATTGGTCCCCTAGTCTTGTGTTCTCTCCCATACTTAGGCTGACCAGAGCCTAAGTATGGGGGGGGGGCGATGCTTGTTGTGTATTCTCCATCCCCTATTCTATTCTTTTTTTTCTCGCCCTCGACCGTCTCGTTTTTGTCTTCTTCTCTACTTAGGCCCTCAAAAGCTTAAGTATAGGCAGGTCGTTTGACTTCTATTCTTTTCACCCACTTATGCTTAGTACGAGTTATGGCTTTTTGTCACCTAGTGTCATGAGGACATAACACATGCTAAGTATGGGGGAGCTTGTATGTATTACATATATACTTTACCTATAGCTTGTACTTTCGTGTATTTTATGTATAATATTCAATAAATACGAGATGGGTAAATAAATAAATAAATATAATAAACTATGAAACTTTTTAAAGAAAAAATCGAACTATCAAAAATCTTTTCAAAAAAATTCTTTTCCCCTTTCTTTTCAATAAAAATAAAAAAAATTCTTTAAAAAATATTTTTTTTTTCTGTTTTCCTCTTTTTCGGAGTAAAAAAGACTTTTTCGAATTTTTTATTTCTTTTCTTATTTTTCTTTATTCTTCAAAAAAAGTGAAAAATTTCAAAAACACACTAACTAACGAGCTGGAGATATCCCTGACACTTACACATTCACACAAGACTAGTGAAGTTCAAGAACACTTGGTTTTATGAGGTTTTGAGATTTAGAGTTAACCGGCTTAGTCATTAGAGGTTTTGACTTAATTATTCACATTTCTCTAATTTGAAAGATGTGTGTGCTATATTGCATACTTAGTCTCTACCTTAAGAATATGATCAACACCTCACATACATGACTGCAGTTATCACGAGATGAGTTGAAATTTCACTTGAGGAACTGGGATGAGGGATTTGAGTTTGGACCTAGTTTTATGATGCTCGAGGATGGGATAAAATCGATGAAGGCTTCATGAAACCCGAGGGTCAGAACCTTTAGCCAATTTGTGAACATGTTTCTTATACTATTGTCTTGATATTGACCTATGTGCCAGGGTGTGATTAAATCTAAAATTTGTTGATTAGTGTGCGCCAACTTGATAAAAGCAGTGGAGCTAGCCAAAATTCAAAAAAAGTGAGAAAAAAGCTCTACACTACAAAGTCAAATACAAAGAGCTTCCACCAAAGGTGAGCGCTGCCAACCATTTCGAAGTGTCCCCTTGGACCAAAGCTATTAGGATCAGGAGTCGGGCTAGCACCCAAAAAGGGCTCTGCATTGTAAATGCTACAAGTCTGGATGTAAAAAGTATATTAGATACTAAAAAAAGGCACACCCCGGTGTACTCCCAGTAAAACAAGTGCAGGCGACTCCAACTTCTCTTGATGGACGCACTGATTAACACCGAAAAAATAAACGTGTTGAGTTAATAAGGCACTCGAGAGGATCCTTGTTCCAATGAGAGGGAGACAAGAAATTACACAAACCTATACCCTCCATCAACTTGACTTCCATCTTCACTTTTAAGTCTGACAACTAAAGAGACGGTGGATTCAATGTAAGAAATGATTTCTTCCCTAGTCTTGAGGATTGGGTTCTTAGGAGAGTCTCTTGGACAGGAACTTTGGGTGACGTTGCGACTCTACTCTTGTAACTGCAGTCCGCACTTAATGTCATATCCTTATTATATATGTATAGTTAGAGAGAGAGTCTTATGATTAGGGAAATTAGATACATTTTGCCTAGAGCTTGGTTCAGGTTAGAATTTTAAGATCTCTGAAATCGAGAGTTCTTGAATGGATCAAGTCTTCTATGCACATGCACAGTCAGGGGTTTATCCAACTTATTCATTCTTTATTTGCTCGAGGACTAGCAAAGTTTAAGTATGAGGGGGGGAGATGAATCTGCGATTCATCATCTCAATATATTAATCTTAGCAAAATCCCTGATCGCGCATCATCTCAATATATTAATCTTAGCAAAATCCCTGAGCCAAATCTCAAATAAATATCCTTAAAATCAATAAATCAATAAATGATTCTTGTAAATAAAATACATTAATTATTGTATATTTTATTGTACCAAATAAATTAATAATAAAAAAGCTGTAAAATAAAGGAATTATTCATATGTAAATAGCCAAAAATTCATGTATTTTTAATAATTCCATATCAACTCCTTTTCGGTTAATTCTTTTTCTAACTTTATATAAAAAATAAAAAAATATAAAATAAATTCCACCGTCAATAATACTCCTAGATTTCAAACAGAAAAAGGCCGTAAAGTTTAACTTCCCGGCCACATTCTCGCTCCGTATGAAGTCCAAATTCACCAAACTCACTTTTCAAGTTTAAGTTATAAAATTATCTATCCAATGAAAGTGGTTCGTTAAAATCGGAGCTCATTTATACATTGTATATATTGTAAATATTTTTTCTTTCTTCCTTTTTCTTTGCTTCTTCTTGATTGCTATAAATCCAAAAAAATCATGTTTATGTTTTATTTCTAGTATTTTATTTTATTTTATTTTCATTTTGTAAATATCTTTTATTAAAAAAAGTAAAATTAGAAAAGCCAAAAAATCGTGTACATATTGTTTGTTTTATTTCGTTGACTTAATTTCGTAATTTCTCCATTCTCTTTTATTTTCTTGTTAATTTTTATTTGCTCTTTTTAGTAGCCTACTTTTATTTTATTTTATTATTTCTCTTTTACCAATTCTCTACACGACTTACATCCTTCTCCATTTCCCCCACTCCTTTTCTAACTCCCCCTTCTTCTTCCTTTATTCTCTTCACATCCCCTCATTTTTTTATCCGCGATTCTTAGAGAGAAGGAGAGAGCTCATCAAAGTAGATCGATGACATTATTCTACCACGATACGAAGCGACGACCTCCTTGAGGCGAGATCCACGACGACCACCTCCCCGCGTAGCGAACTTCCCATCACGCTCGCCTAACTTCGAAGGATTCTGCCATCCTTCTCGAGGGTACGACAGGAGTGCAACGTAGCTGCTCCGCTTCCGGCGAAACCACCACAGGTAAGTATCCCTCTTCTTTTCATCAATTTTTTTACACACATATCTTCTTTCTTCTCTTCTCTTGTTTTTTCTCCTTACTGTTCTTCCTCTGCTATTTTTTGTTCGTCCCATATCCTTGATCTTCTTATCAGTGCCGCTTCACTACATCTCTGAGCATTCTGCCGTCTGCAACCACGACCACTGCCGTCACCCTCGACAGTGTGCCGTCCCTCCAGCCCTCCACCTCCAGCAGTCACATCTGTCCTCCCATGTGCGTCCGTCCTGCAGGCCCACTCACAGCCACGCCGCCGCGTGGTCCCCCCGGTTGCGCTCCTCCAGCTGCCCACAAACGACCACGCTCACCAATCGCGTCCACACGCGCCCCCCGTGCCTGTAGCCGCGCCCCAGCCGCATCAACCTCTATGCCAGCCACAACATATGCGCGCTCCAGCAACCCTTCCCTCCCCGCGCAACCCGCGCGTGGCCTCCTGCAAATGCCCTTCCAGCTCCAACGGCTACCACGCTCAATGTCGCACATCCAGAGGCCCCTCTCCTCCATCGCGCGACCCCCCTGTGCAGTGGTGTGCCATCACGGGTGCAGCGCCCTCGTCCGCCTCGCGCAGCAGTCCCGTGTGGACACGTCGAGCCGCCGCCGCAGATTAGGGATGAGAATTGGGCAGGGCCGGCCCAGCCCGGCCCGAAGCCCAGCCCGCATAGCCCGGCCCAGCCCGGGCCCGAATTATTTATGGGCCTGGTTTGGGCCAAAGATGTAGGCCCATTTAATAATTGGGCCGGGCTCGGGCTCGGGCTTAGCCTGGCTCAGCCCGTTAGGCCCGATAGCCCAGCCCGCCTTGAAGCCCAAAATTAGGCCCGTTAGGCCCAATAGCCTGGCCCGCATAGAGCCCATATGTGTCTAGACTTTGGTCTCTCACTTTGATATATTCTTCTGGATTAAATGAGGGAGTTGACAACGTTGACAGATTAATCCACTTGAGGTACATTTTCAATCTGTTTGTTTACTATTATTTGCATATGTTTCTATAATATCCGTGCTAAACAGTAGGATAACTAAATAATAAAGACCTAAATAACTTATAAATACTTCATAACGAAGATTACAATCAAAATAACCAAATGAGGGTGCGCCAAGTTTACGGGCCCACCAAGTCTAGACTCATAAGTTTTGGGCCGGTCCAAGCCCAATTGATTTTTGAGACATTATGGGCTGGCCCGGCCCAGGCCCGACCCATAATAATTGGGCTGGGCTTGGGCTTGGGCCTGTGCCTTCAAAAAAAAATTTAGTGGGCCTAGGCTCGGCCCAAAGCCCACAAACATAAATGGGCCTAGGACCCGTAGGGCCCGGCCCAGGCCCAACCCATGCTCATCCCTACCGCAAATCCCCCTTGCACTGCCGCACTCTGTCGCGCGTGGCCGCTGTAGTTGGTGCGCCGCTCCACACGCTCCTCCAACGACGCCGCACATCGCCTGTAGTGGGTTTCATTCCTTGGAACCCACGAAAAGGAAAGGAAGGCAACATGGTCTTTCTTATTTGGGTAAATTTTAGAATCTTCCCCCACAGTATTGGTAATTAAAGAAATACCCTTAGGCATAACTTTATTTCATTGTATTTTTCTTCCAATTTTGCAAAGAGATCCCTATGATTGTGATTTAATTTGGACATCCATTTAGCATCTATTTGAATTGTAAAAATGGATTGTTGTTCTCTAATTAATTCTATAGGTCGTGGATATTTATTTATAATTTTGTGACTTTGTGTTGATTTATTAAAATTTGGAGATCAAAATTCATTGAAATTTTATCCATTTGTGCTCTGAAATTAATATTGAGTCATCTTTTGCTCCAAAAAAAATTTAAAAATGAGAGAATGCGTCTAATTGTGTTTTAATTTCTGTCAAAATATCATTTAAAATGTACACGTATTGTGCCTAAAATAAATTATTGAATGATTTTTGTAATTGATTTTTAATTTAGTCCGCACATAATTTTTCCGCAAACTCAAGTCTCCTAGATTGCATTTAAAAATACCTTTTTGAGATAATTTTAGTTTGGCGTGAATTTACGTTGTGGATTTATTACGAATTAAATTCACAGAGTCACTCTGTTTCACTTAAAAAATCATAAAAAAATCATAAATTGTTCGAAAATTCCAACAGTGTAGCTTCTTTCATCATGTTTAACTTATTGTAAAAATTTCATTAATTTTGCATTCTCTTTGCACGAAAAATTGCATTAAAACCCTTAAAATGTTTGTATTTTTCATTGTTGCATTTTAAACCCAAAAATTCCAAAAAAATACATTTTGCATTCATCACTAGATTAGGTTTCTAAAAAAAATATAACATTGCCTAATTGGAATAATTTATCATTAAAATTTAATTGGGCTAAATTGCTTGATTTCTTAAGAAACTAGTTCAATCGCATATTCGCATCTTCATTTATATTGTATAAAAAATATGAAAAAAGTCTTCTCTAAAAATCGTGCATTAATTATTCTAATTTGACCCTTAGGTTGTTGCTTTGCCTCCTTGAGTCGAACCTGGAACTTGTCCAGGCTAAAAAAACATAAAACCACATTTGCTTGCTTGATAAATAATTCATTTGTATGGTTATTTTTGATTGATCCCGATTGCCCGACTACAACAATTCGACACAATTATCAAAGGCCCCTTCAAGATTAATCAACATGGTATCGGAGCGTTTCGATTTTGGCTTCATCTTGGAGAAAAGATTATATTTCCAAGTTCGATTTTTTTGATTGGTTTCATATTCTTTGGAGTTTATGATTTGTTTATGTGGCATGCACATCAACAATGCTACACGATATGGGTTCTCGAGCCCGCAGAGAAGAAAATTTTCCCCAAGGTTTATTCTGCGCATATGCACAAGGTTTGATGAGAATGTAATCGTCGAGTTTGAGAAGTAGCTAAAGTTCGTGATAGAGCCCTAATTCTGGTTTGCATCAACATGCAAACAACCAAAGGGTTCCGTCGTCATCGAGTCAACTGTTTTCATGGAGGTTCAACCATCTTTGGTTCTTTTACCAGTACCTCCGGACGATGGGTTCTCGTCATGATCAAAATTACGCGGTCGCGATGCACCGATGGTAGGAACCGCGAGACCGAGATGCTCGAAGAAGGGACATTGATGTTTGACGGTGGAGCTGTGCATACACGACTCGTCTCCTAGGCACGTGGTCCATGGCTGCCCATAACTCTTACCCAAGCAGGATTCCGGGCACGATTCATCGCTGCTCATAACTCTTACCCAAATGGGATTCACAAACGTGCGACCTCTAGGCGATCCCAGTATGCCTGTGCCTGAAAATGTCCTAACAACATCATCGAGGGCTCCAACACCATCCTCTTTTTCTCACGTGGGCCCTAACGAGGTGCCTCTTTGTGCTGTTTACCCTAACAACTATCTTTAGAGCGCCACTTTAATCTCGTGGTGCCACCTTGTGTGTCAAGCATCACCCTCCTCCGTGCACGAGATCTCTCCCACACAGGTGATGGCGGCGACAATCTCCTCTCCTACACCGATGATGACAACAATGATCTCCTCCTATTCTAAGTGGCGTACGATATGAGATGGGTTTCCCATTAGGAACCCTGAATAGCGGCAACATCGGAGGGCTGGCGTCCTATTTTTCTTTCTTTAAAACATTTGTAATGGCCCAAGATGAGCCTTGTTTAGAAAACAAAACAAAAATAAAGAGGCCTATGGAAGAAAAAGGGGGGGGGGATCAACAAAAAAATTAAAAAAAGGAAGGGGGCTGAAAAATAGTAGTACAGAAAAAGAGAGAGAAAAAAGAAAACGATTTAAAAAGAAGAGATGTTTTTGTCTTCAACCCCTCTTTCATTTGTTCTTCCAACTTAGTTGACTAGCATGTTATTTCTGATAAGCATGGAAGAAAGGGGGAGTATTAAGTAGAGGTTTCAGAATCTATGATTGTTTGATGCATTCTACATTATAGCAACCTATCTTTTTCTTAGAGCTCTCCACAGATAGACTCATTGCAGGCTCCATCCTTAAGTGACCACTAACTCTAATACGAGATCATTCTGAGGTTCCTTTGAGAGAGAACTAGCATCTACATATAGATATTTCCATGCCTTTCTTTGTTTGGACCTTTAAATGGAGTATTATTCAGTCCTCCCCATGTTACAGATCAGAGTACTCCATGAAGGAGACTTAATTTCGTACCAATGACTCTGATTGATGCAAATACATAGCACATGAGCCAGTTTTTGGCTCGTATTTCTCTACAGCTCATCATTCACACTCCAGCCCTCTAGTTCCTCCTCACTAGCATGACATGAGAAGCAACATCCTCATGACATGGGAACACATCAAAAATCTACCGAACTCGGAAGTTTAGGAGGCCTGTAACCTACCCATGGAAACTCACATGCATAGTGCTCTAAACCTGGTGGTGGACCTGACCCCCAGCCAAAATGAAAAGTCTTTGGCAACACCTGATAAACTGGATGCAAGAAGCAAAGGTATGACAAACTCTACTTTAAAGTCAAGCTAAGTTGCTGCGAAATTTTTTACATCACCTATGGCTGCACATAGAACTAGAAATCTCTTAGATCTTTTGCAATTTGAGTTCCAAAACTCTATGGAAAAAATAGGTTTATTACTGAACTCTGTAAAGAAAAAAAATCTTTACATAAATCAATCACAAGGTTTTGGGGTAAACCTTCACTACAATTATAGGTGATACAGCGTGTGATTACTTTAAAAGAAATATGGATTTCACTGTGCTCACTTGGAATATTAGGGGCTTGGGTGGTCCTAGGAAGTTGGGACGACTTCAAAACCTAGTGGCAAAACACAACATTCACGTATTATGTCTACAGGAAACAAAAACAAATTCAACCCCAAACCTTTTACCAAACTCATCCATTGAAAGGTTTACCTGGCATGTAAACACCCTTGGCAAAACCTGCGGAATTCTGACAGGATGGAATTGTGATAGGGTCTCTTTGGTAAACCAAATAGACTACCCATACTTCAGTCTATTTGAATTTAGATTGCTACATAACAACTTGCAGTGTTGTGTCCTAAATATTTATGGACTGCCGAGAGATGAACGGAAGGCTAAAATTTTGGATTCACTCCGATCATTAACATTCCCGGGTATTCCATCCATTTTGGTGGGAGACTTTAACTTGATTAGAATTATAACAGACCGCTTATCAAACAAACCATTAAAATCTTACGACAAGAGGTTTGATTCGTGGATAAACTCCTCAAACCTTATTGAACAAAAAGAGAGAGGGACGGCTTTCACCTGGTCGGGATCTTCTGATTGCGAATCATGGGCCATTCTTGATCGTATCCTGGTCGATCTAAATTTCCAAAACGCTTTCCCTCGCGCTCACATAAAGAGGTTACCAAAAACGTTCTCGGATCACAATCCTTTACTATTACAAGGGGGCTCATTTAAATTGAGCAATCGTATATTTAGAGTTGAAAACTTCTGGCTAGAAAAGGAATCATTTATGCCCATGGTCTCGGATTCTTGGTCTGACAGGATTATCTATGACAATCCTTTTCATAGATGGGCAGTTAAGGTGAAACGTTTACGTGCTGATATAAAGCATTGGAGTAAGCAACAAATCCGTGATATTAATAGGAAAATAGCCAAAATTGAGGATGACATACGAACAACAGAAGCTTTATTCAAGTCGGGAGAAAGGGCGATAGGTGAAAATTTGAAAGTCATGTACGGTAGGCTACAATCTCCAAGAAATGATGAGAGAATCATTTGGGAGCAGCGGGCAAAGATAAACTACATAAGAAAAGGAAATGAGAATATCAAGTTCCTGAAAATTATGGCGTCGACTAAGTCCTCCCGAAACCTATTCACGGGTTTGAAAAACGAAAATGGGGAAGTTGTTTATGGTAGAGACGTAATCACCAAGGTCATTGTAGATTTCTACACTGACCTATACAATGATGACGAAGGTGAGGTGAGTAGGGGATCTTTGTTGGAAATACCGGCGGATCTAGTGATCAAAATAGATGATCCAACAGTTTTTACTGAACCAATAAGACTAGCGGAAATACAAGACACGATTAGAACCTTCAAAAACAATAAAGCTCCGGGACCTGATGGACTCACAATTGAGTTTGTAAAGAAATGCTGGCCTTTGCTGAAAGATGATTTCATGGACATGGTATCAAATCTACACAGTGAGGGTTTTACGAGCTCAAATTTGAGACATTTAAACAACACCCTGGTATCACTAATCTATAAGAAGGGTGGGGTGGAAAACATTGAAAACTATACCAATTAGCTTGATAAATCTTCCAATACGCATAATCTCGAAAGCCATCGCAAATAGATGGGCGACTTTTCTAGCAAGCAACATTCCACCATCTCAATGCGCCTTTTTGAAGAAAAGATCAGCGGCGGATGCCTTCCTTGTTACATCCTCTATTGTGCACGACTAGACTAGACTGGGGTCTATGGCTATTGTATTAAAAATCGACTTCCGAAAAGCGTTTGATACTCTAAAATGGCCATTCATCCTGGGGGCTTTGCGGGTGGCAAACTATCCACCCATATTTATCAATTGGATTACCGCCCTTCTAAAAACCACAGGAGTCTCCTTTAAAATCAATGGATCTTCCTCGGGATTCATACATCCGAGGCGTGGAGTAAGACAGGGAGATCCACTCTCACCTTTCCTTTTCATACATTCAATGTCAATTCTTGATGCGATGCTATTCAAATTAGCAAAGGCGGGGAAGTTTACTGGTTTCCTGAAAGAGGGAATACAAACTCAGATCACAAATATTCAGTTTGCTGATGATCTCCTCTTTTTCCTGGAATATAGAGATGAAGATCTCAAAAATGTTATCACAACCTTAAAAATCTTTGGCAAAATGTCGGGTCTCCGCATCAATGAGAAAAAAAGTACCTTCTATGGGCTAAACCTGTCAGGAGAGGAAATTGCTAAGGTCAAAAGAATACTAAATTGGTCTGAAGGGTCTTTCCCTATTGATTATCTTGGATTCACCATCCCAAAAGTTAGGAGGCTGACGAAAGATTGGTCAACTACCATTGACAAATTTGCAGCTAAGCTTCAGGGGTGGAAATAAAAAATCCTTTCCCTTCCGGCTAGAATTAATTTGCTTAATTCAGCCCTAACACCAACAATCATACATGAGATGTCATGTCTTAAGATGCCGACTGGTATTGTTAAAAAAATTGACAAACTTAGGCGTAACTTCCTCTGGGGGGGCCGTGAAAATCTTAAAACCTTTGCTAAAGTGGCCTGGTCAAAAGTGACTCGGCCAAAGTCAAACGACGGTTGGGGGATTATTAATCTTTGCTCTTTCAATGATGCTCTCTTAACAAAATCGGCAATTCGCATTGCAGATTTCGTAAGACCATGGGTTTCGAGTGTGATTAGTGCAACTCACTTCAGGGGTGGTCCTATCACACTTTCTTCAGGCCCTAAGCGTACCCACTCATATGTCTGGAAATCACATATTAAGGGGTTCATATCTCTTCTACCTGTACTCAAGAAGAAACTTGGAGATGGCCTTCACTCTTCACTTTGGAAGGACCAACTATGTGGTTTTCCTTCGCTTGAACAATCCTTCCCCCTCTTGGTACCATATGTTAAAAAACGTTTCATATCGGTACATAGAGGTCTAAAATCTTGGCAGGTTAGATTCAACTGGTTTAAATCGTTATAAAACCAACTACCTTTAGCCCTGTCGACAGAGGGAGATAGATTAAGAATTGCGTTGAACAATATCTTCGAGGGTTTACACAGGGATGACGCTGACACAACAATATTTCCTATCACCTCAATCAACAAAAGGGACTCAACAACGAAACAATTATACTACCTACTTACAGATGGGGGTAGCAGATCCATAGTCTACGAAAAATTTAGAAAGTGGCAACTGGAACCAAGAGCTTACTACTTCATATGGTTGTTGGCGCACAATAAAATTACAACACAAGATTATTTCGAAAAATTGAGAATTCCATGGGTGAACAGATGCTATCTTTGCAATCATGATCTGGAAAACTACAAACAACTTTTCGATGACTGTCAAATAACTAGAGATATCTTTCATTTATGCTGTCTTGAATCAAAGTTCCAGGATCTGTTAAACATGCTTAATGTGAACTCCACCACTACTTTGAGAGAGAAAGATTGGAGACTACTATGCTTTAAAATCACTATTTGGTGGCTACTTTGGAAGAGTCGATGTCGACTCATCTTTGACGGCATACCTCTCGTCAAACGGAAAATTATTTTGGAAGCAATCATCATTTGCGAAACTAGATTGGGTACGAGGGACGGAGATATATGGAACAATCTAACGGTGTCTAGATAAGAGCATCACTAAATTTTACTTTGAAACTATTATCTTTTTCTTTCTTAATATCTGTTAACAGGAGATCGCCTTATGAACTAACTCTATGCAACTTTGTGCCTAACTTTGGTTCATCCAGCCAAGGAAAGCCCCGGGGTGACCATAGGAACCCGATCTTCGAAGCGTACCTAGGGGGAGATCGAAATATCTACGACCTGGTGCCATCCTTCAAGACGTGCAACGCTCTGATGGTGATGATGGTCCAAGTATATTTTGGGTGACTTAGCCTTGTTGAAGTACATGGACGTTTAATTACTTTTGGTCCTCTGACAAATTCTCCTGGATGTAATTTTTGACAACGGGGGGACTGTTTACACCCGTTTTTGGTTGTTCTGTATTAAACCCTATAACTGCTTTCGCTATTACGATGAATGACTATGAACCGTTTTATCTTAAAAAAAATCCTCAACGACATGTATTCAGTATGTGGATGAGTGGCTTCTTTATATTTTTTTAAAGTCAGAAGAGGGGGAAACACACATTGGTGTCCACCCCAATTAAATTATATGAACTTAGAGTAAAGCACTTACAACAACCAAGACTCAAGGAGAGTTTTGGCATGAAAATTACATTTTCCCCATAAAAACGACCTAATGCAAAAACCACCAATTCTTGCTGACCAGATCGCCCAGACCATAGACAGTAGAAAAAGCAACTCTGAACTTGGTCTGTCTTATTCAAAATTAGTGAATCCTAAAGACCTGATGATTCTGCATGTTTGGTCAAGGGATGCTTAGAGTGTGCCAAACTACCAAAATCTTCTTGCACTGGAAGAAAAGGTGATCGATATTATTCACATTGTCGTTAGATAGAGGGCAAAGGTGGGATGTCCCCGGGAATAGTCTGTAGCAATGGTCTCTGTTAAGGATACGCCCTCTGCATAAGAGCCAAAGAAAAACACCAACACAACTAGGAAGTTTGGGACTCCATATAAATCTACAATCACGAGCCAACGAGTCGTGGGAAGGTGGTGTTGGAATAGCTAATTCCCTATATGCCCGTTTGATAGAAAAGTCTCATGTTTTCCATGTCCAGTGATCTCTCCCACCCTCAGGACCATGGATGAGGGTGTGAGTCCAGGAGACAAACATTCATCCAGATGCTGATAAGTAAATTCCGCAGCAAAAGAGGGCATCCAAGTCAATTCTCCCAATAGTCAACAACATGCGCCTCCCTATTCGCCGCTATGGCGAAAAGCCTTGGGTATTTTTTTTGAAGCCAAAAAAGCCATGGGTATTGGAACGTCAAACATGCCACCATTGGTCCAATCATCTGTCCAGAAGGCGAAAACTGAGATCATCCCCAAGAATCGGTCTGAATAATAGAGGTAACTGGGGGATAAGACTCGATTCCCTTCCTGAAAGCTAACGAGTAGAAAGAAGATCGTGTGTGCACAACACCCCGAGCTCCAATCCCATAAATCTGCAATAAGTCTATAACGAATGTCTTCATTCCTTCCCCATAATGTAAAGATCCTTTTGAGTAGTAGCGGTCTATTCATTGTCTCCAAGCAAGCCACTCCAAGTCCCTTCTCACACTTGGATGAAGCCACTGTATCCCAGTTCACCAGAGGTATCCTAGATGCATTATGACCAGATGACCGGAAAAATCTTCGCATAATTGTATCCAATCTTTTTTGGATGCTGACCAGAAGAAGACGAGAGGACATGTAAAAACATGGATTGCTGTAAGATCTGCCTTTACAAGCACCAAACGACCTCTTAACAAAATAGCCGCCTTCCAACTTGACAGTTTCTTCTCCATCTTATCAATAATATGAAGCCAAACAATCTACCTAAGTTTTACATGTCAACGGAAGATCAAGGTATCTTATTGGTAGAGATCCTCATTCAGTCCCCAGTTCCTCCACACAGGCTACAGCTACATCTTCTGTAATGTCAAAGGGGACAACCATAGATTTAGTACTGTTCAGATTTAGCTCAGAAATCTCCCCAAAGATATCCAAGGCGAGTGCCATACCCTTAGCTTCTGTACGTTCTCCTTCAATGAACAGGATAGTGTCATCAACATACTGCAACAGGGGGATATTAATGTCACCATGAGTGTAACCTACCACCAAACCTTGCACAGAAACTTATTCCACCATGCTTGTCAAAACGTTAGCAATCACAAACAACATAGGGGTTAGGGGGCACCCTTGATGCACCCCCTCTCTGGGGTTGGAACCCCCATGAACGACCATTAACAATACCGAGTAGGATGCTGTAGTTACACATCTCTTCATCCATGATATCCAAACCGACGGAAAGCCTCTTCTTGCCAGAGCAACCCAAAGGAAACGCCAATCAACAGTGCCATAGGCTTTTGAGAAGTCTACCTTCAAGATCACTCCTTTGACCTTTCTTCTTTTCCACTCTGTAATAATTTCCGTGGCCATAGCCAAACTGTCACTGATTTGTCTGCTAGTGATGAAAGCTGATTGGATCGATGAGATGAGGCGGTCCATGACCACGTTAAGTCTGTTAGCCGAGAACTTTGCAATTACTAGGTAAATTGCATTTGAGAGAGCAATCGGTCTGAAATCCTCGACCCTCTCTGAGACATCTTTCTTGGGAAGACTAAGCAGGAGATCCTTGTTTACCCGTTCAAAATTTGTGTTGCCACTCATGAACTCCTCTGCCACCTCCAGAACATCACCACCAACTACTGTCCAAAACTCATGATAAAAGGACATCGGGAAACCGTCCAGGCCGAGTGCCCTGCCTGCATTTAGGTTCCAGACCGCCACTTTGAGCTCCTCCAAACATACACTATGTATAAGATGTCTAGCATGTTGATCGGACAATGGCTGTGCTCCTAAACCTACCCCCTCCATTGTCGAACTGTAGAATCCCTGAAGACGTCGTTAAAGTAATACACAATAGCGACTTCCATATCTCAACCCCCTTCAATGTACCTCCCATTTACCACCATCGACTGAATGTGATTGTGCCTTCTCCTACCACTAGCAACTTTGTGTAAATACTTTAACCACCTCCATTGCCAAACTGTAGATTCTCTAGAGAAGTCCCTATAGTAATATGCAATAGCAACTCCCATATGTCGATCTCCTTCAACACACCTCCCATCTACCACCACCATCTGAATGTGATTGTTCCTTCTCCTACCACTAGCAACACTTTGATTGTGCCTTCTTTATATTTGTCAAAGATGAGCATTACATGTTCCAGCTTGATGGGATGTGTTGAAGAATGTCTTTGGGGGAGTGTTGGAAAATGTGATGCATAACGTGAAGTCCATCTAAGCATCATTGGTTGCACTGTGTTGTCAGAGGGATTGTAAAAAGAGGTGTGAAAGGGATGTAAACTTCCTTTTTAATAAAACTTGGATGACATCCCATGCTGAATGAACATCTTTTCGCTTCTACAAAATACTCATTTGAGCTCAAATGATGTCGAACCTTGAACTCACTGTTGAGCTTGGATCGAGACTTTTGGCATGATAAATGCTCCTATTCTTGCCCATGTCAATGGTCATATAGGCATCGTCATATTGTGTGTGTGTTTGTTGTTGGTGAGATACTTTATGTTTGGGTAGTTATATTTTAGGAATTTGAGAAGATATATGCTGCGATTGAAGTTGAGTTCAGATTTGCGAGTTCATATATTGTGAATGAAATTCATTCTGCATCACACTACTGAAGTTCCTGAAAGAGAGTTGCAACTCTTGGTCATCTTGGGTGCATTTCTTGGAATAAAATTTTCGGCTAGCTTGAGTCCTTTAGCAAATTACTTGTATTTGATCATGTTTCTTTCTTATTCATAGAAATAGTGATTTACATCGCATTTATTTACCTGTTCATCTGCCCTTATATTGCAGTATGATGCATTTAGTATCGGTTTCATAACTACTGAAGACTTCACAAATGCGGATATTTTGGAAGCTACTTATCCATCTGTTGCAAAGCGACTGCACAACGATTGGATTGCCGATCCAGCCATACCCATCGTCACTGGTTTCCTCGGAAAGGTTCCTCATGATAATCTTGCAGATTTTAACTAAGTACTTATATACACGCAACCAACTTCAGGCAGTTGTGTGTTAATGCTACTACAGGGTTGGAAATCTTGTGCCATTACTACTTTGGGAAGGGGTGGCAGTGACCTTACAGCGACTACAATCGGGAAGGCCTTGAGATTGAGAGAAATTCAGGTTTTTTTCCATATCTAACATTAAGCTAATATTTTCATTGCCTCTGCTGAAACAATTCAGGGAATATTGATTTTCTAATTGTCGAATCTTAAATTGTATCTCATATTAGTTAGCTTTAGATGTTTAGTGGTTCCCAACTTGGGGAATTCCCTTTGACTCCTGAACAGGTTGGTCATTGGCTATTGACTCAAAAGAATAGGTTGGTCATTGGCTATCCTATATCCCTGCGGTTCACATATTGCCGGACTCATTTTTGCTATAATGTAGTGTACCTTGAGAGGATGTTTTCTCTTGATCTTTTTTAGTGAATTCTACATCAAATCACTGTTTCATTTTACTACTTTTTTCCATTTTCTTTACAAAAGACCTCCATTCTCATTATTCATTTAGAATTTGATTTTACTTATTTCTTTCTACTCATGGGATCCTATTTTTGATGTTCTTTTTTTGTCAATTTTTATAAAGATTTTCAAGTATAACCGACTATCCTGCTTTCACAGGTTTGGAAGGATGTTGATGGAGTTTTGACATGTGATCCGCGAATATGTCCACAAGCAAGCCCCGTGCCACATTTAACATTTGATGAGGCAGCTGAGCTAGCCTATTTTGGTGCCCAGGTTTGGTTACAACCATCTTTTAGAATACAGAAACCTCATGTTGGGAAACAAGAGATCCTCTGTCGATTCCTTGCCATATTTTTCGCTCATTTTCATGAGTGCAAATGTGGTTCTTGTAGTTTTATTTTCCAAGTATGTTGATATACCGATGTCTCATAATATGGACATGCAGGACTCTAGACTATTTATCACCCACTAGCATTATTTTTTCCAATAAAGTTACATGTTACATGTTTGAATCCTGATCCTTTGAATGGTAGGACTCTCAACTAGAACATTTAAGGGGGCTCCTAATAAACGATCTTCAATATCTTTTAGTGTGATCAAATCGAGATAACCTGTCAAATGACTTTAGAAGTGGCTTCATTGAAGATCCTTCTTGGACACCGTTGAATCTAATTCCATTCTTGTCCAGGATCGTCAAATTCTGGCAGGACCACAATATTGAATAGTGTTAGAAAAGCGGAAACGTAACATGGAAAAAGATAAATAACAAAAATAAGAACGCGGGATTTAACGTGGAACCCTACTCCGTGAGGAGCGGGATGAAACCACGGGAGAAGCCCTCAAAGGGGCGGATACTTCATTCCTTTTTCTCATATGTTACAGGAGGCCTGAGGCTCCTTATATAGCCTCTCCAGAGCCTCCAAGTCCCACCACTGGACGATGTGGGACTAAACACTGGATGGGGTAAATGGATCTTCTCCAGGATCCATTTACCCTGCTACAACATAATGGGCACATACAACTTATGCTCCAACACTCCCCCTCAAGCTGGAGCATGCAATGCTCAGCTTGGACAAACATAAAGAGACTCAACTCAACGCTACAAGACACTACGAACAATATCAACCCAACGCACACATTGCTGTAGTCGAGGACGTTGCTTCTCATGCCGTGCAGGTGAGGAGGACGAACGGGCTGGAATGTGAGTCGACTGAAGACTCGTAATATGACCATCGAGTCTGAACTGCGCCTGAAGTCTCCTCGTTGGAAAACTGGGTCTCTCCCATCTTGCTCAGAGAATGGTACACTGCTCTGGTGTACCTATGATACCACATGAAAACCCTTGCCCTCAAGGGAATGGTCCTCTGCTCTGGAGTCCCTATGGCTCACATGAAAACTCTGGCCGAACAACAACAAGAATGATGGGGACCTCGAACTGATGATGGCAACTTATGCTCATCTGGAAATGACCGCACACTCGTGCGTGTCTGAAACTGGAGTCTCTCTCTGGAGATCTCGAAATTGGGCCTCTCATCTTGGAGTGCCTCGAACTTGGACTCTGACCAATTTGTTGAGTCTAAACATCTGCGCATCACACATGTGGACTCGGAATCTGAACTTCGAGTCCGAATTTTTCGCATGGATAATCTTCATCTGAAAACTGTCTTTGTAGAGTCTGAAATTGACTGGGCATTTGAAATCTGTCTCTGAACCGGAACTGCAACTGGAATCTGAATCGTCAGAGTGATGATGCCGAATAACTCTACATATACTCCCCCTTTCTCCCATACTTGTCGGAAAACATGGACGTCGACCAAGTTGGGAGAAGACGGCAATAATGGGGAGAAAACATACTCAAAGCGATTCTTGCGGCTTTTCATTTTTTTTTAAATAAGCCGTTATCTTTTTTTTTGTAAGCCGTTCCTTCTTTTTTTTTCCGGCTTTTGCATCACACAAATTTTTTTAAACTGCATACGGCTCTTCTTTGTATGCGACTTTTTTTTCAAAGATTTTTTTACCATGCGTACAGCTTTTTCTTGTACGCGGCCTTTTTTTTCCGTGGCCCACTTGGGCCCAGCTCATTCTCCCATTTTTTTTCTTCTCTGCCGCGACCCACTTGGGCTTCCCTCCTCTCCTTTATATTATTATTATTATTATTATTTTTACAGCATCAGCCCACATGGGCTCTTTCTCTTTTCCTCTCTCAACAATTTTTTTTTTAAAATAAATGGGGCCCTGCGCTTATATTAGGGTTCCGTATGGGAACCCTCTTTCTAGCGAACCGCCGCCCCCCTTCGAATGGGTTTGAAGCCTCTTCATGCCGCCGCCGAGATTGCTTCGGAGAGATTGGGGAAGGCCGCCATTTATCGTAGGAGAGAAGCGCGCGGGAGTCCTGGCAGGGAGATGCATCGCCAGCGATCGGGGGTACGCCGCGCAGGGGGTTTACAGGGGCATCACACGAAGAACAAGCCGGTGGAGATGCCGCCTCCACGGGATGATGCCCCCGGTAGGCTGTCTGTATTCACATGCTTCTGATGAGAGCGTGGAGCATCGCGCCAAGGGGCTCGCGAGGGGTCGGAGAGCGAGGGCGCAGTGCCGCCTGGATCTTGATGCGGTGAAGGAGGGAGCCCCGCCGCCCCTTGAACAGGAGCGGGAGCTCCGCCTGGAGAGGTCGCTGGAAGGTGATGCACCGCCTGCGCAGCATCTGTGGATTGGGGCCACCAGCGCACGCGGAAAGGGGCCCGGGAGGGGTCGCTCGGTCTGCGGACCGCCAGGGGCGCCATGGTGGCCTTGCTGTGCCTGGAGAGGTCTCGCACGGGGGGATCTGAGGATGCCGCGAGCCTCGGGTTCTGCACGACCTGGCAGAGGGTCTGCATCGCCGCCCTAGAGCTCGCGGCCTGGAACTTCGGGTTTCCGTGGTTGTGCGGCTGGCGCTGATGATGGTGCCGCGAGGTTAGGGCTGGAGCTTGGCGACACCTTAGGGCACAAATCGGAGGAAGAGGGTGCCGCCACATGCTCCTGGAACACCCCTGTCTGGGCAGTGCGCACAGCACAGATCTAGGGTTCGAAAGAACCCCAAAAAAAATCTCGAACAAAATATGAACAATAATCTTCAACATCAACCTCGAATCTCAAAAAATAAAAATTATGAAAACCTCGAGAATCGAACCCGCTCTGATACCATGTTAGAAAAGCGGAAACGTAACATGGAAAAAGATAAATAACAAAAATAAGAACGCGGGATTTAACGTGGAACCCTACTCCGTGAGGAGCGGGATGAAACCACGGGAGAAGCCCTCAAAGGGGCGGATACTTCATTCCTTTTTCTCATATGTTACAGGAGGCCTGGGGCTCCTTATATAGCCTCTCCAGAGCCTCCAAGTCCCACCACTGGACGATGTGGGACTAAACACTGGATGGGGTAAATGGATCTTCTCCAGGATCCATTTACCCTGCTACAACATAATGGGCGCATACAACTTATGCTCCAACAAATAGCCCTAGATAACCACTCCAGAGTTACGATGTGGAGAGAGGAAGGCAAGATTGGAAATGGTATTTTGTTGTTTTTTTAATAAATTGATGGGTGAAAACCCTTAGTATGTGGTCACCCATATTTTCTACTGATCAAAACTTTTATAAATAGAAAAATCAAGAACAAGATTACCAAGTAAATATACATTATTTAGTCCAAGGTGTCATTGAAAACAAATAAATGATATAAGATTGACTACCCGGAAATATTCAGTTATACATTTTCATTATTTTCAAGTTTGTAATAATCGGCCGACTGGTCGGCCTGATTAGTGTTGTCAAGGCGGTAACCGACTTTTGACTACGCCTAGTTTGCCAATATTCGACACTCCCAATCCTCCCCGACTAGTTGGCTGATTTTTAAATGTGATTTTTTCACAGTCTTCTTATATGTGGCTTTTCCGTTGTTTTCTTTCGATCATGTCTATGTATTGGTCAATACTGATCTTTGCATCATTTAACACAAATGTTAGAGATGTTTAAACCATTTCTAAACAGTTATTTTTTTGGAAAAATCATGCTATCATCTGCGAGAATGGGGCGGGGGGCATCATATGGTTAGGATTTAAGGCATATCGATAGTTTATACTATTAAGTTTTGTATTATTGTTAATGCTATTGGTCACTATAAAGATCTACATATAGCCGATTCATTTTTATATGAATTCATTCATTGGTAATGCTATTGATCAGTATATTTATGTTAATTATGTTTGTGGATGTTATTTTTTTAATTGGTATAACATTCTTGTTATGTTTTTATGAATATATTATAGTATTGAAATATCTAATCTATGCAAATATATAGATACAAATTGATTTATGTATCTAACATTATTAAAAAATTCAAAATCGACTAAAACCCGACTAAATCCGATTAGTCACTCGACTGCTGATTAATCCTTAGTTAGTGATCCGGTCGACCAAGTTTCGACTATCGACATCTGCAACCTTGATAATTTAGTGGAAAAATAGAATGTTATCTTGTTGAATGATGAGTTCCTAGGTCTCTATATATAATGAGAATATATGGTCATGGTACATCAGAGGAAAAGAAGCAACAAGATAACTCTGGAGGAGAAAAACTCGTATTATTAACATTTCCCCTCAAGCTAGAGCAATTATAACAAATATGCTCGACTTGCTACAACATATCTCACATCGATTATGGGCAAGAGGCATGGTCAATATGTCGACAATACGATATTTCGAAGTTACACTAGAGGTGCACAACAATTCCCTTTGTATCGAGTCCTAGGTGTAATAACAATCAACTTCCACATGCTTCATGTGCTCAAGAAACATGGGTTACTGGCTGTCTCATGGATGCTTTATTGCCACATTTAAGATCTATAATCCGAGTAGGATCAACTTGCAATTATTCAAGTAGTGATCGAATCCGTACTAACACTGTTGCAACATGAGCCATCACTCTGTGCTCTCGCTCTCTCTGCATTGAAGTGGAAAACAACTAGCTACTTGTTGCTCCTTGTTTCTCGTGGAGCAACATGGTTGTGCTATACCATAATTCATCTTTTCTATTCAGGTATTCAATGAAAAATGAAGGCTCACCAATTCCCTATAAATAAATATGTAGATAAAAATACTTTTTTTGAAAGAAGTACGCGGGTGGCCTCCCAAGTTGGGACCCACCTCTAAAAGAGCTTATATATTATAAATATAAAGGAAGAAAAGAGTACATGTTACAAAACCTAGGATCTACAAAGCGCTTTATAATGCCCGATTACATTCTCAGAATAAAAGCGTCCTCCCTTAAAAATATTGCTATTCTGCACGCATCAAATGGCTCACACCACAACGAAAGGAAGCATGCTATCCTCATGGTAGAACCCGCAGGTTGATCAGATGCCCCTCCAGAAGCTAGAAACTTCCCGAGTATCAAGCCAAGCGATGGACGCCCTGTCCCATACTTCGACCGAGGACGCACAAGAGAAGAACAACTGATCCATGTCCTCCACCGCTAAGCCGCACATTCCGCAGAGAATATCATCCACCCCCAACACATGACAACACCTCGCTTTCGTGAAAATCCTCCCAAGCATAAACAACCAAAGAAACACCTTCAGTCTCGCAGACACCTTGCTCCTCCAAATCGGTCCAATCTCCATCCTCCCATCCTCTTCCACATACCGAAGAAACTGTAAGCCCTCTTGACCGAGAATCTGCCGTCACCCCAGATGTAATGATTCCTGCCAACCGACGAACTTTCTCCTCGAGCCATCTTCGACTGCAACCTCAAGAAGTCCTCAACCCTCTGCTTCAATAAATCAGCCGAGAAGGTCGGAGACTAAACCCCCCCTTCCCACACATCACAAACAGCAACGGCCTTGTCCACCGCCATCTGAAGCAATCTGGGGAAACACTCATCCAAGGTCCCCTCCCCGTCCAATCGTTCAGCCAAAAACAGAAACCGTCATCATTCCCTAAGATAGGCCTCATCTGAATTGCGAGCTCGGGAACCACCTGCTTAACTCCCTTTTGCAAAGAAGATGGGAGGCGTCCCACCCCCACCTCCGACCCCATAGATACCTGGTAAAGATTCCTCAACAGTCTGCACATCAGATCCTCCGACTCCCCCCAAATACGCATCACCCACTTCGTCATGAATGCTTTGTTCATCTCCCCCAACCTCCGAACTCCCAAGCCACCTTTCTTCTTCCGCGCTGTCATCTTCTTCCAATAGAACATATGCACACCTCCCCTATGTTGCCTGCCATCAGACCAGAAAAATCTTCTCATCAAACATTCAATCTTCGAGCGCATCCTGTTAGAGTATTTGGAGAAGTCTCCTCGTCAGAGAACTGGGTCTCTCCCATCTGACTCTGGAGTATAGTACCATTCTTTGAGCCAGATGGGAGAGACCTATTTCTCCGACGAGGAGACTTCTCCAAATACTCTAACACCCCCCTAAAGCTGGAGCATGCAATGCTCAGCTTGGACAAACAAAAAGAACTCAACTCATAATACATGACACTCCAGAGTACATTACCATTCTCTGAGCCAGATGGGAGCTGGAGGGTCGACTACCTCCTCCCTTGCCACGGGTACCACGCCTACGGTACTGTAGAACTCCTTTTATCATGAGATGCGACCATAGACGAGGAGGTCAGTAATTGCTGTGTAGCACCACCATATGCTAAAGAGAGCCTACTCAATCTGCAGTATGCCTCCTCCATTGGAGGTATAATGGCATCAGTAAGGATCTGTGATCGTGCTGCATCATATTCATGATCAAAAGCTGCTAGAAAGACTCTGGTCATCACCGAATCTTTGTGAGCCTAGAGCTGTTCATGCGAAGCAGTCAAGGAAATGAAACCATGAAGCTTCTCAAACATATCCCTGAGAGAAGTGTAAAGGGTATGAAGAGGACGTCCGTTCTGCTTAGATACGAAGATATCATTGCTGAAGTTACAGTATCTTCGACTCATTCTTCGCCTGCGAGTAAGTAGCGGTGAGGATGTACCACATCGCATTCATTGTGGGCTGACTTAGAATATTATTGGCTATCTCTACAGACATCCCATACAACCAGACACGTGCATATGCGTCATCTGCGTCCCACGAGGCATTAACATCAGTCTTGTCGATAGGCTTATCCTGTGTGAGAATGTGCTTCTTGCGATTGCATTAGGCTCGTGAATTACATAGATCATAATTCATAATTAGTCCCATCCATCTTGACAGTGGGGGTTGGACCTTTGAAGGCACCCAAGGATGGGATGTCGACTTTGGTGTCGACTATGTTGTTTACCATGATGACGACTGTGATAAAGACTGGGGTTGTAGACAAGAATAAACACTTCTACACAGGCATATTGTGAACCCTCGAGGATCCGGGTACCCGTTTACACACATTTCGCACTATTACATTCGCATGAGGTCGCACAAAGTATTACAAAAATAAGGAAAATTTTTCGCGCTGCTATATTTGCACATGGCATTCACATTAATTGAAATAAACCACAGAGATAAGAAGAAGAAGTGCCACCAACATTCATTCATTTCCATATAATATTACATGTAATAAAAGAATATTTTACATTGTATATGTAGATCCCAAAATATATAACTGAAGAGGAAGGAAGTGTGATACATCAAAAGATGAACCAAAAACTAAAACAAAAGAAAATCATACCGTCTAATAGATACACGATCACCAGGAACCATCAACCTGCTACTGTGCTGCAGGCTGCTTGCCTTCCAAAACATGCAAGGTAGAAGAGGAGTCACAATTGTGAATACTAATCCGCAGTTCATAATAGCAAGTAATTTATTATGTGCAAAAGGAGGCAAGTAGATAGGCATATAAGAATGAAAATCTACCACTAACTGCATAACGAAAGGTTTTTAACTACTTTTAAGGAATGCCCCAAGTTTTTATCCATTCTTATCATATGTCATATTCTTATTACATGGTTAATGTCATATACATAATTTTCTCCATTTTCCCATAGCCTTTCATATATATATATATAAAGAATTAATGATGCTCCAATTGTGATGTTATTTTCTAAATCAAAAAGATCATGATATAGATCTCGTTAATGGGCTTGATAAGGTGATGAGTGATTTGATTCTTAATTCTATTTAACTTTTTAAGAGTAGTGGATAGTCTGTGATCTTGGTCTGTGTATAACACCACACTATGACTCTAAGGCATGAGCGTGCCTTAGGGTTGAGGTGCCTCCGTAGGCATGCGATGTTGTATATTGCATCCTAACTAAGTTCCCAACACGTCCACTAACTTATAGGGATTTCAGATCCAACTTAATTGTAGTCAACTCCAACCAACTCAACTTTAATTGTAACTCCTCCAATACTTAACTGTAACTGTCTCAGATGTAACTCCAGATGACTTAGATGTAGACATGGATGATTTGGATGTAGAATCGCCAAGTCTGCTGGCGAAAGTAAACAAAACTTAAGCAGTGAGGTAGCCTACAAAAGGCTCTTCCATCTCGCCCTCTAGTTGGAAGTGCGGTCCAATAGAGGGAAAGGTCTACTCCAAAACTACGCCCAGAGACGGGTGAGAGAGACTCTCCGGAAAAGTCACTCTAGAAACTGACCCGACCGGTAACGGGCAAACGAGCTCGTACGAAAAACTGAAAATCGAGGATCCCCCGCATGGGTATCCTAAAACAGAGGGTCAACAGAACTGGTCTAAAGTCGGGATCCCAACGAGGCGTAAAAACACTGCGAGCTTGCGTAAAAACTGTGAAAAGACTGAATCCTAGACCCGCGCACTCGGCGGCCGCTGCCCTAACTGGGCTTCCTATCTCCCGCCTAGTTGAGAGTCACCGCGCTCTCGCACAGTCAAGTGTAAGGTTCACCATGACCGGTACTATTAATTATCAACAAACACTGATATACAATCTTACATATATACTGTTCAGAATCAGATGATGAGCATGCTTTATCCTTGAAGATGTATTCTATTCATTATGATTAACTCCTAATCTGATTATGAGAGAACACTCAAACACTAAGCACTATCACTTAACAAAAGTTTATTGAAGCACTAAGCCACACAATTTCGGCAAGGTCAGTTTATTGGAAGTATGGCTTTATTAAGTAGAAATGTATATATATAATCAATATAAAAGATCTTGGTTGACACTTTTCCCATTTAGTGGAAGAGGTACTGGTGCTAACTTAATGGCTCTCTCTCTAGTTATTGGATGTAAGTGCTAAAAGAAACATGAATTTTCATTATGGAGTGGATAAAGACAGGGTATGTCTACTCAAAAGATAGATTTTATTAAAGATATGTACAATTACTGCCTACAAATAAATTCCTGATCTATACTCTGTAATCAACAAAACTTAATGTGCTTGCCTTTAGTGTGATGGTAAATATCTAGACAGAGTAAGACAACGTATATTCCAATTTCAATTGATAGGTGTGAAGACTGACTGGTGCCTGTGGATGGCAAAGTCCTCATGTACATCCTCGTCTGCAAAGTCTACAAGGTTCTGCTCCCTGTCATAGTCTCCATCATCTGCTCCATGCTCATGTATCTCCTCAAGTGGATCGTCGAAATGAGGCTGTGTACCTCTACTGACTGTCGCTGGTCCTGGCGTGTGCCGTCGTGAGATGGACGACATGTGGAATCTGACAGCTCCTCAAATTTGAGCTCCATGTCTGTCTGTCTTTCAGCAATCTCTGTCTGTTGAGCCAAAATCTGATCCTGCTGATCTCTCATAGCAGCATACTGCTGCTGAAGATCGGTAAGAGTAGTCAGTATGCGTGCCAGCTGGTCAGTAGTCTCCTGGCCTGGTCGGGATGCCATGGCTCTGCATGGAAACCATTTTTAGTCATAAAAATGCCATTCATAGATACTTATCATAAATGCTTTTTCTATTCTTGGGATATAATATGAAATGGTGACATATGTGGTGATTGAATTTGAATGTCATATTTCCCTTCTCGGACTCACAACAAGTCGGAAGACTGTCACTATCCAGAAACTTAATGCGATTGGAATTGTAATTCTACGAATGTGCTTATTGGGGTACTACGACTCTGATACCAAATTGTGAACCCTCGAGGATCCGGATACCCATTTATACACATTTTGCATTATTACATTCGCATGAGGTCGCACAAAGTATTAAAAAAATAGGAAAAATTTTTCGCGCTGCTATATTTGCACATGACATTCACATTAATTGAAATAAACCACAGAGACAAGAAGAACAAGTGCCCCAACATTCATTCATTTCCATATAATATTACATGTAATAAAAGAATGTTTTACATTGCACATGTAGATCCCAAAATATATGACTGAAGAGGAAGGTAGTATGATACATTAAAAGCTGAACCAAAAACTGAAACAGAAGAAAATCATACCGTCTAGTATATACTATATACACGATCACCAGGAATCATCAACCTGCTACTGTACTGCAGGCTGCTTGCCTTCCAAAACATGCAAGGTAGAAAATGAGTCACAATTATGAATACTAATCCGCAGTTCATAATAGCAAGTAATTTATTATGTGCAAAAGGAAGCAAGTAGATAGGCATATAAGAATGAAAATCTACCACTTACTGCATAGCGAAAGGTTTTTAACTACTTTAAGGGATGTCCCAAGTTTTTATCCATTACTATCATATGTCATATTCTTATAACATGGTTAATATCATATATATAATTTTCTCCATTTCCCCATAGCCTTTCATATATATATATATATAGAATTAGTGATGCTCCAATTGTGATGTTCTTTTCTAAATCAAAAAGATCATGATATAGATCTCGTTAATGGGCTTGATAAGGTGATGAGTGATTTGATTTTTAATTCTATTTAACTTTTTAAGAGTCGTGGATAGTCTGTGATCTTGGTCTGTGTATAACCCCACACTATGACTCCAAGGCATGAACGTGCCTTAGGGTTGAGGTGCCTCCGTAGGCATGCGGTGTTGTATATTGCATCTTAACTAAGTTCCCAACACGTCCACTAACTTATAAGGATTTCAGATCCAACTTAATTGTAGTCAACTCCAACCAACTCAACTTTAATTGTAACTCCTCTAACACTTAACTGTAACTGTCTCAGATGTAACTCCAGATGACTTCTTGGCTTTGCTCGATGCTATGAGGGAGGTGGGGCGTCCTACGAGGGGGCGGGACCACTGGTGTTGGCGGGAAGCTTCGTTCACGGTCAAGAAGGCCTTTGGGGCTATCTCTCGGCCGCCGCCGTCGCAATCGGAGATTCTAATCCGGGATTGTGCTTTCTTATGGGCTCTCAAGCTTCCTGAGAGAATTGGTTTCTTCCTTTGGCTGCTCAGGAGACAGAGGCTGATGACGAGGGACCGATGTGCCAGACTATTAGGTACCATATCTGACATGTGCCTGCGATGCAATGAGGCGATTGAATCCGTGGAACACCTCTTCTTCCTGTGCCCTATGGCGATTCAAGTTTGGCAGGGGGCTGGCTTGGACTGTTGCTGCACGAACGATCCCCAGACCTTCTGGAATGCGCTGCTGGCGAATAAGGATAGGCCGATGAAGGAGATGTTTTATCCTATGGCCATACTATGGGCAATTTGGTGAGGTAGGAATGATTTGCTGTTCTCGGGCCAAAGATTCTATAAGGAGAACATGGGGATTTTTGCGAAGCACTTGGTGGAGGATTGGGCATTGTAATGGCTATATAGTGTCGGCGTGTGGTTGTTTTTCCCCCTCTCTTTTTATCTTGGTCTTTTGAATAAAACCTTGGGACGTGCACCATCGGGTGTCTCCCCCTCGTTTATGGATTTCAAAAAAAAAAAACTCCAGATGACTTAGATGTAGACATGGATGATTTGGATGTAGAATCGCCAAGTCTGCCGGCGAAAGTAAACAAAACTCAAGCGGTGAGGTAGCCTACAAAAGGCTCTTCCGTCTCGCCCTCTAGTTGGAAGTGCGGTCCAATAGAGGGTAAGGTCTACTCCAAAACTATGCCCCAGAGACGGATGGGAGACTCTCTGGAAAAGTCACTCTAGAAACTGGCCTGACCGGTAACGGGTAAACGAGCTCATACGAAAAGCTGAAAACCGAGGATCCCCCGCATGGGTATCCTAAAACAGAGGGTCAGCAGAACTGGTCAAAAGTCGGGATCCCAACGAGGCGTAAAAACACTGCGAGCTCGCGTAAAATCCGTGAAAAGACTGAATCCTAGACCCGCGTACTCGGCGGCCGCTGCCCTAACTGGGCTTCCTATCTCCCGCCTAGTTGAGGGTCATCGCGCTCTCGCACAGTCAAGTGTAAGGTTCACCATAACCGGCACTATTAATTAACAACAGACACTGATATACAATCTTAGATACATATTGTTCAGAATCAGATGATGAGCATGCTTTATCCTTGAAGATGTATTCTATTCATTATGATTAACTCCTAATCTGATTACGAGAGAACACTCAAACACTAAGCACTGTCACTTAACAAAAGTTTATTGAAGCACTAAGTCACACAATTTCGGCAAGGTCAGTTTATTGGAAGTATGGCTTTATTAAGTAGAAATGTATATATAATCAGTATAAAAGATATTGGTTGACACTTTTCCCATTTAATTGAAGATGTACTGGTGCTAACTTAATGGCTCTCTCTAGTTATTGGATGTATGTGCTAAAAAAACATGAATTTTTATTATGGAGTGGATACAGACAGGGTATGTCTACTCAAAAGATAGATTTTATTAAAGATATGTACAATTACTGCATGCACATAAATTCCTGATCTATACTCTGTAATCAACAAAACTTAATGTGGTTGTCTTTTGTGTGATGGTAAATATCTAGAAAGAGTAAGACAATATATACTCCAATTTCAATTGATAGGTGTGACTTGTATACATGAAAACATATATCTTTTGTAAGTGCAGATCTATGCCAACAATAATGTCGTAAATAGATGCGACAATATAAGGGTCCTATACATGCTATAATTTAACTGTATTGTATGCTACTACCTCAACACCTGCATATGTGCATCCGTAATTGTAAATATTTGGTTAAATAGTAGACGACTTTCAAATGTTACACAATCTAAATATTTAAAAGCTTTCAGACCTATTTATTTAGGAAGTATCTGTTCGAACTTAAGAACAGAACATGCTTAATATCATTTGCAAACAGGACAATTTTACCATGGGTAAATAATTAGCAAATCACAGCAACATCATAGACAATTGACCTATTCCAGTATTTGTTACCTTAACAACCTGGTGATAGTATGGAAACATGAGATGTGGTTTAATTGCATAAGTAATTATTTTGCTCAAAGAACTTGGACATTTTTTTTACATATTTAAGCATCAGTTCTCATGAAAGAACTGCATCAGTTCTCATGAAAGAACTGATTCATGTTATCTATGTATTTAAACTTTTGCACACTCCACTTTATAGTTAAAGGACTACTGTGGGTAATATCCTAATTAAATTCTACTATTTATTTCAAAACATTTGAAACTTATTTCAATTAGACACAAAACAACACCCTTGATTAACTTTAAGGATCGAAATGTGTCAAAATGACATGGTAGGCAGCAAAGGAAATGGTTTACTTGAGCATGCATGGCAGCAAAGTAGGAGGGGAGAGGGGAGTGTACCTTTGAATGATCTCCAAATTGGAAATCACAAGTATGTATGGCTGAAATCTGGAGCAAGAAGCATGAGTAATTGGCTGTAGCAACAGTCACACCTAACATATTTTTGAAGCAGGAGCTTCCAGCCATAGCAGATGGAAAAAGGGATCCTTCAAGGCTGCAATTCAACTCCCAGATGCATTTGCTGGTTCCAGCAGCTCAACGGCAAACATCAATTGCTTTATGGGGAAAATGAAAGGTGCTTGGAACTCCTCTTACGTTGGTGGAATTGGAGAGGTTTTAGAGAGAATGAAAAAGGGGTTTTGGGTATTACTTATAAGGGAAAGTGGGCTTCAAATGGGTGACAAGTGTAAAAGGAAAGAGCCAAATGTGGGCTGCCCCTGCCTGTACGTACAAACTTCAGAATTTTTATTTTTTTATATATTTTTCATTAAAAAAACTCTCTTTACTTCACAAACTTGAAGTTGACCATATTCGTGCTTCGAGTGCCGGATTACGACGCACAATATTTCGATTTGATCGTCTCTAAACGACGATAAAAATGAGTATAATATTGATATACTTCCAATTGGGTTTTGAACCCCCGAAATTTTTGAGATACGGTTTTGGTTTAGGATTAAATTTTGCGAAATTAAAATATCAAACGATATCCGATTGACGAACGGTCCATTCCGTTGGTCTTGTTTCGTCGAATCAGATTTAATGACGGTCTCGATTCGTTTTGCGGTTTCTGAATTTGCGTCGCGGCTTTTTCGGATACACATTACGGTGCGACCGATTTTTGGTTGATTTCGCCTGAACGACTTTTGGTTCATGATCAATTGGTCGTTTTAAGTTGTCTAATGTTGTCAGATAACTTTATTGGATTAATCGGACCCTAATCAGGTTGGGTTTGAATTTAATTGGGAACCGGATGTTACACATATAGGAAGATGGTTGTGGGTGTAAACTCATATCACAACCTCTTCTATCCGTTAGAGGCTTCTTCGAGTAAGTAGGGTGGTTTTAGATGATCAAACAACACCTTAAAATTCCAAAAGCAGACTGAACAATGGATCAAATCGCTTTTTAGAGAGATTTTCAGACCTTAACAGACGTTGCAGAGGACCTCTAGGGCGCCTCAAGGACTGGGACCTCTCAAGAGAAGAGGGAGAATCCCTTCATAGTGACGGTGGTGGAGCTAGGCTGCTGCTGTTCAACGGCAATAGTGGCGGCGGCGGCAGGCTACCGCTGCTGCTGCTACTGAGCACGTGGGGCGGTGGCGGCAGAGCACACAATTGTTGTTGTTGTTGCTTAACACGAGGAGCAGCGTTTGTCTACGGCTACTGCTGCGAAAGAAGAAGGGGACGTGCTCCCTTACGGTCTTCGCGGGAATGGGGCGGCTAGGGCACATGCTCCGGTCTAGGACCGTCGCTCTGTTACCATGTGGAAAGGGAAAATAGAATTGACCATTTCATTGCGACCCTAGGGCTCTCTTATAAAGGAGAGAAAGCCCTTCGGGAAAATTACATAAAGTAGACAAATGAATAAGAAATATGAGTAGGACAACTATCTCAACAACATCTGTGAACTGACTCACCACAATTACAACATTGTCAATATTGGGCATGGTAAGCGTAAGATAGACGAGTTTTTTAGAAATCTCTGGTAGCATCCCATAAAAGATTCATCCAAAACTATACCATATTAAGGCTTAGCTTGTGACAGGCTTTTATGTGGGTTTAGAGCTGCAAGGATGCAGTGACATGCTTCAGGTGCGAGGAGGTTGGACATCATCTACCTTCTTGCTGGAAGTATGCTTTTTGACAGCGATTTCCTTTTCTGGAAACACGTTCAACTTCGAGTAATGGATGGGATAACGCAAAATCCCCTCATCACTGTGTATTGAACGAGGGTTCGGAGGTTCGAGGTCTATTGTCGGGGGACTATTCGAGCATTTCTGGAGGGCTGCAGTTGACGACCTTTGTGATTGATGCTGTGCTTCGTGATTCTTTTACAATGTTACTTGGTGTGTTTGGAGGAATCACTAATCGGTATTCCTGGTTTTTCCGAACTGGAGGATGCTTGACTTCTAAAGAATACTTTGGGAGACGTTGCTGCATGTGATTTGGCAATGACGTCACTACAAAGATGGTGTTGCTTCGGTGAGGAACAGGTGGTGACTGGTTTTATGGGAGTTTGGTTTCATTTTAGAGCCTGATGACGATTTGTGAATTGTGTAGCTTGATGGATTAAGCAGTATACTTCAATGCAATGATAGTCTGATTGAAGAGTGTTGGTGCAAGTCACCGAGAATACGATTTTAATGATAACAAAGTATAAATGGTATTTGCAAGAGACTAACATTTCATTTCATGTCGGAAGTGCAAATTACCATGATGAGCTGGAGCAAACCTTGAAACTTGCAAATTGGCCTTGAGACAGTCATCACTTATGTTGAGTAAGAAATGACATTACAGCTTGGGAACAGGTCATGTCGCTCTCAGAATGAAATAAGTTTATTGGAAGAACAAGCAACACGGAAAGAACCTCAGTGACTGTTGTGTTTTATAATTTGACTGCATCACTTGCAATAACTTAGAAAAAGCATAAAAATCCCTTTAAAGTCTTGCATGCATTAGAAGCACCTGTTTCGAATCATTCTAATTTGTTCTTGATCCTCATTGTACATTTTTCAGCTCTAATACAGGCACGGAACCTTGTATACCAGTGTATTATTATTATGTAAATTCATTTAACGCTGTTGTTCAATTGCAGGTTTTACATCCCCAGTCTATGAGGCCAGCTAGAGAGAGCGATGTTCCAGTCAGGGTGAAAAATTCCTACAATCGGCAAGCTCCTGGCACACTTATCACTAAGTCAAGAGATATGAGTAAGGTTGGTGGCATTTTGTTTCCCATCCTTCAGATGTGTGCCAGTAACAAATTAGCTTTTACTAATTTACTTCGTGGACAGGCTTTGTTAACTAGCATAGTTTTAAAATCAAATATAACCATGTTGGATATAGTGAGCACACGAATGCTGGGCCAGTATGGTTTTCTTGCAAGGGTATGAAAAAGTTCAACGCTATCCCACCTCTATCCTTATTTCCCTCCCCATGCACATTTTTGATGTTTTAATTTGTTGCAGGTCTTCTCTATTTTTGAGGATTTGGGAATTTCTGTGGATACTATTGCTACTAGTGAAGTTAGTATTTCTTTGACTTTGGATCCTTCAAAAATCTGGAGCAGGGAATTAATTCAACAGGCAAGTGTAAGGACTTCTTTCAAAATATTTTACATTCTCGATATTTCCTGTTTAATTTGTTCTATTACTAAAAATGATCTCCTAGAGATTAATCTAAACTTAGGACTCCCAAATTAAAAATGGCCGAATTATGATATCTCAACAAAAAAGCTAAATCATATCTGCTTTACCTTTGTATGAACTAAAAAACTTTTCGGGTTTAATTATAAAAAATGCCAAGGTTGCGCAAGTCAGTAGTCGGAACTCAGTTGGCCATGTCACTGAGCAAGGATTAATCGACAGTCGTGTGACTAATCAGATTAACTTTACTTGGTTTTGTATTTTATTAATTATTTTAAATATATATGAAGATGTATATTTGACAACATGTCATAGTATTCTTTTGTTTAATGCGACACGAAAGATAAATGACCAAAGAGCGGTGGAAGAAAATATGTTCGAACAACGACAATAGTTGTTCCATTTGTGGGGCGGGGATTGAGACCGTGGAGCATCTTTTCTTTGCGGGGCAAAGATTGAGATTGTAGAGCTCCTCGAGATCTTGTGGGAGTCTTTGTTTCTGGTACGTCTCCATCCGATCAATATATAGATGAGGCATGCTGCTATGATTTGGATGCTCTTGCTTGCTCGAAATGGGTTAATATTTAGAAGGGATCATTTTTATGTGGAGAATGTACATCATCCCACGACTCTTCTTGAGTTGTGACTTTTGTAATGCTTATCCTTATTGATATCGTGTATTTTGGGGCAAATACTTTTGCGTGCTTCTCCCTCTTTGGCATAAAAAATCTAAATACCAAAGCAAATATGATCCAAGCCCTAATCTATCAAGATGCAAGTTCCAAATCAAATAAGTCTTCAAATACCACTACAAACAGAACTTTTAATCTCAAAGCCAACATACCGTCGCAAACCAATGTTGGCGAAGTCACATCATGAGCTCTACAATGTATCATGTTGAACATACTGGTTACATACCATTAGAATGCAGATGGATTCTCTAATCAATTAGTATTCGGATGGATCCTTAATTAATTAGGTTTTAAGGAATATTAACAAACTCCACTTTGAATTTAATCCCAATAAAAATAGAACAAATCATCACATGATAATATGATTCAAGACATTATCAACTATCTCCATCTTGAGTTGAATCCGATGCAAATAAACCCCTAATTCTAATAGTATGAAGATAAACGAATGAATTAATTGATAATGAGGCCCTAGGGTTCTCTTATGTAAGAGGAGAATCCTGTTTGGGTAAATTACATAAAAGAGACAGAAAGAAAAGAGAATACAAAAATATGAAAAATAGTATCGCAACACTCCACTCAAGATGGAACATAGATATCAATCATGCTCAGCTTGGAACAACATCTTTGAAATGGCTCTCTAGATAGGGCCTTGGTGAACACATCTGTTGTCTGTCCCCCTGAGTTGACGTGAGAAGTGGAGATAAATCCATTCTAATCATGTCAATAGTGTAGTGATAGTCGACCCCTATACGCTTGATCCTCTCATGGAAGGTGGGTTGTTGATAATGAAAAGAGCAACCTGGTTGTCGCATTGGAGATGAATGCAGAGAGGCACATCAATAGCTAGATCAATTAGAACGGATCTGACCCTCATCATCTCTGTACTCCCTTGTGCCATGGCTTTGTACTCTAACTTTGCACTCGATCTGGCAACCACCGTTTTCTTCTTGCTCTTCCATGACACCAAGGAGCTCCCTATGAACATTGCAAAACCTGAGGTAGACTTCCTGTCCTTGAGACATCTAGTATAATTTGCATCTGCGCATGTTGTAACGGCAAAGGATACTCCTTTGCTAATAAAAGTTCAGTACCTGGAGAGGTGTTCAGGTACCTTAAAATCATATGGACTGCATTCATATATGCTTGTCTAGGCTGTTTTATGAACTGGCTCACTCTGCTCACTGTGGTGATGGTCATATATATGGACTTCCTAATGAGCTCCCTGTACCTCCTCTTGTCTATCTCCTCTATGTCATCATCATATAACTTCATACTCAGTTCCATGAGAGCAGTGGTAGGCATGCAATCTTCCATGCCTTTCTAAGAGAGAAGATCTATAATATACTTCCTCTGGGTCATAACAAGACCTCGCTGGTTCCTGGCAAACTCAAGTCCAAGGAGTAACGTAAGTTGCCAAGGTCCTTGGTTACAAACTGCTGACCAAGAAAATCTTTAGTTGCACGAATGCCTTGCACATCATCCCCAGTAATAATAATATTATTAACTTAAATCAGTATAGCAACTGTACCTCTCTGAGTCCTCCGAAAGAAGAGTGAGTGATCTCTGGTCGATGTCGTGAACCCCTGCTGCTTTATCATGTCCGAGAGCTTCAGAAACCATTCTCTAGAACATTACTTAAGGCCATAGATAGCTTTATGAAGTCTACACCATATGACACTCCCCCTTAGCAACGAACCCTGGCAGCTGCTGCATGTTGCAGGTCGCCATAAGGACATACATTCTTCACATCAAGCTGATATATGGACTAGTCCGGTGTCATTACAATGGAGAGAAGGATTCATAATGTAGAACGTCGAGTTGTAAGAGAAAAAAGTACCATGATAGTCCATCCCATACGTCTCGAAGAACCCCTGCACAAGCCTCGCTTGTAGCTATCTATGTTGCCATCTGCCTGGTGCTTTACTGTAAGCATCCACTTGCATCCCATGATAGATGCCCTCGTAGGAGCTGAAACAATGCTCCACGTGCCACGTGACTATAACATGACCATCTCCTCCTCCTAGGCAAGACACCACTGATTGTCTTGCGTTTTTTGCTGGTATGTACGTGATATGTCCACGGCTGACAGTCCTACGACGAATCTCCTGAAATCCTCTGAGAGAAGCTTTGAAGAGACATGAGATGCCAGATGATAAGTAGCACATGTGCATCTCAGCTTCCGCAGAGCAATAGGCTCATCAAGATCTCCTGCATCCTCCTTAACCTATAAACTAGCCTCTTGAGAGAGCACGTGCTCATCTTGTAAAATATCTTGCTGCATGGACAAATTACAAGTGCTATTAGTAGAAATAATGTGCTTAGAACATACCTGGGATTTAGTAAATGATGGAGAAGGTCCACGAGCAGGGGGGAACCATGGAGGCCTGCCAATGTAGAAATGTGGTAACAACTGAGTCATGGTACTAGGTGGCGGTGGTGGAGGAGCCACATGAGCAGGTGATACTGGTAGAGGTGGTGGTTGGATTGGAGGTGGTGGTGCCATAGGAGGATGGAGCACATATACTTTATCTCCAGAGTTAGACGGAGTCAACTTGTCTCTTGTAGGAGAGAAATACATGACAAACTAAAAAAGGTGACGTCAACACTGACGTAGTATTTCCTTTTAACATGGTCGAAGTAACAGTACCCCATCTGGGTATGCTAGTAACCTACAAAGACATGCTTGACAACTTTAGGGGAGAGCTTGTCATGACCATGAGTCAAGTGGTGCATAGGTATCACAGAGCCAACCACACAAGGTGTACGGGAGAACATGTTCTTGGGAAACACAATCGAGAAAAGAAACTTCTCTCCTAAAACAGAGGATGACATACGGTTCATCAAGTAGCAGGCAATGAGAACGACATCACCCTAAAAAGAGCGTGGAGCACGCTGAATCAGTAGGGTCCTGGCCACGTCAAGTCAATGATGATGCTTGCATTCAACAACACCATTTTGTTGGGAAGTGCAAGCACACTAGGTCTGGTGTATGATGCAAAGAGATTCGAAGAACTCAGAAAGCTATAATGTGCAGAACTCTAAGGCACTGCCAGAGCATACAAACTTAACAATAGGAGAGAAAATGTTTGTTATTTCAATAATGAAAGATTTAATGGTAGACCCGGCTTTTACTTTTTAAATAGAAAAATCCAAGATAGTCTAGAAAAATTATCCATAGCCACATGGTAAAACATCTGTCCTGGTGATCAGAAACACGACTGGGACCCCAAATACTAAAATAGACTACTCAAATAAATGAATTCTACTATGACTCTGACGATCTGGGAAAGAAGAACGGTGGTGCTTCCCATGTTGGTAAGACTCACACTAGAAGGTTGACTGCGTGGAAATCTGTGAGAGGACATGACACCTGTTCTGCAAAGGAAGGTGATTAAATCGAAGATGCCACATGCATGGTGATATTGATTCAATAGGAATGAAAGAGGCACCAACATAAGGAGATTGGACCATTCTGTAGAGCCCCCTTTGCTCACAACCACATCCAATCACCCTGTACGTGAATATGTCCAGAAACACAAGAGATGAGGGGTAAACAATGGCACAACAATGCAAGTTCTTAGCGATTTGATTAATATGTAGTAAATTTATCAAAAATTCTGGAACATGTGGCACATTCCCCAGGCGCATGGATGGCGTCAAATGGACCTCCCCCTATCCTATAATAGGTAAATAAGTCCCTTCCACAATGATACATGATATGTATAGGGGTACATATCTGTATGAAGTCAACTGCGCTTTGTCTACTCATAAATGGTGGGAATCACCAGAATCCATGATCCACTTTGTCGTGCCTGCCATGCTACAACCAGTAAAAGCATAGGCGATACCTGAGGAGCTTAAAGGTGCTCTAACCAATGTTGCAACATCAGAAGGACCGGTAGTAGTGCTGGCAACAGGAGTCAGTATTTCCTTCAAACAGGAGACAATATCATCTAATCTTGAATCCGTAGCAAGGGCCCCACTGGCTGGAGGCTATGATTGCTTTGCTACATGAGCAGATGCGGGATACCCATGCTTCAGATAACATATCTTCTTCGAATGACTAGGACGATGGTAATAGGCATACGAACCATGCTGACGTCTGCCTCCTCTTCCACGGGACCACGCCCTCTAAATTGAGTAGTGCTTCCCTTGCCGTGAGATGCAACCATTGTTGAGGTGGTCTGTATAGTGACATGGGGTGGGACAATGATCCGTTGAGATAACTTTACGCCTCCTCCATAGGAGGGATATCCGCTCCGGTAAGAAGTTGGGTGCGTGATGCCTCGTACTCAAGATCTAGAGCAGTCTGGAAAACTCTAACCATCGCGACGTTCCCATATGCCATTTGTTGCACATTAGACAGTCATTGGCATGCAGTTATGAAGCTTCTCGAATATGCCATGGAGCGAAGAGTAGAAGCTGTGAAGATGATGACCATTCTGCTTGACTGTGAAGATGCCAAACTGCAACTAAAAAATCTTGGCCTCTTTCTTCACTTCACCATATGTGGGTGCCAAGATAGCCCATATTGCCTTGACAGGGGGCTGATTCACATTATCATTGGCTATCTCCATGATGAGAGTCCCGAAGAGCCAAAGTCATGGATATGCGTTATTTTGCTTCCACGAAGCATTTTCCCCAGCCTTATCCGTGGACTCCAGCTATGTCAGACTGTGCTACTTATTATTGCACTACATGAGGGTCAAAAACTGTATGTATCAGAACTCATAGTTGGTCCCATCCATCTAAACGATGGGCGTATGAACCAGACGAAGAGAAGATATCACCATTGCTCTTTGACATGAAGAATAGAGCCGAAATGGAACTTGACTGGGGTTGTAGACTGATCTGAACGAGTGTACATGATCATATAGAGGATTGGTTGTATGTGTAGATTCATACAACCATCCCTTTCAACATTGGATCCATGCTAGGGTCGGAAAATGGTGATTTGCCGGTCTGAAATCACCTTTTTCTGATCAAAATCAGACCGCACAAGATCCTTGGGCATAGAAGCAACACCGAAAAAAGCTTAGATGGGATCCTAGTCCAGTATCAATGTGATTGGAGGCCTCTGAACGGTGTCAATGAAGAGCAGGTTGTGTCAGACGGCACCAGGGTTGCCCTAGCGTTAATGCAGGAAGCCCCCATGGGGACCGAAAAAGTCGCAAGTGGCCTTGGGAGGCCCCTACGAGGAACCAGCGACACCACAAGTGGCCTGGCGGCACTGGGCTGGAGCGTTGGAGCCTCGTTAGAGTGCTAAAGAGCTGTAGTGATGCTAATCTGGCGTCGCTGCAGGGCTGGAGGCCACATGTATGATGTGTGGAAGCCCTTGGTGGCGTGTGGTGGTGTCAAGATCGAGAGAAACGAGGTGGGGTAGGGTTGCAGGGTACAAGAACTCTGGTCTAGGACTGTCACTCTGATATCATGTGGAGAGAAACGAATGAATTAATTGATAATGACGCCAAAGGGTTCTCTTATATATGAGGAGAATCATATTTGGACCAATTACATAATAGAAAAGGAAAGAAGAGAGAATACATAAAAATATGAAAGATATATACTATTTCAACATGATAGTAGAATTTAAGGCATTATCAACAATGGACTCGATCTTATTTTCTATATCAAATTTATGATTATATACTTGTCATTAATACTATTTATAAGTTTAAAGTTAAGATGTGAATTGTTTTGTGCCTAATAAAGGTTTTCTTACCGTTAACAGTTAATTTGATGTGCAGATCTTACTGATTTTACTTAAAATATAAGAATAATTAGTAATTTAATAGCTTGTAATTACTAATTAATAACCATGGAAAGTGAAAATGAAACGTTGTATTCCTTCTAGCCCTAGAGCTCTCTTATATAGGAGAAAAGCTCAAAGGGTAAACTACATAAACAAGACTGCAGAAATAAACAATATAAATAAAGATAACAAGATATATGAATCTTAATTCTTCCCCTCAAGCTGGAGCATATATATCTATCATGTTAATCTTGGAACAACACCAGTGAAACATACCTCTCGCAAGAGCTTTGGTAAACATGTCTGCAATCTAATCACCTGAAGCAACATGAGATGTGGAAATAAGCTCCTTTTGGATCAAATCACGAGTGTAGTGACAGTCTACTTCCATGTGCTTTATTCTTTCATGTAATGCTGGATTATTTGCTATGAATAAGGCTGCTTGATTATCACATTTGAGATGCATAGGAAGAGCCACCTCAATAGTTAGGTCAGTCAGGATAGACTTGACCCACATCATTTCTGTGCTCCCTTGGGCCATGGCCCTATATTCTGATTCAACGCTAGATCGAGCAGCAACTGTTTGTTTCTTACTCTTCCGTGAAACCAATGAGCTACCAACAAATACAATGAAACCTGAAGTGGACTTCCTGTCCTTGGGACACCCAGCATAATCTGCATCTGCACATCCAATAACTGTAAGAGACGTATCTCTTCTGAAAAGAAAATCTGCGCTTAGGGATGACTTTAAATATCTCAAGATCATGTAAATTGCATCCATGTGTGTCTGCTTGGGTTGCTCCATAAACTGGTTGACTCTGCTCACAACGAATGATATGTCAGGCCTAGTAATAGTAACATATAACATCTTTCCTACCAGCTCTCTGTATCGTCTCTTGTCCACCTCCTTAGAGTCATCATCATAGAGCCTAGCATTAGGATCCATTGGTGTAGTAGCTGGTCTACATCTTGTCATGCCAGTCTCAGATGGAAGGTCAGTTACGCACTTCCTTTGCGTCATAACCATACCCTGCTGATTTCGTGCAAACTCCAAGCCAAGGAAATAACGAAGCAAGCCAAGGTCCTTGGTAACAAAATGTTACGCAAGGAAATCCTTAGTTGCTTGAATACCCTGTTCATCGCTGCCGGTCACAACAATATCATCAACATAAACCAAAACAACAACTACACCTCTCTGATTTCTCTTAACAAAAAGAGAATGATCTGCAATGGGTCTGACGAATCCCTTTTGTTCAGTCAACTCTGAGAGCTTCTGAAACCTAGCCCTCAGACTCTGTTTAAGGTCATATATAGCCTTCTGTAGACGACATACCATACTGGACTCCCCCTCAGCAGCAAACCCGGGTGGTTGCTGCATGTAAACTTCCTCCTGCAGATCACCGTACAAGAAAGCATTCTTGACATCTAATTGGAAAAGTGGCCAATCACGAACTACAACAACATCAATAAGAATCCACAGCGTAAAGTGACGTGCAACTGGAGAAAAAGTATCCTGATAATCCACCCCATAGGTTTGGGTGAATCTACGAGCAACCAATCGGGCTTTGTATCTGTCCACTGTACCATCAGCTCGGTGTTTCACAGCAAACACCCACTTACTCTAACAACAGACGCACCTGGGGGAGCATGGACAACAATCCACGTACCTCGAGACTGTAAGGCTTCCATCTCCTCCTCCATGGCCAGACGCCATTGACTGCTTTGCAATACCTCCTGATATGACCGTGGTATCTCCACTGCAGACAATCCTACAACAAACCTCTGAAAATCCTTGGAAAGGCACCCAAGGAGATATGAGAACCAATAGGATGCATGGTACATGCCTGTTTCTGCCGCCGTAGAGCAATATTGTCATCGAGATCCTCATTATTCACAGAAGGAGCATCATCCAAGATATCCTGCACCTCAAGCTGCATATGCAAATCACTAGCACCATTAGAAGAACTCATATGCTTAGAACATACCTCAGGCGGCCTGGATGTTGGAGGAGGCACAGGAGCACGGGTCGACGCTGGTAAACCTGAGGGTAGAAATTAAGTGGTGGTGGAGGAGGTGGCGGTAGATGTGGAGTAAAATGTGGTGGCAATGATGGTATCGTGGAGATCGGAGGCAGAGGCATGTAGACTCTTCTCCATCCTCTAAAGGAATGGGCTTGTCACCTGTAGGGGAGAAATACATAATAGACTCAAAGAAAGTGACATCAGCACTAACGTAGTACCTTCGTCGAACAAGATCGAAGCAACGATATCCCTTTTGGTTTTTGGAATACCCAACAAATATACATTTGAGAGCTCTGGGAGAGAGCTTGTCAAGACCATGAGACACCTGATGAACAAAAGCCATTAAACCAAACACACGAGGCGTAAGAGAGAAAAGATCCGTCTCGAGAAACACAATCAAGAACATAATCTTCTTCCCCAAAACCGAAGATGGCATACGATTTATCAGATAACAAGCAGTAAGAACCGCATCCCCCCAATACGAATGAGGAACACGACTCTGAATCAAAAGAGTCCTGGTAACATCCAAAAGATGACGGTGTTTTCGCTCAGCTACCCCATTCTGTTGGGAACTATGCACACAAGATGTCTGATGCACAATAGAGGATCAGGGCTCTGAATCAAAAGAGTCCTGGTAGCATCCAAAAGATAACGGTGTTTTCGCTCAGCTACCCCATTCTGTTGGGAAGTATGCACACAAGATGTGTGATGCACAATACGAATAGACTTAAGGAATTGGGAGAGCCGAGTACTGCAAATTCTAGGGCAATATCAGAACGTATAAACTTGACTTTTGCAGAAATATGTTCTTTATTTCAATGGTAAATGATTGAATAACAAGACTAGCAACAGACTTGTTTTTAAGAAGAAAGACCCAAGACAATCTTGAAAACTCATCAACTGCAAAGGTAAAACCTATTCCCCTGATGATCTGGGACACGACTGGGACCCCAAATATCAAAATGAATTAACTCAAATAAACCATGACCACTCCGACCCTGACGACTATGAAAAGTAGACCGATGATGCTTCCCCAGCTGGCATGCCTTGCATTGAAAGGTAGAGCGAGGAGAAATCTGTGGAAGAACATGTCACAGCTTTTGCAGAGGAAGCTGACCAAATCGAAGATGCCATATGTAGGGAGAAACAGAATCAACATGAAAAGATGTGACACCATCATATGGAGATTGCGCCAGTCTGTAGAGGCCCCCTTGCTCACGGCCAACTCCAATCACCCTACCCGTGAGAATATCCTGAAACACAAGAGCACATGGATCAAATATGGCACATCGGTGTAAATCCTTAGGGTGCGTTTGGTTCGTGGGTTATCCAGGGGTAGATAACCCGATTTTGTGTTTGTGTGTTTGGTTGATGGGTTAAGAGTTGGGAGGGTTTGTGTGATGTGATTGTATTGGAATTTGAAAAAGTTGGTAGTTATTATAGTATGATTGTATTGAAATTTGAAAAAATGGGTGGTTGTTGTGATGTGATTGTATTGAAGTTTGGAATAGTGAGTAGAAGTTGAGTATTTTATGATTTTTAGACGATATGATGGTATAATATATAATTTTTTTGATGGGAAGGGAGTGGGCCCCATTAGTGGTTTAAAAGTGAGGGTTTGGGGGGGTTACCCACCCAAAGTGGGGGGTAACCCCCCAAAAGAACGCACCCTTAGTGATTTGGCTAATTGACAGTAAATTCATAAAAAATTCAGGAGCATAGAGACATTCTGAAGTCGTATCGCGGGGGTCAACTGCACCTCCCCCTGACCGGTAATATGAGAGTGTGTCCCATCTGCTACCACAACAGACCGTCTCGTCTGAGACGGACAGAAAACACTCAACTGTTTTCTGTCACTACAGAGATGATGAGATGCTCCTAAATCCATGATCCATTCTGACAAGTCTGCCCTGTAACAACTTGTAAGAGCATATGCTGTACTTGACGTGGATGCTGATGCTGAGGCAGCTACCTCTGAGGATCCTGAAGGAGAGCTCATTGACCTAGAAATAGTCATGATCTCTCTGAGCCGCGCAACAAGTTCATCAAACCTCTGATCAGAGACCTGTGAAGGACCCCCTTGTTGTTGGGTCTGCTATGCAACACGAGTTGAAGCTGGAAGCCCATGCTTGGAATAGCATGTTTCGTCAGAGTGACCTAGTCTATGAGAGTAAGTACAAGGCTGCCGAGGGGGCCACTACCCCCTCCCCTGCTATGGCCACCTCATCCTCGAAATGGTGTCGGGCCCCCTACCATGGGATGCTGACATGGCTGAGGACGTCTGAGATAACTGGGTACCACCAGGTGAAATGGAAAACCTACTCAACCTGGGATATGCCTCCTCCATAGGAGGTATGGTGGCATCCGTAAGAATCTGTGCTCTAGCTGCATCATACTTATGATCAAGTGCCGCTAGAAAAACTCCAGTCATCACTGAATCCCTATATGCCTTGAGTTGCTCTGGTGTGGCAATCAAGGGAATGTAACCATGTAACTTCTCAAACATACCCCTGAGAGAAGTGTAGAGGGTATGAAGAGGACAACCATTCTGCTTCGAAGTGAAGATGTCGTGCTGAAGTTGCAGAATCTTCGACTCATTCTTCGCCGGAGAATATGTAGCGGCGAGAATGTCCCACGTAGCCTTCGTCGTGGGCTGATTCAAAACATCATTGGCTATCTCCGTGGATACTGTGCCAGATAGCCACACATGTGTATAGGCATCGTCTGCCTCCCATGAGGCATTAACCCCAGTCTTGTCAATAGGTACCTCCTTTGTGAGGATATGCTTCTTCCCATTACATTGCATCGGGCTCATGAACTGCATGGCCCACAGTTCATAGTTCGTTCCATCCATCTTCACAATGGGTGCTGGACCTTTGAAGACACCCAGGGATGGAACATCTGCTTTGTTGTCTGACATAATGACAACAATATCTAACGACTGGGGTTAGAAACAAAACAAATAATGTCTACCCTAACAGGATAACATATAGGGAGATGGTTGTGGGTGTAGACTCATACCACAACCCCTTCCATTCCTCAAGGGTTCCTTGTAGTCCGCAGCAATGCGAGCGTCACACAGGGACACACGCAGGACTGCGCGCTACATGCTGGACTGCGCGTCACTCAGGGACACGCGCAGGACTACGTGCTACACGTCAAACAGGGGCATGGGCGCACGAGCGCAGGGCTGTGCGCTACACGCGTGAGGCGCGAGCGCAAGCTGCGCACGACTGGAGGCGGCACACTGCTGGAGGCGGTGCGTGGGGTGCGTGAGGGTTTCGGTGGGGTTGGGGCGCTAGGGCACAGGCTCCGGTCTAGGACCGTCGCTCTGATACGATATGGAAAGTAAAATTAAAAGTTGTATTCCTTCTAGCCCTAGAGCTCTCTTATATAGGAGAAAAGCTCAAAGGGTAAATTACATAAACAAGACTGGAGAAATAAACAATATAAATAAAAATAACAAGATATACGAATCTTTACAATAACCATATTTTTCTAGTTGTAGCATGTTCTACTTATATTATCATACTATGTGGTATGCATCAGACCATGAATATGTTATACACGATGTATGCTAGTATTTATGTTCTAAATACAATCCCATTCCTAATAAGAGTGTGTACCTATCATATTTATAAATTTAAGAACTATGTGAGCTAATTCAAAAAAAATCATTTTAAGACATTTTCTTAATTTCCAACTTGTTGGAGTATTTGGTTGTGCGCTATATGAGTTATAGTAGGGTAAATGGATCTCTCAGGATTCATTTACCCCATCCATGTGTTTAGTCCCACATCTACTAGTGGTGGGACTTGAAGGCTCTGTGGAGGATATATAAGGAGCCCCAGACCTTCTGTATCCATTGAGAAAAAAGGAATGCAATATCCACCCCCTTTGAGGGCTTCTCCCGTGGTTTCATCCCGCTCCTTAGGGAGTGGGGTTCCACGTAAAATCTTTTGTTCCAAGTTTTATATTTATGTTCTTATGCTCTGTTTATCAATTCCGCTTCTTATTTTCTAACATGATATCAGAGCGGGTTTGATTCTCGAGGATTTTTTGTTCGTTTCTTATTCGAGATTCGATCACTTTGTTCTTTGAAGATTATTTTGAAATGATTTGTTCAAGTTCGAGATCAGATCGATTCTAGGGTTTCCAAAGAAACTCTATTTTTTTACACGCCGTTGTGCGACTCCAGACGGTATGCCCTCGTGCGAAGGCACAACCACATCTTCTGGCCCTTGCTCCTTCAACCGCAACTCTAACATTCAGGTGGTCAAGTCCCATCCAGAAAAAAAGGCAGGCATTCTGCGGCAACATGCATTCAGGCCGCAAGGGGTCTTCAAACCCCTAGAAGTGCAACTCCAGGCGTGAATATTGCAAAGGAGGGCATCGCTCCTGCAAAGGCCCTCCAACGATCTTGGCGTCGCGTACCTCGCTCTCCCAGACAACGGTGATGCCGTACATACGCTGCTATTGCCTATTGGTGACGGTCCCAGACAGCCTCCTCTAGGCGGGCTCCAGCCCCAGGCGTTGAAGCTCATCCACCCTCGCGGATCTTTGGCGGCACCCTCTGCATCCCAAGGCAGCACGAGCCCCTCCAGGAGAGGCAGACGACACCTCCTCGAAGCCGCGGCCCCCAGGCGGCGCTCCAGGAACTCTTTATTCCCCAAGCGGCGATAACCCCGCTGTTCCTCCCTCGCACAAGTGTGAGGCCTCCAGGCAGAGGCGTAGATCTGCTCCACGTGCGAAGCCTCCTGGTCCGCAGCCTAGCGCTAGGCGGCGCAACCTCCAGAGCGCGGCCCATTAGCCCAGGTGCTCGCCTTATCTCCTCGTGCACACCTTATCTGCCCAGGCGATCCATCTAGTCCTCGCAAGCGGCGAGGCAACCCTCGGTCAGTGAGCTCAAGGCGGCGAGACCCCATCGCCTCCGTACCTCCTCCGCACGCTGTGGCACCACCACATCTCCAGGCGGCTACCTCGACGCCGCACAGCCCCACGTACAAAGCGAGAAGCCCCAGAGAGGCGGAGCCTCTCTCATGGCAAGAGGGCAACACAAAAGTGAAGGCCCCTTCGGGGGCGACGATTTTTTCGTGGGTTCCAGAAACCCTAAGTAGAGAGGAAGCCGAAGACCCTCTTTATTAAAAAAAATACTGTAGAAGCCCACTTGAGGCTGTAGCTGAAAGAGTTCTTCTTTAAAAAAAAGGAGGCAAGAGAGATGGTCAAACTTGGTCGACGAAAATAAAGGGGGAGCGTCAGCCATATAAAAAAATTGTGCGAAAAAAGAAAGAGAGAGAAAAGGCACGTACAAAGAAAAGCCGTACGTAAAATATTTTAAAAAATGATGAAAAGCCATAAAAATGAAAATGTGAACGGCTTATAAAAAAAGTCACAGCTATAAAAAATTGGAAATTAGCCGAAAAAAATGTTGCAAGGAAGATAGGAAAAAATGTGTAAAATGGCTTAGAAAAATATTTTTTTAAAAGGTGATGATTTGAAAAGTCGATAAAAAAATCGACTTATTGGTTTCTGGTTTTATTTCCCCCAATTTCTTTGTCTTCTCCCAACTTGGTCGACGTCTATGTTTTCCGACAAGTATGGGAGAAAGAGGGAGTATTGTGTAGAGTCACATGTCTTCTTTAGATGTCAGATTCTCCAGACCAGTCAGTTGTTCAGGCTCTACAGTTTTGCAGATGAAGATTTGTAACATCCGATTTCCAATCAAACCTGGACCCGATCCGATTTGGATCCGATTAACCCAATAAAGTTATCTGGCGACATTAGACAACCTAAAATGATCTATTGATCGAGAATCAAAAGTTGTTCGGGCGAAATCGACCAAAAATCGGTCGCTTCGTAATGCGCACCGCGAAAAAGCCGCGAAGCAAATTCGGGAACCGCAAAACGAACTGAGACCGTCATTAGATCCAATTCGACGATACAAGACCAACGGAATCGACCGTTCGTCAATCGGAGGTCGTTTGATATTATTAAATCACAAAATTTAATCTTAAACAAAAACGTATCCGAAAATTTCGGGCATCCAAACCCGTTCGGAAGTATATCGATATTGTACTCAAATTGATCGTCTCCCGAGACGATCAAATCAAGATATTGCACGTCGAAATCCAAGACTCGAAGTGCGCGTGCAATTAACTTTAGTATGTCTCAAATAATTGTGAAAGAAGTTAAAGAAAAATAATAAAATATATTTTTCTTTCTCTCTACGGCAGAGCAGATTTCACAATCTGCAGCCCATTTTTTTTCTCTTTTTCCATATGGCTAATCCTCTCTCCACTTGTCAACTAATCCTTTCCTCTTTTTCCCTATAAATAGAACCACCCACCTTGTAAACTACTCCCACATTTCCACCGTAAAGGCTCCTCTTCACTAATTCTTGGCTGAGAACTTCTAGCCACTGGAGCTGCTTCTCCAGCCATTATCCTTTCTCTTCTTTTCAGCTAAAGAAGCTCAGTTGATTTCAAATCTCATATTTGGCTAATATTAGCTTCTAATATTGATTTAAAAAAAAGAATATGAAGGTTCTGGAATTTTATAACTTAAATTTTTATATTTGGGTAAACTTGCATGAATGATGAAACCCTTACTACTAGTCCCCATTAAATTTTTAAGGTTTAAATTAAGAGATTAAGTACTGTTTGCTGTCAGTTACTGTATTATATTAGAAATGGTTTATCAATACATATCAACGTAAAATTTGTGGTATATGTAATACAAATTATTGACATATTATATATTCTTACCACTACAGTACTACATTAGAACTAACTATCAACATATCAACATATCCAACATGAGATTATCATGATATTATAAGTATATATCCAACATGAAGGCAATAATATGATATGATTTTCATACCTCATAAAATAACTGAGGTCATCGTCAATAATATAAAAAAAATCATACCATTTAGTCAGAAAATTATTTGAAAAATCATTGATCAATTTCATATATAGTGGAACCATAGCAAACACATGGTATGAGTACTATGGATTATGGATATGAACATAATTAGTTATCTTCTATATTCAAACTAGAAATTAAAAGGAACAACTTGAATGCAATCTCATCAGTAATGTGGAGATGACATTTATTCATCACACATAGGTATGATTTAATATGCATGGAAATCCCTTGCATCAGTAACTCTGTACTCGATGAATTTTGAAGAAGCTTTAGGATAGCAACAATAAGCGGCCAGAGCAAACATTTAAGGGACATCATGATAGAAATCCATCTGTTTGCAATTTCCTATGAATTTGGAAGGATCGAAATAGTGTAAGAAAACCTTTGAGATCAAAAGTTATGATTGAATAAACGGAAAGGACTTCAAAAAGAATTAACTTATCTTTTTACCAACAAAAATACACTAAACATGTCCCTTTGGAAATTTCATGTGAAAGTGAAGTTGGAAGGACCATATATTTGAAAATTAATCCGCTATGGTCAATAAGCATTAAACTTGCTGAAATTTTGAAGAATACTGCCATGGATAATCAAATAGTGTTTATATTTAGGGGGTTCACATGATCTTGAATAAATACCTCAGAGGTAATTAAACCAATCTATGGATTTTTTTATGAGCAGTATGACTATTAATTCCATCAATAAATCCCATAGCGTAAATACCAATTAATAAATTGTACCATATACCTAGATCCGTGAATATCGATTGCAAAGGGATTGAAAAAAAAGATGTGTAATAAAGATAGTAATTGTGATGGTGATGACTGAGTAATGTAAATCAATAATGCCGGTCATGGTGATCCTTAAACCTGACCGTGCGAGGGTGCGGTGACCCTCACCTGGGCGGGAGAATAGGAAGCCCAGTTAGGGCAGCGGCCGCCGAGTGCGCGGGTCTAGGATCCCAGTCCCTTTTCGGTTTTTACGCGAGCTCGCAGTGTTTTTACGCCTCGTTGGGATCCCAACTTTAGACCAGTTCCGCTGACCCTCTTTTTAGGATACCCAGGCGGGGGATCATTGGTTTTTCAATTTTACGTACGAGCTCGGTTGCCCGTACTAGTCGGGCTGTTTTCTAAGAGCGACTTTTCGGCGAAGTCTCTCTCACCCATCTCAGTGGCGTAGTTTGGGAGTAGACCTATCCCTCTATTGGACCGTCCTTCCAACTAGAGGGCGAGACGGAAGAGCCATTTGTTGGCTTCTTCACCGCTTGAGTTTACTTCGCCAACAGACTTGGCGATTCTATATCTGGATCATCCATATCTATATCTACATTATCTGGAGTTATATCTGAAACAATTGAAGTTAAGAATTGGAGAAGTTACGATCAATAGTTGGGATTAGTAGGAAATGACTATTCTTTAGATCTAAGAATTTAAATAAATTAAGAGATCTTTCCAATCTCAACTTTTCCATTATCACTCACCAACGTGATCTCTGAAGAAAATGATATATATGCTTACACTCATGAATACTCAACTACTATATAAATATGTCATATGCGGGAAATGTTGCGTTATGAGACAATCATTTGAGATGCTTACAAATAATCTGAAAACCTTTTTACTTACGCAAGTAGATGTAAACTTTTTTTGACGCTCAAGTAGATGTAAACTTTACTTATTCCACCTTTCTACTTGCTTGCTTTTGCACATATTAAATATCTATTTATTTTTATAAGTTTTTGGGAGGTACCAGCAATTGCTGACTCCACTTCTTTCCTAACGTGTTTTGGCAGGCAAACAACCTGCTATTCAGTAGCCGTTCATGTTTCCAGGAGACAGGGTATATATCAGACGGTATGGTTTATTTTGTCTCAGTTTTTGATTCACATCATAATGTAAGTGCTATCTCTTTTGTATCACATTTTGGGATATATGATGTAAACTGGAAGATCCTTTTACATGTTGTAAATTGATATGGAAATTAATGAAAAGAAATTTTGGTGCCATTTGTCTCTTTTATATTGCGTTTATGTTTTGGATATGATTGTCATGTGAAAGTTTAACTGCGCGAAAAATTTTCCCTGTTTTTCTGCGACTTGTGTAATCTCATGTGAATAAAATATTGCGAATTATGTCGTAAACGGGTACTCGGATCCTAAGGGGTTCACATTTTTGGTATCAGAGCAGTGGTACCCCGATACGCACATTCGCGGTATTACAATTCCGATTACATTAAGTTCTCGGATAGCGACAGTCTTCCGACTTGTCGTGAGTCCGAGAAGGGAAATATGACATTCATATTCAATAACCAGAGATGTCACCAATTTTATTAATTTTCATATTATATCCCAAGAAGAGAAAAGCATTTATGATAAGTATCTGTCTATGGCATTTTTATGACTAGTTATAGTTCTCATGCAGAGCCATGTCATCTCGACCCGGTCAGGAGACGACTGACCAGTTGGCACGCATACTGACTGCCCTCACCGACCTCCAGCAGCAGCAGGCTGCCATGCGAGGTCAGCAGGAGCAGATTTTGGCTCAGCAGACTGAGATTGTCGACAGGCAGACATATATAGAGATGAGGTTTGAGGACCTATCAGATTTCACGTACCATCCATCACAGGATTGGATACGGCAGGATCAACACCAGTCCGTTGAGGTCGAGCAGCCTCATCCTGATGATCCACTTGAGGAGATACCTTAGCATGGAGTAGATGATGCGGACTTGGAAAAGGAGCAGGACCCTGTTGATTTTGCTGACGAGGGTGCACACGAGTACTCGGCTATTCACATGCAACAGTCCGTTTTCACGTCCTACCAGCGGGCCAACATTCCATTGTTCGAGGGCACAGGTTCACCAGATGTTGCTGAGCAGTGGCTGAAGCGGGTGATGAAGGTGCTCAGGATGATTCGCGCGCCACGAGACATGTGGCTATCCTTCATGGAGTATTCATTGACGGATTTTGCCGAGAGATGGTGGGATGCTGTAGTGTATGAGTTAGGCTGAGAGCCTACATGGGATGATTTCGAGACGAAGTTCCGAGGCCACTTCTTTTCTGCGAAGTGGAAGGAGTCCCAGCGCCGACTTTTTGCAGAGCTTCGTCAGGGACATATAACTGCCAGAGATTACTTTATCCGATACACAGAGCTGTCACGGCATACACGAGCAGCTGGCGCATTTCCAGAGGAGAATATGGAAAAGTTCATTGGCGGCATGCGAGAGGAGGTACAGGAGAAGCTGGCAGGACTACACATCACTTCCATCTCCGAGGCTGCCGATGCTGTGGAGAAGTTCGAGGACATCAGGGGGAGACGTTTCGGGAGCTCGTCTGGAGCAGCACCTAGACCGCGACGATCTTTTGGACTGATACGTCGACCATTTCAGTAGCAGAGGTCAGACAGACGGTTCCGACCTACAGGTTTGTCCTTCACAGGCAGTGCTCGCTCCCTCCATCGACTACTTTAGGAGGAGCACTTGTTGGACGTGGCTCAGATTCCGCTCGACCATCTGGGTCGCAGCGAGTAGACCGACCACCAGCCGGACCAACTCAGAGCACAGATACAGCTACTCCACCTACCAGACTAGTCCGGTGTTACCGATGTCACGAGTGGGGACACTATCGATCACAGTGCCCACAGGTTTCTGGTGAGCCTCAGCCACAACCTTCACAGTCGCAGCCCCATGCACAACGTTCAGGGAGTTTCCGTGGCAGGAACTCCAACTTTAGGTGACCGCAGCAGAGACAGACGCAGAGTGTGGCAGGATCCAGTGCCGCACCAGCTAGACAGAGGCAGATACATGCAGTTACTGAGGAGCAGGCACGTTCAACAGCTACTGTGGTGAAAGGTATAGTCTCAGTCTTGGGCCGGCCTTTCCATGTCTTATTTGATTCTGTTGCAACACACTCTTTTCTTGCTTCGAGGCTATTTGCTTCTTTAGGTAGAGTCGCAGAGACTCTCTCTTCTCCATATCACATCCGAGGGCCAGGTGGCCAATTATTTATCATTTCCCTGATAGTCAGGCACTTGCCTGTACTGATTGGCGGCCACGAGATGATCGCAGATTGTCTACTTCTGCAGCTTGATGAGTTCGACTTGATTTTGGGCATGGATTGGTTATCCGCTCATCATGCACTGGTTGATTGCTTTAGGAAGAAAATTGTCTTTAAGATTCCTGATCCACCCGAGTTTACTTTTGATGGTACTATACATGACTCTACCATGGAGTACATTTCGGTGTTGCGAGCCCAACGACTTGTTGACCAGGGTTGCGATTCATATCTTGCTTTTGTTCGGGAGGTATCTGATCAGGAACCGATGACACAGGACATCCGAGTAGTATCAGAATACCCTGATGTGTTTCCTGATGAGCTACCAGGATTACCTCTTGAGAGAGAGATCGAGTTCGAGATCACATTGCTGCCAGATACACAACCGATCTCTATGGCACCATATCGCATGTCACCAGCCGAGTTGAGGGAGCTGAAGGTGCAGTTGCAGGAGTTACTTGATTTGGGATTCGTGAGGCCGAGCATTTCACCTTGGGGTACTCCGGTTTTATTTGTCAAAAAGAAGGATGGATCCATGAGACTGTGCATCGATTACAGGCAGCTGAACAAAAGAATGATGAAGAACCGTTATCCTTTGCCGCGCATCGATGATTTGTTTGACCAGCTCCAAGGATCTTCGGTTTTCTCGAAGATCGATCTTCGCTCAGGCTACCATCAGCTGAGGATTCGTGAGTCAGATATTCCGAAGACTGCTTGCAGGACTCGCTATGGGCATTACGAGTTTGTGGTGATGCCGTTTGGGCTCACCAATGCACCTGCGGCTTTCATGGATATGATGGACCGTATCTTCCGTCCATACATGGACAAGTTTGTAGTGGTGTTCATCGATGATTTGCTCATCTATTCACGGAAATGATGGGATCATGCGAATGATCTGCGGATTGTTTTGGACACATTGCGAGAGCACAAGCTATATGCTAAGTTGAGCAAGTGTGAGTTCTGGTTATCTCAGGTCTCATTTTTGGGGCACATCATTTCTGGAGCAGGTATCGCGGTTGATCCTGCGAAGATAGATACAGTTATGTCTTGGGAGCAGCCCAAGACAATCACTCAGATTCGGAGCTTCCTCGGATTAGCGGGCTATTACAGACGCTTTGTCAGCGGATTTTCACGCATCGTCCGTCCATTGACACGATTGACGCAGAATGGAGTTCCATTCATTTGGGACGATTCATGTGAGCAGGCCTTCCAGACACTGAAGGAGAGGTTGACTACAACACCTATTCTTGCTCTTCCTTCAGGTACTCAGGACTATGCAGTCTACATAGATGCATCTGGAGAAGGTCTAGGAGCAGTGTTGATGTAGAGAGGACAGGTGATTGCTTACGCATCACGGCAGTTGAGACCACACGAACGGAACTACCCCACACATGACTTGGAGTTGGCGGCAGTTGTTTTCGCCTTGAAGATCTGGCGTCACTACCTATATGGGGTGAATTTCGAGATCTTTACAGACCACAAGAGTCTGAAGTACATCTTTGATCAGAAGGAGCTGAACATGAGGCAGCGCAGATGGCTCGAGCTGCTGAAGGATTATGATTGCACGATCTCTTACCATCCCGGTAAGGGAAATGTGGTGGCTGATGCACTTAGCAGGAGAACACATGCAGAAGGTACAACGAACTGGCTATACACGTGGGATACGCTTGCAGCTTTGAGCGATTGACATCCTCAGGAAAGCGCATCCATTTCTACCGCCGTACCTCCTCGATACAGCAGCCTTTGGGATCGTATTGTAGAGGGCCAGAAGACAGATCCTTGGATCCGAGATAGATACATGCGTGCCATCAAGGATGAATTTGATGATTTTGTCGTGGCAGAGTCTATTTTATGGAAGGCAGGACGAGTCGTTGTACCAAATGACGAGCAGCTTCGCAGAGATATTCTGGATGAGGTACACAGTTCACGGTTATCTATCCATGCAGGCAGTACGAAGATGTACCGTGATCTGCGTCGACATTTCTGGTGGGATGGAATGAAGCGCGATGTAGCGGAGCATGTCAGCAGATGCATGACCTGTCAGATGGTCAAGGCTGTGCACAGGAGACCACCAGGATTACTGCAGTCTCTCCCCATTCCCGAATGGAAGTGGGAGAGCATTTCTATGGATTTTGTCACAGGTCTACCGAAGACGCCAGGAGGCCATGATTCCATTTAGGTCGTTGTTGATAGGTTGGCCAAGTCAGCCCATTTCATACATGTCAACACGACTTACACTCCATCCAGATTGGCCAAGCTGTATGTGCAGAACATCATCAGACTGCATGGTATACCACGAGAGGTGGTGTCTGACAGAGATTCGAGATTTACATCTCATTATTGGCATCAGTTCATGTCAGCACTACAGACAGAGCTGAAGATGAGTTCTGCATACCATCCGCAGACAGACGGGCAGAGTGCGCGCACCATTCAGACGCTTGAGGATTTGCTCCGCGCATGCACTTTAGAGTGGAAAGGGTCCTGGAAGGACCATTTGCCGTTGGTAGAATTCACGTACAATAACAGTTATCACTCCAGTATAGGCATGACACCATTCGAAGCCCTATACAGGCGGAGATGCCTCACACCCCTCAGTTGGCGCGAGGTAGGTGATCGTGCTCTCTACTCCGTACATCTCTTGGAGGAGACTGCGAGAGCTGTTGATCTTGTGAGACGGAGGCTTCTGACGACACAGAGCGTCAGAAGAGCTATGCGGATCGTCGGAGGAGAGACTTAGAGTTTCAAGTAATCTAATTATTTCTTCTTCATCCATGACATATATATATATGTCCAACTTAATCTCATATACTAATAAAACTCCTGTAAATACAGGTCGGAGATTGTGTATTTTTACGAGTATCTCCCATGAAGGGAGTGCAGAGATTCGGTGTTCGTGGCAAGTTGGCGCCACGATATGTTGGACCGTTCGAGATTCTGGCTAGAGTGGGGAAGGTTGCTTACCGAGTAGCTCTTCCTCCACATCTTTCTGCTATTCACGATGTCTTTCATGTATCCAACCTTAGGAAGTATATCCACGACCCTCGACACGTCATCAGCTATGAGAATCTAGACATGGAGCCAGATCTGACTTATGAGGAGAAACCAGTCCAGATACTTGATCGTGCTGTGAAGAAGCTTCGCAGCAAAGAGATTCCATTAATCAAGGTTTTATGGCACCGACACGGCGTTGAAGAAGCGACATGGGAAACCGAAGCCGACATGCGGGCACGATACCCGCAGCTTTTCTGAGGTAATAATCGAAACAAGCTTTTGTAATTAAACATATTTTAAAATATATGGCTTGTTTTCCTCTTTGAGGTTTTTATGGGTTCAAAACCCTTTGAGGTTTTTATAAACATATGAAATTCAAACAAGACACCTAATAGCCTTAACTCGAGTCTCGAGGACGAGACTCCCTTTGCGGTTTTTATAATTATAACATCCGATTTCCAATCAAACCCGGACCCGATCCGATTTGGATCCGATTAACCCTATAAAGTTATCTGGCGACATTAGACAACCTAAAACGATCTATTGATCGAGAATCAAAAGTTGTTCGGGCGAAATCGACCAAAACTCGGTCACTTCGTATTGCGCACCGTGAAAAAACCGCGACGCAAATTCGGGAACCGCAAAACGAACTGAGACCGTCATTAGATCCGATTCGATGATACAAGACCAACGGAATCGACCGTTTGTCAATCGGAGGTCGTTTGATATTATTAAATCACAAAATTTAATCTTAAACAAAAACGTATCCGAATATTTCAGGCATCCAAACCCGATCGGAAGTATATCGATATTGTACTCAAATTGATCGTCGTCCCGAGACGATCAAATCAAGATATTGCACGTCGAAATCCAAGACTCGAAGTGCGCGTGCAATCAACTTTAGTATGTCTCAAATAATTGTGAAAGAAGTTAAAGAAAAATAATAAAATATATTTTTCTTTCTCTCTACGGCAGAGCAGATTTCACAATCTGCAGCCCATTTTTTTCTCTTTTTCCATATGGCTAATCCTCTCTCCACTTGTCAACTAATCCTTTCCTCTTTTTCCCTATAAATAGAACCACCCACCTTGTAAACTACTCCCACATTTCCACCGTAAAGGCTCCTCTTCACTAATTCTTGGCTGAGAACTTCTAGCCACTGGAGTTGCTTCTCCAGCCATTATCCTTTCTCTTTTCAGCTAAAGAAGCTCAGTTGTAGGTATGGTTCTCCTCCAACATCCTTCCAACTGCATCCCTTCCTCCATGCAAGTTTATTTCCCTTTTCCTTTTCCAGTGAAACAAATTGCTGCTTCTTCCCATCAGAACTCATGCATGTTGTTTGATCTTCATTTTGGAGATCAAGGTACATTCTAAAACCATCTTTCTCTTTTTTTTCGATGCTGTCCAGCTTTTAATCAAAATCAAGCTGCTGCCACCTACTCTATTGGGAAGCAAACATTAGGTACAACCCTAATTCCCTCTACTTGCTGCCATGCATGTGCTTTACTACTTTCTTTTGCAACTCTTCATGGACATTTCACACAATTTGATTTCAAATCTCATATTTGGATAATATTAGCTCCTAATATTGGTTTAAAAAAAAAGAATATGGAGGTTCCAGAATTTTATAACTTAAATTTTTATATTTGGGTAAACTTGCATGAATGATGAAATCCTTACTACTAGTCCCCATTAAATTTTTAAGGTTTAAATTAAGAGATTAAGTACTGTTTACTGTCAGTTACAGTATTATATTAGAAATGGTTTATCAATACATATCAACGTAAAATTTGTGGTATACGTAATACAAATTCTGGACATATTATATATTCTTACGACTACAGTACTACATTAGAACTAACTATCAACATATCCAACATGAGATTATCATGATATTATAAGTATATATCCAACATGAAGGCAATAATATGATATGATTTTCATACCTCATAAAATAACTGAGGTCATCGTCAATAATATAAAAAAATCATACCATTTAGTCAGAAAATTATTTGAAAAATCATTGATCAATTTCATATATAGTGGAACCATAGCAAACACATGGTATGAGTACTATGGATTATGGATATGAACATAATTAGTTATCTTCTATATTCAAACTAGAAATTAAAAGGAACAACTTGAATGCAATCTCATCAGTAATGTGGAGATGACATTTATTCATCACACATAGGTATGATTTAATATGCATGGAAATCCCTTGCATCAGTAACTCTGTACTCGATGAATTTTGAAGAAGCTTTAGGATAGCAACAGTAAGCGGCCAGAGCAAACATTTAGGGGACATCATGATAGAAATCCATCTGTTTGCAATTTCCTATGAATTTGGAAGGATGGAAATAGTGTAAGAAAACCTTTGAGATCAAAAGTTATCATTGAATAAACGGAAAGGACTTCAAAAAGAATTAAGTTATCTTTTTACCAACAAAAATACACTAAACATGTCCCTTTGGAAATTTCATGTGAAAGTGAAGTTGGAAGGACCATATATTTGAAAATTAATCCGCTATGGTCAATAAGCATTAAACTTGCTGAAATTTTGAAGAATACTGTCATGGATAATCAAATAGTGTGTAAACTGGAAGATCCTTTTACATGTTGTAAATTGATATGGAAATTAATGAAAAGAAATTTTGGTGCCATTTGTCTCTTTTATATTGTGTTTATGTTTTGGATATGAATGTCATGTGAAAGTTTAACTGCGTGAAAAATTTTCCCTGTTTTTCTGCGACTTGTGTGATCTCATGTGAATAGAATATTATGAATTACGTCGTAAACGGGTACCCGGATCCTAAGGGGTTCACAAGATTCTCCACGCGCAGTTTCAAACTCGACGTTCAGATTCCGAGTCCACAATTTGATGCGCAGTTGTTCAGACTCGACGATTGGTTCCGATCTTCAGTTTCAGACATGCACGAGTATGCGGTCTTTTCAGATGTGCACATGTTTGCCATCTTTTGTGTGGTCCCCGTTATTCTTGTTTTCGGCCAGAGTTTTCATGTGAGCCATATGGACTCTAGAGTAGAGTACCATTCTCTGTACCAGATGGGAGAGACCTAGTTCTCCGACGAGGAGACTTTTCAGACTCCAGTCTCCAACGACCGTGGACTTCGACGAGGATTGCACTTCCACGACCTTTTCAGTTCGGCCCTTTTCAGAGATGGAGCAGTTGTTCACATTATTGTGTCGGGCCAGAGTTCTCCGACAAGGAGACTCATTCCAGTTGCAGTGACTCTGATAGGCGCAATTCAGAGCACATGCTCTCCGACGAGGAGATTTAGTTGACTCACACTCCAGCCCGTTCGTCCTCCTCACCTGCATGTCATGAGAAGCAACGCCCTCGACAACAGCCGACAGTTGTGCGCGTTGAGCTGATATTGTATGTAGTGTCATGTATTGTGAGTTGAGTTTCATTCTGTTTGTCCAAGCTGAGAATTGCATGCTCCAGCTTGAGGGAGAGTGTTGGAGTACTTGGTTGTGCGTCATATGAGTTGTAGGAGGGTAAATGGATCTCTTCAGGATTCATTTACCCTATCCATGTGTTTAGTCCCACATCTACCAGTGGTGGGACTTGGAGGCTCTGTGGAGGCTATATAAGGAGCCCCAGACCTCCTGTATCTATTGAGAAAAAAGGAATGCAATATCCGCCCCTTTAAGGGTTTATCCCGTGGTTTCATCCCGCTCCTTAGGGAGTAGGGTTCCACGTAAAATCTTGTGTTCCGAGATTTATATTTCTGTTCTTATGCTCTGTTTATCAATTCCGCTTCCGCTTCCTATCTTCTAACACAACTCTATCTAATATATATCCTAGCTTGGAATATCTGTTTCTGGAGTTGTCGAATGAGATCGATATTGATATTTAAATATTTGGACCCATATGTAAGGGCCATAGCCACATGACTAGATTCTCATTTGTATTTATAAAAACTGAACGTTCTCGGTTATGTGATGTGTAGCACCACTATTAAGAATCCACATCACAAGAAAAATTGTTACGTTTTTCAAAGTATCTTCCCTCCCCTGACCAACAATGGTGGTTGGTTACAAGATCATCAATCTTGTCCTTTCTTGTCAAACCTTGAAAAGAACAACTTGAAGCTCCTGTACTTGGTATAAGAGCACTTTCAAACCAAGGGTTTAAATGCCGATATTGGTATCCATATCGGTCTCATGTCGATACAATATTTCCGCGATATATCATCCATATCGTCGCCCATTTTGCAGGACCGAAAAATGTGTCCATATTACCATAGCGGTATCGATATCGGCCTTTTGGTATCGGTATATCGCCGATATATCACGATATCTGAAACCTTGTTTCAAACCTCGTTTACAATTGGATCTAGAATTTATTGCAGTGATAGCTCCAAACGTGGGGATGTCCAAATGGCTTCATCCTCGTGTTCCTGCCAAGATTTTTGTTTAGGGTAGAAATTCAAACTATTCTATGTTATACCCATGTGCCGCATAATATTTATAATTCTTATCTGGCCTTCACTTGCTGTGCTTTCTTTAATCTCCATATGTTAAGAAGGAACCATGTTCCATGATACTTATGTGAGAATCGATAGGTTTGGTATTCATAGCCTGCTTCCTATCTTTTTCCACATGAATTTGGTAAAGTATCTCCTTTAGCAAAGAACATGAGTTGGAAATTAGACTCCAAACAATCTGATATGTAGAGTTAAGACTTCTAAGGAATATGAAAGTATGAATATTCTTGACTCGATCCTAGTGATTTTTCGGATCCTTCGACGATTCCCATGACTCATTTATATGGTATTTTAAGTCATCCCACTTGGATAGGAGAGATTCTTGGTAACAAGCTACTATCATTTCCTCTTGACGAAGAACATCTGAACATGTATCTTGTACATTCAAACCTCCTACTTATTCAGCCAAACATGCTGGCATGAGTGTGCCACTTGCGGCAAGCAATCTTCTTCCTAATAATTAATGGCACATTTTCGTGGACATTGAGATGGTTATCCATTTCTTGACTTAGCTATCCTTGATGCACCAATATTCCCAAGAGTAATCTTTTGGGGCCTTTTTTGTCTGACAATTCTCATTTCTAGAACACCCTCTACAGATGACAGTAATCCTTGGTAAACGTCGTGGTTGTGATTTAAATACTTGTATTATGGGCCGTCCCTATGGAAGGGGTTGGAATAACATTGTCACCTTCATCATTTGCCTTCTCATCCATAGTGACATTAGCAGTCTTGATTGATCACATAAATGGAGATGATTGACTAGAGAGAAGACGGTGTGATCATTCACGTTGATCTGAGTGATGAATCGCTTCGAAGACAACCTATTATGATCAATCACATTGGTCTGAATGACCAATCACCTTTGAGATAATAGCCTTGCATGATCAATCACGATATATGCATGGAAAGAGTATAAAGCACTTGTGATTGATTGTTCTCATAAAAGTGATTTTTTATATTCTTGAAAAATGCAATCCCTTTGCAGCATTTGATCAATCAATTTAATCCGAGTGATCAATCACACAATGATGGTCGGATAATGTGATAAGATTGATAACTGCACTTTCCTCCTTTAATCTCCATAAGAGAACATACAACAACTATCACCATGAAGTCACGAACTAACAAGACATGAGATGTCTTTATGTAAGCGCAAATATTGTCTTCCATACATTGATTGCATATATTCCCTCAACATGTATTGAGTACATGGGGAACCTCCATGAAAACCCCAACCTGCGATTGACTTTGATGATGCATATTAATAAGTAGAAAATCATACAAGGGGATATACGTTTTTTGTTAAAACCCTGAGGGAGAAAGTCATACGAATGATGACCTAGTTGCATTCCATGAATGTATAGGTACTCTGGTCTATATCAAACGAAGGAGGGGCCTGTACAATTTGTTAGAGCATGCATCCATAGACAGATAATTGGATCCTTCTAGGGTCCAATTACCACATCCACAAGTTTAGTCCCACATCATCTACGAGTTGGGCATGGTCTTACTGGTGGGGCTATATAAGAAGCCCCACCCCACCTCTATTCATCGCGCATGAGAGAGAGAGAGAGAGTTCATTATAATTACAAACCCTTTGAGGCGATTCTCCTGTGGTTTCATCCATTCCTTATGGAGTAGGATTCCACGTAAATCTCAGTATTTTCACGTTCTTTATTCTTTATATCTGCTTCCGTATTATTATTTTCTACATAGTATTGGAGTAGGTTCGATTTTAGGGATTTGTTCTTGAAGATTTATCTTATCATGTTGATGCTTTGGTCAAGTTTGAAAATTCTAGGGTTTTTAAAACCCTTATTCTATGCTACGGTAATTGTATTGTTCTTCTGCACAGACCACCACCACAGCATCATCATCCAGGCGCAACCTCCTTCAGGTGCACAAGGCTTCATCTTGGCGATGCACAAGACTTCCAGGCAACAGTTCTAAGCACTACTGGAACCCTACATCTCTAGAGTGCCTAATTCTGCAAGGCAGTTGTGCACTCCAGGCACACCTTTCGTGAAGTCTAGAGCTTCTACACACCTCCTGTTTGCACATCTTCCCAGTTGTAGTTCTCAGAGAAGAAGACATAGACATAAGAGGGGTTCGATGCCCTCTTTCCACGTACGCACCGACCAACCATCTCCAGGCGTTGCCATCATCGCATCTACTCGTGCGGTGGCACAACCACCAACATCTCTATGGGGCCATGAAGCATCACTGGCACGGTGACACAACTCCAGTCCCAATTTCATGCCACCCTAATCTCCTTGCACATCCCCATGTTTGATCGTACCTTCACGCACAAGATGCACTCAATGTTGCAAAAGTCGGTAGTCGGTACTCAGTCGGTCGGGTCACTGACTAAGGATTAATCGACAGTCGAGTGATTAATCGGATTTAGTCAGACTTTAATCGATTTTGAATTTTTAAATATATAGATTATTTTTATACATATGTTCTTATATATTTTCATAGGTTTGTATGTTTTTTATACTATCATAATGAAATAAAAGAAGTAATTGAACTTAAATAAAACATTAAGCATGTTAGAATAAGTTTGCTTTTAAAAAAGCAAAAAATATGGTATTTCCAAATTCCAAGCAAAAATTAGGCGACTAGTGCGCCTAGTCGGAATTAGTCAGTACTCGGTCGACCACCCACTGACTATACTAGTCGTACTAGTCGGGCGACTTCTACAACATTGGGTGCACGTGCCCTCTTTAGGCAGAGTCGCCTCACTTCCATGGCCTTCTCGCACGAAACATGCACTCTAACCGTCAACTCCAGCGATACACTCATAGTTCTTCACCGATCGCCCAATAGGCCTGATCGAATCCCCTTCTCCAAAAACCACCAGGAGGCACCATGTCACCTTGTGATATCTCCTCAACATAGGATCTTGCCTAAGCCCTCACGTACAACCCTTTGCGTCTCTCCATGCCCTTCCTCCATCGTGGCAACAATGCAAAACTTCTAGGCATCGTCAACGATTATGAGCGAGCATCTCTCTTGATAGGGGGTTCATTACTAGCAACAGAGATATCTTCTCATGCAGCTTCATCACAGTGAGTTCTATAGAAATCCCAGTCCATGCAGTTCGATGGCATAAATTGGGGGTGGGGATGGGGTTGCGATGGCTCTTATTAAGCAGTGCTCATGGGTTATTCACTCGGGCCTAAATTTGGGCCCCTTAATACAATTAAAAAAACATAGGTAAAAAACGAAGGAGAGGGCTGCTGGTGTTTAGGTTGAACTTCTTGGTAAAATACATGCGAGTACTCACTAATTCTCATCTTTTAACAACGTAAAACCATTTGTTAATAATGTAGAATTAACACTTATTTATACCAAAATAAAAAGAATAAAGTTAGAAGAAGAAAAAAGAAAAGAAGGTTGTATATATGTACCGTAGATACATAATAGCCTTAATCTCGAGACTAGGTCAACCTTTTCGACTAGAGAAAAAGTAGAGAGAGATAAAGTCCTTGATGTATTAAAAAACAAAAAATAAAGAGCATTGTGTACGTATGTATCTTAATCACCATTAAGTAGAATTTATACTATTTTATTTATCATTCAGTTCATTTCAAATGAATTTATTTCCTTCATGAAACTTGTGTATTTAAATGCATATTAAATAATCCCTTGAATTATATCTTGTATAGATATCATAGCACAACAAGAACAAAAAGCCATAAAGTTCACATTCAAATCGTCATGTCTTCTCCATACGAATTCAGATTGGTACGCAGCATAAAATTTTGTTTAAATTGAAGGTGGTTTCATTAAAATCAGAGTTAAGACATGAAAGTCTGTTTTTTGATATTATTGTTTCTATGCAACTGAACTGCACATTATACTTTGTATTTTATTCTTTATATTTTGTGTCACCATTTTTTTTATATTTTCTTCGTATTTTATATTATTTGTATTAAATTCAAATAAAAATCACAAAAGTAAAAAATACGCAAAAATAAATAAGTATACTTAATAAATGTATATAATCTACCTATATTGTATAAATAGGTATTTATTTATACATTGTATATAGTCAAGTAAAAATATATTGAAAATCCTTAAATTATATTTTAAATTAATAAAATATAAAAACTATTAAGTTATATGTAAAATGTTAAATTAAAATATGTTTATAAATTATCTAGGTAAAATATACTTGTAAATTATAGAATTTAATTATTTTAACTATTTAAATTGTATTATGTATTTTATTTAAAAATTACCATAATAAAAGTACTCGATCGACCACCCACTGACTATACTAGTCGGACTAGTCGGACGACTTTTACAACATTGGGTGCACGAGCCCTCTTTAGGCGGAGTCGCCTCGCCTCTATGGCCTTCTCGCACGAAGCATGCACTCTAACCGTCAACTCCAGCGATACACTCATAGTTCTTCACCGATCGTCCAATAGGCCTGATCGAATCCCCTTCTCCAAAAACCACCAGGGGGCACCATGTCACCTTGTGATATCTCCTCAACACAGGATCTTGCCTAAGCCCTCACGTACAACCCTTTGCGTCTCTCCATGCCCTTCCTCCATCGTGGCAGCAATGCAAAATTTCTAGGCATCGTCAACGATTATGAGCGAGCATCTCTCTTGATCGGGGGTTCATTACTAGCGACAGAGATATCTTCTCATGCAACTGCATCACGATGAGTTCTATGGGAATCCTAGTTCATGCATTCGATGGCATAGATTTGGGGTGGGGGCTGCGGTGGCTCTTATTAAGCAATGCTCATGGGTTATTCACTTGGGCCTATATTTGGGCCCCTTTAATACAAATAAAAAACATAGGTAAAAAACGAAGGAGAGGGCTACTAGTGTTTAGCTTGAACTTCTTGGTAAAATACATGTGAGTACTCACTAATTCTCATCTTTTAACAACGTAATACCATTTGTTATTAATGTAGAATGAACACTTATTTATACCAAAATAAAAAGAATAAAGTTAGAAGAAGAAAAAAGAAAAGAAGGTTGTATATATGTACCGTAGATACATAATAGCCTTAATCTCGAGACTAGGTCAGTACCGACCTTTTCGACAAGAGAAAAAAGTAGAGAGATATAAAGTCCTTGATGTATTAAAGAACAAAAAATAAAGAGCATTGTGTGCGTATGTATCTTAATCACCATTAAGTAGAATTTGTACTATGTTATTTATCATTCAGTTCATTTCAAATGAATTTATTTCCTTTATGAAACTTGTGTATTTAAATGTATATTAAATAATCCCTTAAATTATATTTTGTATAGATATCATAGCACAACAAGAACAAAAAGCCATAAAGTTCACATTCAAATCGTCATGTCTTCTCCATACTAATTCAAATTGGTACGCAACATAAAATTTTGTTTAAATTGAAGGTGGTTTCATTAAAATCAGAGTTAAGATATGAAAGTCTGTTTTTTGATATTATTGTTTCTGTGCAAATGAACTGCACATTACACTTTGTATTTTATTCTTTATATTTTGTGTCACTATTTCTTTTTTTTATATTTTCTTCGTATTTTATATTTTTTGTATTAAATTCAAACAAAAATCACAAAAGTAAAAGATACACAAAAATAAATAAGTATACTTAATAAATATATATAATCTACCTATATTGTATAAATTGGTATTTATTTATACATGTATATAGTCAAGTAAAAATATATCGAAAATCCTTAAATTATATTTTAAATTAATAAAATATAAAAAACTATTAAGCTTTATGTAAAATTGTAAATTAAAATATGTTTATATTATATCTAGGTAAAATATACTTATAAATTATAACATTTAATTATTTTAACTATTTAAATTGTATTATGTATTTTAATTAAAAATTACCATAAAAGTACTTATTTGATTATCTACATTATTCATTTTAATTTTTTAAATTTAAAGTAATATACTATTTATAATGTAACTTAGAATGTAATTGTATACATTGGTCAAGTTTTATCCTCCCATGCTGAATTCATTGATCGCTTATGTGGAGGGTTTTCATTGACAAAACCAGATGAGTTGACCCAGTTCAACCCGTCTTCTTTCTCTTTCCTTGTTTCACCTCTCTTCCTCGTTTTCTACCTCTTCTTCACCTTCTACCCAACAACCCAACCTCCTAACAACCTCCAACATGTCATCCCTTCGTCGTCAGGACCCACCATCGTCTCTGACCATGTCTAGGTTCGTTGAACCTACACCTCTCTTCATCTGTAAAAACTCCATGAGCTCCTCCATTAGAATCTATTGACCATTTTTCTCAGATTCTTCCAGAGCTCCAGAGATTAAGAGGTGACAGGTCTTGGTCTTCGTCGTCGAGCAAGGTTGAGAAGAGGAGAGATCAGATTAATCACAAGGTGCAGGACTCTGCTGCGAGAAGCCTCTAGTTTCTTCACCTATAGATGCATTAACGACATAGCTTTTCAAGTTCCAATCCCATGCATTCATTCATCTCAGATTTAGGTTAGAATCCCTTCTCCTCTTCAATATTTTCTTGATTTCTCTTATGCTACTCTTCCTCTTCTCCTCTTCGATCATTTTCCCTCTCAATTCATTCATCTACTCACATCCCGCTCTCTCTGATCATCGTCACCATCATCCCCTTCTTTTCGCTTTCTATCTTGCTCACACAATCTACCCTCTCTGACTACACATGTGTAACGCCTCGAGTCCTAGATCCAGTCTATTATCGAGGATTATTGATCCAGACAACTTGTTGGTTTTGGGCCTAACTGGAGCCCTTAACCACAACCCAAAAGGCTTTTGCCTAAGTTGTCTGGTAATATCGCCCTACTACTTATAAGCTACTACCATACTTTGTGATTACTAGATATGGTACTATGTTTTGGGTGCTACAATCACCCCACTTATATTCGCAATGTCCTCGTTGCATAATAGCCCATGAACTATTATTAGTAACAGTGCCAGCTTCACCTCTTGGGTAGTCCTTTTTTCCTAACTCTATGATCGGGGTGTCTCCACTATTAGAGGGAATCTGCTTTGATACCGACTCTAATGTTTCAGAAGCCAGACCCAACCCGTTATCGGGGATTACTGGTCTAGACAACTTGTTGGACTTGGATTCAACTAGAGCCCTTCACCACATCCCAAAATGCTTAACCCATGTTGTCTAGTAATAGCCACCACTACTTATAAGCTACTACGACACTTTGTGCGGTGCTATGTTTGGGGTGCTACACACGATGGTTGGACCATAGGCTCCAAATCTTAAATTCCGTCGGAGTTTTCTCGTCATCATTCCACTATGATTTTGGGCCGAGGACTTGTTCCTCGAGTGTATATATCTGTTGCACGTCCCCAGGAGAGCCTGCACACCAATCCCCTCTGGCCTCACATCTTTGTCTCGTTAGCATATGGAGATGTGATGAACTACCGAGAGCATTAAAGTTAATTCAACCTCTGATCATCATCACCAACTGGAGTCGAGTAGCACCTCATGGAGATCAGAGCTGATTGACGAAGCTTGAACCATCTGAGCACTACATGGAGGTTTCCTGTTTAGATGATAAGAACCATTTTTAAATGAAGGCCATATCCTGAAGCCGAGCATCATCGAGCACAACATATGATATAAGATCCAATCGTCGCCATCTGAAAAGTGAACCACAACTGGAGGTCGACATCCTCATTGGGGATAAGAATCAAGAGCAATGCCGAGGAGCATAACTGGAGCCTTAGCGATGAGATCCATTGAGCATCGCCTAAACAAAGCTTCACCTCGAAGCTTTATGATTTGGGGACAACCCGTCAGCTCCAGATCGAAGAAGCACCGTTCGATCCTTTGAAACGAAATGAATCACAACCATTAGTTTGAAACACCATCTCTACCACGTGAATTTTTCCATCAGCCGCATCTCGTCGCTACACATGTTAGACAGGAGTCTTTGATCATGATCAAGATCCGACCCAAAGAGAGCCTACACATATATGCATCAGATTCTCTCAATCAACATCAACCGCTCAATCTCATCCGCGCACATCAATGACGCTCATGCTCGCACGAGCTAGGCAACTTTATACAGGACTCCCCAAACAGTGGCATATTCCCAACATGTCCTTGTACAATCGTATTCACGTGAGTGACCATGATGTTGTGGAAATTTTGCACGAAATACCCCTCATTTTTATTATTTGCTACATGCATGCAACATTCCTGTTTAATTACAGTTATGCTCCTGCTTACAGATTAATAGTTAATACCCATTCATTCTGTATTGAATAAAATACTTACACTAAAAATAAAATAAAAATACTATAGATACATATTAAAATACTATATTGCATATAAAATTAGTTTTGGAAAAAAACATTTACTATTTTTAATAAACAAAAAACTGTATTAAAACTACTTTTTACCTTTAAAATATCCTATAAGTTAAAATAAACGTTTAAAAATCCAAAAAAATGTTAGATAGATATAATTGCATACTACAAATATATAAAAGTCAAATAAATATACAAAATTAAAATCGTAAAAATTCAAATATACTTTAAAATGTCTAAGAATCATATAAAATCATAAAAAAATCGTATAAATACTTAGATATATCATTTTGAAGGTATTCAAATATTCTAAAAAATAAAAACAAAAATATTTTTATTGTTTTACTATTTTAAATAATTAAAAACAGTACTGTAAATATATAATACATTGTTTTCTACTTTAGTTCAATAAAAATAAATAAAAAATATTTAAAAATACTATGAAATAATAAAATACAATAAAATCGAAAAACATTTTCATTCATAAATTTTGAGCGTTTTTCACCTTGATTCAAAATCCCAAAAAACTCACGTTCCTTATATAGATATATTGAGTAATTGATCCATTTTCACTTTTAAAAAATAATAAGAAATTATAAACTTGTAATAAAATAGAAATAATCAATCAGAAAATAAAAAAGATTTAAAAATATATGATACAGAAATATATTAAACACACACTGACTTTGGTATACTTAAAACAACATAAAAAGAACAAAAACAAACTGAACAAATAAAAATTCATAAAATCCTTATAAAATCAAGAAAAATTCTGAAAACCAAACTGTAGAATAACTCCACACATCTACCTTAGTTTAAATAGATTCTCTACCTGAATTCGACACTCCTGAGCATTATATACACATATCTTAGGAGGATAAACATACAAATATTCTGGGTGGCTCGTCCTGATCGTCACAGTGATACCTCCTACTTGTAGCGTGGTTGGTCGGGATGTGTTTATCAACACCCATACGGTCCACCGACAATGTCTCAGTTAGAGAATACTGTAATATAATAATAATATTATGAGGAATTTTTGTGGCAATATTCAATCTAAGGTCCAAACTAACAGATCCACGAAGAGGAAAAATGCCAGCAATAACAACACATCCTGATTTTCAAGAATGATAAATGATAATTATGAAAAAACTTACGATGTTGGATTTTTGCATGTTATTGAACTAATATAATTAGTCTTTGTCTAACAGAGGTGATGTTCCATATGGATACTCATATCTGTTAAAATCGGGTACCTATCCGAACGGGATCGGATTGATCCATGATCCGATACTTATTGGTCGAGGTGGGTCATGATCAAATGGGTCGGGTACCTGCCTCGTGAGCACCCCTACTTGCAAAAATACCTGTTGTTTATATGTATGTATATTGCTAGGCGTTCTTTATTTAGAAGCAATTGTATAGGATCAAATCGAAACTGAATACATGAGATGCAGTGCTAGTAAGTCCGGCAACATGGTTCTTGCATTTTTTATCCTTTTAACAAAAGATAGTGGAGAGCGCTAGATAATTTCTGGTTGCATACTATATGAATGATGCTTCTTTTAAACAAACTGACTTTTTTTCTGCATGATGGAAAAGGAATTAGATCATGTTATTGAAGAACTAGAAAAGATATCCGTCGTCAATCTTCTTCAGAATCGATCAATTATCTCTCTCATTGGGAATGTGCAGCGGTCGTCACTAATACTGGAAAAGGTATGAATGTGATCGCTAGAAAAAAATTTATGGATCTCTTGTGGAGAACTGCGGGGACGCTCCTCTTTTCATGAAAAGTAGACTTTAGATGAATCCAATATTATGGATGGATCTTAACTTCGACTACATTTGCAAAATTCTATCATCGGGAACATGACATATATTCATGAAGCCATCCATGTATTGAGAATCATTCTATGCTTTCGATGAAACTTGATTAATGGATATGTTTTAGTCTTACACTTTGTGATCCTTTGCAAGTTTATGCCATTTAAATACTGTAGAATCCATCCTTCTGGACAAAATGTAAGTTCATAAAAACTTGGCTTCCCTGAAAAGAAAAGAGTTTTCCCATCAAATATCGTTTCCCCAAAATGGTTACTTGGCTTCTCAATATTGTGTAGTTTTCATTTATGTGCTTAACAAATGATGCAGGCATTCAATGTCCTACGAAGAAATGGAGTTAATGTCCAGATGATTTCCCAAGGGGCTTCTAAGGTGCATTTTCGCCGTATCTTGTAGACTGAAGATGCAAAAGGTTGTATTCATCTCTCTGATCTTTCACTTCTTGTGTGGCTTGAGCAGGTAAATATTTCTCTTGTAGTGCATGATAACGAGGCAACAAAATGCATCCAGGCCCTACATTCGGCCTTTTTCGAGAATGGTTTTGACCATGAATTAGAAGTTGAAGCAAAGCAACTTCTTGACACCTCACTGACAAATTCCGATTTAAACTAATCCGTGCAGGTCTGTTTTTAGGATTCAGTTTTTGAGGATGTAATGATTTGATAATTGAAATGAAAAGTTGCCATCCATTGTCATTTTTGTGAGATCTTTGTAATGCGTAAGATTATTGAGTGGTAGATGAGGAATTTTTAAGTTGTGTATACTGAACAGAAGTTTTGTTTATCAGCATGCTTTTGACTATCCATTTCTGTCCGAATTATCATTTGTATTTGATTTTGATACCCCTGAAACAACACTTTATCTGGATATTTGATGAGGTAGAACCTGTATTCAAATTCTAAACTCTCATGGATCGTATGATATGTAATATTTTTTGTTTGATCTTTTCACTTATATGCAAAAAAGAATTTCTTGATATCAACACTTGTTTCGTTGAATTTGGCAGGCCGTATCCTACACATGTTAGTTGGAGCTGGAAAGAAGAATCTGAATGGCTTGCAGGTTAGGCAATCGAGAGATCGGGAGTGAGTAACGAGTAATCATACCTTTATATTAGTAGTTGTCGAGAGTAGATACATGAGCTTATCAGATGTTGCGAGATGGTACATGTGCTTATATTAACTTTTTGAGTCTTGGAAGCATGTGAAGGAGAGCAGAAGGGGAGTAGACAACCAGAAGGTATGTTGGGGGTTGGGGGGGAGGATTGTTCATGAGGTGAGGAAATGGGCATAACAGTTAGATTCGATATATACTAAATTAGATAACCAAACATCCCATTATATGTTCGAGGGAGAAGAGACTTTCGAGACATCAAAGCTTAACATATTAATTTTGGTGAGTCAAATTGTTGTTCTTTTGGCAATTCGAGTTCTTTTGGCAATGAAAAATGTCGTTCTTTTTGGCTATTCAGATAAACTCTTTTGTAGGAATGGATTAGGTTTCTTACTCATCGCTTTCCTCCCTTTTCCAATTTACCACCTTTTGATTTTGAAGCACAATAAGCAAGTCCGATCCATAACGAGATCCGCATCTCAAGCAATGAACACATCGATCCTCGAATTTGCCAATCCCAACTCAAATTGATAGGTTACCCTCAAGCAACTTATAATTCCATCTAATATACTAGAAATAAATGACCTACGAATAGAAATAACAGTAGGTCCGAAAATCAATACACCAATTAATAGTTGCTCCCCAAAGAGTTGATTTATATAGTTTGTATAGTTGAAAATAAGAAAAAGAATAAAATAAAAGAACTTTCACATACTTTGAGGGGCAAGGCTTTGCAAGCAAAAAGAGTAGAGAGCCAACCTTAGCTGATCTCCGAATCTTAAGCTTGTTGCAGCTGGTCCAATGAGGGATGCACATCGGATTGGGCTCCTTGCGTCACTGCACGACTTATTCGACATATTGATTTGAAGGCCCCCTCTCCATGGATCGAGTGTATCGAGTATATCCAAGTGATAAGTCATCGTTTCTGGTCACGACGTGCAAGGTTCGAATCCTTTTATCTATCTTCATCTTTTCTCCATAGACATGAAATGGAATGATAATTCAAACATAGTACATGAAGATTGTTTTTTAGTAAGATATTATTCTAATGACTACTTGAAATATTTATATAGCGTTGTGGTTGAACTATATAGTCGAGCATCTAATGACCCTTGAGCTTTGACCTCTAAAATAATAGCAATCCACGACTTTTTCCGACTTTCCAGAGAGTAGAAATCCTTCCAACCTAGTGGAATGTAACATGGGATTCCACCCGTACACAAACTTGCAACATGACTTTTCCTCTGTAAACCCTTGATTTTTGGGTGCATGTTTTGTCTACATGATATCAGAGCCTTGTGCTTTTCCTTTGCCTTTCCTTGAGAGAGATGAACTCTCCTGGTTGCGGCTGTTGCTGCTGCACTTCTGAGGTCGAGACTACGATTCTTGGGAAGCCCTCATTGGTAGAGGCTGCTATGTTCGCTGAGGCTGCTATGGTTGTTCTTCGTTGGTGCTACTGCTGTTGTTCGTAGGCGTGACTACTGCTCTGATTTTCATGTGTGGGGTTCTCGTGTTGGTGCTACTGATGCAATTCTCATGGGCTTCTCCTGTGAGTATTGTTCGTTGTTGGTGTTGTGATTGGTTGTCTCATGGGGTGCTCATCGGCTCGATTGCAACTCTTTAGTGTTGTTCTATGCTCACATTTCTGGGATGCTCGTTTTTTGGTTTATTACAGTTTCTTCTTTGTGTTATTGATGCTTGTGATGTTGTGGTTCTTTTGCTCCCTAATTGCTGTTCACTTGTTGTTTGCTGTGCATTATGTGGTATTTGTTGTTGGTGAGGAATTTTCCCTTATTAATAATAACTTGATATTGTTTGAGAAGAAAAAAGCTATATCGGGGAAATGTCAAAATAGAAAATCAGTCGGTGCAAATCACCACCATCAAGTTAACAAAAGATAACTATCTCATATGGTAGGTTGTTGTGGAGATGACGATTTCTAGTTGTGGGTGAATTAGATATGCTAATAGACATAATCAAATGCTTGACGAGAAGGTATCTTCTTGAGAAAAATAGTTTCTTGAAGACAATCAAGACGTGGATTGTTAATACTGCCTCAAATGACAATCAACATCTCTTCATTAGTAAGATTTCTGCTTGAGATATGTGGTCAACACTTAAAAGCATATATGATAAAAAAAGGAAGGACGCATAGTTGAGAGATTTACACTCTTTGTTGAGAAGGGATTTCTATAGAAGCTTAACATATAACTCTGATGTCTAAATGGGAAGATTTAGATTTCTACTATGAGAGATTATAAATTTTTTTAGGATAGATAGTGGAAGAAAAGGACATTGTATTCCTCGATGATTTAAATTCTATTTTTGAAAATGCCAGCCTCAAGCAGTCAGGAGGTTTATCGATACATTGAGGTTGAGGAATAGAGAAGGCTTGTGATGACTGGTTCTAATGATGGGGCCGGGACTACTCAGCGAACTTCTCTCCTGTCCCGAGGGAACACCATGGGGAAGCAACACAAGAATCATTATAAGAATGCTAGACATTTTGTTGATTCCTATTGGGAGCTCCATTTAGAGAAAAATTGTATAGGTGGCGATATGATCAGATGCCCAAGAAGGTGGCTGCCAATGTATCTGAGTGTGTAGATGAGCATAGAAAGAAAATCACTCTTCGTCAGATTCAAGAACTTCAATTTAATCTAAGTATGATAAGCACTCTGGAAGAATTTTTTGACAAGGCCTGCACCACCAATAGCGATCTTATCGTTGCTGGTAAGAAGAAAGATAATAATAAGAACAATGACGATAATAAATGGATAGATGATAGTGGGACCACTGATTATATCTCTGGTGATGCGAAACTCTTTAGAGCCTATAGATTGGCCTCTCACAAGGACCATATTACCATTGCTGCTGGGTCTCAGGTTTTAGAGGCAAGGAAACAGACTGTATCTTTACTTCACAAACTTCTTGTTCACAGTGCCCTTCATGTTTCTAACATGTCTCTAAATCTTCTGTGTTATCAAGACAACAAAAGAGTTGACTTGTGAACTAATCTTTCCCCCCCTGACCGTTGTATGTTTATGGACTTGGTGATAGGGAAGATGATTGAGATTGATTTGGTTTTTAAGGCATGTATTGCCTACAATTAAAGTTGCAGTTGCATTTACAACTACGGTTAAGGGAAAGAAAAACGAGAAGGACAATCATCGTCTTGTTATACACTAAAATGAACGGCTTGATCATCTACCATTTGGTTTGCTTAATGATTTCTTTCCTGCATTATTTGAAGATTTGCGTTCTTGGTTTTCCATGCATATTTAAAGGCTCGTCATTATATAAGGTGAAACGAAAAACAAGTCTACTATAACCTCATAAAGAGGCTATGCACCCCCTCAGGTAACAAAGACAACCAATGTTTTAAAAACTGAACCGGACATCAAACCAGGCATGTATTGGTTTTTGATTTTTATGGTTGGACTAATGGAACCAATCGGTCGAACATGTGATGATGTCAGCAGTTAAAAAATCTGAAAAGATCGAACCGTTGTATTGTTGGTTTTCTTATTACGGTTCAACCGGATCGAGCCGATTTAGATCGTTATATCATACAAATAAATATAAAAAATGCTACATCATATCTTTCGAGGATTTGTTTACTCTTATCCTTCCAAGTTTTTCTAATAACATTTATACCCCAAAATACAATTGCATGTGTCCCATGTATTTTTACAAAATCAATAGCAATGGCCTTTTATTAATACACATATGCTCCCATTTTATACCAACATAAGGATTATATTGTGATTTTTTTTAAGAAAATATAGGAGCACAAATGAAATTGCTTAAAATTTGGAGTATAAATGTTCTCAAATAACTCGAAAGGGCGTAATAATCATATTTTGTATTATTTATATAAATACATATATGTGATGTAAAAAATTAATAATTTTAAAAGTATTTAAACTCTAATTAATGATAAGTGTTGTTAATTTATTGCTTCTCATAATATGAATGTGACAACATCTTCTTCGTTTGTTATTGTTATAAGTGGGCAACCTCATACACAATGTGGGAAGAGACTGGAAATGCTCAAATGGCTGGAATGAACAAGCGATAATGAGTCATTGACACATGTGAAGGAGAAGAGATAAAGGAGTACTATACTATGGGTTAGAATGAAACTAGATTATGAACATTTATGACAAAGTTTGTATTTTGTTATTTTATTGGAAATTATTATTTTTTTATCAAAAATTGGATGGATGAACCGATGGTTTGGTTCAATTGGTTCAGTCGGATTTAAGCGCTCCAACCGGGTTTTGACTGGTTTTTATTTTCTAAATAAAAACCGAGTGGTTGTACCGTTTTTCCTCTGGTTCTTGGTTTATTCGGTTCAACCGGCCAGTTCGGTTTGGTTTTTAAAACCTTGAAGACAACAATTTCCTAGTTCCCACTCATTTGTTCTTGATGAGGGCCAATCTTAAGCATTGGCATGAGGACCATCGGGGAGGGGGTGGGGAGTACTCTGGATATCATGAAGAGATTGTCGAGGCGAAGGAAAAAAGGGACAATCAGATGCCACCCTAACCCCACTATTGAGTGGAGTGGGATGACTAAATGGATCATTGATGATCAAGATGACGAGAGCTTTCCAACTCTCTATCCTATCCTGGTAGTAGTATATATTATTAAAAAAATATTATATACATAATGAGAAGTAAGATAAGAAATGAGAAGTGATTTATTAGTCTTGTTTCCATTTAACTTTTTTATATGGAAATATTAAGCATGTAATTGACGAATGGTCCATAATTACTATAGTATTTATTTGCTCATTTTTAATATAAATGGGGCGTGTTCAAGCGATAAGGCAATGAATTTTGATCCTATTATTTTGAGGTTTGAATCCTTATATACAGATTGATTCTAATGAAATCAAAAGATCACATTGTATCCAACATGAAAATAAAAAAACATAAATAAAATAACACTCGTCCAATTTATTCTATTTTAAAAAAATCAAGTAAACTTTTTGGGCTAACTCATCCTGATGTTTGTGATTTCTCTAATATTCCTAATCCTAATGGATACGAGTACTTCATTACATGTATTGATGATTACTCTAGAAGAAATTTTGTTTATATACTTTATAGTCATGGAAAATTTATCAGCATTGTAAAAAACTCTATCTTATTGAGACACAATACGAGAAAGTGATAAATTATTTCAAGTATGATAATGCTCATGAATATTTATCTGTGGAATTGCTAGAACTGTATAGTGGTAAAGGAACTGTTCACCAAACCTATTTTATCTATACTCCTCAATAAAACATTATCGCTGAGTAGAGGAAGAAAGACCTTCTTGAAGTTAGTAGAGAGTTTATATTTCAGAATAACCTCCTAAGAGTATCGGGGATAGATTGTTCTCGCTAACGCCTTTCTTATAAATAGGATTCCCTTGATATGATTGAACATGGCTACTCCTTTTTCTTTTGCCCGGCATGAGAGTAAGCCTTTTGTTCTTCCATCAAAGACTTTTGGTTGTGTTTTCTATTTTCAAAATTATGTATTCGATGCAAAACTTGATGCATGTGCAATCTAAGGTACTTTTTGGGATACTTTCCTATTCGAAAAGGTTATAAACGTTTATATACTTTTTGGGATACTCTAATATTCAAAAAGGTTATAAATGCTTATATCCTAAGGATAAGAAAGTTCATGTGACAAAAATGTCTCCTTTATTAAGTATGAATCTTACTTTCCTAAACACTCCCTTTAAGGGAGAATGGAAGTAACAATGAAAGAAATGTACATGATATTCTTCTTTTGAATGCTTGTGATGATTATATATGTTCTTTGGATTACTCTATTGAGATTGATGCAAATAGTGAGGGGTGAAACTTTCATTCCTCTTGTTGGCATGGACATAACCTAGAGCAAGAAAGATCAGCAAGGGACTTTGAGGCAAACTCGGGAAAGAGAAACAAATCCCAATCATGTTCAATCCATGGATGATCAAGTCCATCCATTACCATTAGTGATTCAAACTCTAACATGGAAAGCGATATGAAAAATAATTTCAATGATAGTGGTGAAGTTGTGGATGTTAATGGGTTGATCATCTTTGAAGGGGATTCAATCAGAGGTGTGGATGAAGGGAAATAAAGTTCCCCATTGGAATATGCAAATTATACCCGATACCCTTTTAACAGATACATCGACTACTCTAAGCTTAACAAAAGTTATAAATACTTTATCTCTTCATCATCTACTTATGTTATTCATATGAATATTGTCAAAGCTGGTTCTGATTAGGGATGGGTTTAGGCTATGAATGTCTAGTTAGATGCCCTTGAATGAGATTGCACATGGGACATTATAGATATTCTTGATAGGGTATATCTGATTGGTTCGAAGTGGTTCTATACCATAAAATGCAAGCCAAGATGACAAATAGAAAGATACAAGACCAAACTTGTCGCAAGAGTTTTTAGCCAAAAATATGGTATTGACAACATGTAGACTTTTGCTCCTGTAACAAAAATGAATACAATGTGTATCATTCTCTCTCTTTCCATTATCAAGGAATGGAAAGCTTCACCAGAGGAAGTTAAGGATGCCTTTTTTAATGGATATCTCCTAGAAGATGTTTACATACATATACTACATGGTCATGAGAAGACGTGGAAAAGTTACAACATGACGAAAGCTATATATAGATTGAAAAGGTCTCCTAGAGCATGGCTTGAGAGTTTTAGAGTGATGATGATCGGATTGGTATATTATCAAGGCATGATGATCACACTTTCTTTGTCAAGAGGGAAAAAAGGACTCTTCTTCTTTTTAATGTTCATGACATGACCATCATAAAGGATAATGAGATGGAGATAGCTTGTCTAAAAAGAGAGCTTGCTACAATCTTTGACCTGAAGGATCTTGGAATCGACAAGGTTGAATAAAGATCTGGTTCTTTGCTATAGGAAATATACTAGATTTGTTAAAAGAAACTAGAATGTTGGGATGCAAACATGCTCCTACACCTATTGAGGGGAGTCGCAAGTTAAGCATAAAATATATAAAGCAACTTGATGAAGACTTCACGGGCTGACACTGAAGACTTGGAGGGAACATGCTTTATCTTATTCTAACTAGACCCGCTATTATTTATGTGATAACAATGGTGAGTCAATTCATGTGTGCATGTTTGATATTCACATGAAAGTAGTACACCATATCCTGTGCTATGTAAAAAAAGATATGGGAAAAGAACTAATCTTTACTAAAAATGTAAACAATAAGATTGAATAATACACTGATGTAGTCTGGCTAGATGCACTAAGAGATGAACAACTAGATATTGCATACTTTGGGTGACAACTTGGTGATTTCGAGAATCAAACGATAATCGGTTCGTGCTAGGTCTATTATTGTTGAAGCTTAATACAAAGTTGTTGCTATAGATATGGTTGAGATGTTGTGGCCTAAGATTTATTCTAACAGACATTGAAATAAATCTCAATATGCTATGAAACTATTATGTGATAATAATGTTGTTATAAATCTATTATTGTTGAAGCTTAATATAAAGTTGTTGCTATAGATATGGTTGAAATGTTGTGGCCTAAGATTTATTCTAACAGGCATTGAAATAAATCTCAATTTTACTATGAAATTATTATGTGATAATAATGTCGTTATAAATTTAATTAGCAGTCTTTTCTTATATGATAAAAGCAAGCATGTGAAGATTTGCCATCACTTTATCTATCGATAATTGACTCTAAAGAGCTTGTGCTATCATACATAAAAACTAAAGGTCAAGTCATTGTCTTCACCAAAGGTTCTTCCAACAATTGGTTTTTAGAGTATTGTGGACAATTTAGGCATACATGTACAATCTCTTCGCCAAACATAAGGGGGAGTGTTGAGGTTCTTGCCTTATGGATAAGTAGGTGAGGATCCATTTATCCCTTTGGGATCTTAAGTGTAACTCATCCTCTTTTGCTTTCTATACGCAAGCTTTTGTGATACTTTTTTTTTCTATACAAACTTTACAGAAAACACAAATTCATGATAGATGTTTATATGAATCTTTTGTTTATGAAAGAAATAACATATCCATCATAAACCATATCGTGTATGTCTTGCATGCACTTTGAAGTTGTCTTTACATTATCTTCTTCAACCATCTTCTCATAAATAATGTCAACCATTGCTCATTTTCTTTTGACAGGATTTTGCTGAGACTACTGGAAAACATGGTTTAATTTTATGTCTGGAAAAGACCATTGACAAAGAAAAGTTAACTTAGTTTAATTTTTTCCCGGATTTTCTTATTCTTGAAATAGCTATTCCATTTTTTATCCCATAATTATTAGATCGGGTCTCGCAGAAAGATCGAGTGGTCAAAACCATCACCGATAGTTGTGCGAGGTCGGGTCTCATGGGGACCCTAATCGCAAGGGCATGGAGGGAGGGGTGGTCAGTGCGAGGGCTTATGCCCTATATAAACCTCCCACACGGATGGGAAAAATGCATCATCAGAAGCTCTACATCAGGAACCTTCTTCTGATCCAAACGGCTCTCCAATCCCCACCCTCTCAACTTCTCTCTCTAGAAGGTTATCGACGACTTACCTTGATCGAAGACTGGTGTTAGAGCTGAGCTTTTGATCTTGTGCATTCTCACATCGACGGACCTCTACTCATTAGCATGCTCATGGTCATCAATCACTCCTCCAAGGCGGTTGCTTCCCTCTCTCTAGAAGCAACAAAACCATAAAAGGTATTCAAATCAAAAAATAACAAGACAATTCCCATTGAGACAGAAAAATTTGAGTATCATAGCTCTACTAATTACGAATTATGGAGTAGAAAGATTTACTTTGGCTTGCTAAATGATAGCATACACTCCATTATTGATAAATCATGTCCTACCGTATCTGAAAATCCATCTATAAAGAAAATAAGGACCCGAGAACAGTGGGAGAAAATGAATAATAAGGCTAGGAACTTTATTCTAATCCAGTTGAATCTGATTCAGAACTTCGAGACTTGTAAATCAGCGTATGAGCTTTGCACCGCGTTGAAGAATAAGTACCACTCGAAATCCGAAGTGAGTGTACAACTTCTTCTACACAAGTACAACTTGTGCAGAATGAAAGAATGTGAAAGCATCCTCAAGCATGTAAAGAAGATGATTGTGATGGCCACAGACCTAACAGATGCTAAATGAACGATTCCAGAGAGGGTGCAAATGGCAACCATTTTAGGAAGTCTCCCTCTGTTATTTAACCTAGTTGCCACATATCTAAGGATGAATGGCAACATCAAGAGCGTGATGGACCTACATGCACAATTGACAATCCAGCAGGACCTCTCGATGCAAAAATCAAACCTTTAGATCTTTGAGATTGAGTAGGAGGAAGAAGAAGCTAATGTGATGGACACAACAAAAGATTACGGCCCTCTTAGGCTAACTTCAAGGGAAAAGGTGAGAAATACCACTTGATTCATGCTATAGTTGCAGTAAATATGGCTATTTTAAGGTTAATTGCAAAAAAAGTTGAGAAATTCTAAAGTGTCTGAAAACAAAGGCAAGAAGAAATTTGCATTCAAAGTTGTCATGGAGTGCAACTCTGCGGTCATGAACTGTGATGGATGGTGGATTGATTCTTGTGCAACCCGTCACATTGCCAAGATGAAGGAGGGACTAGTGGTCTTCAAGTAGCTGAACAAAGGAGAACATATGATCTTCATGGGGAACAACACCTACTTGGATGTCGAAGATATTGATACTTATATGCTTGACCTGGGAGATAGTATAATGGTACTTCATGTATACACTCTAGGAATACGTTGGAACCTCGTCTCTGTTCCAGTTCTACCCGAGAAAGATTCTGTTTGTTTCTATGATAAACATGTATCCATAGGAAAGAATAAAAAGGTCAATGCCATGGGAAAGTTTGTACTCAAGCTGACATATTCTATCTTCATGTAATGAGTTCTAATGAATCAATGAATGTGATTTCTAAGAACTCTCTACATTATTTATCTATTTATGATTTATGGTACATTGGACTGTATTATCCAGGAAATTCAAAATTGGATTAAATGATTAAATTCGATCTTCTGCCTAATATTACAGGTGCAAGAACATTGCCCTGTAAACATTGTCTAACCGGTAAAATGATGAGAAAATCCAGAATTCGATCAAATGAACTATTGAGCTTGATCCATTTGGATATATCTGGACCATTGAGTATCAATACACATAGAAATCATGCATACTTCATAACATTAATTGATGATTATTTTAAGTTCACTTATGCCTATCTCTTAGGGAGAAAGACATAGGACTTTGAAACATTTCAAAGATACAAGACAAAAGTAGAGATAAAATTGAGAAAATCTATTAAGATCTTTAAGACTGATATAGGTAGAGAATATACCTCAAAGGGGTTTGAAGAGTATTGTATTCAATCATGCATTTATTGGCAAACTGCGATACCTTATACACTACAATAAAATAGTGTAGCTGAAAGAAAGAATAGAACACTGATGAATACAGTAAAGCGTATGTTGTCAGACTCAGTTCTCTCAAGCAGTGTTGACTGCTAACTACATACAGAATATGATTCCATCCAAGTCTGTAGAATCAATGCCATATGAAATTTGGAATAGCAGGAAACCTGAGTTGGGCCATCTTCGGAAATGGAAATGTCTTACACATACCTTGGTATCGAATTAGCTTAAAGACAAGCTAGATTTCAAGATATTAAAGTGTAAACCTATTGAATATAGTGAATATTGTCAAGGATATAGGTTTTTCCATGAATCAAAAGTTCTAATAAAAATTCATGGTTCAACGTCCTTTCTTGAAAATCATCAAGAGAAGAAGCATGAAGTAGAGGAATCAGATCCTCCTCTTGTCCTACAGTATAATGAAGACAACTTCGAGATAAGATATGAATTTGTAGATGATATTAATCATCCACAGATAGAGAATGAACCTATGGTTAAGATAATCCTTTAGAGAAAGTAGGTGAACCCACACAATCCACAATTATAATCAATCACAAGAGACCCATAACATGACTCGTAAGGGTGGAAAATTATCATTTCTATGGGTGTGAGACATCGTGTTACATCATAGATGAGGATGTAGCAGATTGTACAAATCACATATTCTTTGATGAAGCATTGTCATCGAATGAGTCAGAATCATGGACGAGAAAAAAGTGTTTTATGATTTGCCAGAAGGTAGGCAATCCATAGGATGTAAGTGTGTATTAAAGAAAAGCACCGAGTTGATTGTACCGTTATAAGTATAAAACAAGATTAGTTGCAAATGGTATTACTCATCAAGCTAGAATAGACTTCCAGGAAATCAACTCTCTAGTTTCTAAGTTTGCATCAATTCATATGATCTTAGCTATAGTTGCATACATGGATTTAGAATTATTCTAATGGGATGTGAATACAACCTTCCTTAGTCAAGAATTAAGAAAGGAGATATATATGCGATAACCTCATGGTTTTCAGGTAGAAGGACATGAGAAAAAAGTTTATAAGTTAAGAAAGTCATTATATTGCTCAAAACAATCTTCGTGGCAATGGTATCTTAGTTTCATGAGAAAATTATCCAATTTGGATTTGCTGCAAATAAGTTGGATAATTATATATATGTCATGTGTGGGAGAAAGTTTACTATCATGCCATTGTATGTGGATGACATCCTACGTGTGGATAATGACATAGGAATGCTTAATGAAATTAGATAAATTGAGCAATGAATTTGATGAAGAACGTGGACGAGCATCGACATCCTATGTTCTAGGAATTTAAATTATAAGAGACAACGATTCAAGAATATTGAGTCTTAGTCAAGAGAAATATTTATATGCTCTATTGAAATGATTGGAATGTAGAATATCACTCCAACTCCTACACCTCTTGTGATTGGAAAGAGACTTAGTAAGAGTCAATGTCTTAGAAAAGAGAAGAAACCTTCAGAAGTTCCATATGCAGAAGCGATGGGAAGTTTGATGTATGCAATGATGTGCACTCAATCTAACTTGGCTTATCTAAGTAGCATGATTAGTAGATATTAAAGTTATACAGACCAACAAATTTGGAAGTTGTAAGAGGATTTTTTGATATATGAAAGAAATTGTACATTTATAAATAATGTATCCAGATGAATCACCTGAGTAGTAGTAAATTACGATTCCTATGTCGGAGGGGATGCGGATGATAGAAAATTTACATTGGGTTATCTTTTCATGTTCGGTGGAGCAACCATTTCTTCGGGTAGCAAAAAAAAAGGATGTGTATATAGACAACATGTAGCATGACCACCACTCATGCGGTTTGGATTAAATGCTTTCTAAAAATTTAAGACTTGAATTGGTCAAAGGTCAAGCTAAAATGTATTGTGACAATCGAGTTACAATAAGCTTGATAAATGGTAGGGTTAATAATTCTAAAGGAAATCACGTTGAACTCCAATATCACTATATTCAAGATATAGTGGTAAAACAAGAAATTACGATGGGTCAAGGAAGATATTTTCAAGAATAATGAAACTCGCTATAGACATCTCGATACACTAAATGAATAGTGGGAGTGTAAAGGCTTTGACCACTTAGGTCAACTAGGAGATGTTAGATCATCTCACTGAATGACCGAGTAGTCAAAACCATAGCCGATGGTTACATGAGTTTGGGTCTCACGAGGACCTTAACCGCAAGGGCATGAAGGAATTGTTGGACATGCGATCCCACGACGAACCATTATGCAATAAATGTTATTGCAACTATCATTCCCTGTTCTGAAATGAAGAATAACTAATTTGCATAATAGGTCCCTTCCTACAATTAGGGTAATGTACCATTGCCATCTTAATAATCATTCAGTTTTTATTTCAATTATTGAATCAGAGAGGCTGGTGCTTGGATGAATATCTAAAGAATTAGATTAAGGACTCATCAAGTACGGTCAAATGATTATTAAGAGATGATCTTCATCCTAAGAAGGAGAAGACAATCCTTTCTCTAAAGGTTGATATCTGATCGACCTCTTGATGCAGGTCCTCCACATAGGAATAGAGATTTGGAGGTGTTAGATAAGTTAGGTCAAAGAGTTGACTTAACGAGATCGAGATAACCAAAGACCTATGTCGTATGCTGGCACGATATAGGCACGCATCATCTGATCGGACACATATGTGTTACTATATGTCTAAGTATGTACATTTGGCAGACCAATAGGTTGATGACCAAACCAAGGTCTATACACTGGCGCGCTGGTGTGCATGCAAGGTCATATAAGTAATATAATCTCTCAAAGGGATCATACAGGTTCATTGCTGAATCAGAAGACATGAGCTCACTCATGAGATATTGGGAAGAATTAAATTTCCCACGCAGTCGTCTCGCTTTCGAATCTTGACTGAATATGTAAGGTTTGATATATGCTTTTGGAAAGTATATGATCAATACCTAGGTATGATATATGCTTTTGGAAAGTATATGATCGATACCAACTCCCAATGATCGAATGAGAAACTTAATGATAATACCTGAAGTAGATAGTGTAAAATTGATCTAATACTTCAGGTTTATTCCGAATCTTCCAGTATGCAGGATGTACAAGTATTATGAATGCCTGAGGGTGATGTGATCATAAACGATTGTATAACCATGATACTTCCATTCCGAAGGAGTGATGAAACAGGTCTGAATTTTAGTGACTCCTCTCATAGAGAAGTAATTTGATCTTAGTCCAAATGTTGGACATTGATCTGAATGTGATTCAGATGTAATGAGAAGATTAGATTTGCGGTCTTGATTCAATTAAGCATCTATGGGAGGTCCGCAAGATCTGGATTTGACATGTGATCTCAATATCCAAGTCACTATACATGGAACAATACAATCACCCTGTCCTTATCTCCAAGTATCTGCGGAGAAAGTGCATTATCCTTGAAAGAGTTCATGGACAAATTTCATTGTTGATATATGTATCCGAGCATTGAGATATTGATAATTAACCATGATTTAATTATCATGAATAATATGTGTTTGATTCATATTATAAGAAGAGTTATTTGAGATAATTAAATGTGATTTAATATTCAAAGATGTGAATGATATGAATGTGATTCATATTATTTGGGCACATGAGAATAGAGATCCAAGATGATTAAACATGATTTAATTATCATGGATATGAATAATATTGATATCACTATCATATTAATCAGGTATATTATAATTGTGATTTATAATATATTAGAGAGAGCATGTTGTGATTTATATTTGTTGATTAATTATTGATGTGAATTGGATTCACATTGGATAATTAATTGAAAATATAATTTACATTTTATTTTGGGATGTGAATGTGATTCACATTTTTCCAATGATATAATTACAATATTCACAAGATTTGAGAAATAATTTACAACAAATGTTATTGTAACTCTTGGAGATCTCATGAGATTTTGAGGAGATAGACCCATTCTATCTCGAAAGCATTGACATCCCCTTTTTTAGGGAATGTTGTCAATATTCTCATTATCTCCAAGACCAATCAAATGATTTAATTTAAAATTAATTATATTGATTTATCAATATATATTAATTTAAATTAAATCAATTGTTGATGTGTTTTTACAACAACATCATGACCATTGAAAGAAATACAAATCAATCTCATCCATTGATTTTGTGTTGTCCATGGATTGAGATCTATGGACTCCCAAAAGCCTATATAAGAAGAGGCAAGAAGGATATGGGGAGATCCTTAAGCTCATCACGGAAGCGTGAGGATCGCATCGTATGCGATCGGGAGCAACTAGTCGCACTAGTTGCTCGAGGCGATGGAAATTAAAAAATTTATTTTCATGTGACGAAACCACATGATCCAATAACACTTCTCAGATCATTTCGTCTAAACCACGAATAAGTAATAGGATTACCTCTTGAAGCGTGGTTGCGATCGAGTCTTTAAACGAAGAGACCTCCTGTCTCAAGTCCGATCCGATGGAGGAGACGCTTGCGAGCACGTGGATGAGATGTGTGTTTCTCGCAATCCGTGTTGATGATCCAAGCAGTGAATCTCCTGATCTAGACAAACGAGTTCTGACGTCTTCTTCACAAACGAGGTGCACCGAAGGAGATGGAGATCCACGAGCAAATGATCGGGCAGCATAACGACGATGCTGCGGCAATGGAGAATCTCTCTAGGGCATCCATGGTGGACGGCCACATGAGAGAAGGAGAGAGGGCATGTAGATAGAAAGAGAGAGAGAGCCTTATGTTCTCATTAGCATATGAAGAGCAAGGGGTGTCCTTCTATTTATAATATTTTGGGATCCATGGATCTCAATCCATGGACAACACAAATCCAATGGCTCACATTGATTTGTGTTTCTTTTAATAGCCAAGATTTTGTTGGTAAAAAAACAACAATAATTAATTTAATTTAGACTAATTGTATATTGATAAATCAATATGATTTAATCCCAAATTAAATCAATCAAGCATGGAGATTATGGAATGAAGATTGCTTCCTTCCATAATACGGGATTTGGTGGCAATCTCATATCATCTCATAATATCTCATGAGATTACATTATTCCATGGAAATATCCAAGATTTACAACAACACTTGTTGTAAATTATTCAACAAAAATAATTCATAATTATTTTGTGAATATTGCAATCTTGCCATTGGAAAATTGTGAATCACATTCACAACCCAAAATAAAATATGAATCACATTTCCAATTAATTGTCCAATGTGAATCCAATTCACATCAACATTTAATTAACAAATGTAAATTACAAATCGCTCTCTCATATATATTATAAATCACATTTATAATATATATGATTAATATGGATAGTGTTATCCACATTCAAATCCATGATAATTAAATCACATTTAATCATCTTGGATCTCTATTCTCATGTGCCCAAATAATGTGAATCACATTCACATTATTTACATCTTTGATAATTAAATCACATTTAATTATCTAAGATAACTCTCTTTATAATATGAATCAAATTCATAGCGTTCATGATAATTATATCACATTTAATTATCCAAGATAAATCTCCTAATAATATGAATCAAATTCATATTATTCATGAGAATTAAATCACATTTAATTATCCATTTTCTCAATGCTCGGATACTTATATCAACAATGAAATTATCGTGAACTCTTTCAAGGATAATGCGCTTTCTCCGCGAATACTTGGAGATAAGGATAGGGCAATTGTATTGTTCTACGTATAGTGACTTGGATATTGAGATCACATCTCAAATCCAGATCTCGGGCCTCCCATAGATGCTTGATTAAATCAAGATCGCAAATCTAATCTTCTCATTGCATATGAATCACATTCAGATTAATGTCCAATATTTGGACCAAGATCAGATTACTTCTCTACTGAGAGGAGTCACTAAAATCCTGACCCGTTTCATCCCCCCCGAGGAATGAAAGCTTCATGGTTATACAATCGTTTATGATCACATCACCCTCAAGTATTCCTAACTGTACATCCTGCATACTGGAAGACCAAGAATAATCCCTAAGTATAAGATCAATTTTATACTGTCTACTTCAAGGATATATCATTAAGTTTCTCATTCGATCATAGGGAGTTGGTATCGATCATATACTTTCCAAAAGCATATATCATACCTAGGTGTTGATCATATACTTTCCAAAAGTATATATCAAACCTTACAAATTCAGTCAGGCTTCCAAAGCGAGACGACCGCACACGGAATTTGATTCTTCCCAATATCTCATGAGTGAGCTCATGTCTTCCGGTTCAGTAAATGAACATGTATGATCCCTTTGAAAGATCGTATTACTCGCATGCCCTTGTATGCACACTAGCGCGTCGGTGTATAGACCTTGATTGGGTCATCAACCTATTGGTCTGCCAAATGTACATACCCGGATATATAGTAACACATATGTCTCTGGTCAGAGGATGCGCGCCTATATCATGACATCATATGATATAGGACTTTGGTTATCTCGATCTCGTTAAGTCAACTATTTTGACCTAACTTATCTAACACCTCCGAATCTCTATTCCTATGCAGAGGACCTGCATCAAGAGGTCTGTTAGACATCAGCCTTTAGAGAAAGGATTGGCATCTCCTTCTCAGGCTGGAGATCTTCTCTTAATAATCATTTGATGGTACTTGATGAGTCCTCAATCTAACTCTTTAGATATTCATCATAGCATCAGCCTCTATTATTCAATAATTGAATCAACAGCTGTATGATCATCAGGATGGCCATGGTACATAACCCTAATTGTACTAAAGGACCTATTATATAAATTAGTTATTCTTCATTTCAGATCAGGGAATGATATTTACAATAACATTTATTGCATAATGGCTCACCGTGGGCTCGCATGTCCAACAATCTCCCACTAGCCCAAAAAGCCATTAATGGGCTAATCATTAAACCCACACTCATGTAACAATCATAGGCTATTTAAGAAAATAGCTAGGTAAGTTGATCAGTCACTCTGTTCCCAAGAGACTACGCCAAGTCCTTTTACGACACTCGCATATCTCTGAGTAACAGTTCTCGCATTCAATGCGAAAATTGCATCTTATGCAACCGATACTTAACATCCCGCAGTTAAGACCTTTTAGATCACGATCTATAAAGTCTTAATTTCTTGAAGATAAGACTTAGACATCACTATTTCTAAAGTCTTGTCATCTTTGATGATATTGTTATTACTGCAATCAAGTATTTTATCTCCGTAGTAGGATTAGCAACAGTTTACTACTCCCACTGCATGGTAGACATCTGGCTTTTGCACACATCTAGCATAAACCTGGCTTCTCGTAACTGATGCACAAGGGCAAGCAGTTTTTAGCATTCAATTCCTCAACTCCTTGAGGTGTTATCCCTTTAGATAGGTCAGTACCATATCATAAGGGAAAGAAGCCTTTATTGGAATTTTCCAGAAAATGGAATATGTCCAAGGTGTACTAATAATGCGACAGTCCCAATACCTTCTTCTCTTTGCTTCAGAACAACTTCAGAACTAAGATCTAAGAGGTATTCTTGAGATCATATCCCAAGGTATGTATCAACCAGATTATAAAACACTTATTTTCATCCTTATATCATTCCAAATGATTAGGATATTATCTACATATGGCACGATGAACACAATGGCACTCCCACTAAGCTTCACATGGTTCATCAAGATTCTATCTGAAAGCTTAACATTTATGATTTCATCAAATCCAGTGTTCCAACTACAAGAAGCTTATTTGAGTCCATAGATGGAGTTCTTTAGCTTGCACACCTTGCTTTCCTCAACCATGAAGCCCTGGGGCTACTTCATGTGAATATCTTCGAGAAGTATTCATATAGGAATGCAATATTGACTTTCATCTTGAAGATGTCAAAGTCAAGTTGTGTAGCTATAGTTAGCAATATTCTGATGGGTTTAAGCATGATTACTGAAGAGCAAGTCTCATTGCAAGCGATGTCTTCTCTTCGGTGTGTAGCTCATGGCTACGAACCGTGCTTTGAAGGTCTCTACCTTCTCATCAGGTTCCTTGTTTCTCTTGAAGATCCATTTACACCTTAATGGGTCTCACCCATACAGGTGGATCCTCGAGGGTCCATATACAACACTTGTATATGAAGTCTACTTTAGACTTTATTGCTAACATCCATCTTTCCATGTCATGATCTTTAGAAGCTTCATCATATGAAGTTAGATCATGTCAGATTTAATTGACAAATGGAATCCATCCTCAAACTTATTTGAAGAGGTATTAATGTTTCATCTTTAATTGTCTATTTAGTTTCCGATTTCAGAAGCCTCATTATCTTCTCAAGATTAAATGAATTCCTTCACTTCATTTTCATCTTGATTCTTAAGAGTCTCATCATCTAAGAATCACATTCTCAAAGATGGGATCTTTTAAGAATCTCAAGGTCATAAAGTAGGTATCCAATACCATCCTTTATTTTCCTAATGAAGTAGCACTCTCAGGTGCTAAATTCCAGCTTACTTGCTTGGAACCTTATTGAGGATATATATTGTAGTCTCTGCTACATATATTCCTTGGAAACTAAGAGGTAATTATGCTAAGATTCATCATTGATCAAATCATGACACACATGATAAAAATTGTATCTCCCTACAACTCTATTGAGTTTAGGTACATCAGAAGGATTGAGATAGGAATGATATTCATATCTCCATAAGGCATTCCCTGAATTCATCTAATCGATACAATCTACCTAGATTAGATCAAATTCATTTCATCTTCCCTCAAACTTTGGTTCTAAACCAAAATTATGAAATCTTTGAACATTTCAAAGCTTTCTAAGGTGAAGGGAATAAATCTCATATCACAAATAATCATCAATGGATATCACATATCATTAATGTTTACTTTGATATAGATGATCCACATACATCAATATGTATGAGATCTTGAATACCTTGACATCTTGCACCATTCCCAGAGAAGGGTACATTGGACATTTTCTACTTTTGAATACAATACTCATAAGTATGTAAGATTTGAAATTTTAGACACTCTAAAGTTTCATTTCTTACTTATCTATTGATCTCATCAATAGACTTATGTCCAAGACTCGATGCCAGATCATTGTCAAATGATCTTCATTCTCCTATTGATCTTTTAAGGTTTAATTTCAGTATTAGAAATGTTAATGAACCATTCATTAATTTTCTAATTTAGTAGAGTTCACAAGATTTTAGATTACTATCTGAAATATCTCCATCATAACTCTTTATGATAGGTCTATTACAGAATTCATGTTTATTTCCAACATTTAGAAATAAACAATGAGTGTATTGTAATATCTAGGTCATAGAGACATTCTCTAAGACTAAGGGCTCTCTCACTGAAAATAACAAGTCCATCTATTCAATAGAGATTGTTGCAAAAATTGCATTAACATCCATGTGGATGACTATTGAACCTTAAGATCAATTTTTCTAGTCTTCTAAAACATAAGCAACCAATTGCAAGCATTATTAGAAGAATGAGATACAATTATTAGACTTTAATATTATCAAATAAGAAAGTAAATTTCAATGATTAAATGTAGATGTAGATTATTTCGATGCACTATCCGGGTCCTTCTCTAAGGATCCTAGATAGACTAGATAGTCACACTATCAATGCATCGGCTTATTGCAGTATTGGCATTCATCCAACTATTTGGATGTCATATGGAAGTCACAGAAGTATAGACAACTCTTTGACTTTCCTTCTCACTTGGGTCCAACCCATGCTTCCACTGCGCTCCCTTTATCTATAAACAACCATTGTTTAAGACGAAGGGTCTCTTATGTTGAAAGCAAAAGATTTCAATATAAGAGTATTTCAACATTTATATATGCTTCATTCAATTCATACAATATGAATAGTATGAAGGTTCATGAATGACTTGAGTATAAACAATAGAATGATGACACTCATCATATCTCATACATCTTAAATCTTAAAGACTTTTGGCTCTGGCAGGTATTCAAACAATTTGAATACATCATCTCTGATAGAGCCACCATTCTGCAAGATGCAGAGAACCATGTCATTCATGATTAAATATCGAGAGCACATATGTATGCCAGAACATATTCTTAGATTTTATAAGGATTATTCGACAATTACGATCATCATCGATATGTCACTTCCAAAGTACATTCGATGAGAGATCAAGGCTATAGAGACATACAAACCCAAGGGTTATAGTCCCATTATCTATTTAAATGTCATTCCTTATTATTATGAGGAAGACTTGCACATTACAACCACATACATTATGTGTCCAACTGCAAGTACAATATCTTGATCATGGATCCAATCCATGATAATTTATTGGTTATTATTGAGATAAAATTGAGTGGGATTAATGAAAGATTATCTGAAATAAGAAATTTGCATAAACATATATAAATATATATTTTACTTTGATTTAGAAATTTTTATATCAAAGTTGTCTTGCCTTGTCAACACTGAAAGTTCATTCCCTTAATCACTTTCAATGTAAGATATATACTTACCATCATATCTCAGCAAGATCTGGGATCTCCTTCCTTATCTTTGTTACATCCCAATAATATGAGAACCTGCAACTCTGATAAAAAGAAGCAGGAACACATTCTGGCTTGCAAGTCCATCTTGGATTTCCCAATTCGGTCTTTAACACCTGGGCCCACCACCCCTAAGTTGATGTTTACCCGTCATTAATTGAACCAACTGTCAACAAGATTAGCATTCACTATGCGCAATCCAATATCACCCCAATAATATGCGGACCCGACATTAGGGTCTCTACGCATACGGCCTTACTCTTTCGAGAAGCAAAGAACATGATCCAAATGCGTTTGCATGCAAGAGCTATCACTTCAAACAGGCATCTCCTACATACAATCTTAGCGACGGAACCCTTCGCCTTGACGGGAGACCATGGACGTCACTTATGTGATCCTCCATATCATATTCAAATTCTAATTAATTATCATGAATCATATTCACATAAAAAATTCTTCCAAGGGAAATAACATCTCTATTAATAATAGAATGTTTTAGTTTTAATTGGATTCCAATTAATCTAATCATATTAAATTAATGATCCAATCAATATTCAACAAAAAATTCTTTATTGTTACTTGAATTATGATATTATGTCAAATACGTATTATTTTGAATTTTAATAATTAGAAAAATACACCGTGATCTCTCCTGCATTATCAACTCCCTACCCGCTGTCATGGCCAGTACCGACGGGAGTGGGATAGACCGCACACGGTGTAACCTGCTACCCCAATGCTCCCCGACTAGACACCATATCCACCTCGAGAAAAGATAATGCCAAATTGAGCATTGTGTACTTGAGATTATAATCGGTTCTTCACCGAAGTTATACCATATATAATAATAATCAAAATTTTTTTGATTAACATTATAATGAGATTTGCTAATCAAGTCTCAAGTCCTATTCAAGCACCATGTTTGTTGGAAAGTAGATTGCGCAACTAAATGTGATCTAGATCATATCTAATCAATTATTGGTTAAGGCAATATTATTTACGGAAATAATTATCATCAAATATTTCACAAATATTTATCCATAATTATTCCAGGAAATTAAATCATTTAATTTCACTAATTGATTAAATGACAATCACAAAGTTCTTTATTAGGAAAATAATTTTCAGTAGTGACCCTCACTTACTAAAATTAGTATATCTCAATCAATTTAAAATTTTAAATCCAAATTAATCAAAGTAAGTTTCCAAAGTTTGCTAATTTGGTTTACAATAGAACCTAAGTGATTTGCATGCATTTCAAGGTATTTCTAAATAGTAATTAACTCCTTAATTACGTTAAGATTCGCAGTCCCCAAAATAGTGGATAGATGTTCACTAATTTGATCATAACTTGAGCAAACGGATTCGAAATCATGCAAACTCAAATCCTACAGTTTCCTCATTTAACGGGGAACAAAATTCAAGTTTATTTTTGTTTTTAAACAATTTAAATAAGTCTGAAAATAATCACAAAATAGAGATGCGAAAATGAAATGCGATAAAACTTCCGTAACCCTAACGAACCCAAGTCCGCTTAGGTTTATGGATCGTATCCAAAACCTTGAACCAGGGGATATGATACCACTTAAAGGATATGGGTAGATCCTTAAATGCATCACGGAAGCATGAGGATCGCATCGTATGCAATCGGGAGCGACTAGTCACACTAGTTGCTCGAAGCAGCGTAAATTAAATAAATTTCATGTGACGAAACCACATGATCCAAGAATACTTCTCGGATCGTTTCGTCTAAACCACAAATAAGTAATAGGATTACCTCTTGAAGCGTGGTTGCGATCGAGTCTCTAAACGAAGAGATCTCCTGTCTCAAGTCCGATCCGACGGAGGAGATGCTTGCGAGCACATGGATGAGACGTGTGCTTCTCACAATCCATGTTGATGATCGAAACAACGAATCTCCTGATATCGATAAACGAGATCCGACGTCTTCTTCACGAACGAGGCGTACCGAAGGAGATGGAGATCCACGAGCAAATGATCGGGCAGTATAACGACGACGCTATGGCGATGGAGAATCTCTCTAGGGCATCCATGGTGGACGGCCACATGAGAGGAGAGAGGACATGCAGAGAGAAAGAGAGAGAGAGAGAGCCTTATGTTCTTATTAGCATATGAAGAGCAAGGGGTGTCCTTCTATTTGTAATATTTTGGGATCCATGGATCTCAATCCATGGACAACACAAATCCAATGGCTCATATTGATTTGTGTTTCTTTTAATGGCCAAGATTTTGTTGGTAGAAAACCAACAACAATTAATTTAATTTAAACTAAATGTATATTGATAAATCAATATCATTTAATCTCAAATTAAATCAATCAAGCATGGAGATTATGGAATGGAGATTGCCTCCTTCCATAATATGGGATTTGGTGGCAATCTCATGTAATCTCATTATATCTCATGCGATTACATTATTCCATGGAAATCTCCAAGATTTACAACAACACTTGTTGTAAATTATTCAACAAAAATAATTCATAATTATTTTATGAATATTGCAATCTTGCCATTGGAAAATTGTGAATCACATTCTTAACCCAAAATAAAATGTGAATTACATTTTTAATTAATTGTCCAATGTGAATCCAATTCACATCGACATTTAATTAACAAATGTAAATTACAAATCGCTCTCTCTTATATATTACAAATCACATTTATAATATATATGATTAATATGGATAGTGTTACCCACATTGTTCATATCTATGATAACTAAACACATTTAATCATCTTGGATCTCTATTCTCATGTGCCCAAATAATGTGAATCACATTCACATTGTTTACATCTTTGATAATTAAATCACATTTAATTATCTAAGATAACTCTCTTTATAATATGAATCAAATTCATAGCTGATGAATCCACATTTCATCATCTTTATTCTATCATTTTGGCCTCAAAAACCCTTGCAACTGCCTGTGAACACCCTTAATTAGAGCATATTAGCATTCATGCATGTGCATGTAAATAATGTATAAAATACTGTAATTAAAGCCAAAATTATAGAATAAATAAAATAAAAGAAAAAGAATAAAATATTGTAAATATTTTATGACCCGAAACCCTGAGACCTAGGCATCTTGATGAATAGGTCAACCAGGAATAAAGTAGGGGGAGATAAGGGCCAAATACAATGAATATTCTTTCATTCTTTAATTCATTTTGGGACCTATTTTTGGTTCCACTTTTTATACATCAAATAAAGAAACTTTGTACATGAAAGTTGTAGATAATTTTATATAAAAAATACAAAATTTATTTCGCTGAAAAATAATGTACAGATAAAAGATTATGGTCTGAATAAAAATCCAGAATCCCAACTTCCCAGACCCGTATCTCACAAATAAAAACTCCAAGTGCATCAAACTCACCTTTAATTGTATATAGAATAAAATAAGCTATTTCATAGCGGTGGCTTCGCATTTGGCAGAGCTATGGTTTGAAAGTTGAGTTTTGGGCCCTCATTGTATACTTGTAAAAATAAAATATTCAATTTATTATTTATTTATTATTTTTATAATTCTATATTTTTATAATTTTGTAAATATTATTTATAATATATTTGTACATTAAAATCAGAATAAAAACCTAAATAAAACTCAAATAAAATACTTGTATATTTCATCCATAGGTATCATACCTATAAACATACCTATATAAACTATACTTATATTTTATTAAATACATAAAATACTTCAGGAAAATAAAATAAAAATATAATTAAGTATATAAAAGTATTTTATAATTTTATAAAATAATAAACAGAATTAAAGAAATTAAAAATACCAAAATAAAAATTAATTAATAAAATATATATGTAATATACCTATGAGGGGTATAAAAGTAAACTTGTAAAAATATATCCCATAAAAATAATTAAAAATCAGAATACAATACTACATAAAATAATAAATATTTTTTATTTAATATACAGAATTTAATTCGACCATTTTCTATTTTTAATTGAATTAATAAAATGTTTTTCCAGGGTTTTTACTGGTTGGCCAGGAGGGTCCGAGAGTTGACCTCGGGTCAACTCACTGACCTGCCCCCTGTGGCTGTGTCAGAATGGGTTTTGACCCATGTTCATCCTTTTTTTGAGGTAGATCTTTACATCCTTTCATGATGCATCCTAAAGGACTTTTTCTCCCCGATATTAGAGCATACTCGCCCAGTGATTACATCGGGGATTGGATCGAAGATTTGATCGATACGCCTTGATCTTTGAGACCCATTGGTCAGCCATACAAAAACCAACCTTCTCCTTCCTTTGAATTTGAACCGCAATTCATCCAGATTTTCCCCCTTGGCCTTGCTCGAACTTCCTGGAGGTGACAGCTCCAAGTTCCTTCTTCAAGGAGGCGGATCGACCACGATCTGGGCGTGTTCCACCCCCACCTCCAGTGACCTTCCCATCGAGGTATTTCAATCTCGGGTACCCCCTTGAGGTGTTCATTTCCTTCATTTTCGTTCCCATTTCACTCTTTGTAGTCCTAGGATCTCTTAGGTACTCTTTTCGTGTCCAATCTCTCATCGATTCGCTAAATCGATTCCCCTTGCCGGAGCAAGCTCCAGCGACTATCCACATCGCCGTTCACCCCTTTCTTGAGAGCAGTAGGAGGTCCAGCATTTTGCCCTCGACCTCTTTAACATTTCCAGCAAGTATTCAGAGCGGCGAAGAGCACCTGGGGTCGATTTTGACCTCGCCGGAAATACCTGGGCCCCTCCTCCTTCTCCGACGTCGCGGAGGAGCCCTGGTGTCCCTCACCGTGTTTTGAGACCCCCGGCGTAGAGAGGAACCTCGCAGGAGCAGCTGGAGGCATTTTGGAGCGTCGAAGCCCGGCGGAGGAGGAAGATCTGAGCGTGGGAAGCTCGCCTGGCGGCGGGTTCTTCCATGTTCTTCGTCGACCCTTCGCAGCCGTCCGATCGAAGGCCTCCGCCTAGGCGAGCAGCAGCCATTGGATCACTTACGTCGTCAGCCGTCGATCGCACCTTGAAGATCTAATCGCGGCCGTTGGGCGCGAAGCGGCGTCGTGCGAGGAGAACACGCCACGTGTTCAGGTGAAGATCTCCCGCGTCAGATCGCCTTAGCGTGGGGATTTTGCAAGTATACCCCGTACACTTTTGTAATTTATTTTATAATACTTAAACTTTCGTATGCCGTTTAAATACGTTGTAAAATTTACAAGTAGGCCCTTGAACTCTCTGTATTTGCAATTAGGTCCTCGACCACGTCACCTCACGTGACCTGTTCACGGAGGTGCGTGGATTTTTGCAGCGAGGCCCTCGGCCATTTGCATATTTCATTTCAGTCCTAAGATTTAATTATTAAGTGTAAAATTTTTGGGACAATTGCATGTAAGCCCTCGGGCATTTGAAAATCGCACCTAAGTCCTTCCCAGGCTCGTGCTAGTCACACGCCCTGGTAGACATTTTGCAGGTGTACCCTCCCGGGTCTGGATATTTGAAAAAGGTCCACTAAATTGCGTATTTAGTTATAATTTTTGTGTGAAAATTGTGATTGTGCCCCTCGATAATCTGACATTTGCATATATACCCTTGCCAGGCTGATTATTTTTGCTTTGCTTGCTATATTTATTTCACGCACCATATTGACTCTAAAAATTACCAAGAAATTCATGTAGGCTCCTGTTAACTTGCACTCCCACGCCATGTTTTTTGCATTTGATTTTTATTGCATTTTTACATTTATTAAAATAAAAAAACATGCATTTTAGCTATTATCTAGCCTAGAAAATACCAAAAAATATTAAAACACCTAGAAAAATTCCAAAAACATCACCTATTGTGTATTTATTCTATTTTAGTGTCAGTCCAAAAATCACTAAAAATTTCAAAAGAAAAACCTTAAAAATTAGAAAACACCTTAAAACTTCAAAAAATCTAAAAAATTCTAGAAAAATAAAAGTGTAAACTCAGCTCCTGTAGGTTCTTCTTTTTATTATCTTTTTTCTAAAATTAATTTGGGAAAATTTTGAGATTATTTAAATTTTACCTTCCCATTTTAATTTCGGCCAGAACATTAACTCATTGTTTTCTTTATTTCAGCTTTTAAAAATGCCAAAAAGATTTTGAAAAATACCAAAAATCACAAAAACAATAAAAAATTATAAAAAGACCAAAAAGATTTTATTATCTAATTTTTGACTATTTCCCCCATTTTTATAAATATTTTATCTCCCCTTTTCTTATAGTCTTTATACATTCCAATATTGAAAAAGAAAATAAAAAAATATATAAAATATAAAAAGAAAATATAAAATCGGAAAATTAAAATCAAAATACAAAATTTTAAAAAAAATAAAAAATTTTTAAAAATTTAAAACCCACAAAAACATTTACATTTGCATAGTGTAGACAATACATCACAATCACACACACACACACACACACACACACACTTGTGGATTGTGGATCTATCCTGCCTTGCTCCCTGTGTTCGAACTCTCTACGTACTTGCATCTATACATATTTTTATGTAGAGTTAAAAATAAATTTTAGCTTCACATTTGCTTGTCATTTCTTGATATTTGATTGTGGGTTAATTGTTGATTTTAGTCCAGGATTCATTGCGGGTCGCCACAGCGACGGTTGTCTCCGCCTTGTGTGAGACACTATTTAGACCCCGTGAATTTTGGCCAAATCAAATGGCGCCGTTGCCGGGGAGCAACAACGAATAGATCACATTTTTGTTTGATTGTGTTTGTTTGTTTACATCATTGCTAGTTTTATCTCTCTTGTTTTTGATATATATTGTTGAGCTTTCTAACCATCTTTTCTTGTCTTCTTGCGAGGGACCACGGAGCGAGGAAGATCGCCTAGGGGATCCGGTGCAACCTTGGGAAGCGGAGTCGGCTTTCTTAGCCTAGCCGACAGGAGAGAGCAGGAGGAGTGAGAGAGTGATTAGTTAGATAGCTTTTATTTTCTTTGGTGAGAGAGAGATTCATATTAATTTGTAATAATACATGTACTTGGACACTCAGACACTTCGGGCCTAATTTCCAGGTGTTTGTTCACCTGGGGGCCCACCGCGGTTTTCTTCGCGTTTTACCGCAGTCATTTTCCGGTTTTGTTTTCATTTTTCATTTCTTTTGTAGATTGAGCCCTTAGTTCTAGGCTTTTGCTTGATCGATTAGATTAGGTCCAAACACCCTAATTATTATTGCATGTACCTATATATCATATTTGGACTTAGTTTAATTAAACAGTTAATCACTATTCTTTGATCCGTCGTGCCGCGAGCTCATCCCGCCAAGCGCTTCTCCTGAACTCGATGTATCGAGAGGAGGAGGGGTGAGCCTAGACCGGACTTTAGGATTGGAGATCGGTGGTTGACGTGTGGTTCTTCACGTAGCAATTGCCTACTTAGGACGATTTCCGCTTGCATATCGGCATATAGCTTAGGTTTAAAAATTTCTGCTTTGCATCCCACATGGAGAGAGCTGGAGGCGCTGTAAGTCATTCTATCTTTGCATCCATCATTTAGGCACAAAGGTGAGATTTCCACCTTGGTGCCGACTTGCACGGCTTTTCCGACTCTTTTCTCCCTCTGTTTTTGGACAAAGTAGGAATCAAGAAAAAACAAAATCGTTAGGCGCTTGTTTGAATCTACTCAAAAGAAGCGATAACACCAAAAAAATTAAAAAAGGGACTGCTAAGAAAACTTTGACCTAAATAAAATTGGTAATTGGACTCATTGATTGGGGAGAGTTACACCCTCACTTGTTTCAGGTTGCATGGGAAGGTCTCCTTCCAAGTGAGTCGAGTGCTTCATAAGGATTAGAGCCAAAAACCCAGCTTGTGGCTGCCTTGTGTATCGCCTGTATTTCCGAAGTATTGGCGCTACTATCGTACGTAGGCGAGTAGGGCTTGGTCACTATTGGTGACTCACTATTGTGTGAGCATCGACCTTGTCCGAAGTACCGAGCATAGGCCACGCCTTCACAGGTGTGTCTGTCTCACCGTCTGCATCCGAGTAGGGTCTTGCACGCTCACGGGTGATTCCGTTGCGAGCGAGATCCGAAGTATCGGTTTCGCCTATCGGCTTCCTCCCTCTTCTTCTTTGGCTGAGTAGGGATCCAGGAATGGTTACAAGGACTTACACAGGAGGAGGACAAGTACGGGAACACTCTTCCGGCAGTACTCTCTCTCCTATAGGCGTAGCGCTCTAAGGACTCGTTATAAGATAAATTCCTGAATTCAAGTTAAAATTGACAAGATAAAAGCCAAACCTTCACGGCTTCATGTGTTGAGTTGGTGAACTCCCCCTGTTTTGTGTTTGATTGCTAGTCGATTTTAGGTCAAGATCAAAAACACAGTATAATTGTGCGCAATTTTGCTTCTCCCTTCTTTCTTCTTCATTTTTGCAACCCTGCTCTTATTGAATCATCAAGATGATGGGACAGAGGTCTCTTAGGCTGACTTTGTCAGCACCGCTATCTAGCACTCCTCCCTATTCATCTAGGGCAACCTCGGGGAGTCCAGACCTACTCTTCGAGCCTGAGTTCACATCCACCCTATTCCCCCTCGACCACCCTTATCCTTCCATCAGTCCAAGAATTTCAGAATTTAGTGCATCACAGAGTTCAGAGCATTTGACGACACCTGAGATGGGTTCTTTTGCTTTTTCAGAGAACCCAGACATGGCTGACAGAAGAGAGCATCCCGATGAGCATGAGCACCCTCCATTCTTATTTGAGCAAGTTGTCATCAACAATTCCTTGCTAGCATCCCTGGAGACAATGCAAAGACAGATCTGAGACCAGGGAGTCTTTATGGGTGATCTCATGAGAGAAATAATGTAGATGCGAGAGAACAGACCTGGGGGCGGTGGCGGTGGAGGTGATATTCCTGTAGTACAGAACGAGGGAGGAGAACCCAACCAAGAGAGGCCGTCGCAGACTATCATGCGAGAATTGCACAATCCGGCAGCTTCCCTCACTCATCGGTGGATCCGACTCCCTCTCATCCATGGAGATTTCGAGCTTCGTCCCCACACTATTTAGCTTTTGCCCAAATTTCATGGGTTGCCGACCGAAGAGCCACACCTCCACTTACAAGAATTCGAAATGATCTGCAGTACAATTCATGACATGCTGATGACTGAGGACACTATCAAGATGATAGCCTTCCCCTTCTCTTTGGTTGATAGAGCTGCATACTAGCTCAAACACCTGGGGAGATTCATCGACACTTGGGCAGATCTCCGGACCGCATACTTGAAGAAGTATTACCCTCTCGGCTGGACTAACGCAGCAAGAGCAATGATCAGAAACTTCATAATGATCCCGAATGAACAATTCCATGAAGCTTGGGATCGATTCTGAGAGCTCATTGACCGGTGTCCACATCACAATATCTCCAAGCCCAATCTAGTTCAGAGCTTCTTTTGTGGGCTGACACCGGAGCTGCAGGGGCTTGTGAATGCCTTTTGTGGTGGGTCCTACTTTTCCAAGGGTGAAGACGATGTTTGGGCCATCTATGAAGGGATGGCAGAAAACTCAACTGTTATGGCCCAAGCCCGCGTCTACACGCAACAGAAGCCCCCGCAAGGAGCAGGATCATTTCAGAGGATCGCCCGCATCGATGCCAGTCCTAACATTTCATCGGCAACCGTTACCCAAGCCGAATCAGCCGCAGCCGACATGGGCATAATCAGTGAGAAATTGGACCGTCTCGAGATCCTCGAGAAGAAGCAAATGCAAGGCATGGCCCAGATGGACCAGATTGCCAAGACGATGAGTGATCTGAAGATGCAGATTCTTTGCGTGCAGGAGGCACAGACTTCTTCCCAACAGCCTCCCAGGTCACGAGCTGATTCGAGCAGCACCAACTCATCCCAACCCTCTGCCTCATACCGCCAGGTCAACCACATCCAGGTAGAGCCGGTCCCATTGCTACAGTACTACCCAACACAGCCGCCATCTCAGGATACTCAGATGGTGGTCTATCAGCCGGAGTTGCCACTGACAGTTCTTCCTCCACCCTCCTTCGAGCAGGAACCATTGATGGAAGTCAATGGGATTTGGTACGACCGGTACCCTCAGTCCGGGATTCGTCGCGATCACCCCAGATTCCGTTGGGGAAAACGATGGCTCCTCATCTTAGAAGCAGCCCCCTGCCCAAGGACAGCAGAACAACCAGCCATCACAGCAACATCAGCCCCAGTACGCCCAACAGCAATACCAGCAGGGTTCTCGTCCCGCCTATCAGGGACAACAGTGGAGGCAGCGTCAGCAGCCTCATCAGTCTTATTCCCATCCTCCCCAGTACCAGCAGCAACAACAGCCTCATTTCCAGCAGGGAAACCCGTCCGGTTCTCAGACCCTCGCTTTTGAGAACCCAGCTTTAGACGATCTTGCCCGCTTGCTTTCCGAACAGCGAGCATCCTTCCGGCAAGAAATGGATGAGTTCCGGCAGAAGATGAGGGAAATCATCAAGGGTAAGGCCGCCATACCAACTCAGATTGAACCAAATCCGAAGAATATGAAAAGAAAGTCTGAGCAGGTAGAGTTTACAGAGGATACATCTCCTAGTGACTATTTGAGTGACACGTCTTCTTCTTTGTATGATGCTGATTTTGTGACTACTAGGAGTGGTAGGATGCCAGCCGGCGACGCCTCATCTGAGCGACAGCCACATGAAGAACCAGGAGCGCCAGATGAGCCAGGTAGCGGTGCTGATGCCACTATTGATGATGAAGACGGTGGTGCTGATGCCACCAATGATGGAGGTCCAGACGACAGTACTGAGACCGTCGTGATACCAGATGCAGACGGTGGTGCTGATGCCACCATTTTGGATGCAGAACCAGAGCGCGGTGTTGATGCCGCGAAGATAGGTGCCTGTGGTGGTACTAAGGCCACCACATCTACTTTTGTTGAGCTTCCTTCTATGGTGTTACCACCTTTTTTATCTATGGATTGTGGTAACAAGAAAAACAAAAATATGAATAAAGGAAAGGTTTCTGTTCACATTTCAGATCCATATGTGTTGAATGATGAGCAGGGTATGGATTCTATTCCTTCACAGCACAGGACCTATTCCTAGTCCTCTATCTGAGGAGGCCCCCACCATCCCCTTCCTGAAGCACTCTGCCGGGGGAAGGGGAATAAAAAAGAAAATCCAAAAAAAGACCAACAGGTAGAGTTCAGCAATAAGATGATTGATCGATTCCACATTCAGCTAACTCTACGGGAAGCATTTGAGCATATCCCCCTCTTCAAAAAGAACTTGAAAGAGACAACTACAGTCCGCAGGAAGAAGAGGTACAGAGATCAAATCCATATGCTCACCCATGACACTTGCTGCACCATTCAGAACAAACTGCCAGCCAAGAGACCAGATGCAGGAGCTCCCTATGTCAGATGCGAGATTCAGGAGCAGTAGTTTGATCGTACTCTATTAGACAGCGACTCTTCAATTAACCTTCTTTCGGCAACATTACTCGACTGATTCGAGTTTGGTCCTCTTCTTAGGAGCAGGACAGTCCTTCAGTTTGCTGATAGGTCGATTAAGAGGCCGAAGGGGTTGTTGAAAGACGTGGTCGTTACCATTCAGGGCTTGAAATTCCCCGTGGACTTCGTTGTGTTGGACATGGAGATCCCTGAGTCGGTAACCGATGCCCCCATCATACTCGGACGTCCGTTCTTGGCCACAGCTAAGGCGGTGACCGATCATGATAGCTGGAAGGTATGTTTTCGCGTAGAGGGCGAAACCATACAAATAGAGACGATCGAGGAAACAAGAGCCAGAGAACTAGAATGCTCGGAGCAGTCCAGCGAAGCCGCGCAGATGATAGAGGAAGAGCTAGACATCCACCAGGAGTGTGATTTTGTAATGACAGATGATGAATCCAACTGGACAGATCCTGTAGCACAGACCCTCGCCTTGCCTAAATATTCACCATATCTAAAGCTTATGGCAGTCGAGAGCCTGGAGAGCACACCCCTGGACGAGGATACACTCGAGGCTGACAGTGTTGGGACGAGTGGTGCTGATGATTTTCAGTCATGTTCTTCTACTTTAGATTCCTCGGATTCAGACATTGATTGGGATGATTTTTATGACTATTTACCTTGTATGATTCCTTCAGAGCCAATAGCCATGACAGAGTGCGAGCCAGTGCAGTGTATTGACGATTCAGCAGGCAACCCTTCGTCAGAGATTCATGCAGAGTGAGAGTTCTACCATGCAGACCTGATCGCCTTCACAAAGACATATCAGAAGCCAGATCTGCCACCTCCCAGTTGTCCAGAACTGAAGCCTCTACCGCAGTCGCTGAAGTATAGATTCCTTGCGGGTAAACCAGATATGCACCCTGTCATTATCTCAGCAGGTTTGACTGGAGAGCAAGAATCTCGTCTGATGGATGTTCTTGAAAGAAACCGCAAGGCGATAGGATGGAGTATAGCTGATCTCCAGGGGATTAGTCCGGCGTTGTGCTCCCACCACATCTATCTTGAGGATGACACTAGGCCGTCGCGTGAGTTCAAGCGACGGTTGAACCCGAATCTTCGAGATGTGGTAATGAAAGAAATATCGAAGTGGTGGAGCACCGATTTTATCTACCCCATATCCGACTCTAAATGGGTTAGTCCGTTACATGTGGTACCCAAGGAGATGGGTATCAGTACAGTTGTGAATGAGTCTGGAGAGGAGATCGCTACCCGAGTACCCACTTCTTGGAGGGTCTGTGTGGACTACAGACGATAGAATGAGGCCACCAAGAAGGATCATTTCCCGCTGCCTTTCATTGATCAGATTATCGAGCGACTGGATGGGAAAAGTCATTACTGCTTTCTTGACGGGTACTCTGGATATAATCAAGTGGCCATTGCGCCCAAAGACCAGGAGAAAACGACATTCACCTGTCCGTTTGAGACGTATGCTTTCAGACTGATGCCCTTTGATCTATGTAACGCTCCGGCGACATTCCAAAGGTGCATGTTGTCCATCTTCTCGGACATGGTGGGTGACTGTTTAGAGGTCTTCATGGATGACTTCTCGGTCTATGGCGACGGGTTCGATGCTTGTCTTGACTGTCTAGACCATGTGCTTCAGCGATGCATTGAGGTCAACCTCGTATTGTCTTGGAAGAAGAGTCATTTCATGGTGACTCAAGGGACGGTCCTTGGTCATATCGTCTCCAACAGGGGCATGGAGGTCGATCCGGCCAAGGTGGATATCATTAGAAAACTCAATCCACCGTCCAATTTTCGTCAACTGTAGTCTTTTCTGGGGCATGTCGGTTTCTACCAACGGTTTATTCAGGACTTCAGTCGTATTGCCTGACCGCTTACTGATTTGCTGACGAAAGACACCGAGTTCATTGTAGATGATAAGTGTCTTGCGTCTTTTGAGACTCTCAAAGGTATGGTTGTTTCGGCTCCTGTCCTTCAGCCACCTGATTGGTCTCTCCCATTCGAGATCATGACGGATGCTTCAGATTTTGCCGTTGGGGCTGTGCTTGGACAGAGGAGGGATGGATTGTCGTTTGCCATTCACTACGCCAGCCGGACTTTGGATGCCACTTAGCGGAATTATACTGTGACTGAGAAAGAGATGTTGGCCATAGTCTTTGCTTTGGATAAGTACAAATCTTATATTCTCGGATCTAGAGTGACGATTTACACAGATCACACCGCCATCCGGTACTTAATGGCCAAGAAGGATGCCAAAGCACGCCTTTCCAGATGGATCCTTCGTCTCCAGGAATTTGATATTGAGATTAAGGATAAGCCTGGAGTCAAAAATGTGGTGGCGGATCATCTCTCCTTATTGGAGAACCTTGAGGAATCTGAGCCCAGCGCACCTATCACAGAGACATTTCCAGATGAGGTGATCTTGGCTATCACCTCGCTCCCATGGTACGCCGACATTGTGAACTATCTTGTCGCCAAGACGGTTCCACAAGGTTGGCCCAGGCAGAAGCTCGAGACCTTCCTGGCGAAGGCCTAGCTTTACCGTTGGGAGGATCTCGTCCTTTATCATGAAGGATGTGACAACATCTGGAGGAGGTGCATTCCTCAAGAAGAGCAGCATAGTGTCCTCACATGCTACCACAAGCTTGAGGCAGGAGGACATCATTCTGGGAAAAGGACAGCACAGAAGGTGCTTCAATCCGGCCTATGGTGGCCGACTCTCTTCAAGGATTCTGATGAGTTCGTGAAGAGATGTACTGACTGTCAGAAGATGGGAACATGCGGACAGAGAGACATGATGCCCATGCAACCCATTCACTTTTTTGAAGTTTTTGATGCATGGGGGATTGATTTCATGGGCCCATTTCCTAAGAGTCAGGGGTTTGAACACATTTTGCTCGCTGTGGATTATGTCAGCCAATGGGTTGAGGCCATCCCCGCCCGAGCCGCAGATGCTAAAACCGTGTGTAAATTTTTGAGGAAAAATATCATTTCACGGTCCGGGGTACCAAGAGTCTTGATTTCAGACGGGGGGTCTCACTTCATCAATGACAAAGTTAGAGCCCTTGCAGACGAGTTCGGCATTGACCATCGTGTTGCCACACCGTATCACCCTCAGTCTAATGGTCTTGCCGAAGTATCGAACTAGGAGATAAAGACTATCCTGTAGAAGGTTGTCCGCCCAGACCGAAAGGATTGGTCACAACTTTTGGACTCGGTCTTGTGGGCCTATCGGACATCCTTCAAGAATCCATTAGGGACATCTCCCTTTCGTCTCGTCTATGGCAAGCCGTGCCATTTGCCAGTGGAAATCAAGCATAAATCCTTTTGGGCAGTCACAGAGTTACTGTTAGATCCCGAGAGTATATGAGAACAGAGAAGAGCAGAGTTGGCAGCTCTAGAAGAACTGAGAGACACAACCTTTTATAGCAACCTACAGTATAAGGATAAAGTGAAAACATGGCACGATTCCCACACCAGCCATAAACAGTTTGAGCCAGATCAGAGAGTATGGTTGTTTGATTCTAGGCTGAAATTATTCCCAGGGAAATTACAGAGCAAGTGGAAAGGTCCGTATGTGGTCAGGAAGGTGCATGACAATGGCAGTATCGACATATCCGAACCGTCATCTTCCTCTACCTTCCGTGTCAACAGTCAACGCCTGAAACTATATCTAGATCATGACCCGCCGACCATTGACGTTGCCCCCATTCTTCTGGTATGAGATGTGTTCTTTGACTCATATCATCTGCATCTCATACATGGTGATCAATTCCATCTTCCGTTCTATAGATCCATCTGTCCATATCACTCTTTCATCTATTAATTTCTTTTCTTATTTTCTTCTTTTCTTCTTTTCCTTTTCTATTTTCTTTATCTATCAAAAAGGTGCCACCCTTGTAGAGAGTTTTCCATACTTAGGACGTACTTTGTCCTAAGTATAGGGGGGTGTGCACCCTGAGTTGTTTTATTCTTTTCGATCCTCTCGATTGTCTCCTCTTCTTGTCTATACTTAGGGATATCGTACCCTAAGTATAGGGGGAGACAATCTGAGTACGATCTGTTCATTCCCACCCTTGACCCTCCCTGCGTTGTGTACAGTCTGCTATACTTAGGATTATTTGATCCTAAGTATAGGGGGGACAGTCAACTTCTCATTGATTCATTTATTTATTCTTTAGACTTGCCTATACTTAGTACGTTATGTCTTTTCTTTTCTCTCCGATCTATGAGGACATAGCTCAAGCTAAGTATAGGGGGTCACATAAACTGTGTATATACTTTAGCCATAACTCGTACTTTCATATTTTCCTAATAATTATGGCTAAAAATTCTTTTAAAATCCATTAAAAACCTTAATAAAAAGGTGTTTTGTTCCTCAAATTCTTTTTGTATTTACTAATTAATAAATCAGGTGAAAATGTTTTTTGCAAAATGTTTGAAAAATAGTTTGAAAATCTTTGTGAAAATCTATTGAAAACTATTTTGAAAACGTTTTATTACATGTTTTCAACCTGTGTAAAAATGTGTTGTTTGTAAAATTTATTTTCTTTGTGTGAAATAAAATGTTTGAAAAATAATTTGCAAATGGTTTGAAAAATGGGTGCAAAAATATTTGAAAAATCTATATATACTGTTTGAAAACCTTTGTAAAATGATTTTCAAATGTGTGTACATGTTTGCAAAAATGTTTGTAAAAATTTTTTTGGACTATAGTTTTCAAAATTGTTTGCAAAACCTGTGTCAAATAAGTTTGAGGAATACATACATCACACCAAAATCCACTTTATATATATGTATAAAATTGATCACTTACCCTTGTAAATTCTTAAAATCCACTTCTTGAAAAAGTAAGAAGCACTCCCGTGTACATATTTTTCACCTAGTTTCTAGCCAAAATCTTTTTGTTTTCAAAAATCCCAAAAACATTTGCAAAACTAAAAATCCAAAAACATCTAAAAAATCTTTTGAAAAATACAAAAAAAATACATATGCATCATCATCATCTTTTTAAAAACCCATAAAAAGTTCAAAAACTTTGAAAATTGCATCAAAAAAATACTTTCTGCATCCTGCATATCATGAGAATTTTTCGGATTGAGTTTGATAGTTGAACGAGTCTAAGTAAAATCCGGAGATTGGAGCTTGATTGGACCTTAAAATCTACCTAATAACAGGAACCTTATAGGAACTGAGTTTGAGGTACTTCAGGTCTAGTTGACTTAATTCTTTGAGGATCACGAGACTTGGTTCAATGGATTCTTGACTACCTAAGTAGAGTATTTCGGAGCACACGCACGACTCTTGTTGATAATGACCTAACTTGGACACTTGCACCTTTCACATGGCTCAACTCAGTTGGAGTGGTGAGGGGATTGGATTTGCCGGTATGAGACACACACAAGTGGAAACATTTGTCCTCCTCTAGGGAGGGAAGTGCACCCCAACCCGTCCAGTGATAAGGAAGTCTAAAGATAGGAGGCTGTGGGTTGCAATAAAGCTTCAAAAGAGGGATAGTCTACTTGCTCAAGAGGAGAAACTCATTATGTAAATGCTGCTGTATATAGTAATTTCAAAAAAAAATGTTCAGACATGTACACAAATATAAAGCCTGCAAAGTATGTACAAAGGTGTAAAGCCAATAAGCAAGCTTGAGTTCCGAAGTCAAATATGTGAGCCTGCAGCTGGATGACTTGACTACATTGGTCTTGCATCCCAAGATAGGTAGGTACACTGGCTACCGTCCATTCTTCTCTTCACCCCCTCCTCTTAAGATGGTAGCCACTTGAACTTAGAAGGGAATACCCCGCTCCTCGAGGATGGAGTTGTTGGATTGGGGAATCATTGGGTTGTCATACTGGAGAAGTCAGTCTCTTTGTCATTCTAGTTGGGGAGAGCCACCATCACTTACACTGTACGAGTCAGATTCATAGTCGTAAGGGTTTGCGTATGATTTGAGATATTTCTGACCTGGCTATTGAGGAGACTTGGGCAGGGTTTTGGGATTCTCAAGGACTGTTGGATTTCAAATTCGGTTCTCATTAAGGTTCCGCCCGCACTAAAATTCCAAAGGTCCGACTTGAGCTCCAAACTTTGATTTTGTGAAGATAAGTTTGATAATTAAACTAAATCCAAGTTCTTCTTTATCTTTTCTTCCTTTTTCTTTTTTTTTTCACTTATTGCATAAGTGTTTGCTAGGGACTAGAAAAGGTAAAGTATAGGGGGACGATGAATCCATATTTCATCATCTTTATTCTATCATTTTGGCCTCAAAAACCCTTGCAACTGCCTGTGAACACCCTTAATTAGAGCATATTAGTATTCATGCATGTGCATGTAAATAATGTATAAAATACTGTAATAAAAGCCAAAATTATAGAATAAATAAAAGAAAAGAAAAAGAATAAAATATTGTAAATATTTTATGACCTGAAACCCTAAGACCTAGGCATCTTGATGAATAGGTCGACCAGGAATAAAGTAGGGGGAGATAAGGGCCAAATACAATGAATATTCTTTCATTCTTTAATTCATTTTGGGACCTATTTTTGGTTCCACTTTTTATACATCAAATAAAGAAACTTTGTCATGAAAGTTGTAGATAATTTTATATAGAAAAATACAAAATTTATTTCACTGAAAAATAATGTACAGATAAAAAGTTATGGTCTGAATAAAAATCCAGAATCCCAACTTCCCAGACCTGTATCTCACAAATGAAAACTCCAAGTGCATCAAACTCACCTTTAATTGTATATAGAATAAAATAAGCTATTTCATAGCGGTGGTTTCGTATTTGGCGGAGCTACGGTTTGAAAGTTGAGTTTTGGACCCTCATTGTATACTTGTACAGAATAAAATATTCAATTTATTATTTATTCATTATTTTTGTAATTTTATATTTTTATAATTTTGTAAATATTACTTATAATATATTTGTACATTAAAATCAGAATAAAAACCTAAATAAAACTCAAAATAAAAATACTTGTATATTTCATCCATAGGTATTATACCTATATACATACCTATATAAACTATACTTATATTAAATACATAAAATACTTCAGAAAAATAAAAAAATATAATTAAGTATATAAAAGTATTTTATAATTTTATAAAATAATAAAAAAATTAAAGAAATTAAAAATACCAATATAAAAATTAATTAATAAAATATATAGGTAATATACCTATGAGGGGTATAAAAGTAAACTTGTAAAATATATCCCATAAAAATAATTAAAATCAGAATAAAATACTATATAAAATAATAGATATTTTTTATTTAACACCCAGAATTTAATTCGACCATTTTCTATTTTTAATTGAATTAATAAAATGTTTTTTCAGGGTTTTTCCTGGTTGGTCCACGTGGACCAACCAGGAGGGTCCGAGAGTTGACCTCGGGTCAACTCTCTGACCCGCCCCCTGTGGCTGTGTCAGAATGGGTTTTGACCCATGTTCATCCTTTTTTCGAGGTAAATCTTTACATCCTTTCATGATGCATCCTAAAGGACTTTTCTCCTCGATATTAGAGCATACTCGCCCAGTGATTACATCGGGGATTGGATCGAAGATTTGATCGATACACCTCGATCTTTGAGACCCGTCGGTCAGCCATACAAAAACCAACCTTCTCCTTCCTTTGAATTTTGAACCGCAATTCATCCAGATTTTCCCCCCTTGGCCTTGCTCGAACTTCCTGGAGGTGACAGCTCCAAGTTCCCTTCTTCAAGGAGGCGGATCGACCACGATCTGGGCGTGTTCCACCCCCACCTCCGGTGACCTTCCCGTCGAGGTATTTCAACCTCGGGTACCCCCCTTGAGGTGTTCATTTCCTTCATTTTCGTTCCCATTTCACTCTTTGTAGTCATAGGATCTCTCAGGTACTCTTTCCATGTCCAATCTCCCATCGATTCGCTAAATCGATTCCCCTCGCCGGAGCAAGCTCCGATGAGTATCCACATCGTCGTTCACCCCTTTCTTGAGAGCAGCAGGAGGTCTAGGAATTTTGCCCTCGAACTCTTTAACGTTTCCTGCAGGTATTTGGAGCGTGAAGAGCACCTGGGGTCGATTTTGACCTCACCGGAGATACCTGGGCCCCTCCTCCTTCTCCGACATCGCGGAGGAGCCCTGGTGTCCCTCGCCGCATTTAGAGACCTCCGGCGTAGAGAGGAACCTCGCAGGAGCAGCTGGAGGCATTTTGGAGCGTCAAAGCCCGGCGGAGGAGGAAGATCTGAGCGTGGGAAGCTCGCTTGGCGGCGGGTTCTTCCCTGTTCTTCGTCGACCCTTCGCAGCCGTCCGATCGAAGGCCTACGCCCAGGCGAGCATCAGCCGTTGGATCACTTGCGTCATCAGCCGTCAATCGTACCTTGAAGATCTAATCACGGCCGTTGGGCGCGAAGCGGCATCGTGCGAGGAGAACGCGCCACGAGTTCAAGTGAAGATCTCCCGCCGTCAGATCGCCTTAGCGTGGGGATTTTGCAAGTATACCCTGCATACTTTTGTAATTTATTTTATAATACTTAAACTTTTGTATGCCATTTAAAATACGTTGTAAAATTTACAAGTAGGCCCTTGAACTCTCCGTATTTGCAATTAGGTCCTCGGCCACGTCACCTCACGTGACCTGTTCACGTGAGGTGCAGGGATTTTTGCAGCGAGGCCCTCAGCCATTTGCATATTTCATTTCAGTCCTAAGATTTAATTATTAAGTGTAAAATTTTTGGGACAATTGCATGTAAGCCCTCGGGCATTTTGAAAATCGCACCTAAGTCCTTCCCAAGCGCGTGCTAGTCACGTGCCCTGGTGGATATTTTGCAGGCGTACCCTCCCTGGTCTGGATATTTGAAAAAGGTCCACTAAATTGTGTATTTAGTTATAATTTTTGTGGGAAAATTGTGACTGTGCCCCTGGATTTTCTGACATTTGCATATATACCCCTGCCAGGCTGATTAATTTTGCTTGCTTGCTATATTTATTTCACGCACCATATTGACTCTAAAAATTATCAAAAAACTCATGTAGGCTCCTGTTAACTTGCACTCCCACGCCATATTTTTTGCATTTGATTTTGTTGCATTTTTACATTTATTAAAAATAAAAAACATGCATTTTAGCTACCGTCTAGCCTAAAAAATACCAAAAATATTAAAACACCTAGAAAAATTCCAAAAAAATCACCTACTATGTATTTTATCCTATTTTAGTGTCAATCCAAAAATCACTAAAAATTTCAAAAGAAAAAGCTTAAAAATTAGAAAACACCTTAAAACTTCAAAAAAATCTAAAAAATTCCAGAAAAATCAAAAAAGTGCAAACTCAGCTCCTGTAGGTTCCCCTTTTTATTATCTTTATTTTAAAATTAATTTGGGAAAATTTTGAGATTATTTGATATTTTACCTTCCCATTTTAATTTCGGCCAGAACATTAACTCACTGTTTTCTTTATTTCAGCTTTTAAAAATACCAAAAAGATTTTGAGAAATACCCAAAAATCACAAAAACAGTAAAAATTATAAAAAGACCAAAAAGATTTTATTTTCTAATTTTTGACTATTTCCCCCATTTTTATAAATATTTTATCACCCCTTTTCTTATAGTCTTTATACATTCCAATATTGAAAAAGAAAATATTAAAATATATAAAATATAAAAAGAAAATATAAAATCAGAAAATTAAAAATCAAAATACAAAATTAAAAAAATTAAATAAAAAATTTACTAATTAAAAACCCACAAAAACATTTACATTTGCATAGTGTAGACAATACATCACATTCACACACACATACACACACAACACACACACACACACACACACACTTGTGGATCTATCCTGCCTTGCTCCCTGTGTTCGAACTCTCTACGTACTTGCATCTATACATCTTTTATGTAGAGTTAAACATAAATTTTAACTTCACATTTGCTTGTCATTTCTTGATATTTGATTGTGGGTTAATTGTTGATTTTAGTCTAGGATTCATTGCGGGTCGCCACAGCGACGGTTGTCTCCGCCTTGTGTGAGACACTATTTAGACCCCGTGAATTTTGGCCAAATCAATAGCGTTCATGATAATTAAATCACATTTAAATATCCAAGATAAATCTCTTTATAATATGAATCAAATTCATATTATTTGTGAGAATTAAATCACACTTAATTATCCATTTTCTCAATGCTTAGATACTTATATCAACAATGAAATTATCCTGAACTCTTTCAAGGATAACACACTTTCTCTGTGAATAATTGGAGATAAGGACAGGGCGATTGTATTGTTCCATGTATAGTGACTTGGATATTGAGATCACATCTCAAATCCAAATCTCGGGCCTCCCATAGATGCTTGATTAAATCAAGACCGCAAATCTAATCTTCTCATTACATCTGAATCACATTCAGATTAATGTCCAACATTTGGACCAAGATCAGATTACTTCTCTACTAAGAGGAGTCACTAAAATCCTAACCCGTTTCATTACTCCCTAGGAATGGAAGCATCATGGTTATACAATCATTTATGATCATATCACCCTCAGGTATTCCTAATACCTGTACATCCTGCATACTGGAAGACCCAGAATAATCCTGAAGTATAAGATTAATTTTACACTGTCTACTTCAAGGATTTATCATTAATTTTCTCATTCGATCATTGGGAGTTGGTATCGATCATATACTCCAAAAGCATATATCATACTAGGTATTGATCATATACTTTCCAAAGTATATATCAAACCTTACAAATTCAGTCAGGCTTCCAAAGTAAGACGACCGCGCGCAGAATTTGATTCTTCCCAATATCTCATGAGTGAGCTCATGTCTTCCGGTTCAGTAAATGAACCTGTATGATCCCTTTGAGAGATCGTATTATTCATATGCCCTTGTATGCACACTAGTGCGCCAGTGTATAGACCTTGATTAGGTCATCAACCTATTGGTCCGTCAAATGTACATACTCAGATATATAGCAACACATTTGTCTCTGGTCAGAAGATATGTGCCTATATCATGACAGCATATGATATAGGACTTGGCTATCTCGATCGGGTTAAGTCAACTCTTTTGACCTAACTTATCTAACATCTCCGAATCTCTATTCCTATGCAGAGGACCTGCATCAAGAGGTCGGTTAGATATCAGCCTTTAGAGAAAGGATTGCCATCTCCTTCTCAGGTTGGAGATCCTCTCTTAATAATCATTTGACGGTGCTTGATGAGTCCTCAATCTAACTCTTTAGATATTCCTCGTAGCACCAACCTCTATGATTCAATAATTGAATCAACAGTTGTATGATCATCAAGATGGCCATGGTGCATCAACAGTTATTCTTCATTTCAGATCAGGGAATGATATTTGCAATAACATTTATTGCATAATGGCTCGTCGTGGGCTCGCATGTCCAACAAGGCACCCCTTGCTCTTCGAGTTACACGATTACAACATCAAATAATATGCTCTCTCCCCCTCTCTCTATACACTCCAAGACTCCCTTCCTCTCTCTCTTGTGGTCGTCCATCATGAAGCCTTAGAGAGAGTCGTCATCGTTGCAGCGTCGTCGTTATACTGCCGGAGTATTTGCTCGTGGATCTCTGTGTCCTTCGGTGCGCCTCGCTCGTGAAGAAGACGTCGGATCTCTTGTGACGAGATCAGGAGATTCACTGCTTGGATCATCAACATTGATTGCGAGGAACACAATCTCATCAACACGCTCGCTAGCATCTCCTCCGTCGAATCAGACTTGAGACGGGATGTCTTTTCGTTTAGAGACTCGATCACAACCACGCTTCAAGAGTTACCCTTAATACCTATTGTGGTTTAGATGAAATGATCCAAAAAATGTTCTTGGATCATGTGGTTTCATCACATTAAAATTTTTTAAATTCCGTTGCATCGAGCAATTAGTGCGACTAGTTGCTCCCGATCGCATACGATGTGATCCTCATGCTTCCGTGATGCGCTTAAGGATCTTCCCATATCATTCAAGTGTTATCAGATCCAGATTGAAATTTTTGGATATTGATCCATGAACTTAAGAAGACTTGGACTCATTAGGGATTGTGAAAATTTTATAGCATTTTATTTTTGCAGCCCTGTTTTGTGAATATTTTCGGCCTTGTTTAAAGTGTTTAAACATAAAAATATCATTGAATAATGTTTCCATTAATTAAGGAAACTCTGGGATTTTAGTTTGCGTGATTTGGAATCCGATAACTCTAGATATGATCATTTTAATGAACATATATCCACTGTTTCGGGGATGGTGAATCATGACTAGTTAAGGAGTTAGTTACTGTTTTAAAACGCCTAGAAATGCATGATAATCACTTGATTTATGTTTTAAATCAAATTAGAAAACTTTGGAAACTGATTTTGTATGATTTGGATTTAAAATGAATGAGATATGCTAATTTTAATACGTGAGGGTCGCTGCTGGAAATTGCAATCCTTATCAAGAATCTTGTGATTGCCATTTAATAAACTAGTGAAATTAATGGTTAATTTCCTGAAATAATTATGGATAAATATTTGATAAATATTTGATGATAATTGTTCCCTTAAATGATATTGCCTTAGCCAATAACTAATTAGATATGATCTAGATCACAAATTGGTTATATCATACACTTTCCAACAAACATGTTGCTTGAATCGATTTGGGAATTTATTTAGAAAATTTCCTCATAATCAAAGAGGTTTTGATTATTACTGTATGGTATAAATTCGGTTAATAAACAGATTATCATCTCAAGTACAAAGTGATCTATTTGGCATTATCTTTTCTCGTAGCGGATATGGTGTCTAGTCGGGGAGCGTTGGGGTAGTAGGTTGCACTGTGTATGGTCTGTTCCACTCCCGTCGGTACTGACCATGACAGCGGGTAGGGAAGGGATAATGCTTGAGAAATCATGATGAATTTTTCTAACAATAAAGAATGTTTGTTGGATATTAATTGGATCATTAATTTAATATGATTAGATTAATTAGAATCCAATTAAAACTGAAACATCCTATTATGAATATGATTGTTATTTCCCTTGAAAGAATTAATTGTAATGAATATGATTCATAATGATTAATTAAAATTTGAACATGATATGGAGGATCGCATAAGTGACATCCATGGTCTCCCGTTAAGGCAAAGGGTTTCGTCGCCAGAGATTCTATATAGGAGACGTTTGTCCGAAGTGATAGCTCCTGCATACAAGCCATTTGGATATGCTTCTTTTTTTTCGAAAGAGTAAGGACGTATGCGAAGTGACCCTAATATGGATTCCTTATATTATTGGGGCCATATTGAATTACACATAGCGAGTTGTATTCCTATTGACGGTTAGTTCAATTAATGATGGGTCAACATCACCTTAGGGGTGGTGGGCCTGAGTGTTAAAGACCGAATTGAGAATGCAAGTTGGACTTGTAAGGCGGAATGAGTTCCCGCTTCTTTTTATCTGAGTTGCGTATTCTCATATTATTGGGATGTGACAAAGATAAGAAAGGAGATCCCAGATCTTGCTTGAGATATAATGATAAGTATATCTTACATTGAAAGTGATTAAGGAAATGAACTTTCGGTGTTGACAAGGCAAGACAACTTTGATATAAAAATTCCTAAATCAAAGTAAAATATATATGGGTTAAAGGAGGCTACTCCCTGGGTGTAGCCAATTGGCTACTCCCACCTCTATTTTTCCCCATTTTATTATTTTTTTGGGAAAAAATGTAAATTCATAACTATATCCCCCTAACATGTCATTCCAATTTCGTCAGAAACAGAGACTCCTATGCCCTCCATCTGAAGGGGGTCAATTTCAACAATTCTGAGACCGTTAAAATTTGACAGTCTGGATGGAGGGGGTAGAAGTCTCGAATCAAGTCGAATTTTTAATAGCACCTTGGCAACATATTCTGATCTAAATTCATATAGGTTTCATTTCAAAAAAAAAATAAAAAAATAGGGAAAAAGGAGTGGGAGCATGTAAGTTAGCGACACCCAGGGAGCATACTCCCTTTTCCCAATATATGTATATATATTAGCAAATTTATTATTTCAGATAATCCTTAATTAAACCTACTCAATACTATACTCAATAATAACCAGTAAAATATCATGGACTGGATCCATGATCAAGATATTGTACTTGCAGTTGGACACATATTGTATGTGGTTGCAATGTACAAGTTTACTCATAATAATGAGGAATGACAATTAAATAGACAATAGGTCTGCAACCTTAGGGTTTGTATGTCTCTAAAGTCTTGATCTCTCATCGAATGTACTTTAGAAGTGACATGTCGATGATGATCGCAATTGTTAAGTTAATCCTTATAAAAATCTAAGAAGATGTTTCTGGCATACATATGTGCTCTCGATATTTAATCATGAATGGTATGGTTCTCTGCATCATGCAGAATGGTGGCTCTATAAGAGACGATGTATTCAAAAATGTTTTGAGTACCCGCCTGAACCAAAGTCTTTAAGAGTTAAGATGTATGTAGATATGATGAGTGTCATCATTATACTATCTATACTCCAGTCATTTCTTGAAGCTTCATAATATTCATATTCTATGAATTGAATGAAGCATGCATAAATGTTAAAATACTCTTATATTGAAGTATTTTTGAATTCAACATAATAGAAACTTTCTTAAGCAATGGTTGTTTATAGATGAAAGGAGCACAGTGGAAGCATGAGTTGTACCCAAGTAACAAGGAAAGTCAAAGAGTTGACTGTACTTCTATGACTTCCATATGACATCCAAAGAATTGGATAATGCCAATAATGCAATAAGCTGATGTATTGATAGTGTGACTATCTAGTCTATCTAGGATCCTTAGAGAAGGACCCAGATAGTGCATCGAAATAATCTATATCTATGTATCTTATTGAAATCGACTTACTTATTGGATAAGATTAAAAGTCTAATAATTGTATCTCATTTTTCTAATAACACATGCAATTGGTTGCATATGTATTAGAAGACTAGAAATTTGATATTAAGGTTTAATAGTCATCTATGGATATTGATGCAATGGTTGTAATAGTCTCTATTGGATAGATAGACTTCATATTTTCAGTGGGAGAGCCCTGAGTCTTAGAGAATGTCTCTACAATCTAGATATTAGAAAACACTCAGTTTATTTCTAAATGTTGGAAATAAACATGAATTCTGGAATAGACCTATCTTAAAGAGTTATGATGGATATATTTGAGATAGTAATCTAATATCTGGAGGACTCTAACAAATTAGAAATTAATGAATGGTTCATTAGCATTTCTAATACTGAAAATTAAACCTTTAAAGATCAATAGGGGGATGAAGATCATTTGACAATGATTTGGCATCAAACCTTGGACATATGTCTGTTGATGAGATCAATAGACTAGTAAGAGACGAAGCTTTAGAATGCCTGAAATTTCAAATCTTACATACTTTTGAATATTGTATTCAAAATAGAAAATGTCCAATTCACCCTTCTCTGGGAATAATGTTACATGTCAAGGTATTCTAGATCTTATACATATAGATGTATGTGGATCATCTGCATAATAATGAACATTGATGATATGTGATATCATTTGATGATTATTTGTGATATGAGATTTCTTCCCTTCACTTTAGAAGCATTTGAATGTTCAAAGATTTCACAATTTTGGTTTAGAACCAAAGTTTGAAGGAAGACGCGATGAATTTGATCTAACCTAGGTAGCAAGTACCTATTAAATGAATTCAAAGAATACTTTATGGAGATATGAATATCATTCCTATCTCACTCCTCCTAATATACCTAAACTCACGAGAGTTGTAGGGAGATACAATTAGTTCATTTGTGACATGTTTTGATCAATGATTAATTTTAGCATAATTATCTCTAAGTTTCCAGGTATATATGTGTAGTATAGACTACATTATATATCATTAATAAGATCCCATGCGGATCTAAATCCGAAAACCCTCATAAGCTATGCTTTGGAACCTAGCATGGTGTTGAACACTTGAGGATTTAGGGTTGCTTGATCCATAACTTTGTCATGAATGCAAATAAGCTGGAATCTAACACCAGAGAGTGCTGCTTCATTAGGAAAATAAAGGATGGTATTGATACCTACTTTATGACCTTGAGATTCTTAAAAGATTTCACCTCTAAGGATATGATCCTTAGATGATGAAACTCTTGAGAATCAAGATGAAAAGGAAGTGAAGGAACTCATTTAGTTTTGAGAAGATGATGAGGCTCCTAAAATTGGAAACTAAAAGGACCAATAAAGATGAAATACTAATATATCTTCAAATGAGTTTGAGGATGGATTCCATGTGTCAGAGAAATCTAACAATAATCAAACATTATGTGATGAAGCTTCTAAAGATCATGTCATGGAAAGATGGATGTTAGCAATAAAGTCTAAAATAGACTTCATATACAAATGTTGTATATAGACCCTTGAGGATCCACCTATATGGTAAGGCTCGTTAAGGTGTAAATGGATCTTCAAGAGATAGAGGGAACCTGATGAGAAGGTAGAGACCTTCAAAGCACGGCTCGTAGCCATGAGCTACACATCGAAGAGAAGACATTGCTTGCAATGAGACTTTCTCTTCAGTGACCTTGCTTAAAACCATTGGAATATTGCTAACTATAGCTACGCAACTTGACTTTGACATCTTAAAGATGAAAGTCAATATTGAATTTCTCTATGAATACCTCTCCGAGGATATTCATATGAAGTAGCCCAGGGATTCGTAGTTGAGAAAAGCAAGTTGTGCAAGCTGAATAACTCCATCTGTGGACTCAAATAAGCTTCTTGTAGTTGGAACATAAGATTTGTTGAAATTATAAAGGTTATGATTTCAGATAGAATCTTGATGAATCATGTGAAGCTTAGTGGGAGTGCCATTGTGTTCATCGTGCTAAATGTAGATAATATCCTAATCATTTGGAATGATATAAGGATGATAATAAGTGTTTTATAATGTGACTATTACATACCTTGAGATATGATCTCTAGGATACCTCTTAAGATATTAGTTCTGAAGTTATTCAGAAGCAAAGAGAAGAGGGTATTGGGACTGTCACATTAGTGGAACACCTTGGACATATTCCAATCTTGGAAAACCCCAAGGAAGGCTTCCTTCCCTTAAGATATGGTACTGACCTATCTGAAGGGATAACACCTCAAAGAGTTGAGGAAGTGAATGCTAATAACTGCTTGCCCTTGTGCATCAGTTACGAGAAGCTAAGTATATGCTAAATGTGTACAAAAGTCATATGTTTGCTGATAAACATGAATTTCACGGGGTCTAATGTCTCTCACAAAGCGGAGACAACCGTGTCGCTGTGGCGACCCTCAATGAATCCTGTATTTAATCAATAATGAACCCACAATCAAATACCAAACAATGACAAACAAATGTGGAGTCAAATTTATTTTTAACTCTACAAAAAAGATGTATAGGTGCAAGTATGTAGAGAGTTCGAACACAGGGAGCAAGGCAGGATAGATCGGCAAAATGCAAAATGAGTGATGTGATTGAATGCCTACAAAATGCAAATGTTTTTGTGGGTTTTTAATTTTTTTAATTTTTTTAATTTTAGTTCTTTTTAAATTTTGTATTTTGATTTTTAATTTTTCTGATTTTTTATTTTCTTTTTATATTTTATATTTTTTTATAATTTTCTTTTTCAATATTGGAATATATATATATATACAATATAAGAAAAGAGGTGATATAATATTTATAAAAATAGGGAAAAATGCTCAAAAATTAGGACATGAAATGTTTTTAGTGTTTTTATAATTTTCTACTGTTTTTGTGATTTTTGGGGACTTTTCAAAATATTTTGGTATTTTTAAAAGGTAAAATAAAGAAAAACAGTGACTTAGCTACTGACCGAACTCAAAATGGGAATGGAAAATAGGAAACAGTATCAAAATTTTCCCAAACTAATTTTAAAATAAAGATAATAAAACAGGGAACCTACTGACTTGAGTTTCTTTTTTTTTTGATTTTCTACGATTTTTTAGATTTTTATGAAGTTTTTGGGTATTTTCTAATTTTTAAGGTTTTGGTTTTGGAATTTTTAGTGATTTTTGGAAAGTAATTAAAAGACACTAAAATACACAATAGTTATTTTTTTGGGAATTTTTCAAGGTGTTTTGCTAATTTTTATGGATTTTCCAAGATAGACAGTACTGAAAATGCATGTTTTTCATTTTTAATAAATATTAAAATGCAATAAAAATGAAATGCAAAAATATGGCGTGAATCAACAAGTAAACATCAGCTTAAAATGATTTTTGCGGAATTTTTGGGGTTTTAGTGATGTGTAAAATAAATAGAGCAAGCATGCAAAAATATATGGCCTAGCAGAGGTATATATGCAAATATACAAACAACCAGGGACTAAGCTGCAATTTTCACACAAAATTTATAACTAAATAAAATATTTAATGGACCAAACACAAATATCCAGACCTGCAAGGGTACCTCAGCAAATTACCCAACTAGGCGCGTGACTCGTACGCGCCTAGGAAGGACCTAGGTGTAATTTCTAAAAACCTGAGGGCTTCAATGCAAATATTCCAAAATTTTTACACGTAATACAAAAGTTACTGGATCTAGACGAAATAAGCAAACCTAGAGGGAGTCCTGCGCAAAATGCCCTCCACCTCACGTGTATTGGTCACGTGAGGTGACGTGGCCTTAAACTACAACTGAAAGTTTCTGGACTAAATAAAAATTACAAAAACACGCGGGGTGAAGATTGCAAAATACCCTTAAGCGCGCGATCCAACGGTCGTGGCTGATTCACTTGACACGTGGCTACGATCTGACGGCCGATGACGCTTCATCTGCAATGGCCAGGATTAGAAGATCTGGGCTTGATCGAACAACCTGGGCTCGAGCAGATCCAACGGCGGCTCCGCAATCTGGAGCGGCGGCCTGATCCGACGGCTGGGAGATGCGGAGGAAGAACGGGGAAGAACGCCAGCGAGGCGAACTTCCCCGAGGCTGATCTCCGTGCTCCGGTGTCCTTTGGGCTTCAAAATGGGGCTGCGGCCTCCTGGAAGCATCCTCTGTCTGCTGGTGGGCCCAAAAAGCCTCGGCGGTGGCCGAGGTTCGCTGGAGATGCTGGCGGAGCTCGAGTGGCTCCGGCGAATATCAAAATGGCCCCCAGGCGTGCGTTAAAGTCCAAGCACATGCAAAACAAAGTGAGAGGACCCAGGGCAAAATGCCTGGGTCCAGCGGTGGCGAAAAGGTGGTGCGAAGCGACGGTTGGGATCTCGGCCGGAGGAGCGCTCCGGCGAGGTTGATATGAGGGCGATTGGATGGATGGATTTCGAGATTTCTTGAGGGCTTTTAAACCTAAGGATATAGCGAGTAAAATGCGAAGAAAAGAAAAGAAAAAGTGACAGCCTCGACGGTGTAGACCGGAGGGAAGTACCTCGACGCCGGCGAAGGTGGAGGAGGTTGTGGAAGCCGCCTCGAGCCTTGCTCGACCCGCCAGAGACTCGCTGAAGGGAGCTGTCACCTCCCTGGAACAATTAGGCACGATAGGGGAGCTTGGCTATGGAAATGAGGGGTTTGAATTTAAAATTGAAGTCGGGTGTCCATTTTATTGGGTTTGACCAGACGACTATGGTGCTCCAAAGACCAAGGAAGATCGATGCAATCGCTGGTCCTCGGCCCAAGATAATCATAGGGCAAGTGAGATGGATGGTCGAGGAAAAATTTTGCAGAAGGAATCGGGGCGAAAGGGTGAAAGTCTTGACCTAGAAAAATCCGCCAAAGCGGCCAAAAACTAGGCCTAACACGGGCTACTGGGAGAAGGACGCCTAGTTGACTGTGGTCAACTAGGGTTTGCACCTGGTTGGTCCACGTGGACCAACCAGGAAAAACCCTGGAAAATGATTTTGTTAATTCAATAAAAATAGGAAATGGATGAATTAAATTTTGGTTATTAAATAACAAATATTTATTATTTTATAAACTATTTTATGGTGATTTTTAATTATTTTTATGAGTTGTATTTTTACAAGTTACCTGTTATGCCCTTTATAGGTGTATTACCTATATATTTTCTTAATTTATTTTTATTTTGTGATTTTAATTTATTTATTTTTATTTAGTATTTTGTAAATTTATAGAATGCTTTTATACACTTAAAAGCATTTTTATTTTATTTTTCTGATAAGTTTTAGATATTTAATAAAATATTAGTATAGTTTATACATATATGTATATAGGTATGATACCTATGTTTTATATAAAGGTGTTTTTATTTTTATGTTTATTTGGGTTTTTCTTCTAATTTTAATGTACATATATATTACAAGTAATATTTACAAAATTATAAAAATATAAAATTATAAAAATAATGAATAAGGAATAAAATGAATATTTTATTCTGCATAAGTATACAATGAGGGTCCAAAACTCAACTTTCAAACCGTATCTCCGCCAAATGCGAAACCACCGCCATTAAATAGCTTATTTTTAACTATATACAATTAAAGGTGAGTTTGATGCATTTGGAGTTTTTATTTGTGAGTACGGGTCTGGGAAGTTGGGATTCTGGATTTTTATTCAGATCATAACTTTTTATTTGTACATTATTTTTGAATGAAATCAATTTTGTATTTTTCTTTATTTAATTATCTACAATTTTATGTACAAAGTTTCTTTATTTGAAGTATAAAAAAGTGGAACTAAAAATGGGTCCCAAAATGAATAAAGAATGGATAAAATGAACATGTATTTTGACACTTATCTCCCCCTACTTTATTCCTTGTCGACCTATTCATCAAGATGCCTAGGTCTCGGGGTTTTGGGTCATAAAATATTTATAATATTTTATTCTTTTTCTTTTCTTTTATTTTTTCTATAATTTTAGCTTTAATTACAGTATTTTATACACTATTCACATGCACATGCATGAATGCTAATATGCTCTAATTAAGGATATTTACACGCATTTGCTAGGTTTTTGAGGCCAAAATGATAGAATAAAGATGATGAAATGTGAATTCATCATCCCACTATACTTTACCTTTGCTAGTCCCTAGCAAACACTTATGCAATAAGTGCAAAAAGAAAAAGAAAGAAAAGAAAAAGAAGAAAGTGGATTTAATTTAATGATCAAACTTGTCTTCACAAAATCAAAGTTTGGAGCTTAAGTCGGACCTTTGGAATTTTAGTGCGGGCAGAACCTTAATGAGAATCGGATTTGAAATCCAACAGTCCCTGAGAATCCCAAAACTCTGCTCAAGTCTCCTCAATAACCAGGTCAGAAATATCTCAACTCATACGCAAACCCTTACACTATGAATCTGACTTGTACAGTGTAAGTGACGGTGGCTCTCCCCAACTGAAATGACAAAGAAACTGACTTCTCCAGTATGACAACCCAATGATTCCCCAATCCAATAACTCCATCCTTGAGGAGCGGGGTATTCCCTTCTAAGTTCAAGTTGCAACCAACTCAAGAGGAGGGGGTGAAGAGAAGAATGGACACTAGCCAGTATAGTTACCTATCCTAGGATGCAAGACCAGTGTAGTCAAGTCATCCAGCTGCAGGCTCACATATTTGACTTTGGAACTCAAGCTTGCTTATTGACTTTACAACATTTGTACATACTTTGCAGGCATTTTATTTTTGTACAAGCCTCTCTCTCTCTCTCTTTTGAAATACTATATACAACAACATTTACATAGGGAGTTTTTCCTCTTGAGCCAGTAGACTATCCCTCTTTTGAAGCTTTATCGCAACCCACACTCTCATGTCTTTACAGTTCCTCATCACTGGACGGGTTGGGGTGCACTTCCCTCCCTAGAGGAGGACAAATGTTTCCACTTGTGTGCGTCTCATACTGGCAAATCCAATCCCCTCACCACCCCAACTGAGTTGAGCCATGTGAAAGGTGCATGTGTCCAAGTTAGGTCATTATCAACAAGAGTCATGCGTGTGCACCGAAATACTCTACTTAGACAGTCAAGAATCCATAGAACCAAGTCTCGTGATCCTCAAAGAATTAAGTCAACTAGACCTGAAATACCTCAAACCCGGTTCCTATAAGGTTCCTGTTATTAGGTAGATTTTAAGGTCCAATCAAGCTCCAATCTCTGGATTTTACTTAGACTTGTTCAATTATCAAACTCAATCCAAAAAATGCTCATGCTATGCAATGCGTGCAAGAAATATTTTTATGATGTAATTTTCAAAGATTTTGAACTTTTATGGATTTTTGAGAAGATGATGATGATGCATATGCATTTTTTCGTATTTTTCAAAGAGATTTTTTAAATGTTTTTGGATTTTTAATTTCGCAAATGTTTTTGGGATTTTTGAAAAGAAAATTTTTTTGGCTGAAAACTGGGTTAAAAATATTTACACGGGAGTGCTTTTTGTATATACAAGAAGTGGTTTTTAAGAATTTACAGGGTAAGTGGTCAATTTTATAAGTATATATAGTGGATTTTGGTGTGATGTATGTATTCCTCAAACTTATTTGACACAGGTTTTACAAACAAATTTTGAAAACTATAGTCCAAAATAATTTTTACAAACATTTTACAAACATGTACCCACATTTGAAAATCATTTTGCAAAGGTTTTCCAAACAGTATATATAGATTTTTCAAATATTTTTGCAACCATTTTTCAAACCATTTGCAAATCATTTTTCAAACATTTTATTTCACACAAAGAAACAAATTTTACAAACAACACATTTTTACACAGGTTGAAAACATTAACAAAATATTTTCAAATAATTTCAATAGATTTTTCACAAGGATTTTCAAACTATTTTTCAAACATCTTGCAAAAAAAATATTTTCACCTGATTTATTAATTAGTAAATACAAAAGAATTTGAGGAATAATGGCAATTTTTTATTAAGGTTTTTAATGAATTTTAAAGAATTATTAGCCATATTATTAAGAAAATACGAAAGTACGAGTTATGGCTAAAGTATATACGTAATATATACGACCCCCTATACTTAGCTTGAGCTATGTCCTCATAGATCAGAGAGAAAAGAGAAGACATAACTCGTAATAAGTATAGGCAAGTCTAAAGAATAAATAAATGTAGAAATGAATGAATCAATGAGAAGTTGACCGTCCCCCCTATACTTAGGATCAAACAATCCTAAGTATAGCAGACTGTACACGATGCAGGGAGGGTCAAGGGTGGGAATGAACAGATCGTACTCAGATTGTCTCCCCCTATACTTAGGGTAAGATATCCCTAAGTATAGACAAGAAGAGGAAACAATGGAGGGGATAGAAAGGAATAGAAAGACTCGGGGTGCACACCCCCCTATACTTAGGACAAAGTACGTCCCAAGTGTGGAAACCGACAACAAGGGGCGACACCTTTTTTGATAGATAAAGAAAATAGAAAAGGAAAAGAAGAAAAGAAGAAAAGATATTAACAGATGAAAGAATGATATAGACAGATGGATGTGTACAACGGAAGATGGACTTGATCACCATGTATGAGATGCAAGTGATATGAGTCAAAGAACACATCTCATACCGGAAGAATGGGGGCAACATCAATGGTCGGAGGATCATGATCTAGATATAATTTCAGGCGCTGACCGTTGACACGGAAGGTAGAGGAAGATGACAGTTTGGATATGTCAATACTGCCATTGTCATGTACCTTCCTGACCACATAAGGACCTTTACACTTGCTCTGCAATTTCCCGGGAAATAATTTCAGCCTGGAATCGAACAACCATACGCGCTGATCTGGCTCAAACTGTTTATGGCTGATATGGGAATCGTGCCATGTTTTCACTTTTTCCTTGTACTGTAGGCTGCTAGAAAAGGTTGTGTCTCTCAGTTCCTCCAGGGCTGCCAACTCTGCTCTTCTCTGTTCTCCTATACTCTCGGGATCCAACAATAACTCAGTGTCTGCCCAAAGTGACTTGTGCTTTATTTCTACTGGCAGATGGCACGGCTTGCCATAGGAGAGACGAAAGGGAGAGGTCCCTAATGGATTTTTGAAAGAAGTCCGATAGGCCCACAAGACCGAGTCCAAAAGTTGTGGCCAATCCTTTCGGTCCGGACGGACAACCTTCTGTAGGATAGTTTTTATCTCTCGGTTCGATAATTCAGCAAGACCATTAGTTTGAGGGTGATACGGTGTGGCGACACGATGGTCAATGCCAAACTCGTCTGCAAGGGACCTAACCTTGTCATTAATGAAGTGAGTCCCCCCGTCTGAAATCAAGACTCTAGGTACCCTGAACCGTGAAATGATATTTTTCCTCAAAAATTTACACACGGTTTTAGCATCTGCGGCTCAGACGGGGGGATGGTCTCAACCCATCGGCTGACATAATCTACAGCGAGCAAAATATGCTCAAACCCCCTGACTCTTAGGAAATGGTCCCATGAAATCAATCCCCCATGCATCGAAAACCTCACAAAAGTGAATGGGTTGCATGGGCATCATGTCTCTCTGTCCGCAGGTTCCCATCTTCTGACAGTCAGTACATCTCTTCACGAACTCATCTGAGTCCTTGAAGAGAGTAGGCCACCATAGGCCGGATCGAAGCACCTTCTGTGCTGTCCTTTTCCCAGAATGATGTCCTCCTGCCTCAAGCTTGTGGCAATATGTGAGGACGCTATGCTGCTCTTCTTGAGGAATGCACCTCCTCCAGATGATGTCCCCTCCTTCATGATAAAGGACGAGATCCTCCCAATGGTAAAGCTTGGCCTTCGCCAGGAAGGTCTCGAGCTTCTGCCTGGGCCAGCCTTGTGGGACCGTCTTGGCAACAAGATAGTTCACATTGTCGGCGTACCATGGGAGCGAGGTGATAGCCAAGATCGCCTCATCTGGAAACATCTCTGTGATAGGTCCGCTGGGCTCAGATTCCTCAAGGTTCTCTAAACGGGAAAGATGATCCGCCACCACATTCTTAATTCCAGGCTTATCCTTAATCTCAATATCAAACTCCTGGAGTAGAAGGATCCATCTGGTAAGGCGTGCTTAGGCATCCTTCTTGGCCATTAAGTAACGGATGGCGGTGTGATCTGTGTAGATTGTCACTCTAGATCCGAGAATATAAGATTTGTACTTATCCAAAGCAAAGACTACGGCCATCATCTCTTTCTCTGTCACAGTATAATTCCGCTGAACGGCATCCAAAGTCCGACTGGCGTAGTGAATGGCAAACGACAATCCATCCCTCCTCTGTCCAAGCACAACCCCAACGGCAAAATCGGAAGCATCCGTCATGATCTCGAATGGGAGAGACCAATCAGGTGGATGAAGGACAGGAGCCGAGACAACCATATTCTTGAGAGTCTCAAATGAAACAAGACACTTATCATCTACAATGAACTTAGTGTCTTTCGTCAGCAGATCAGTAAGCGGTCGGGCAATTCGACTGATGTCCTGAATGAACCGTCAGTAGAAACCGACATGCCCCAGAAAAGACCGCAATTGACGCAAATTGGATGGTGGGTTGAGTTTTCTTATGATGTCCACCTTGGCCGGATCGACCTCCATGCCCCTGTTGGAGACGATATGACCAAGGACCGTCCCTTGAGTCACCATGAAGTGACTCTTCTCCCAAGACAAGATTGACTTCAATGCAGCGCTGAAGCACACGGTCTAGGCAATCAAGACAAGCATCAAACCCGTCGCCATAGACCGAGAAGTCATCCATGAAGACCTATAAGCAGTCACCCACCATGTCCGAGAAAATAGACAACATGCACCTCTGGAATGTCGCTGGAGCGTTACATAGACCAAAGGGTATCCGCCTGAAAGCATAAGCCCCAAACGGACAGGTGAATGTCATTTTCTCCTGGTCTTCGGGCGCAATGGCCACTTGATTATATCGGGAGTACCCGTCAAGAAAACAGTAGCGACTCTTCCTAGCTAGCCTCTCGATAATCTGATCAATGAATGGCAGTGGGAAATGATCCTTCTTGGTGGCCTCATTCAATCGTCTGTAGTCCACACAGACCCTCCAAGAAGTGGGTACTCGGGTAGCGATCTCCTCTCCAGACTCACTCACAACTGTAGTGATACCCGTCTTCTTGGGTACCACATGCAACATACTAACCCACTTGGAGTCGGAGATGGGGTAGATAAAATCGGTGCTCTACCACTTCGATATTTCTTTCATGACCACATCTCGAAGATCCGGGTTCAGCCGTCGCTGGAACTCACGCGACGGCCTAGCGTCCTCCTCAAGATAGGTGTGGTGGGAGCACAGAGCCAAACTAATCCCCTGGAGATCAGCTATACTCCATCCATCCCCTGGAGATCAGCTATACTCCATCCTATCGCCTTGCGGTTTCTTTCAAGAACCTCCATCAAACGAGATTCTTGTTCTCCAGTCAAACCTGCTGCGATTATGACTGTGTTCATATCTGGCTCACCTGCAAGGAATCTGTACTTCAATGACCGCGGCAAAGGTTTCAGTTCTGGATAACTGGGATGTGGCAGATCTGGCTTCTGATATGTCTGTGTGAAGGCGACCAGGTCTGCATGTGAGAACTCTCGCTCTGCATGAATACCTGACGAAGGGAACCCTGGTGAATCATCAATAAACTGATCTGGCTCGCACTCTGTCATGGCTGTTGGCTCAGAAGGAATCATACAAGGCAAATAGTCATCAAAATCATCCCAATCAATGTCTGAATCCGAGGGATCTGAACTAGATGAACAAGATTGAAAATCATCAGCACCACTCGTCCCAATACTATCAGCCTTGAATGTATCCTCATCCAGGGGTGTGCTCTCCAGGCTCTCGACTGCCATAAGCTTTAGATATAGTGAATCTGTAGGCAGGGCAAGGGTCTGTGCTACAGGATCTGTCCAGATAGATTCATCATCTGTCATCACAAAATCACACTCCTGGTGGATGTCTAGCTCTTCCTCTGTCATCTGCTCAATATCACTGGACTGCTCTGAGCATTCTAATTCTCTCGCTCTGGTTTCCTCGATCGTCTCTATTTGTATGGTTTCGCCCTCTACACGAAAACATACCTTCCCGCTATCATGATCGGACACCACCTTGGTTGTGGCCAAGAATGGTCGTCCAATTATGATGGGGGCATCGGTTACCGACCCAGGGATCTCCATGTCCAATACAACAAAGTCCACGGGGAATTTCAGGCCCTGAATGGTAACGACCACGTCTTTCAACAACCCCTTCGGCCTCTTAGTCGACCTATCAGCAAACTGAAGGACTGTCCTGCTCCTAAGAAGAGGACCAAACTCGAATCGGTCGAGTAAGGCTGCCGGAAGAAGGTTAATTGAAGAGCCGCTGTCTAATAGAGTACGATCAAACTGCTGCTCCTGAATCTCACATCTGACATAGGGAGCTCCTGCATCTGGTCTCTTGGCTAGCAGTTTATTCTGAATGGTGTAGCAAGTGTCCTGAGTGAGCACATGGATTTGATCTCTGTACCTCCTCTTCCTGCGGACTGTAGTTTGTCTCTTTCAAGTTCTTTTTGAAGAAGGGGATGTGCTCAAATGCTTCTCGTAGAGTCAGTTGAATGTGGAATCTGTCTATCATTTGGTTGCTGAACTCTACCTGCTGGTTCTTCGTTGGATTTTCTTTTTTATTCCCCTTCGCCTGGCGAAGTGCTTCAGGGAAGGGGATGGAAGGGGCCTCCTCAGATGGAGGGATAGGATGAGGTTCCTGCGCCTGTGAAGGAATATAATCCATACCATAATCATCATTCAACACATATGAATCAGGAGTGTAAACATAAACCTTTCCTTTATTCATATTTTTGTTCTTTTTCTTGTTACCACAGTCCAAAGATACAAAAGGTGGTAACATCACAGAAGGAAGCTCAACAGAAGTAGAAGTGGTGGCTTTAGTACCACCAACGACATATGACTTCTGCGGCATCAGCACTGCGCTCTGCCTCCGCATCCAAAATGGTGGCATCATCACCACCGTCTGCATCAGGTATATTGACAGCCTCAGTACCGTCGTCTGGAACTCCATCATTGACGGCATTAGCACCACCGTATTCAACATCATCAGCGGCATCGACACTGCTACTCTGCTCATCTGGCACTCCTGGTTCTGCTTGTGGCTGTTGCTCAGATGAGGCGCTGCCGGCTGGCATCTTACCATCCTAGTAGTTACAAAATCAGCATCATACAAAGAAGAAGATATGTCACTCAAATAATCACTAGGAGAGGTATCCTCTATAAACTCTACCTGCTCAGACTTTCTTTTCAGATTGTTCGGATTTGGTTCAATCTGAGCTGGTATGGCAGCCTTGCCTTTGATTAAATCCCTAACATCCTGCCGGAACTCATCCATATCCCGTCGGTAGGATTCTCGATGTTTAGAATGAAGTCGGGCGAGGTCATCTAATGCTGGGTTCTCGAAGGCAGGTGCCTGAGAACCGGACGGGTTTTCCTGCTGGAAATTAGGCTGTTGCTGCTGGTGGTGAGGATAATGCTGGGGAGGATGGGAGTATGATTGTTGAGGCGGCTGACGTTGCCTCCACTGCTGTCCCTGGTAGGCGGGACGAGGACCATGCTGGTATTGTTGCTGGGCTTACTGGGGCTGCTGCTGCTGGTTGTTCTGCTCTCCTTGAGCGGGAGACTGTTGTTGGGATGAGGAGCCACCATTTCCCCAACAGAATCCGGGGTGATCGTGACGAATCCCGGGATTCTGGTACTAGTCGTACCAAATCCCATTGACTTCCATCAATGGTTCCTGCTCGAAGGATGGTGGAGGTAGAACTTCCAGTGGCTGATCCGGTTGATAGACCACCATCTGAGTGTCCTGAGATGGTGGCTGCGATGGGTAGTACTGCAACAGCGGAACCAGCTCTGCCTGAATGTGGTTGACCTGGCGGTACGAGGTAGAGGGATGGTTCGAACTGCTACTTCTAGGATCAGCACGTGACCTGGGAGGCTGCTGAGTAGACATCTGTGCCTCCTGGACGCAAAGAATCTGCGTTTTCAGGTCACTCCTGGTCTTGGTAATCTAGTCCATCTAGGCCAGACCTTGCATCTGCTTCTTCTCGAGGATCTTGAGACGGTCCAGCTTCTCACTAATTATGCCCATGTCGGCTGCGGCTGATTCGGCTTGAGCTACGGCTGCCGACGGAGTGTGAGGACCGGCATCGATGCGGGAGATCCTCTGAAATGATCCCGCTCCTTGGTGGGGCTTCTGTTGCGTGTAGACGCGGGCTTGGGCCATAACTGTTGAGTTTTCTGCCATCCCTTCATAGATGGCCCAAACATCATCTTCACCCTTGGAAAAGTATGACCCACCACAAGAGGCATTAACAAGCCCCTGCAGATCCGGTGTCAGCCCACAAAAGAAGCTCTGAACTAGATTGGGCTTGGATATATCGTTATGTGGACACCGATCGATGAGCTCTCTGAATCGATCCCAGGCTTCATGGAACTGTTCATTAGGGATAATCACGAAGTTACTGATCATAGCTCTAGCTGTGTTCGTCCGGCCGAGAGGGTAATACTTCTTCAAGTATACGGTCCGGAGATCTGCCCAAGTGTCGACGAACCTCTCCAGGTGTTTCAGCCAGTATGCGGCTCTGTCAACCAAAGAGAAGGGGAAGGCTATCATCTTAATGGTGTCCTCGGTCACCAGCCTGTCGTGAATGGTACTGCAGATCATTTCAAATTCTTGGAGGTGGAGATGTGGCTCTTCAGTCGTCGGCCCATGAAATTTAGGAAGTACTTGAATGGTGAGCGGGCGAAGCTCGAAATCTCCATGGATGGGAGGGAGTCGGATCCACCGATGAGTAAGAGAGGATGCTGGATTGTGCAATTCTCTCATGATGGTCTGTGGCGGCCTCTCCTGGTTGGGTTCTCCTCCCTCGTTCTCTACAACTGGTATATCACCTCCACCGCCTCCGCCCCCAGGTCTGTTCTCACGCATCTGTGTGATCTCTCTCATGAGGTCACCCATGAAGACTCCCTAGTCCCGGATCTGTCTCTGCATGGTCTCCAGGGATGCTAGAAGTGAATTATTGATGGCGACTTGATCATATAAGAATGGAGGGTGCTCATGCTCATCTGGATGCTCTCCTCTGTCAGCCATGTCTGGATTCTCTGAAAAAGAAAAAGAACCCATCTCAGGTGCCGTCAAATGCTCTGAGCTCTGTAATGCACTAAATTCTGAAACTCTTGGACTGATGGAAGGAGAAGGGTGGTCGAGGGGGAAGAAGGCGGAAGTAAACTCAGGTTCGGAGAGCGGGCCCTCCGAGGTCGTCCTAGATGAATAGGGAGGAGTGCTGGATAGCGGTGCCGACAAGGTCGGCCTAAGAGATCTCCATCCCATCATCTTGATTATGGAGAAGAGCAAGGTAAATGAAGAAGAAGAAGGGGGCAAAATTGCGCACAAGTGTGCTGTGTTTTTGATCTTGACCTAAATGCGACCAACAATCAAACACAAAATAAGGGGATTTACCAACTCAACCCATGAAGCCGTGAAGGTTCGGCTTTTATCTTGGTAGTTTTTAGCTTGTTTTGAGGAAGTTATCTTTTAACGAGTCCTTAGAGCACTACGCCTATAGGAGAGAGTACTGTCGGAAAATTATTCCCGTACTTGTCCTCCTCTTGTGTAACCTGTAGCTTGCGCTTTTTGAGGACCTTGTAACCCTTCCTGGATCCCTACTCAGCCAAAGAAGAAGAGGGAGGAAGCCGATTGATGAAATCGATACTTCGGATCTCGCTCGCTATAGAATCACCCGTGAGCGTGCAAGATCCTACTCAGAAGCAGACGGTGAGACAGACACACCCGTGAAGGCGTGGCCTAAGCTCGGTACTGCGGACAAGGTCGATGCTCACACAATAGTGAGTCACCAATGTTGACCAAGCCCTACTCGCCTACGTACGATAGTAGCGCCAATACTTCAGAAATCCAGGCGATACACAAGGCAGCCACAAGCCGGGTTTTTGGCTCTAATCCTTACGAAGCACTCTGCTCACTTGGAAGGAGACCTTCCCATACAACCTGAATACAAGTAAGGGTGTTACTCTCCCAAAGCAATGAATCCAATTACCAATTTTATTTAGGTCAAATTTTCTTAGCAGTCCCTTTTTTTAATTTTTTTGGTGTTATTGCTTTCTTTGAGTCAATTCAAACAAGTGCCTAATGTTTTTGTTTTTTTTCTTGATTCCTACTTGATCCAAAAACAGAGGGAGAAAAAAGTCGGAAAAGCCGTGCAAGTCGGTACCAAGATGGAAATCTCACCTTTTTGCCTCTATGATGAATGCAAAGATAGAAAGACTTAGAGTGCCTCCAGCTCTCTCCATGCGGGATGCAAAGCAGAAATTTTTAAACCTAATCTAAATGCCGATATGCACACGAAAATCATCCTAAGCAGGCAATTGCTAACGTGAAGAACCACAAGTCAATCACCGATCTCCAATCCTAGAGTCCGGTCTAGGCTCACCCCTCCTCCTCTCGACACATCGAGTCCAAGAGAAGCGCTTGGCGGGATGAGCTCGTGGTGCGATGGATCAAAGATGACGATTAACAGTTTAATTAAACTAAGTCCAAATACGCACTATAGGTACATGCATTGGTTATTAGGGTGTTTGGACCTAATCTAATCGATCAAGCAATGCCTAAAATCTAAGGGCTCAATCCACAAAAGAAAGGAAAAAGGAAAACAAAACCAGAAAATGACTGCGGTAAAACAAGACAAAATCTGCGGTGAGCCCCCAGGTGAACAGACACCTGGAAATTAGGCCCGAAAGTCCTGAGTGTCCGAGTGTACCTGTATTATTACAATTCAAATATGAATCTCTCTCTCACAAAAATAAATAAAACTATCTAATACTCTCTCTCTCTCTCTCACTCCTCCTGCTCTCTCCTGTCGGCTTGGGCTAGAATAGCCGACTCCGCTTCCCAAGGCTGCACCGAATCACCTAGGCGATCCTCCTCGATCCGCGGTCCCTCGTAAGAAGACAAGAAAAGAGATGGTTAGAAAGCTCACAGGTAAATATCAAAAACAAGAGAGACAAAACAAGCAATGGTGTAAACAAACAATCACACAAAAATGCAATCTATACGCTGTTGCTCCTCAACAACGGTGCCATTTGATAAACACAAATTTCACGGGGTCTAATGTCTCTCACAAAGCGGAGACAACCGTGTCGCTATGGAGACCCTCAATGAATCTCGTATTTAATCAACAATGAACCCACAATCAAATATCAAACAATGACAAACAAATGTGGAGTCAAATTTATTTTTAACTCTACATAAAAGATGTATAGGTGCAAGTATATAGAGAGTTCGAACACAGGGAGCAAGACAGGATAGATCGGCAAAATGCAAAATGAGTGATGTGATTGAATGTCTACAATATGCAAATGTTTTTGTGAGTTTTTAATTTTTTTTAATTTTTTTATTTTAGTTTTTTTAATTTTGTATTTTGATTTTTAATTTTTCTGATTTTTTATTTTCTTTTTATATTTTATGTTTTTTTATAAATTTCCTTTTCAATATTGGAATATATATACAATATAAGAAAAGAGGTGATATAGTATTTATAAAAATAGGGAAAATGCTCAAAAATTAGGACATGAAATGTTTTTGTTGTTTTTATATTTTTTTACTATTTTTGTGATTTTTGGGGATTTTTTAAAATATTTTTTGTATTTTTAAAAGGCAAAATAAAGAAAAACAGTGACTTAGCTACTGGCTGAACTCAAAATGGGAATGAAAAATAGGAAACAGTATCAAAATTTTCCCAAACTATATTTAAAATAAAGAGAATAAAACAGGGAACCTACAAGACTTGAGTTTCTATTTTTATGATTTTTCTACGATTTTTTAGATTTTTATGAAGTTTTTGGGTATTTTCTAATTTTTAAGGTTTTGGTTTTGAAATTTTTAGTGATTTTTGGATAGTAATGAAAAGACACTAAAATACATAATAGGGTTTTTTTGGAACTTTTCAAGGTATTTTGCTAATTTTTATGGATTTTCTAAGATAGATAATACTGAAAATGCATGTTTTTGATTTTTAATAAATATTGAAATGCAATAAAAATGCAATGCAAAAATATGGCGTAAATCAGCAAGTAAACAGGATCTTAAAATGATTTTTGTGGAATTTTTGGGGTTTTAGTGATGCGTGAAATAAATAGAGCAAGCATGCAAAAATATATGGCCAGACATGGGTATATATGCAAATAGACAAACAACCAGGGGCTAAGATGCAATTTTCACGCAAAATTTATAACTAAATAAAATATTTAATGGACCAAACACAAATATCTAGACCCGCAAGGGTACCTCAACAAATTACCCAACCAGGCGCGTGACTCGCACGTGCCTAGGAAGGACCTAGGTGTAATTTCGAAAAACCTGAGGGCTTCAATGCAAATATTCCAAAACTTTTACACATAATACAAAAGTTACTGGACCTAGATGAAATGAGCAAACCCAGAGAGAGTCCTGCACAAAATGCCCTCCACCTCACGTGTACTGGTCACGTGAGGTGACGTGACCAGGACAAATATGCAAATAGAAAAAGTTCAAGGGTCTTTTTATAAATATTACAAAATATTTTAAATTTTTATAAATATTACAAAATATTTTAAACTACAACCGAAAGTTTCTGGACTAAATAAAAATTACAAAAAGGCACGGGGTGAAGATTGCAAAATACCCCCAAGCGCGCGATCCAACGGTCGTGGCTGATTCACTTGACACGTGGCTACGATCTGACGGCCGATGACGCTTCGTCTTCAACGGCCAGGATTAGAAGATGTGGGCTTGATCGAACGACCTGGGCTCGAGCAGATCCAACGGCGGCTGCGTAATCTGGAGCGACGGCTCGATCCGACGGCTGGGAGACGCGGAGGAAGAACGCCGGCGAGGCGAACTTCCCCGAGGCTGATCTCCGTGCTCTGGCATCCTCTGGGCTTCAAAATGGGGCTGCGGCCTCCTAGAAGCGTCCTCTGTCTGCTGGTGGGCCCAAAAAGCCTCGGCGGTGGCCGAGGTTCGCTGGAGATGCTGGCGGAGCTCGAGTGGCTCCGGCGAAGACCAAAATGGCCCCCAAGCGTGCGTTAAAGTCCAAGCACCTGCAAAACAAAGTGAAAGGACCCATGGCAAAATGCCCGGGTCTCGCGGTGGCGAAAAGGTGGTGCGAAGCGGCGGTTGGGATCTCGGCCGGAGGAGCGCTTCGGCGAGGTTGATATGAGGGTGATTGGATGGATGGATTTTGAGATTTCTTGAGGGCTTTTAAACCTAAGGATATGGCGAGTAAAATGCGAAAAAAAGAAAAGGAAAAAGTGGCAGCCTCGACGGTGTAGACCGGAGGGAAGTACCTCGACGCCGGCAGAGGTGGCGGAGGTTGTGGAAGCCGCCTCGAGCCTTGCTCGACTTGCCTAAGACTCGCTGAAGGGAGCTGTCACCTCCCTGGACCGATTAGGCATGAAAGGGGAGCTTGGCTATGCAAATGAGGGGTTCGAATTTGAAATTGAAGTCGGGTGTCCATTTTATTGGGTTTGACCAGATGACTATGGTGCTCCAAAGACCAAGGAAGATCGATGCAATCGCTGGTCCAGGGCCCAAGATAATCATAGGGCGAGTAGATAATCATAGGGCGAGTGAGATGGATGGTCGAGAAAAAAATTTGCAGAAGGAATTGGGGCGAAAGGGTGAAAGTCTTGACCTAGAAATATCCGCCAAAGCGGCCAAAAACTAGGCCTGTCACGGGCTACAGGGGGAAGGACGCCTAGTTGACTGGGTCAACTAGGGTTTGCACCTGGTTGGTCCACGTGGACCAACCAGGAAAAACCCTGGAAAATGATTTTGTTAATTCAATAAAAATAGAAAATGGACGAATTAATTTTGGTTATTAAATAAAAAATATTTATTTTTTTTATAAAATATTTTATGGTGATTTTTAATTATTTTTATGAGGTGTATTTTTACAAGTTACCAGTTATGCCATTTAGAGGTATATTACCTACATATTTTCTTAATTTATTTTTATTTTGTGATTTTAATTTCTTTATTTTTATTTAGTATTTTGTAAATTTATAGAATGCTTTTATACACTTAAAAGTATTTTTATTTTATTTTTCTGATAAGTTTCAGATATTTAATAAAATATTAGTATAGTTTATATAGGTTTGTATATAGGTATGATACCCATGTTTTATATAAAGGTGTTTTTATTTTTATGTTTATTTGGGTTTTTCTTTTGATTTTAATGTACATATATTATACAAGTAATATTTACAAAATTATAAAAATATAAAATTATAAAAATAATGAATAAATAATAAAATGAATATTTTATTCTTTACAAGTATACAATGAGGGTCCAAAACTCAACTTTCAAACCGTAGCTCCGCCAAATGCGAAACCACCGCCATTAAATAGCCTATTTTTAACTATATACAATTAAAGGTGAATTTTATGCATTTGGAGTTTTTATTTGTGAGATACGGGTCTGGGAAGTTGGGATTCTAGATTTTTATTCATATCATAACTTTTTATCTGTACATTATTTTTGAATGAAATCAATTTTGTATTTTTCTTTATTTAATTGTCTACAAATTTTATGTACAAAGTTTCTTTATTTGACGTATAAAAAAGTGGAACTAAAAATGGGTCCCAAAATGAATAAAGAATGGAGAAAATGAACAGGTATTTTGACCCTTATCTCCCCCTACTTTATTCCTTGTCGACCTATTCATCAAGATGCCTAGGTCTCGGGGTTTCGGGTCATAAAATATTTATAATATTTTATTCTTTTTCTTTTCTTTTATTTTTCTATAATTTTGGCTTTAATTACAGTATTTTATACACTATTCACATGCACTTGCATGAATGCTAATATGCTCTAATTATGGATATTTACATGCATTTGCTAGGGTTTTTGAGGGCAAAATGATAGATTAAAGATGATGAAATGTGGATTCATCATCTGCCATGCAGTGGGAGCACTAAATTGTTACTAATCCTACTGTGGAGATAAAACACTTGATTGCAGTAATAACAAAATCTTCAAAGATGGCAAGACTTTAGAGATAGTGATCTGTAAATCTAATCTTCAAGAAATTAAGACTTTTTATGTGGAGATATAAAAGGTCTTAGTTGCGGATACCTTAGGAGATATAGATCTCCAGGAATAAGGGTATTCTGATAAGGATGATGGAAATTACATACTGGTTATAATAATTATTGAGTTGTAGTGTCAAGGACACTACAGTTTGCATAAGATGCAACATCCGCATTGGATGCGAGCACTGTTACTATGGTATATGCAAGTGCCGTAAAAGGACTTGGCATAGTCTCTTGAAAATAGAGTGAATGATTAGCTTACCTAGCTATTTTCCTAAATAGCCTATGATTGTCACATGAGTGTGGGTTTAAATGATTAGCTCATTAATGGCTCTTTGGGCTAGTGGGAGATTGTTGGACTTGCGAGCCAACGACGATCCATTATGCAATAAATGTTATTGCAACTATCATTCCCTGATCTGAAATGAAGAATAACTAATTTGCGTAATAGGTCCCTTAGTACAATTAGGGTAATGTACCATGGCCATCTTAATAATCATACATCTGTTGATTCAATGATTGAATCATAGAGGCTGGTGCTTGGATGAATATCTAAAGAGTTAGATTGAGAACTCATCAAGTATCGTCAAATGATTATTAAGAGATGATCTCCAACCTGAGAAGGAGATGGCAATCCTTTCTCTAAAGGTTGATATCTGAACGACCTCTTGATGCAGGTCCTCTATATAGGAATAAAGATTCAGAGGTGTTAGATAAGTTAGGTCAAAGAGTTGACTTAACGGGATTGAGATAACCAAAGACCTATGTCGTATGTTGTCACAATATAGGCACGCATCCTCTGATCGGAGACAGATGTGTTACTATATGTCTGAGTATGTGTATTTGGCAGGCCAATAGGTTGATGACTAACCAAGGTCTATACACCGGTGCGCTGGTGTGCATGCAGGAGAATATGAGTAATACGATCTCTCAAAGGGATTATACAGGTTCATTGCTGAATCAGAAGACATGAGCTCACTCATGATATCAGGAAGAATCAAATTCCGCGCGCGATCGTCTTGCTTTGGAAGCTTGACTGAATTTGTAAGGTTTGATATATGCCTTTGGAAAGTATATGATAAACACCTAGGTATGATATATGATTTTGGAAAGTATATGATCGATACCGACTCCCAATGATCGAATGAGAAACTTAATGATAAAACCCTAAAGTAGACAATGTAAAATTGATCTAATACTTCAGATTTATTCTGGGTCTTTCAGTATGCAGGATATACATGTATTAGGAACGACTGAGGGTGATGTGATCATAAACGATTGTATAACCATGATGCTTCCATTCCAAGGGAGTGATGAAACAGGTCTGGATTTTAGCGACTCCTCTCATAGAGAAGTAATCTGATCTTAGCCCAAATGTTGGACATTAATCTGAATGTGATTCAGATGTAATGAGAAGATTAGATTTGCAGTCTTGATTCAATCAAGCATCTATGGGATGTTCGCTAGATCTGGATTTGAGATGTGATCTCAATATCCAAGTCACTATACGTGGAACAATACAATCTCCATGTCCTTATTTCCAAGTATCCGCGGAGAAAGCGCATTATCCTTGAAAAAGTTCATGGATAATTTCATTGTTGATATATGTATCCGAGCATTAAGATATTGATAATTAAGTGCGGTTAATTATCATGACTAATGTAAATTTGATTCATATTATAAAGAAAGTTATCTAAAAAAATTAATTGTGATTTAATTATCAAAGATGTGAATGATATGAATGCGATTCATATTATTTGGGCACATGAGAATAGTGATCCAAGATGATTAAGTATGATTTAATTATCATAGATATGAATAATGTGGATATCACTATCCATATTAATCAGGTATATTGTAAATGTGATTTATAATATATTAGAGAGAGCATGTTGTGATTTATATTTGTTGATTAATTATTGATGTGAATTGGATTCACATTGGATAATTAATTGAAAAATATAATTTACATTTTGTTTTGTGATGCGAATGTGATTCACATTTTCCAATGGCAAGATTGCAATATTCACAAGATAATTATGATTAATTTTGTAAAATAATTTACAACCAAATGTTGTTGTAAATCTTGGAGATCTCACGAGATAATGAGATCTCATGAGATAATGAGAGATTTTGAGGAGATAGATCCATTCTATCTCAAAAGGGTTGTCGTCCCCTTTTTTAGGGATTGTGGTCAATCTTCTCATTATCTTCAAGACCAGCCAAATGATTTAATCTCAAAATTACTTATATTGATTTATCAACATATATTAATTTAAACTAAATCAATTGTTGTTGTGTTTTTACAACAACACCATGGCCATTGAAAGAAACACAAATCAATCTTATCCGTCGATTGTGTGTTGTCTATGGATTGAGATCCATGGACTCTTAAAACCCTATATAAGAAGAGGCACCCCTTGCTCTTAGAGTTACACGATTACAACATCAAATCATATGCTCTCTCCCCCTCTCTCTATATACGCCAAGACTCTCTTCCTCTCTCTCTCTCTTGTGGTCGCCCCTCATGGATCCTTATAGAGAGTCGTCATCGCCGTAACGTTGTCGTTATGCTGCCAGAGTATTTGCTCGTGGATCTCTGTCTCCTTCGATGTGCCTCGCTCGTGAAGAATATGTCGGATCTCGTGTGACGAGATCAGGAGATTCGCGCTTGGATCATCAACATGGATTGCGAGGAGCACACGTCTCATCAATGCGCTCGTAAGTGTCTCCTCCGTCGGATCGGACTTGAGACAGGAGGTCTCTTCGTTTAGAAACTCGATCGCAACCACACTTGATGAGGTAACCTTAATATCTATTGTATTTTAGATGAAACGATCCAAAAAATATTCTTGGATCATGTGGTTTCATCACATTAAAATTTTTTAATTTCTGCTGCATCGAGTGACTAGTGCAACTAGTCGCTCCCGATCGCATATGATGTGATCCTCATGCTTCTGTGATGCGCTTAAGGATCTTTCCATATCCTTCAGGAATGATGCGGATGGTGCTAGTGCTTACACGCTATATAAACCTCCCATATATATGGGGAAAATGCATCATCGGAACCTCGACATTGGGCACCCCCTTCCGATCCAAACCACTCTCCCATCCCCACTGTCTCGAGTTCTCTCTCTAGAAGGTCATCGATGGCTTATCTCGATCTAAGAACTGTAAGAAATATTATGTATGCAACTATCAAATGTGGTAGTTGCCAACATATTTTTTATTTCTTATTTTGTGGCTCATGATTATTAATGAAGGGATGCATCTCTTGAGAAGTTGCTTTTGGTGGTTACCTTAATGGATAGGTAACCATCATGTATTATAAATATAGATTGGGGTCCCCTCTCCCTCAACTAATGAATGCAAGAGGATCCATTACTCAAGCATGTTAAGCAATTGTTGAGAAGGAGAAGGAAATCCCAATTTCATCGCTTCACTTCCGCTGCGATGGATTCCGGTAACTTTTAAGTATCTTAGATTTTCTTGATTAAGTTTATAGATCTATCAAGTTATTAGATCTATCAATTGGTATCAGAGCACTTGAAACTCAAGAGCAAGTTTTTTTTATCTTGGATAATTATGTATTGTGAAATCGACATACCTTTTGTAGTCGTGTTTTTAATATTTGTGGGAATTTATATGAGAAGCAGTGTTTAGTTTTCACTGACAGGAATCCAAGTACTCTTGTAATGATAAGTTTTGAGTTTTGAAATTGATAGTCATTTCATATTGACGTTTTCTGCGAATGGTTTTATTAATTTCAGAATAGTGATAAGCATAGTATTGTGTCGATTTTATTGGAAATCACTATATTATTTTCTGCGAGAGGAATTTTTTTTAAGACTAAATAATTGTACTAAAGAAGAAATAATGTACTACCCGTCATTTTTTTTGCTGCCTTGGTGTTATTGGCAGGTTTTTTTTCTCAAGTATGTTGTCCGTTAGTATTCTAACATTTTTTTTCTTACCGTGCATCCATCTTGCATTCAAACTATCTTGAATAGTTGAAGTGACTTGTTAAATTCTGTTGGTTGTAATCGGATGTCACAAAAAAAATATAAAAGGGCCGAGAAGGGTATTTCTGATTCTAATTCCGTTTTTTAATTAAAGCAAGCAGAAATATAAAAGTGTTTGATGGGCTTTATCTTAATTAGAATATATATAGAGATAGTGTTTGATGGGCCGAACAAAAGTGATTAGCAGTTATGTTCGGTGCACTGTGTGGTCATTTGTTGGCATGTTCTGCAACCCTTTATAAAGGGTGTCACGCTAACCTCTCTTTAAGCCCTACAGAAAAAAATGGAAGTTTTTTTTGTTGTGCGCATTAATATGCCCGTTGATTTACATCAATTAATGCGGGATAGTACTGCTTTACAATGTTTTGTTGATATTATTGCATATTCTTATCCGGCTTTTGATCATGTTTTTTGTGCAATAAGTCTGTTGACATTGTTAGTTCAACGATGCATATATTGATCTCATAAGAAGAATAATGTTGTGTCCATACAATGTCAGTTGGACTTAATTTGTTTGATGTCATTTTGGTATGATTTGTATAACTAAATCGGGAGGAATAGCCACAGCATCCGATCGATTCATTTTATACATATTTATTCTTGACATTGAGTAGTTATTGGTTAGTTATCCAAGAGTAGCCACAACATCTTGGATAACAATCTCAATAATTGCATTAAGTGCTAAAGTTCAATTATTTGAACTAATGACATCATATCACATCTACATGATGGTAATAACTTGATTAACTCCCTCTAAAGTCATTCAAATAAGTGTGTATAATTGAATCGGGAGGAGTAGCCACAGCATCTGATCGGTTCATATTATACATATTATTTCTTGTAATGAGTAATTATTGGTTAGTTATCCAAGAGTAGCCACAACATCTAGGATAACAATGTCTATACTTACATTAAGTGACGGAGTTAATTGGACATTTTTTTTGGAATGAGAAAAATAAATTATTTTGTTAGTTATTCTAATGCCCACAGGTACGGAATTTCTAATGAATATTTGAAATTTATTTGTTTCATTTATTAAGAAAAATCAATTGTATATTACAATTCTTTAGCCACAGCAAGTATTGTAATGATAGTACATTGATTTCTCAAAATATTAAATAAGTTAATATTTTGGATTAGGTTTTATGCTTGAGTTATAGCTTATTGTGGTTGTCTTGTTATGAATTTATTGCAGATAGTTCAGCTTTCATGTCTACTCAGTTCAATATACTAAATTCTGTTTCGATTCTTGAATGTCATGTATGTCATGAATCTAATTTCATTGATGTTCCTATTAATACTTGGTGGATTGATTCTGGTACTTCAATCCATATTTCCAACTCCATGAAAGGCTTTCTGAGCACAAGGAGACCAATGGAAAATGAGAGAAGCGTGTTTATGGGAAATCGCATGTCTTCAAATGTAGAAGCGATTGGAACGCAAAGACTCATTTTACCATCTGGCTATGTTCTTGATTTGGAAAATGTTTTTTATACACCCAAGTTCTCTAGAAATTTGGTTTCCATATCTAAACTTTGTAAACTTGGATACAGATTTTTATTTGATAAATTACTTTTCCAAATGTTCAAGAATGATAAGTTAATTGGCACAGGTGAATTGGTTGACAATTTGTACAAAATGCATTTAGATTCGCATTTTGAAAACAATCTCCTTGTTTGCAATGTAGTTGGTAAAAAGCGAAAACGTAATAATAATCGGTCATCAATGCTTTGGCATAAAAGATTAGGTCACATCTCCATTAAAAGGATCAAGAAATTAGTAAATGATGGAGTAATTGATACTCTAGATTTTACTGATTCTAGTGTTTGTGTGGAATGTATTAAGGGAAAACATACCAACAAACATGCTAAAGGATCAAGGAGAAGTACTAGTCTTTTAGAAATTATACATACTGACATATGTGGTCCGTTTCCTGTGGAATGTTTTAGTGGTCAAAAAATACTTCATCTCATTCATAGATGATTTCTCACGTTACATGTATCTTTATCTTTTATTTGAAAAATCAGAAGCTATAAATGCTTTTAAGGATTATCAAATAAAAGTAGAGAGACAATTAGAAAAGAAAATTAAAATTGTGAGATCAGATAGAGGTGGTGAGTATTATGGTAGATATGTTGGAGGAGAACAAAAACTTGGACCATTTGCACGATTTCTTAAGGATGAAGGCATTGAACATCAATTTTCAATGCCTGGTGAACCGGATCAAAACGGTGTTGCCGAAAGACGGAATCGTACGTTAATGGATATGGTTCGAAGTATGATGAGTAACTCCTTATTACCTTTATCCTTTTGGAGTGAAACTCTAAAGACAGCCGTGTATATATTAAATAGAGTTCCATCAAAAGCGGTTCCATCAACTCCATTTGAGCTTTGGAAGGGATGGAAACCAAGATTGAAACACATACACATTTGGGGTTGTCAAGCTGAGATTAGAATCTATAACCCACATGAGAAAAAATTGGCTATGAAGACAACAAGTGGATACTTCATTGGTTATCCAGAAGGCTCTAAAGGTTATAGATTTTATTGTCCAGATAGGGAATCGAGTATTGTAGAATCGAGGAATGCTATATTTTTGGAAAATAGCGAGAAAAGTGGGAGCAGGATGGTAATTAAAGACATCATACTTGATGAACTACCGGATCTTGTCATACCACTAGAAAGGGAGGATCAAAATATTCAACATGATATCTTGGATGAGTCACAACATCAAGACATTGTTGTCTCTCAAGTCCAAGATATTCCTTTGGTTAAACCAATGGTGAATCCTCCACAACCTGAAAATCAAGTTGAAATAACACCAAACGTTCAACAAGGCGTTGTTACAACTAGAGCTGGTCGGGTAATAAAATCTACAATCTCATCAAATTTCATAACATATCTACAAGAATGTGATTACGATACAGGAATTTCAGAGGACCCAATATCTTTTTCACATGCCATGAATGGAATTAATTCTACTAAATGGTATAATGCCATGAGGGAGGAGATGGATTCTATGAGTGCAAACCAAGTATGGGACTTGGTAGAGCTACCTAAAGGAGCGAAATCTATTGGTTGCAAATGGGTCTTTAAAACTAAGAAAGACTCATTAGGCAACATTGAGAGATATAAAGCCAGGCTTGTGGCTAAAGGTTTCACTCAAAAGGAGGGCATAGATTACCATGAGACTTTCGCTCCAGTATCACGAAAGGACTCATTACGAATAATCATGGCATTAGTAGCTCATTATGATTTAGAGTTACATCAAATGGATGTGAAAACAACTTTTCTTAGTGGAGACTTGGATGAACATGTTTACATGCGACAACCTGAGGGATTTATTTTAGATAATAACAAGCATTTGGTTTGTAAATTAAGGAAGTCTATATATGGACTAAAACAAGCATCTCGTCAATGGTACATTAAGTTCAACAATGCAATAACCTCATTTGGTTTTGTTGAGAACATTGTTGATAATTGCATATATCTTAAGACGAGTGGAAGTAAATATGCTTTTCTAGTCCTTTATGTAAACGACATTTTACTTGCTTGTAATGACCTTAGAATGTTGCGAGATACAAAGATGTTCCTTTCTAATAATTTTGAAATGAAAGATATGGGCGATGCTAAATATGTCATTGGCATTGAGTACTTGGATTGTCTCAAAAGGTTTATATCGAAAAATTATTAGAGAGATTTGGAATGAAATATTGTTCTCCTACTCCAGCACCTATGGTAAAAGGAGATAAAAATTTTTCATTCAAATGTCCCCAAAATAATTTAGAAAAGGAAGAGATGAAAGACATTCCATATACATCTATCATTGGGAGTCTAATGTATGCCCAAACATGCACTAGACCAGATATATGTTTTGCAGTTGGAATGTTGGGTAGACATCAAAGCAATCCAGGCATGGACCATTGGGTAGCGACAAAGAAGGTCTTGCGATATTTGCAAGGAACTAAGGATTTTATGCTAATCTACCGGCATTCAGATTCCTTAGAAATTACTGGATATTCGGATTCGGATTATGCATGAAGTAAGGAGGATAGAAAATCTACCTCTGGATACATTTTTCTTCTTGCTGGAGGTGCTATTTCATGGATAAGTGTGAAACAATCACTTGTCACATCAAGTACCATGGAAGCTGAATTCGTAGCATGTCACGAGGCTACTACACAAGTACTTTGGTAAAGAATTTCATTGCGGGTCTTAAGATAGTGGATTCAATCTCAAGACCATTAAAGATTCATTGTGATAATTCTGCAGCCGTATTTTTTGCCAACAACAACAAGTATACGCGTGCCGGAATGAGAATCGACATTAAATATCTTGTTGTTAAAGAGAAAGTTAGAGATCATTTAGTATTGATTGAACATATAGGTACTAAGTACATGATTGCGGATCCTATGACAAAGGGTTTGCCGCCTAGTGTATTCATCAATCATGTAACTGAAATGGGCCTATCTAGTACCTTGTAATAATATCAATACATCCATGTGTGTACACCTTAAGTTTGGTATAATGATCTAGTTGTTTATTGTATGTTATATTTCAGTTGCATGCAATTAATGAACATACATAAAGAAAAGGACCCGTGTTAATATATGGATATTGACACATAAAGATTTATCGTGTTAAATAAACTATTAGTATTGTAATGCTTGGAAGGATATATCTGCTTGAAAGGTATCTACCGCCAAGATTCATATTAATAGAGTTTAACTAGACAAATGTAAGGCAACAATTTTGTTACATGAGCCAAGTGGGAGAATGTAAGAAATATTATGTATGCAACTATCAAATGTGGTAGTTGCCAACATATTTTTTATTTCTTATTTTGTGGCTCATGATTATTAATGAAGGGATGCATCTCTTGAGAAGTTGCTTTTGGTGGTTACCTTAATGGATAGGTAACCATCATGTATTATAAATATAGATTGGGGTCCCCTCTCCCTCAACTAATGAATGCAAGAGGATCCATTACTCAAGCATGTTAAGCAATTGTTGAGAAGGAGAAGGAAATCCCAATTTCATCGCTTCACTTCCGCTGCGATGGATTCCGGTAACTTTTAAGTATCTTAGATTTTCTTGATTAAGTTTATAGATCTATCAAGTTATTAGATCTATCAATTGGTATCAGAGCACTTGAAACTCAAGAGCAAGTTTTTTTTATCTTGGATAATTATGTATTGTGAAATCGACATACCTTTTGTAGTCGTGTTTTTAATATTTGTGGGAATTTATATGAGAAGCAGTGTTTAGTTTTCACTGACAGGAATCCAAGTACTCTTGTAATGATAAGTTTTGAGTTTTGAAATTGATAGTCATTTGATATTGACGTTTTCTGCGAATGGTTTTATTAATTTCAGAATAGTGATAAGCATAGTATTGTGTCGATTTTATTGGAAATCACTATATTATTTTCTGCGAGAGGAATTTTTTTTAAGACTAAATAATTGTACTAAAGAAGAAATAATGTACTACCCGTCATTTTTTTTGCTGCCTTGGTGTTATTGGCAGGTTTTTTTTCTCAAGTATGTTGTCCGTTAGTATTCTAACATTTTTTTTCTTACCGTGCATCCATCTTGCATTCAAACTATCTTGAATAGTTGAAGTGACTTATTAAATTCTGTTGGTTGTAATCGGATGTCACAAAAAAAAATATAAAAGGGCCGAGAAGGGTATTTCTGATTCTAATTCTGTTTTTTAATTAAAGCAAGCAGAAATATAAAAGTGTTTGATGGGCTTTATCTTAATTAGAATATATATAGAGATAGTGTTTGATGGGCCGAACAAAAGTGATTAGCAGTTATGTTCGGTGCACTGTGTGGTCATTTGTTGGCATGTTCTGCAACCCTTTATAAAGGGTGTCACGCTAACCTCTCTTTAAGCCCTACAGAAAAAAAATGGAAGTTTTTTTTGTTGTGCGCATTAATATGCCCGTTGATTTACATCAATTAATGCGGGATAGTACTGCTTTACAATGTTTTGTTGATATTATTGCATATTCTTATCCGGCTTTTGATCATGTTTTTTGTGCAATAAGTCTGTTGACATTGTTAGTTCAACGATGCATATATTGATCTCATAAGAAGAATAATGTTGTGTCCATACAATGTCAGTTGGACTTAATTTGTTTGATGTCATTTTGGCATGATTTGTATAACTGAATCGGGAGGAATAGCCACAGCATCCGATCGATTCATTTTATACATATTTATTCTTGACATTGAGTAGTTATTGGTTAGTTATCCAAGAGTAGCCACAGCATCTAGGATAACAATCTCAATAATTGCATTAAGTGCTAAAGTTCAATTATTTGAACTAATGACATCATATCACATCTACATGATGGTAATAACTTGATTAACTCCCTCTAAAGTCATTCAAATAAGTGTGTATAATTGAATCGGGAGGAGTAGCCACAGCATCTGATCGGTTCATATTATACATATTATTTCTTGTAATGAGTAATTATTGGTTAGTTATCCAAGAGTAGCCACAACATCTAGGATAACAATGTCTATACTTACATTAAGTGACGGAGTTAATTGGACTTTTTTTTGGAATGAGAAAAATAAATTATTTTGTTAGTTATTCTAATGCCCACAGGTACGGAATTTCTAATGAATATTTGAAATTTATTTGTTTCATTTATTAAGAAAAATCAATTGTATATTACAATTCTTTAGCCACAGCAAGTATTGTAATGATAGTACATTGATTTCTCAAAATATTAAATAAGTTAATATTTTGGATTAGGTTTTATTCTTGAGTTATAGCTTATTGTGGTTGTCTTGTTATGAATTTATTGCAGATAGTTCAGCTTTCATGTCTACTCAGTTCAATATACTAAATTCTGTTTCGATTCTTGAATGTCATGTATGTCATGAATATAATTTCATTGATGTTCCTATTAATACTTGGTGGATTGATTCTGGTACTTCAATCCATATTTCCAACTCCATGAAAGGCTATCTGAGCACAAGGAGACCAATGGAAAATGAGAGAAGCGTGTTTATGGGAAATCGCATGTCTTCAAATGTAGAAGCGATTGGAACGCAAAGACTCATTTTACCATCTGGCTATGTTCTTGATTTGGAAAATATTTTTTATACATCCAAGTTCTCTAGAAATTTGGTTTCCATATCTAAACTTTGTAAACTTGGATACAGATTTTTATTTGATAAATTACTTTTCCAAATGTTCAAGAATGATAAGTTAATTGGCACAGGTGAATTGGTTGACAATTTGTACAAAATGCATTTAGATTCGCATTTTGAAAACAATCTCCTTGTTTGCAATGTAGTTGGTAAAAAGCGAAAACGTAATAATAATCGGTCATCAATGCTTTGGCATAAAAGATTAGGTCACATCTCCATTAAAAGGATCAAGAAATTAGTAAATGATGGAGTAATTGATACTCTAGATTTTACTGATTCTAGTGTTTGTGTGGAATGTATTAAGGGAAAACATACCAACAAACATGCTAAAGGATCAAGGAGAAGTACTAGTCTTTTAGAAATTATACATACTGACATATGTGGTCCGTTTCATGTGGAATGTTTTAGTGGTCAAAAAATACTTCATCTCATTCATAGATGATTTCTCACGTTACATGTATCTTTATCTTTTATTTGAAAAATCAGAAGCTATAAATGCTTTTAAGGATTATCAAATAAAAGTAGAGAGACAATTAGAAAAGAAAATTAAAATTGTGAGATCAGATAGAGGTGGTGAGTATTATGGTAGATATGTTGGAGGAGAACAAAAACTTGGACCATTTGCACGATTTCTTAAGGATGAAGGCATTGAACATCAATTTTCAATGCCTGGTGAACCGGATCAAAACGGTGTTGCCGAAAGACGGAATCGTACGTTAATGGATATGGTTCGAAGTATGATGAGTAACTCCTTATTACCTTTATCCTTTTGGAGTGAAGCTCTAAAGACAGCCGTGTATATATTAAATAGAGTTCCATCAAAAGTGGTTCCATCAACTCCATTTGAGCTTTGGAAGGGATGGAAACCAAGATTGGAACACATACACATTTGGGGTTGTCAAGCTGAGATTAGAATCTATAACCCACATGAGAAAAAATTGGCTATGAAGACTACAAGTGGATACTTCATTGGTTATCCAGAAGGCTCTAAAGGTTATAGATTTTATTGTCCAGATAGGGAATCGAGTATTGTAGAATCGAGGAATGCTATATTTTTGGAAAATAGCGAGAAAAGTGGGAGCAGGATGGTAATTAAAGACATCATACTTGATGAACTACCGGATCTTGTCATACCACTAGAAAGGGAGGATCAAAATATTCAACATGATATCTTGGATGAGTCACAACATCAAGACATTGTTGTCTCTCAAGTCCAAGATATTCCTTTGGTTAAACCAATGGTGAATCCTCCACAACCTGAAAATCAAGTTGAAATAACACCAAACGTTCAACAAGGCGTTGTTACAACTAGAGCTGGTCGGGTAATAAAATCTACAATCTCATTAAATTTCATAACATATCTACAAGAATGTGATTACGATACAGGAATTTCAGAGGACCCAATATCTTTTTCACATGCCATGAATGGAATTAATTCTACTAAATGGTATAATGCCATGAGGGAGGAGATGGATTCTATGAGTGCAAACCAAGTATGGGACTTGGTAGAGCTACCTAAAGGAGCGAAATCTATTGGTTGCAAATGGGTCTTTAAAACTAAGAAAGACTCATTAGGCAACATTGAGAGATATAAAGCCAGGCTTGTGGCTAAAGGTTTCACTCAAAAGGAGGGCATAGATTACCATGAGACTTTCGCTCCAGTATCACGAAAGGACTCATTACGAATAATCATGGCATTAGTAGCTCATTATGATTTAGAGTTACATCAAATGGATGTGAAAACAGCTTTTCTTAGTGGAGACTTGGATGAACATGTTTACATGCGACAACCTGAGGGATTTATTTTAGATAATAACAAGCATTTGGTTTGTAAATTAAGGAAGTCTATATATGGACTAAAACAAGCATCTCGTCAATGGTACATTAAGTTCAACAATGCAATAACCTCATTTGGTTTTGTTGAGAACATTGTTGATAATTGCATATATCTTAAGACGAGTGGAAGTAAATATGCTTTTCTAGTCCTTTATGTAAACGACATTTTACTTGCTTGTAATGACCTTAGAATGTTGCGAGATACAAAGATGTTCCTTTCTAATAATTTTGAAATGAAAGATATGGGCGATGCTAAATATGTCATTGGCATTGAGTACTTGGATTGTCTCAAAAGGTTTATATCGAAAAATTATTAGAGAGATTTGGAATGAAATATTGTTCTCCTACTCCAGCACCTATGGTAAAAGGAGATAAAAATTTTTCATTCAAATGTCCCCAAAATAATTTAGAAAAGGAAGAGATGAAAGACATTCCATATACATCTATCATTGGGAGTCTAATGTATGCCCAAACATGCACTAGACCAGATATATGTTTTGCAGTTGGAATGTTGGGTAGACATCAAAGCAATCCAGGCATGGACCATTGGGTAGCGACAAAGAAGGTCTTGCGATATTTGCAAGGAACTAAGGATTTTATGCTAATCTACCGGCATTCAGATTCCTTAGAAATTACTGGATATTCGGATTCGGATTATGCATGAAGTAAGGAGGATAGAAAATCTACCTCTGGATACATTTTTCTTCTTGCTGGAGGTGCTATTTCATGGATAAGTGTGAAACAATCACTTGTCACATCAAGTACCATGGAAGCTGAATTCGTAGCATGTCACGAGGCTACTACACAAGTACTTTGGTAAAGAATTTCATTGCGGGTCTTAAGATAGTGGATTCAATCTCAAGACCATTAAAGATTCATTGTGATAATTCTGCAGCCGTATTTTTTGCCAACAACAACAAGTATACGCGTGCCGGAATGAGAATCGACATTAAATATCTTGTTGTTAAAGAGAAAGTTAGAGATCATTTAGTATTGATTGAACATATAGGTACTAAGTACATGATTGCGGATCCTATGACAAAGGGTTTGCCGCCTAGTGTATTCATCAATCATGTAACTGAAATGGGCCTATCTAGTACCTTGTAATAATATCAATACATCCATGTGTGTACACCTTAAGTTTGGTATAATGATCTAGTTGTTTATTGTATGTTATATTTCAGTTGCATGCAATTAATGAACATACATAAAGAAAAGGACCCGTGTTAATATATGGATATTGACACATAAAGATTTATCGTGTTAAATAAACTATTAGTATTGTAATGCTTGGAAGGATATATCTGCTTGAAAGGTATCTACCGCCAAGATTCATATTAATAGAGTTTAACTAGACAAATGTAAGGCAACAATTTTGTTACATGAGCCAAGTGGGAGAATGTAAGAAATATTATGTATGCAACTATCAAATGTGGTAGTTGCCAACATATTTTTTATTTCTTATTTTGTGGCTCATGATTATTAATGAAGGGATGCATCTCTTGAGAAGTTGCTTTTGGTGGTTACCTTAATGGATAGGTAACCATCGTGTATTATAAATATAGATTGGGGTCCCCTCTCCCTCAACTAATGAATGCAAGAGGATCCATTACTCAAGCATGTTAAGCAATTGTTGAGAAGGAGAAGGAAATCCCAATTTCATCGCTTCACTTCCGCTGCGATGGATTCCGGTAACTTTTAAGTATCTTAGATTTTCTTGATTAAGTTTATAGATCTATCAAGTTATTAGATCTATCAAGAACAACTATATATATAGCTATTTCTCTACCTTTAGTAATGATTACTCTTTATCTCACATTCGCACGACTTATTTCTATAATAATTACCACCTATTCCGCATTCTTGAGAACAACACACTAACAAGATATATAAATAAACCCTCTTATCCCTCCATTATCTCACTACTAAAAAATGAAAATGAGAAACAAACTGCCCTTATTCCTTATTTCATCACCTTATTCCACCGCTTATAATGCTAGCGCAACGGATTGTATGTACAATTATTCACTGACCTCTTTTTGTTATTGTTGCTAAATTAACGATGATTCGTACAACTTTAACGAAACAATTAACATATAATTATCGATATATTAACCTTTAGCAACATATACTAGATTCATTGAGGATTAGAAAAATAGCAGATAATTTCGTAATGAATTAATGTTTGTTATTAAGAATTTAACATCAGAAGATATGTTATCGAATATCTTAATAATTCGTCGTTGTAAGCCAATTTTGTTGTAGTGAGTCTGCATATCATGCTCGGAAATATAGATCGGGGCATCATAAAATCTAGCCTTGTCCTTAATCACGGAGATAAATCTAACTTTAGGGATGATTGACATCATTTGACCAGCCTTGGAGTTTGAGTGTCGTAAAATATCCAAGTTAGGGATTACATATAATCCCCCATATAATATTTTTTAAACAGATTTCCCAAACCTGTGAAATGCAGCTGAAGTAATTTGGTAAAAATTCAAACATGTAGAGCTCAAGCACTGGTCTGGTGGTAATGCAGTGTGCCAACACCTTAAAAGACTCGGGTTCGAATCCTAAGAAAGACGCTTTGGAATCCTAAAATTACCAGGCCTGCTATTGAAAAAAAGACCATAACAATACTATTATATTAAGAAGATCGAGGGACATGTTTCTTCACCAGCTACTGTATACATCACATAATAGGAATGAAGGGATGTAATTATCACAATGCTAAATACAACATTCCACAAACATATAATTGTCATTACGTAATTCTCATGTTTCTTTGCATGTACATATACAGTACCATATCTTCTTTAATTAAACACCTCTAAATACAAAAGCATGCAAGCACAAATCTATATTTTGATATTTTTGGACAGAATATATAATAGCATGGTTGCGTTCATTCTAAAAGCTCAATACAATGAAACAGGAGTCCGCAATCGTAAGTACGCACACATGCATGCATGCATATATCTGTATCAGTTAGGTATAAGCTTGGAGGGTGGTTGTTGAAGAGACGGCGCAGTGTCATAACTCGAGTAATCGTTTGTCTTCACCATTCCGCTTGTTGGATGCGCTCCCATCTTTCCTTGCTCGGTAAGAAGACGCCTACTTGTGCCCTGCAATATAAAAGCTCTAATGAAACATAATCCAAACTAACTAAATTGTTTGGTGGTTGTGCAGTGCGATTACCAACTAAAGAATCCAATTTCGAACCTTATCATACCACTCAATGCTTATACCACCAGACCATAAGATGGGTTCACGGCTGACTAGCTTGAGCCTGATTTGCAAGCCATCTATAATGTGCAATATTCAAAGTGATGTCGATTTTATTTTCTCTTAGAAAACTCTTATGATTATTTGATTCATTGTTCATTCTAAAGTGAGCAGTCAATGTGAATATGATGTAATTTGCTAAATGAACCTCTTTTCCATCGCTTTTCTACAACAAATTATATGTATAAGCTATAAAACTTCTAAGAATCTTAATAAGAGATTATGTGAGAACAATGTAACTTGATCCTTTCAAATAACAAGCACGTGTCGATGACATACGATATTGAGCAAATAACTTAGGAGATTCGAGAGTGTTGTTTCTAGGGGTGTATATGTAAATTTTATTGGCCCATCCCAAGACCTACTCATTAATTTTTAGCTGATCTTGGACTTATGTCGAACTTAAAAGACTTTTCTGGTCTTGACCTATAGTGCAAAGCCTACAATGTGCGTGTGTGCGCGTGTGCGCATGTGTGCGTGTGTGTGTGTGCGTGCGTGTGTGTGTGTTTTCCTTCCAATAGGAATTGGTCCTTTCTGAGTTCAGGAAGGTCGGTCCCTATTTTGTAGAAAACATGACGACTTTAGTAGAATACGTATACAGATTGTATTACAATGTGCACTTTTAATGTTTGTATTATAATATACAGTTTTGTATGTGGTTTTGTATTTATAATGTGCAGTTATAATACAAATTGCATACACATTATACTAAAGTGCTCGTGTTTTCTACAAAAAGATGGTGGCCTTCCTGAAGTCAGGAAGGATGCATCCTATTGGAAGGACCCCCCTATATATATACATAGGAATTGAAGTTTCTCCCATCCATTTCTCAGGCTCATCACCCTCCATCGATGTATGACGACTATGCTAAACTATTTTTGTACAACTAAATAAATAATATCACTTTAAATGCCAGATTACATCGAAATAGGAGACAAGCGAGCAACAAGCGCATCGCTAGTCCTTTTTGAATTGCAAAACCGATTTTTCTAAGAATGTCGTTTCTATACAAGGTGTTGTTAAAATAATATGAATAGATATTTGGAAATAAGAAAAAAAAGCAAATCAAAACTCATTGCTTCTTTATGAATTTTTTTATACTTCAAGCCTAGTCAATATATTATTGAACTTTGTTGATGGGTCATATAGATAGATAAGCAACGGTAAAGGTGATCTTCATCTATTTGGATCGAATATTAAGAAACGAGTTTAAAATACATGCATAATCTACATCAAGTCCTTGTAGGAGTTGACTAACTAATGTATCATTCATTGTTAGTTTTTTAATATAAAATAAATATAGTCAAATTGAACAAGGGATTATCAATAGCATTGAGTATTAAGTGAAAAGATTATTTCTAGTGAGATAGATTGACAATAATGACTAGGACATCTAGAAAGTTGTTCTATCAAGATTATTTTGAGTTAAGAATATGCACTATCATTATATATTGGGTCTAATGGACCTGTTAATTTTTTTTCTAATTCTAGCATATCTTTTCAGAGGTTATTTTGTTTTTGCTTTTCCACTGTATAAGGAATATATGTCCTCTGAATAAAGCAAGAAAAAAAATCTACTTTTGAATATCTACATGGTATCATTAGTAGAGAATGTTCTATCATATTGTTCCTTCATAGTAGAGAAAATTACACTTTCCAAGACTCGAACTTTGGATCTTTCCAACCAAAGTTAGTACGAGACTTGTTGAGCCACACTCATGTTGGTTGAAATCCATCTCATTGCTGTGTTTTTTGCCTCAATTTTACATGGATTTTTTTGCATAAGTATTTGGTTGTGATTACCTTTCAATTCTGATCAGAGTAACGATTCTCAAAGACGATAATTTCCTAGAAGAAAAGAGAATAATCTTACAAAATATACCGTACAAAAAAAAGACCTGAACTAATTAGATGCTGGAGAGTTCAGAAACGGCAAAGATGCATAGAAACGTACAGTATGGTTAAACTACTAAGATTTTAAATATCATATATTCTTGAGACTCACAATCTCCTCATGATTTCACCTAATTCTCATATATATGGTGTGACATCACAAAACGTGTTTAGAGCGAACTCAAGCCGAAGTCTGAAATTTTACAAACTAATTATAAATTAAAGGACTTCACGTAATTAAAAGCAATAAAAATGCGAGAGAAATGCAGACAGAAAGACAACAGAAATAAAAAAAACATAAGATAAATATAGGAGGTACTGATGTGTGTATCTGCTTAATTACCTTGGTCACCAAGCCAACTTGCACTCTGGATTTATCTCCCAGCTTTCTTGCTATCCCTATACAGAAATTTCATGTGATCACAATATATATATATATGATATGTGTGTGTGTATATATATCATACACTGTCTTCCTTCAAGAAAAGAGATAAGCAGACTCTGTTGCAGGCCCGGGAGCCGCTCGATCTTGATCGAGCGGTTTTCACACATTCGTACTTTTTGTGAGCTCGGATCATGCGAATTCGTGGGAACTGCTCAATCAAGATCGAGCGGCTCCCGAACCTGCAACAGAGTCTGCTGCAGCCCATGGCACAGCAACCGATCCAATCTCTCAAGAAAAACGAAAGTTCAAAGAAATCAGAACAACATGTCGTGAATTATGCATGAATGGAATGGAGATGGTACCTGTGGAGGAGATCGAGACGAGGACGAAGACGAGGATGAAGATATTCTTAACAGCGGGGGGAGAGGCCATTGCCAGCTTCTTCAAGATGCCTCGACCTCTCTCACTCCATTGGCGCAGAATAAATGCGAGAGCACGACACCAACTTTAGCATGATCGATGATGTGATGCACCAGCAAAGAAGCATAAACAAATCGGAAGCGAGATTGGAATCCGAGTGAGGGAGAGTATTAGGACCTGAGATGAGGTTTTTAAGCAATTCTTTTGCGTGGTAAATTAATGGTGACAAAGGGAATCGCACTCGGGCTGCCCTTTGTGTTTTCTATTGAGGCAGTGGAAAAGGAAGGGATGGCCATTATCTCCACGGCACCAAGTGCTTTATTTTGCTTAGGCAACATTTATGTCGATTGGGGACACACACCGCATGCCTATTCAAAGCTTATTCATCAGCTTATCTTATGCATGTACTTTTAATTGAAGTGCACTTAATTTCCAGAAGGAAATCTTTTTTATTTAGTCTATCCTTGTAATGACGATGAGTTGTTGCTTTTCCATCTTAATTTGAAATGCTGGAGCGATTGATACTCATTTCTTTTTCTTCACGCTATTTCTTTTCCGTCTAGAATAAATGAAATCAGAGGAATGCCACATTATAATAAGTATTTTGTTACATCTTTATTCTTATTTTATCATTTTTTTGAGGTAAATGAAAAAAAATAGAATGTAAATAATAACTCAAGATGATAAATTTCTAATATTGGTATACATTAATACATAGTGTAAATAAAATTGATATTAAATTTCAATAGAATTCGATATCTATATAAAAATATAATATGATATAAGTAAATGGATATTAAATATTTATTGATTTTAATAATATATTCTAGAATTAGAAATACAGTGATATATGCTAAGATATAAAGTAAATTATTAATAATTAGCTAATATACTAATATATGCCAATCTAATATATTAATAGCAACTAATATATTTATTAACAATATAGATAATAATATAATAGTTTAAAAAACAAAAAAATACTTAACTAAGATACACGAGGTTTATTGAGTTCATGTTTACTATTGAATCCCTATGAACTCCTTCCTCTAATATCCTCTGTATACTACATCATGGGTGTATACTACATCGTGGGTGTTTACATGAGATCCTACAGTCTTGCTGGAAAAGGCTGCTCTAGGAAATAATTACATATAATCACATGATCAATCAAGAATTAAGTTCTTTCTTGATTTCAAATGGATGTTACTACGTTACATCTTCCTTCGAGCAGATGTTGTGTCCCCATTCTTGCCGATATGTGTGTGTATGTGTGCATGCGTGCATGTGTATGTTGTGTGTGTGTTGTATGTGTGGAAAAAATGGGGCTGCCCCGCCCTTATTTTTTCGCAAATCTTTTTTATTTTTTTAAAAATATCACTATGTATATTCATCTATATATCACTCCAATATGTCATTCGAATTTCGTCAGAAACAGAGACTCCTATGCCATCCATTTAGAACAAGATTTTTTAACGGTCTAAACATTGTTGTAATCGACCTGTTCTAGATGGAGGACATATGAGTATCTGTTTCTCATGAAATTCAAATGACATATAGGAGGGATATATAAATGAATATACATGGTGATATTTAAAAAAACGTCGAAAATGGAGTGGGGCAGTCCCATTGAACCCCATGTGTGTGTGTGTGTGTGTGAGCGCACGCGTGTGTATGGAGGGGACTTCCAATAAGACACAGTCCCATGAAGGCCACCCTCTTTTTGTATAAAAAGTAGAATACGTATACAATTTATATCATAGCTGCACATTATAAATACAAACAACATACAAAACTGCACATTATAAGTACAGAGTCGCATACAAAACTGTGCACTATAATACAAATTGTATATGTATTCTATTAAAGTCATCGTGTTTTTTTTTACAAAAAAGTGTCAACTTTCCTGAATTTAGGAAGAACTGTGTCCTATTGGAAGGAAATCATATATATATATATATATATATATATATATATATATATATATATATATATATATATATATATATATATATATATAGGAGAAACTTCAAATGAGGCGGGGTCTCACCATATATATGGTGAGCCACCCTCAATTTAGGCATCTTTCTAATATATTTTACAATTTCCTGTTTCATACATATAATAATAAATATTAACACAACATGTATAGTGAAATAAAATTATATATATATAAGGAAAATGGGACCGCCCCCTAGGGGGGGCTAACTTAGCTCCCCCCTCCCTATTTTCTTCAAATTTTTTATTTTTTTCGAATTTTTTTCCGTGAATGTTCATCACTATATCCCTATATTATATCATAAAAAATTCGTGTGAAACAGATAATCCTACGGCATCCATCCAGTCATTTTTTTAACGGTCTCAGGATTTTTTAAATCGACCCCGTCTGGATGGAGGTCGTAGGAATCTCTGTTTTGCATGAAATTTGAATGACATAATATAGGGATATAATAATGAATTTACATAATTTTTATTTTCAAAAAAAATAAAAAAAACACGTGAAAAATGGGGTGGGGGGAGCTAAGTTAGCTCCCCCCTAGGGGGCATACACATTTTACCCTATATATATATATGAGTGATTCTATGAAAACCAAAACCTGTGAGAGCATGCATTCTGGACCACTAGATTCAACAAGGAGAGAGAAGACAGATTCTAATGGTCCAGAATGCATGCTCTCACAGTTTTTTCCTCTCATGGGATCGCACTCCTGTGTGTGTGTGTGTGAGTAATCCAACGAGAGCAAAAAACTGTGAGAACATGCATTCTGGACCATTAGATTCTATCTTCTCTCTCCTGATTGAATCTAGTAGTCCAGAATGCATGCTCTCATGGTCTCACAGGTTTTGGCTCTCATAAGATCACCCCCTCCCCCCTCTCTATAAATATAGTATTGTTTGATTCAAAAGCAATAGAGTTAAAGAGCTCAAGGTCACATATTATTAACTACATACAACTGTCCGCCTTCTCTACGAGAGCGAGAAAGAAGACCATTGGCTCATTTATTGAACCTTCAATTCAAAGGCGAATGATCTTAGTGATAAATATCATTGACATTGTTTTCCATATCATTAAATTATTTCGTGGGTTCAGCTAATCTTAGGTACATTTTAGCATGACTTGTATTTTTGTTAATGGCGTGAGAATATGTATACAGCTTCCTAACTTAGTATAAAGTTAATAATATATTCCTCCATTCTGAAAATGGTTTAATTAGTTTTGGTTGGATAATTGTTTATCTATGATTATACTGAAATTATAAGTATACATTCTTGGTAAAATTTATATGAACCGAAAATTGGTTTCTTAGCTTCTATCCCAAAGATGCAAATTTTACGTACAAATATGGATTTTACATTTTCATTAACTTCTTCAGTATGCTGGTTATAATATAAATTCAAACTCAGATATATATATATATATATATATATGTTGATAGATATGAAAACAATTATTATCTGATTCTTAGATGTAGATTTTATAATTTACCCGCCAGAGAGACATATTTAATGTATTAATTTCATACAATAATATGAAATGTGATAAAAGATTGCATAAAACTTTGTTACAAATAAATCTATAATTATATTTATATTAGAATGAATATATAGTTGGTCCCAAGTCTGGATAAATGAGGAGAGTTGTGTTAGGTAGTTGCCAACCAGCATAAAATTGTTGGAGACAATTTCCTAAATAGTGTTATTAATTGAGAACACTATTTAGGAATTTGCCTCAAGGCAGTCGGATCTTTTCAACATGGATTTAAGAAAATATTTGGATTTAGTTGGGGTGTTTCCTACTAGCGACACCTTGCATCGTCCGAATGCAACGAGAAATGGACAAGGACCGCTACATCGTTGCCTAGATGTAGTTTGAAATCTGAAAGGATTCTCGCATGAGGAATGCATGCGAGTAAATAAGCTAGTTTTGTTGCATCGCTGCTCGGATGCGGTTTAAATTTTGCAAGTGTTATCACATGATGGACGCATGCGAGTAAATAAGTTATCCAAATGAGGGTGCAAAAGAAGTTTAGGATAGGAAGTTGGAATATTGGCACTTTGTACTTTGACTGGCAAATCGATGGAGATAGTAGATACTACAGAAAGAAGGAAGATTCAGATACTTTGTCTACAAGAGACAAAATGGTTTGGAGAGAAAGAAAGGAAGATCGAGAAGATGGGTTTTAAGTTATTGTATTCAGGTAAAGAAAGGGGTAGAAATGGTGTTGGAGTTATTGTTCATAAGTTTTTGAAGGATAGTGTGGTTGAGGTGCAAAGATTTGGTGATCGGATATTTTGTTAAAATTGTTGTTGAAAGAAGAAGCTATGAACATAATCTCAGTTTATGCACTACAAGTTGGTTAGAGGAAATGATTATACTATCTTTTGAAAGGAGTTGGAAAAGATTATGCAAGGTATCCCACAAAGAAAGATGATTTTCCTATATGGAGATCTTAATGGACACACATGAAAAAATGCTTCAAGGTATGCTAGTGTTAATGGAGGCCATAGCTCCGGAGGTAGAAATGAAGAGGGAAAAATCATTCTGATTTTTATAATAGCTTATGACCTCTACGTAACAAACACTCTCTTCAAGAAGAGGGAGGAGCATTTAATTTCTTATAAGAGTGCCCCTACTAAAATATAGATAGATTACTTTACGAGGAGGAGAAGAGATTGATTGTATTGCAAAGACTGCAAAGTAATTCCAAGAGAGAGTTTGATATCTCAACATCGTTTGCTAGTCATGGATATGCAAATAAAAATATTGGAAATAAGAGGATGGTTCCCAAATTCATTAAAAATAAGTGGTGGAATCTTCATTTAAACCAATCATGCTTCACAGAGAAGGTTATATAAGACTTATCTTGGGATTGTAATGGAAGTGCAAATGGGATGTGGGTATCGGTATAATCTTGTATCCAAAAGATATCCAAAAAGATGCTAGGCGAGTCTAAGCTGATAAAAAGAGGCTTGGTGGTGGAGTGAAGAGGTGCAAGAGAAGCTGAAAATTAAAAGAGATTACTTTAAAGCTATGTATAAGGATAGAACAAAGGAAGCTGTCACAACTACAAAATAACGAAGAATGAAGCAAAGAAATATGTAAATGAAGCTATTCGAAAGCTTATGAAGTTTTGTAAAAAAAAGCTCGACTCGAAGGAGGATCAGAAGGATATATTTAGATTGGCCAAAGCAAGAGAAAGAAAGATCAAAGTTTTTTTTCAAATGAGATGTATCAAGGATGAGGGAGGACATGTGTTTATTACTCATATGGATGTAACGACTAGATTGAAGCAATACTTCCATAACCTTTTTATTGGGGAAAGAAGAGAATACTTTGGGAGATCTTGTTGTAATGAATGTCACCTGAATCATGCAAGCTATCGACAGTTAAAAAGGAAGAAAGTAGAGGAGTCTTTAAAGATTATGAAACCTAGGAAATGGGCAAGATCCGATGCCATCCCTATAAAAGTTTGGAGAGTTCTAAGTGAACGGGGTTTGATATGGCTCACAAATTTATCCAATGTTATCTGGCGAAACAAGAAAATACTCGAAGAATGGATGAGAAGCATTGTGGTTCCTATTTATAAGAGTAAATGAGATTTAAATTGTTCTAATTACATAGGTATCAAACTGATGAGTCATACCATGAAAATTTAGGAATATGTGATCCAAGGAAGGTTAAGGTAAGTTTTCAAAGTAACTTAAAATCAATTCGGATTTATGCCAGGTGGCACAAGAGCTATTTACTTGTTGACAGAACAATGGAGATTTATAGAGCTAAAAAGAAGAACCTCCATATGATTTTATTGATTTGGAGAAATCTTATGATTCAATACCAAGGGAGATATTGTGGAGAATTTTGGAGAAGAGAGAAGTACATGTCATACACATTAACTTTATAAAGGATATGTATGGTGGGGATTCGTCGTGTGTAAGGATCCAGTTGGGAAAGCCCAACTATTTTGACATTAGCATTGGTCTGCATCAAGGTTTAACTTTGAGTCTATTTATTTTTACTTTGATTAATGGACGAGTTGACTAGTCACATTTAGGATGAGATTCGTTGTTGTACATTGTTCGCCGATGATATTGTGTCGATTGATAAGGTAAGAGATGGGGTAAATGAGAAGCTAGATGTTTGGAGACATGCCTTAGACACTAAAGGATTTCGTATGCGTAGGGCTAAGACTGAATATATGTAGTGCACATTTGATGGAAATAACGATGAAGAACTAGAGGTAAAGATTGGAGATGATAGCATCTAGGTTATATTCTAGTACAACCTATGGATTCATAACACTTTGTGATATGAGAACATAGCACAAGCTACGTATAGGGGGGTATAATGTATATATTTCATATATGCTTTATCCATAGATCATATATTGAAAATTTTCGAACTTTTTTAGGCCAGGGTATAGTATCTTTTAAGCTGATTTGTGTAAAAATATTTGTAAATGCTTTGAAAAAAATTCTGACTATGTGACATTATTTTGAAAAAAAATATTTGACATTGGTTTAAAAAGGGGGATTCTACTTGTTTTGAAAATCTTTTGAAAATATTTCGAAAATCTACATATTATGTGACATGGTTTAAAAATATTTTCAAAAATCTTTTCAAAAATGAGGAAAAATGAGACTAATTGGTTTTTGTAAATAAAACTACTTAATTCAAAAATCCATAAAAAATAGAAAAAAAATAAATTAAAAAGTCTTTAGAAATAATTCTGACTACTAAATTTAAAAATGAATAGCTACTTTTCAGTGAGTGAACTACAATCTCCTTTAGTAAAGTGGGTGGTTAAAAGACAGTGTATGGTACCGTCTTGAAGTAATACAGACTGTCATCTGACGGTCCGTACTTACACCCATATTGGCTGAAAGTAGATGCAACTAGTCGTATGAGTTCAGATCAGTCATAATTTCTCTAAAGAAGCAAAAAAATCATCACCAAAACATTAACTATTGAGTTGGTGTATCCTTGACACTATCACTATCACTCGGGGCTTGAGGAGTTGAGATTACTTTATTTATGAGGTCTTAAGAATCTAAGTTAGTCAGCCTTAGTCATTAGGGGTTTAGAAAATAATCCACACTTGCCTAGTTTGAAAAATATGGGTGCTATATTGCACATCTCATCTCTACCTTAAAGAATATGACACGCACCTCACACGCACAATTGCATTAATGATGAGATGAGTTGAGGTTTCACTTAATGGACTTGGATGAGGGATTTGAGTCCGGACCTGATTTTATGATACTCGAGGATGAGATAAAATCTATGAAGGCTTATTGAAACCTGAGTGTCAGCACCTTAAGCCGGTACGAGAACAAGGTTCTTGTACTAATCTCTTGATATTGACCTATATGCCAGGATGTGATGAAATTAATAAATTTGTTGATTAATGTGCGCCAACTTGATAAAAGCAATGGAGATAGCCAAGAAAGAAAAGAAAGAAAAGAATGGTGAAAGAAAAGCTCTCAATACAAAGTCAAATACAAAAGAGTTTACATCAAGGGCGAGCGCTCCCAACAATTTCAAAGTGTCCACTTGGACCAAAGCTAATTAGGCCAAATGAGTTGAGCTCGTACCTCAAAAAGGGCTCTACATCGTAAGCAATACTAGTCTGGGTGTAAGTATATTAGATACTTAAAGAAGACACACTTCGATATACTCCCAGGAAAACAAGTACATGCGACTCAACAACTTGACAGACACACTGATCAACACCAAAAATATATGTGTTGAGTAATAAGGCACTCGATAGGACCCTTGTTCCAATGAAGGGGAAAGAAGAACCGACACAATCCTATGCCCTCCATCAACCGACATTTCACCTTCACTTTAAAGTCTGATAACTAAAGAGATGGTGAATTGAACGTAAGAAATGATTTATTCCCTAGTGTTAAGGATTGGGTTCTGAGGAGAGTCTCTTAGCCTAGGCCTTGAGTGACTTTTCAACTCAACTCTTATCAATGCAGTACACACTGAATGTCATACCTCTATAAAATATGTACATACAGAGAGTCTGATAATTAGAGAAGTTGGATTCCTTTTGATTAGATCCTGGTTCAGTTTAGAATTTTAGGGCTACTAAAATCAAGGATTCTTAATTAGTCAAGTCTTGAAATTTGACATGCACAGTCACGAATTAATCCGACTCAATCATTCTTTAGTTTGCTCGAGGAAGCATAATTTAAGTATAAGGGGATGATAAATATGTGATTTATCATATTATTTATTGTTTAGTATCCTCCTTGCTTAAACTATTCAATAAAAGATAGCTCTAATTGATTAATATTAAAATATTATTTGTTGTACATAATTAACCCTAATTACTGCATATATTTAACCCTAACATTATGATCTATTTTATGTGTTTCTTATTCTATTAAAAATACCAAAAATAGATAATTATTGTATATATTTGTTTTGACATTAAATAGAAATTAAAAATACAAAAAAATCACAAATGAAATTAAAGCAAGTGTTTTTATTCATTAAAAATACTTACACAAAATATAAGTATGTTTATATGACCTAATTTGACTCCATATTTTACATGAACTTTGTAGATCTCAAAAAGATCTACAATTTTCATGCTCAACACTTTTTCATTTGACACATGTACATATTTCTGTTTTATTTATCTTTGTCTTATTTGTTTTCTAATTTTTCTATTAGGCCATGTGGCGCCACCACCACTAGCCACATGGCTCGGCCCTTCTCTCACCTCTGCCCTCCATCTTAGCCATCTGATCAGCTCGATCAAACAGATGAGCTTACTTCACACCTGATTCCTCTCTGCACCTCGCGGTCTCCTAATGGATTACATCAGGTCTAACCGCCTGCGCCTACATCTCCACCCTCAGATCGCACCTCCAAATGACATCTGGAGCATCCATTCGCACCCCAACCCGGGTTGTTGGATCGCATAAACCAACGGTCCACACGCTCTGTCATTATCCAGCGCCCTCTTCACCCTACGACGCACCTCCGTTCACCTCCCACCTTTTACACTTTCTCCCAACCGATGCCCATTACCTTTCTCCCAACCGACCACTCTCCAACATAGCCCTAACCTCCCTCATCCTAACACGACACCTAGCACCCTCTCCCCTCCAACCATCGGTCGTGGAAGGACAGTTGAACTTATAGCCCACTTTATGGAATTTGCCCCTCCCACTCATTTAAAACTACAATCTCTACCCTCTTCTCGGGCTTTCCACCTTTAGATGAGCATTGGCCTACTGTTTCTCCTCCCTCCCGTGATATGGGATGGGTGGATTGATGATACGAAGATATCCTTATGCTCTGGTGATGACCCATGGTTGGAGGCCATGTCACGACGTCGAATGGCGGTCATCTGAGCTTTCTCCAAGGGATAAGGAGATGAAGAGACGACCCTGAGATCCACTTCGACCTCATTCCCAAGATAATCCTTCCATGGTGCGATTCTTTAATTTTTCAGGTAAGTAGCCCTTGTTTTTATCGTGTTTTCTTCTAGTTAATTAGGTGTATACACCAACAATCACCTTTGATTCACTGCACTTCCACCTTCGTCGGATGTTCCCAATCTCGCGGGGCATGTCATCTTCTCGGGTCTTTCACTACCTCCCTCACTCCAATCTTTCTCCTCCGCCCATGGCAATGGAGAACCTAATTAGGGCACCATGTTCTCTGCCTTCATCGCCCTCTGCTCACCTCCACCTCGCTCGATAAAGCTTCGTCTATGCTTTACTAACCCCCTGCAAGTAGAATTCGTCCAACGGTCGGAGCTTCTGAAGTGCCTCTGTCCTAGAGGATATTTACCGATGAGCCCTCACTTATGGAGCTCCAAGCATCCTCGACTCTCCTTCAACCGTCTACCGTTCTCGTGAGCTCCTCAAGAAGGTTTCTGACCTTCAGAGGAGCAACAAGAGGCTAAAGGAGGAAGCTCATGTTCACTGAGTGTAACCTTGTAACCACCATGCACAAAGGAGGATGACCTAATGTCAAAAAGTAGCTACCCTCTAGGCATCTCGATTGCACAGCCTAGGACAAGTCCAAGGCTCCGTTATAAAGCGCCAACCTCGATGGGTCCGAGGCACTTGATGAAGCATCGGGATCCGCCAAGTGATCCCGAACCTACAACTGACCTATGCCACCATCCGAGCCTCCTCCCATGTGCTCCGTACATGATGGCTCTGAAAATTTGCAACTAGAGCCCCGCCCTTCTCCGGTTTTGCATTCAGGTCCAGGCGTTTGCCTCATGCATGCGGCCTGGGAATTTTGCACCGCATCCCCTCCGAGTTTCTGGAATTGCATAAAAGCCCCTCTAGGGACTTGTTTGAGATATTTTCTCTATTTATTTTGCATGTTTTTGTTGTGGTTATTCCCATGGATCATCTCTTTCATAACTTCAGCATACAAACTCCTTTTTTTTAATGATTTTAGTTGCATTTTGATGCACATTTAATCATCTTGTGAATGACACAATTTCTTGATTTAACACCTTGAATAATATGTTAAATTTGTGATATGTTGTGTAAAGTGTTTTCTTATTTAAATGCCATTAAATGAAATGTGGAGCTATTTTAATGTATCAAATGAACCTTGAAGTAAATCGCATGTTTATTTCTCGAATATCTGAGTAATTTAGGGGTATATCTGTGCATCTTTATGTGTTTGCATTACATTGCATTCTGTAGCATTCATATTTATTTTAACCTGCATAAAAACTAAACAAGATTACATTATGTCTATTCTTTACATGTTGCATTATATTAGGGTGCATTGTTTGTATATTGATCTAGGTATATGATTTAATCCATTACTTAGAGTATTATTATCAGATTAATCATTGAGGAAGCATATGTCTCTGTGTTCGACCTTGGTACACTTACCAAGTAGAATATTCCATCTATTCAAAAGGGTGGGTTCTGCATGGATCTTTGTCACCTCCTGTACTACGATAAAACACAACTCTTAGAGAGGTGAAAATGCGGATCATCATGGCTACAATATTAATCACATGATTTTCAAAAGAATAAATTAATATCCTTTTATCTTTATCTTGTTTAATAAATAATATGACCATGTTATGATCCCAATGTCTCGTGAATAAGCTCCGTCTCTCTGTTCATAAGTATGAACCTGCTTGAATCCTTCAAGAGATCATACATTTCATATTTACTTATATGCATACTGGCTATATGGTATATAAACCTTGTCAGGCCATCAATATATTGGTTGGTCAAATGTGCATACTTGGGCATATAGATGTATACTTATCTTCGATAAAAGGATGTATGCATGTTCATTATAATATACAATATGGGTCTTTAATATCATGAACTCATCAAGTTAACTCTCTAACTTAACTCACATAACATCTTCAAATCTTTATGTTTGTTCAACAAACCTACATTTAGAGTGTCAATCAGATATCAGTCAATAGGGAAGATGTCATATCTTCTCAAACTAGAGATCCTTCTTGAATATAACTTGAGATGCTAGTTGTGTCCTCGATCTAATTCTTTAGATATACAACCCTACACCAATCTCTATGATCTAAATCTTTAGATCAACAACTGCATGATATCAAGATGGCCATGAGACATAACTCTAATTGTACTAAGAGATCTTATAAGTGCAAATGCAATTTATTCTTTAATTCACATAATGATATACATCGTAGCAAATTTTATTGCATAATGGCTCATCATAGGCTTGCATGTCTAACTGCTAGAACATCAGAGGAGAGGATTCGAGGTCCTTTAGACCTTGAAATGTAATATCCAGCTGCATCGAGATCGACTTTTTTGAGGCTTCAAGTGATGACTGAAATAGTTAGACCTTCAATAGGTGCTACAACCATCGGATTCACTCTCATTCCTTTTTAGAAAAGGTAACATTTATTCTCCTTATTTTAATTTTTGTTTCAATTTATCCTTCCATAACTTCTTTCATTCTAATTTCTAGTTTCACCCAATTCTGGGAGAAATCATTGTTCTTCCTTCATTTATCTTCTCCGGTAAATTTCACCATCATCATCCACCGTTTCACCATCTCTACCATTGATTCGATTTTGAGGGACTGATGAAATGCTAACAATCGCTCGTTTTAATACGACCAACTAGCAATTGATCAGAACCAAGTCAATTAGATCTCTATGAAGAGGACTCGGTTTAATTTATATCCTGGGTAAATCTAGGGTTGAACATAAGGTCACGGGCTATTAATATAATTAATCAGATCTTTATATCTATGCCAAGTGATACAGAAATTATCTAGGTCAAAAGAATGAACAGAATGAAACTAAGTATAAACATGCATATAGACACTTAAATCAATTATATACAAGACTTGAGAAATATTTAGATACAAATAACGAATCAATTCATTTATCAGTTAGAAGCTAGATGACAACTAATATGAATAATAGCACGTATATCCACTCTGATAAATAGATCATTAATTGAAAGTCAAAATAGAGGATACATGTATATCAAAGAAAATTAAATTAGCTACACAATGAAATTGAAATCACATCATAAGGACATCATATGCTTAAGTTATTCATCATTGAATGCATGTGCATAAATGTAAAGAAAATACGAATAAAACACACAATAGTTCACAAATAGGTCCCTACAAGGACTAAAATACAAATACTAAAAATGCATCGCTCATTTTATAAATTACCCCCAATGCAGGGGTATTTATGCTATATCAAGAAGTAGCACATGCTGCACTACAAATCTTCAAGAATCATGTGTATGGAGCACATGATATGGAGGCCTAGAGTGAGGCTTGGACTTGACGCAGGCCTGGAGTATACATGATGCGGTTGTGTGCATCGACCGAGGCTGTAGGATAGCGATGGGGCATGTGGAAGTATCTTGGTCATTTGATCATCCAGATCATATGATATCTACTTGTCTTAGTCATATGTCATCCTCCGCATGCGGTGGATCCATTTCGTGGCTCTCTTCACGCCTCAAAAAATGTTCTGAGGATTGGGGAACCTTCTGGTTGGTTTTGCGAAGATGATGGAGGACTCTTTGCACACTCGGGATGTTGGAATCATTGCTTCGACGGAGCTTCATAGGAGAAAAAAATTGGGATCAAGGATATAGAATGAGCCCCGATCATTCACACCTTCAAGATTTATATGCTATAGCAGCAGCATGCAAGTGAATGATGGTGACGGTTAGGAGAGTGGAGGGTCATTTGGATATTGGAGATGGCGACCCTAATGGGTTCCTCTTTCGTGTCAATTAAGGAAAAGGAGGTGAGGCGATCAATGTATGGAAGAAGGAGAGGAGTGAATGGAGAGTCCCACGAGGATCGTAGAACCTTGATGGATCTCATGGATGGGTCAATTAAAGGCGATAGCTCACAATTTATCCTAAAAAAATTGAAGAAATGACAATAAACTTAACCTAATGTTACATGTATAATGAATAAGTCCACTAAAAAATGGAGGATGGAGCATGGTCTTGAGCTCGAAAAAGCTCGGGTCGTCGCTTGATCTCCTCATCAAAGGGAGAAAGCTCGAACACCCATCACTAGGATGTTGTGGTGACGTTTGGAACCATGGGACTCACTGGAGCCATAGGTTGTTGTGGCCTCCTCAATCCACCCTCTCCTATCACAAGAAGGTTGAGAAGGGCTGGGGCAAAGCTCACGCAAGAGTGGTCAACTAGTTCTTGGTGGTGGAGTGGGTGGTTTGAATAGGAGAGATTGGTGGGGTTTATGCCTCCAATTGGTGGTTTCAACCAGCACTAGAAGTTAGGAAAGTTAGAGTTAGGGTTAAATAAGAAGTTGGCGTGGATTGTGGGAGCTAGATAAAGAAGTTAGTAGTGGGAGTTGGTCTGGGAGTTACATGATGTCATCGGGAGAAAAGGGAGAAGATTAGGTGGTTGTTGTCGCATGCGCCCTTTGAAGATCGGGGCGGAAGGTTAGGGATGGGTTCCCAGTCGTTCAATGTAGACTGCAAGGTGGAAAATAGAGCGTGAATGGGTGGCTGTGATGCACTAGATTAATGCGGATCATGCGGTCCAGAGCAAGGACACACTTGATTGACAGAACCATCTGATCAATGTGATCAGATTGTCGAAATAGCACGCGAGTAAGACAAAGGGGTCGGCTACGTGGAATTCTCTAATGGTCACGTGGTCAGAAAATAGGGAAATGAATAAATCAAATATATTTAAAATTAAAGTAAAATTGGAAGAAATATTGAACAGGAAAGTTGTAGATCTTGTTGAGGTTTACAACTTTCATGTAGAACTCAAAGAGATAATACATCATATATAGATAATAATATTTTTGAAAGTATTTTAATGTATTAAAAATACTTGTTTTATTTTATTTTCTTATTTTTTGGATTTTAAGTTATATTTAATGTTAGATTAATTATATACAATATTAACATAATTTTTATTTGATTTTTAAAAAGAAATAAACACATAAAATATAAGCACCATAATACACATATATATCTACAATAAATAGGGTTAATTATTTACAACATGTTATATATTAATTTAAGTTAGTTGTTAATTATTATTAGTTAAATACATAAGCTAAAGGGATAATAAATAGATATAATGATGATAAATCAAAGATTTATCATGGGCTTCTACTCTATCTATTGTTATTCCTCGAGAAGCCACGATCACCAATCTATCTCTCCTCCAATTATCTCGTCAGAGCCTAAGGTTCTATTTTTGATTGAGAGTGCCTATAGGATCAAGACAATACCGGAGGGAGGGGTGAATAATAGTATCTAAAAATTTTATGGCAATGGAGAAAATATTTATAGAACTATAATATAAGTGCATAACAAGAAAATAATAGAGTCAAACCATAGTGTACATAGATATTTACATGGAAACCTAAGTGGGTAAAAACTATGATATAAGCCATTTGACTATGTTCGATCAACCAATCGATCAACCAAACTGATCAACTACTTCACTATATCAAGTTATTTACTTGGATAACTCAAACATTTTCAAAGCTTTTCAATCTCATACCACTATCTGCAACTTTTGATCTGCATACCAATGCCAACATCAGCAGATCAAACACTATGGCAACATCAAGGATTGGGTAGACTCTAATTGTCCTATGACTTTTTTGGATTGAAAAAACTTCGAGTATCAAAAATGTCACAATGCAACACCAAGACCTCAGCAATAGTGTTGCCATATGCATAAAGTAGAAATCTAACTAGTTGTTGAGGAACATTGAAGCTCAAAAGTTATCAAAACCGGCTTGGAGAGCTTGAGTAGATTAAATCAATAAGAATGTCTCTCAAAATTAGAAATATCTCTCGGAAGCTAAAGAAATTGAAGAGCACATACACACATAGAGAGAAGAACAACTCTTAGAATACATTTTTATTTTGTATGTTGTGGTGTGCATTTCAATAATTGACTAGGGTTCTATTTTTATCGTAACATAGGCAAACCTTTGAAAAAGCGGTTGTGGGGACAAATATGATAAGAAATCACAAAGATTAGTTAATCAATCAAGCTAAACTGGTGAATAGGACAGGAGAAGTTGATTAAAAGTGGGGGCATCTGTTGTTGATAGATCAAAACTAGCCTTTAAAGAGCCTTTAAAATGAATTCAAAAGTTGAGTGATCAAGGATGCAAAGTGTTCTATCAAGAAGTGAGATCAGGTGATGATCGATCAAATGCAGAAGGACGATTGATCAGCTATTATTCCTGAAATAAAAATTCTTGTTTATACAAGAAATATGTGATACACATATTTATCTCTCTCTTTGCTTGTATTTACATCACATATAAACTTACAATAATGATAATGTAAAACTCATTATTCAAAGCTTTGATCTTTTTATGCTTTCTTCATCTTTGAAACAACATGATAATATAAGTCAAAAAAATAAACTATGGGAGCTACTTGCGATAAATGTATGGGTCTCATCGTTAAAACAAAGTATAAGAAATAGTGCATGTTCCAGTAAGGATACAAAGAACTAACATTCTCCCCTTTTCAATGATGACGAAACATATAAGATTTTTTTTAAAAAGCAGTTGCACTAAAAAAATAAACTTAATAAACACTTTTTAGAAAAATTCCCTAAAAAAGAAGAGGTGCATATCTTGTGGGGTACATCCAGACATGCATGAGTCACAGGAGAGCAGAAGTGCAAGCCGTAGGGCAAATGCACAAGCCAGAGCAAGGAGACACATGGATCCCTAGAAAGACATGAGGGATTACTTTTAGCAATTTAAAAATCTTAATTCTCTATTTTAATTATTTCAATTTTTAGAACTTTTACTCAAAAGTTAAGCACTTTAGCATAAGAGATTAACTTTAAAACATGCAACAGATTAATAACTTTAAGGAACTCAAAAACATATTTGTATGCACAAACCATGTTCATGTACATAACTAAAAAAAGGAAAGACAATGAAAGAAAAACTAGAGAAGCTGGAGGCTAGGGATTGGGACTTCTTCCAAGTTCTTGAGAGGAAAGGGTTGTTGTGGCTACAAAAAGGTTAAGGGGTATAAATAGGGTCGATTGGGGCCGTTAAATAGATTTAATGGAACTTGACATAAATCCATCAAAAGATGTGGTACTTAAAAAGTAGTGCAAGGAATTGTTGGTTCTGTAACATCTGTTAATAGATGCAAGTGGATCATTTTTATGGCATGGATCACAACAATCACGACTACCTAAAACAACTCTAGTATTACATAGCACTTTCAATCACAATATAAGCAATCAACCACAAGTGTACATGTGTGTAACGTGGAAACTGTCATGGGTAAACACCATGGCTATAGTTTCCGGACTCGGGATTTCAACATGCCCCACATGGTTCTTCCACTAATCTAAGTTGTGTATGTAGGCAACCCAATCGTATTGCGACTTGGGTTGATTATGTGATCAACTCCACCATATATAGTTAAATAATATTAATGACCATAATATCAAAGTAAATATGCAATGAAGATTATGAGGAATAGTTAAATGATCTTACCAAAGAAAAGAACGAGCTTGTAAGATGAGCCATAGAACACCAAATGTGTAGGTGTGAAGTGCATATCAGAAAAATAGTTCTTAGAACATTCTCTCAGAGTATGGAGTGAAAAATAGAGAGAAGAGAGCTTGTTACTCTTTGTTGTGTGTTGAACAAGTGAGGCATGTAGTCCTATTTATAGGTCCAAAGTCCCCAAAGCCACTGGCTTCGAAAAAGTACATGTTATAAACAAATCGAGAATAAATTCCCTTTAAGAATCTTCCTAAAATGGAAAATGATCGATTGGATAATTATTTGATAAATTTAAATTAAATGATCGACCAGATGGATTTAGCTTATCATTTAGAACCAGAAGTTGACCGGTCGATGATTAAAACTGATAGGCTATGATATAACCATTATATAGACACTAGAATTCAAAAATCGATCAAGCATAAAACAAGGATTGATCAAGCAGGTGTCGATCCATCAACAAAGGTTGACTAATCAATCAAGAAGAATCAACCAATCAAGAAATGATCGATCAAGCAAGGTTGCTTGTCAGTGTAGGAAGGTTGATCAAGCAACCTGGCATTTTAACATAAAAATCAAAGTCAAAATTAAAGGGATGAAATGCAATATGCACGATGTTTGAGGTCTTTTACAATCTAAGACAGTTTCAAAATGCATGACTCAACAGAAGAAAAGACGTCATCTTCTTTTTGAGCTTGAGAGCCTTTTTGAGCTTGAGGTGGAGTTCCTTAGCCTTCAACTTCTTTGAGCTTCTTAGCTTCTTATTTACATTAGCTTGAGCACCTCATACTTGATCTTATTCTTGGTCCAGTAGCTTTCCTTCTCTTAATCTCGCTTCAAGCTAATTACGCAAGTTTTGTATGTCTGCACAAGTTTTATTATCATCGGAATATACATGCTCGTGCATGAAGTAACAAGAATAAGGCATGGTGTATTAGCGTGTCCGCTACTCAAAGATTCAAAGAGTGGCAACATTTTTACATCTTTTTAAGAACAACGCCCAGTTTATCGATCACCCCGGTGCAGTTGATTGATCGCCATCCAATCGATAAGCTAATATTTTTGATCGATCAACAAGTCAATTTTAAGAAACTCTAAATATTTTAACAAATGTCTCTCAAATGATAGAAATTTGATTCTTTTCCTATCTCAAACTGAGGGGTAGCTAGAAGGTTTGTAAAAACATGTGTTTCCTATTTGTAGAAACAATATATGCAAGTTGCCTCTACATGCATGCATGCGTCTATGAGAATACCATCATGTGTATCTGAACATTATTAATACATTCTTCGCATATATACATTTCATTATTTATATATTATCATAGACATACACGCAAATCACATAGCCAAAGCTATGTAAAAATGTGAACATCATGCAAGAATCATTAGAATGTATGCATTATATGACTAATCATCATTATAACATTTATCGTGTAAAAGCCAAAGCCATGCATCTTATCATCATCAGGGCATTCATCACATATGTATACATGTCATCATTTACAAGATATTCATCATGTATCTAACCATTAAATGACTTAAGAACATCATGTAAAAGCATCATAATTACAATTATGCAATTAACAATATAATTATCATGTAGTTAATAATAGCTCAAACAAGATGATATTAGATCACCACAGCCATCACCACCAACCCAAGTGTAAAACCACCAACTTACTACAATAGTTATCACCACTACATCCATCATGTAAAAGCCAAAGGCATGCATCTTATCATCAATAGGACAGTCATCAGACACACATATACACACATTTCGTCATTTACAAGATATTCATTATGCAGCGAGCCACTATATAATTTAAGACATCATATATAATGGCAAATATGCACTTAAGAATAAAATTATCATGCAATTAATAATAGCTCAAGAAAGATGATATTAAATCACCACAACCATCACTACCAACCCAAACCAAGTGCAAACCACCAACTTACTACAATAGTCACCAGCACTAAACTCATCATCACCACCACACAACCATCACCACCAAACCATCACAATAACCACGCTGCATAACACAGATATCGCCACAAAATGACCACCGATACCCACCCCACCACAATCACCACCATCTCCACACATCAATCAAAGCCATCACCACCACTATCAGACCTATCATTACCACCACATAGCCACCACACCTATCTCACAACCAAATGATTCAATTCCATTGTCGACCTCATATTCCTCCTAAATGTCATCACCCTAGCCACCATCATGGTGCCACTGTCACCACCCTCACCTCCTTCTACCTCATTCATCACTAAGAGTGTTCAAAAATAATCGGGTCTAACAGGTACCCGGCTTGACTCATTCATTTTGACCTTAAACTCTTGGGTACCCATTAAAAATGATGAGTCGGGAACCCTCTATGCCATGACCCGTGTTCCCTACAAAAAATCCGACAGGTACCCGCGGGTGTTTGGGTAGATGTTTCCACTATCAATTGATTCACAAAGATGCAAATGATAATGTAGATTTTATATTATTCTTAACTATTTTAAAAATATAGATATGAATGTGGATACAAATAATGGTGATTATGGAAAACATATTGCATAATCGTTAAAAATGGATACATGTATGAAATGGATGCGAATTAGATAGGAAAAGTAATAGAATCAAAATTGTATAGATTAGATTAAATTTATATGTATGAGAGAGTTCCACACACGATGATATTTGTATCTTTATCCATTTTGAAATCAAAATATACATGGATGTCAAATTTTGAATTAACATATATGATAATGAATTGGATATGGTCCAAATCGATATACATACATCCTAACATCCAAACATGACGATAATTAATACAATTGGATATGGATTATATCGTGAATATATGTATATATATCCATCAAGATAACCAAATGTGGTGATAATTAGTACAACCATTTACAAATAGGAATATATATTGTTTGTCATGGTGTCCTCTGATTATATATTTACATTCCGTTTATCCATATTTTGATTCATTATGAGGATGAACATATATGAATGTGTTATTATTAGATCCATATCCGAATATATTCATTCCAATTTCATATCAAATCTAATGTCTAAACAAATCGAATCATGAAGAAGTGAGGATAAAAAAAATCATGAGCTTCAAAGTTGATATATAAAGTTTATGGAAAAATATAGTTATTTGTTTTGTCCCTTACTGATACTTATTTATTAGATGGGCAGTTAGCTCTTTAGTAAAGTTGGTATCCCCACGGGGTACCCACATGTACCTAGCATCCACTGACATTAATCAGGTACCCATTACAATTGGTACCCGTTGGAATGAAGTGGGACGATCAGTGACCCGATAACAATGGGACGGGAGGGGTCACAATCAAATAGGATGGGTATCCGCCCCATGGACACCCCTATCCATCACCGCTCCATCATCACTGTCCCCAATTATCTTCAGAGAAACGAGAACAAAGCTCATATTAACATCCTAATGAAGAAGGAACTTGCACTCAGTGATAAGGGGCTGCAAGAAATGCCAATGATCATGGGGAGTTGCAGGCCCTGTCGAATGGCAAAGTGCGTCAAATGGAGAGGCATGTTTATGGAGGAGCTGTGCAAGAGCGAAGGGGAGGAAGTGGGACCGGTTGCTGTAAAGGTTAGATGAGACATTGGTCGACGATTTATTTACGATCGACACAATGAAATACCTCCACTGTTTATCCAGGACATTAAATATGAAATATATGTTAGTAACATCGTTAACTAAATGCATCGTCAAAAATTTTTAAATGCTGGTAATAGACATAAATGTTTGAGTAATAGTTGGCAAAAGAATTTTTTCAGTAGTGAATCCTCGAAATATTAAAAGCGCTTACAATTTTGAAGTAAACTCATCAGGGGTGCAAGGTTTGACTTTCCAAATCCAATATTACAGCTTCTGATATATTTAAATCCAATACAGATACTACCACATCAAAGTTCAAATCGACTGCAAGTCGTCCCGAACAAGGAGAATGAAGTGAAGTTGAGACGTTACAGATGGATTGTATGGGACAAACACTCATTTGCTATCAGGAAACAAGGTAACACGAATCACAGCTAAATTACATGATCAAGCTCTGAAATTGCAGTTTCGCATCTTGCAAGACATTACATCGTCATACTAATAATATCCTCTTGTGAACGAATACATCCAAAGTTGGCCTCCAGTAAGCAGATGGAGCAGACTTTGGAAAAGAACTTTTCTTCGAGATGAAACAGGTTCATGTTGCCGTAGTCGATGGCTTCGCTTTGTCTTTCTTCTTGGCCTCATGACGAAGGCTGTTTTCTCTTCGATACAGATCTTTTGCACCCTAAAAAATTGCGAAAACAAGTTATGCAAATGTAAGATGCAATGGACTGACCACTGTTACGCAGTGCCGTGAATAGGATTGGTGGTTGTTTTAGGAACAGTTGTAAGGAATAGAAAAATTGATTTGGCATAGGTAGCTGTGAGAAGGAATAATAAAAACTTCTTTGACATAGGTAAAAAAATGACAAAAGCCTTCTTCCACTCTAAGGGCCCGTTCGGTAGGAGAATAAGCAGGAATAAGGATGGGGAATAAGGGGAATAAGGGTCTATTCTCCGTTCGGCTGGAGGATAAGAATAAGGAGAATAAGGTGGAATAAGGCTTATTCTCTGTTCGGGTGGGTTTTGTGGGATAAGGAATAAGGTTTGAAAGTTAGTTGAAGTTGTTGGTTGTTATTAGGAGTGATGGGTTATAATATGTAATTATAGTTGGCATATAATTTTCGTTAACCAATACAGAAAAAACGACGATAGTGACGATATATAGGAGAATATACCAATATAGGAAAAATTACCAATACGAAATAATGAAAACAACGAATAAAGAAAAAATTAAAGACGTTATATAGATTTCCCTCAGATTTCAATTTCCACATGGAAAATAACGACGACAGTGACGTCGGTTAAGCCACGCCAGTACTGTGGCTGCTCAGCCAAGATCGACACCGCATCATTAGATCATAAGTTGTGACGGTGGAATCATCATAGGGACGTTGCACGAATTTTAGGATTTACCTTATTAAGAAATCACGATAACAATCCATGGAGGGGGTTTAATGTACAGCAATGCGCGATGCCTCGTAGAAAAGCCAATAACGTTGTACGAAGTAGTAGGTGCAGGCGGGACAAATTTAGCAGAGGGTACACGTAATTAACATAAATTCAACGTTGCGCATTCTCCCACATGGCCGTTGCCAAAGCATCACGTAACAATTCGCCAGCTCGGATCTCCTGTTCGGAGACCCTGACGTCGCTACCTGCAGCGGTGTTGTCGAACTCTTCGTCATTGGTATCCTGGTCTACAGACGTCCCAGTTTGAGCCGATTCAAGAGTGAATGCACTTGATATCTGATCCTCGCCCTGGACTTCACGGATGAAGTTGTTGATGATGCAGCAAGCCATGACAACCAAAACTTGCTTTTCGAAACTGTAAAACGGCCGCTCAGTTATGGCCTTGAAGCGGGCCTTCATGATGCCAAAAGTACGTTCGACGTATGAACGGAGCTGGGAATGCCTGTGATTATACAACTCCTCCGGGCGTCGATATCTGTGTCCCCTTCGAGCCCTGAACTGGGGTAGGTGTGCAATAACGCCACGATATGGGGTGAGGAAGCTCTCTGTATTTGCATATCCACAGTCGAGCAGGAACTTCCTTCCCGGAGGTACATGAAAGCCTCCCTCGTCTATAGCCCATCTCAGCACCTTCATATCTGCAGCTGAACCCTCCCATCCGGCGGCGACGTATGTAAATTTATAACTGAAGTCGACACACGCCATGACATTCTGTGCTATTGTTTGGTGCCTGCTCCGAAACTTTGGAGCGACATTTGTGGCGACATTTGCGGGGATAAGCGTGCCGTCGATGGCGCTGATGACATCCTGCAAAAATGTTGAATTAACTTGACATTGTTTTGTAAATAAGTTGCATTCTAAAACCAAGGTGCAGGAGTACCTTGAAATAAGGATAGAAGTTCCTGTTGTTTAGAATAACATCTGGTACCGGACAGTCAGCAGCTGGGAGTCTAATGAACTGATCTCTGAGGGAGACGATGCGAATGAGAATGTCGTTGAGGTGGTTCGAAATTGTATTACCAGAGTGTTGAAAATGTTCAGAAAGCACACGGTTCTTTGCGTTGTGGCCGAGATAATACAAGAAAATGCAGAGGGATTCCTCTGCCTTGAGGTGCCTGGAATCCTTCAGGCCAGCTCGATCCTTTAGCAGAGTGCATAAACGTAGAATCGTATCGGGGTACATCCGGAAAATAGAGTATGATCGGGCAACATGTCCATTCAGCATCTCTCGAATCCAAACATGACCTGTACGCATCGACGTATGCTGTGGCTGTCTCGGGATGTAACCTGCTCCATCGATCAGGTTGTCCTCATCATCCTCTATCAAGGCACGCAGGTATGTCATGTTCAACATGACCAAATTATACCTCATTGCGGTGATTGCCCCCATTCCCTCCATGTGACCTGTACGAAACAAACATTTCCGTATGGGTTGACATTCAATGATCACCACCAACAATCAAGATACCCTATTGATGTAGAAGACATGTACGGAGGCTAGGAACCTAGCATTTTCCAGGCGAGTTTAGCGCGACAAGAAAGTTAATTAATACATGCCATCGAAAGTTAAATCATAAAAAATTATTCGACATGAAAATATTATTACATGCCAGGCACACAACTTATGAAAAGAAAATGCGATAACAAAACAAAAGAAATGCATCTAACATAAAGTAGACCACAAGACAGTCACACAGATGACGTGTTGAGCATTTAATCCTTGCCCAACTGGATGCTTACCCACGCAGCCAACTTCGCCGGGACAGACTTGGCCCGGTTGAATATGATTCGTTCGTATGGGTCACGAAGGCTGTGGGCAAGGCGAATTTGGGCCTCCGCAGGTAAGCCCGGAACGAGTGCCTCGAGCTCATCCAGAAGCTCCTCCACCCCCTGGTGCGGATCTTTCGGAGTCCACGCTTGGATCTGCTCCCGCTGCAGCTCCAACATTTGCGTCGTCAAACGGACGACGTCTTCCCCCAACATTTGTGACGGTAAGGGGGTACCGTCACTGCGCGAACGCTTCGTGCTTGTTGCCTGCGCGCCTGAATCCCGGCGTCTTCTCCTCCGACTTTGTTGCGTACTTGGGCCAGCAGCTTCCCCTTGTTCGGGGACCTCAGCGGCTTCGTTGTCCCCTTCGAGATCCTCCTCGAATGCTTGTTGTGTACCAGCATCGCCCTCAAAGAACGCAACAAATGAACCAGGGGTTGCTGTCTGTGAGGAGAAGGCAAACGTTCCCTTCGCGGTGTAGTCTCCGATGATGCCTTCAACCATACCGAAGTGGGGGAAAGACTTCCTCCGATATGGCTTGTACGCCTTGTCAATCTGAGTGCAACAGATAGTGAGCATAGTATATTATAATCTATGGAACGTTAAAGTGGGTGCACAGCAGTTACTCACCGTCACCCAGGCCTCCTCGTCAGGTGCGACCACGGTGCAAGTCAATGGATCCCACCCCCAACCGCTCTTGGACATGAGGTAGACGAAAGCCGCGTAGTCCTTCTTTATGGTTTTCCACCGATTGTTGAGCTTCGCCCTGTCCCAGTTTTTCCCAGTGTGCATGTTAAACTTGTCCACTATACTGTGCCATGCCGGTGATGTAAACGAGCCTCCAACCCAGTCGCCAACATCAAAGTGATGTTTGAACAGCTGGAGAAGACATTCATCCATCGCGGGTGTCCACTTCACCCTATGGACTGACGATTCGTCGTCCCTAAGGTGTACCCCAGACGTGCCCGCACCAGCCGTGAACATCCTGTAGTATAAGTCAACTGAAATGAGGACCTACCAATGTGGTCATTATCAACCAATATATAATGTACAATTCAGCTTAGACCACGACATAAGCCATGCGGCCAAGCGAACAAGGTTTGTGGAGCACAAACAAAGGTTTGTTCCCACTTTTTAAAATACGTCAGCAACCAAAAGTAGGGTGGTGTCCAACAACTGAAAGTAGGGGGATCACAGCAGGTAACCACAGCAAACATCAGTTCAGGTAGCATACAGCCGCAGGTAATAACCACAGCAAACATCAGTTCAGGTAGCATACAGCCGCAGGTAAAGATCACAGCAGCACAGAAGATCACTGACGCAAAGCACAAAGTAGGGTGGTGTCCAACAACTGAAATGAAGTAAGGTGTTGCAGTGCTTAAGACATTGCATCATCGAGCACCTAATGGGATGCTCTCAGACCAATCACACCGCATCGGGCATCATCCACGCGATTAAACCCACAAGTACTTACACCGTAGAGCGCCATGTAGGTGCTACATTTTTATATTTACATCAGCGAGCACCTACTATATAGCTCTACATCAGAGAAGATTTTGATTGGACATTCAGTAGTAACCATCACAATTACACATCATCGAGCGGAAAGTACTTAGCTCTCAGTCATCAATTATACATCATCGAGCTGCAAGTACTTAGCTCTCAGTCAACACGTATGCATCATCAAGCTGGAAGTACTTAGCTCTCAGTCAAGAACTATTCTTCATAGAGCTGCAAGCATTAACAAGCATCCTTGAGTTTTTCTCAACAGAAATATACATAAGATTTTGATTGGACATTCAGTAGTAACCATCACAATTACACATCATCGAGCGGCAAGTACTTAGCTCTCAGTCATCAAGTATACATCATCGAGCTGCAAGTACTTAGCTCTCAGTCAAGAATTAATCATCATAGAGCTGCGAGCATTAACTAGCATCCTTGAGTTTTTCTCAACAGAAATATACATCATCGAGCAAGAAATAGCATGCTCTCACGCTAATTAAAAAAAATAGCGTCATTTATAAACTGGAATCGATCTTGAGCTGTAGCTCTCAGTCAAGGGTTATGATAGCGTAATCACCGTTTAGGTGTTAACAAAAGGGTTCCATCATTGAGCTGCAAAGAATGTAGCTCTCAGGCCATTATTGGAATGGACAAACATGTATTTATGGTAGCCCAACAATCACCATTGCTGTGCTGAAGTATTGCAACCTACGATCAAGATTAATCATCACCAACGATTACATGGCATTGCAGCAACTATAAGCTCGGCCTCAAAGCCCAGCAGTCAACATCAGTCACGAAAAGGACCCAATTTATCCCACACAATATCATCTTTGTTGTTTTCGCAAGCAAATTTTGAACATCATCGAGCATGGGGTACATTGCTCTCAGCCCATCCCAAAATTAATGACATTGTAGAACACCATGAATGAGTTCAAAAAGTTGAATTAACATCATCGAGCATCAGCGAGGTATAGCTCTCAGTCACGCAATGATATCAAGTGTCATCAACAAACATCATCCAAGAATCCATGTTAGCAAAGTACAATATATGTTGCTGTTAACCCCAAAAAATTGCAGTTGTTGATCAACTTTTGGAATGAATAATCGATATTAAACATCAACCAAATTATCCAATGTTATGCAGCCACTTCCAGCCAAGCCTCAAACCGCATCAAGCAACAACCGTGGGCTGAAGAGGCAAGCTAAAAAACATTAATCAATATCACTGTGCAGTTCAGACAAAAATATGAAGGCCATCATGGAGCTCCAGATGGGATGCTCTCAGCCACGATTATGACCACACAGGTCATTAGATCACAATTTAGGTCCTCTCAAAAAGTAGGTCCTCAACCCACACCCAATTGGCTAATAAGAATAGCATAGTCAAAGGAGTGGACATTCAAGAGTAACCATCACATTAGTGGAAAAAATCAGCTCCCCATCAATAAGCAACCTACGGCCCCCTCCTGTCAGCAGCCAAGGATAGCATACCATCTATAAGCTCAGTGAGGCGACCAACCCCTCACGGCCGAGAAAATGGTTTTCATGCCAAGTAATGAAGATCCAAGAGCACTTCATAGGTAGCTATTGAACCCAAATCATCATAAAACATAGCAACCCATTTGGAACGACAGTCTATATTCACAAGCAAGAAGCACATAAGGTCATAAAGCAACGGCAAATCATGAAGCCCAGACCCAAATGAAGCATCGACCAGCAAAACAATGGGATATGTAACAGGTAATGATCATCATAGCACGAAAAAATCGAGGGATTGCTTTCGAATATACCTGGCGATCCACCACAAGGTAGATGATATGTGAAAACACAAGCCCAGAGCAAAATGAACCCCAGCGGCGGCAGACAAGCCACTGGAATTCCTCCTCCGCCCCAATTTATAGCCATGGGAAACCCTAGACTCCATGGACTCCATTGCAACCACAGAGGGCTCGAGGCAACAGTGGCCGATATAATGGCCAATACAACCACCGCCATGACCCATCACACCGCAAGCACAGTGAAAGGCATACCTCGATCGAGAATCACGGAGTAGGTTCCCACAGGGGCCGACCAAAAGCAGCCCTAGCATCGGCGGCTTAGAGGAGCGCGGGGCCCAGAGGAAACGAGGCACCAAGCGACCTCGCACACCGGAGGCTCGCGGGATGGTCGGGCGGGGGAGGGGCAGGGGATGTGCGGCGAACGGAGGGGCGCGGGAGGGAAGGGGAATAAGGTCTGGGGAGAAGCGCGATCGAAAGGCAAAATTGGGGGAATAGCCGTACACATCGGGAACCCCATTTTCCCTTATTCCCCCTTATTCCCAAGCCTCTATTCCCCTACCGAACAGCCCCTAAGTAGGGTTGGATACATGGATTTTTCTCAAATTCATGTTGAAAGATTCGACTATTTTTTTACAAAGGTTGTCGACTACCTAACGCAACCTCCATAAGGGGGGATTCATACCCTGGTATTTCGGGTTGTAGGTACACTGCATTACCACCAGACACATAGGTACAACAATAACAAAGCCTTTTCTCACAATTAAGTAGGGTCGGCTACATGGATTCTATGCTCCATTCAGATCTATCTTGGGTCAATCTCAGGCTATATCCAAAAAACTAAGATCCATTCGTATAGTCTCATTCCAACACTTCTTGGGATGTCCTCACCCTCTCTTAGCCGGTTCAACATCTCAAAACTCGCTTCTCCTAACTGGTGCATCAGCTAACCTTCTTTGCAAATGACCAATCCATCTTAAGCGATTCTCGCATCTTATCCTCGATCGGAGCTACACCAACTTTATTTCTGATTGCATCATTCCGAATCCCAATCTTTACGTGTGTGTCCACACATCCACCTTAGCATTTTTATTTTTGCTACTGTCATTCTCTGCACATGTCTATGGTTTACAGACCCACCCCGGATACATAGGTAGCTGTGAAAAAAAACTTGCTAAAAAAGGTAGTTGTGATATGCATAAATAATTTAAATAATCTGCAGAGCCAGAATGGCATTTTGCCATCTACATGAAGATTTTTCATGGTTATATTTAACCCCATTGAACTATTTGCTTGATCATCAATGATATGCTGTTTAATGAAATCTTCTCGAGCATTTCTTGAACCAACTCAACTATGTCGAGTACCGGAGTGGAGAAATGAAACAGATCCACTTTGGCAAAAGAGGTAAATGGGCCACGGATGTAAACGAGGGGAACCCTGCCACATGGATTCAGCTTAATCCAATTATGGTAATTGGATGATCTAATTATTTATAATCTGGTTGCGCTGGGAGGACTCGTTGGGGATGGGAGACCCTCTTCCGGAGGAGTGGGTAGTTATCAGGACGAGGGGCAGGGTTCGTCGCAAGCAGGATCAAAGTGGAGAGCGGAGCCGTTCCTTCAAAAATCCTTTCGAGAATGGATGTTTTCTGTGTGGCTCAAGTCGGCACTGGACGCGTCAATGCCGTGAGCCAATACGTTGCTTCCGGTTTGGCCGAGGATTGCACAGGAGTAGGAGCTGCCCGTATGGTGGGTCTTTTGAAAAAGGTGGCACCATACTCGTTGGCGAAGGCGGAGGATGGGAGGCCCTCTTGCTGGGTTCCTCAAACATTTGTGGGGTTTCGGCGAGATGCTTCCGCGGAGACGTCGCTCAAATCACTCCGTGGCAAGTGGTTGCCAGAGGTCTTGCGAGGGAGGAAGCTAACGAACTGCTGCGGTGGACGCGGGAGGGTTTGACACAGCTCAAATGGTGGAAGGTTTTGGCCAGAGATGGGTGTCTGGAATCAGAGCTGCTCGATAGAATTTACGTGAAAGGCATCCCCTTGGGTGACCGAAGCCTGATCAATATTAAAACATTGCTGAGTAATACAACGGAGGTGGTGGAACTGGAAAGCTCGGGGTACCTGCAGGGGAGCCGGTTGACCCTATCGTCCGGGTGAAAAAGCTCTGCTCGGCGAAGCTGGGGTGTTGGAGCGTTTCATTGAAAGGAAAGATCGTCAACCTAGAGATCGCCAGGGTGGAGTCGACGGCCCGGGGGAGGGGGCGGGTCGACACAGGTCGGATGCCGGAGTCTGTGGCGGGGCTTCCGGAATTGGGGAAGCGCCCGCGTGGCGGCACGACGGAGGCATCCGTCGAGCACCGATCGTACGACGTGGTAGCCGAAGAGGCAAAGAAGTCTCCTTGCCTTCCGCAACATCTTCATTTCGACGCCTTTTCGGTGGTACTCTGCACAGCAGGCGAGGAGCCCAAGGTGGATACGTTGAAATCTCGGGAGTCCAAGAGTCTTGACGTGTCGACTAAAGCTACGAAGGCATGTATGCAATCGGGTGGCATGGGTTCGGCCCTCCTGCCATCCGAATCTCAGTTTGTAGTGCGGTTCGGGGCTTCGGATCCGAAAGGCGTTCCTGGAGCTCAAGAAGGTCCATCTAGCTTTATGGGCGGTGCGAAGCCCGGATCCGTGGACCCAGACGGAAACCGATCCTTTCCAAACAATCCGCACATGATCAATCAAGCAAACCCTTCCAGTTGTAGCTGCACGTGGGCCCAAGCCTCTTCGGGCTAGCCTCAACAAATATCTGAAGAGAAAGAGCAGATCGGAGGCCTGGACGGGTCGCCACCGCGAGGCGTCATGGAAGTTGACGGACGCGAAGATGTTGGGACACCTGAAAACTATTTGGGAGGGAGCAACTCACATCAAAAGTACGAGAAGGGAGCGTCATAGGCGGCAGGCCAAAGTTGACCCGCAACGATCCCGCTACATTGGAACGCGAACCCCTCAATGAGGGGTCGGGAGATGGTAGAGAAGTGGGGCCATCAGCAAGGGGAGTGCAGCTGCTTGCCGAACCAGCTTAGACGACCCGCACTGACAGCAAGGCCAGGGGGCGGAAACGATCATTGAAGCCAGGTCGCACTGCCAACCAGAGATCTACGAAATTTATCAGAGCCAACGACGCCAGGAGGATGAAATATGCAGATTTTGTACCTGCTATCAAAGAAAGAGAGCCAGAGGAGCAGAGAGGAGCTGAGGAGAGTGGCGGCACTTTGTTTTGGAAACAGTGAGATGTGGTCGCAGATGGACCCCTTTGCTTGCTCGAGAATGGAGGCACAGTAGAACCGTTTCTCTATCTTGGACAGAAGCATAGCGGAACAACTAGGGGTAATCCCTCCGCATAAAAAGAGGTCACAATCTGTTGCTAAATGAAAATCTTAACGTGGAATGTAAGGGGGCTGGGGCGCCAAAAAAGAGGGTAGGTGTCAAAAATATGTTTATGGAAGCCGGTGCAGACATTTTTCTCCTCCAGGAGACGAAGTTGTCACGGGGAGTGGACGAGGTCAGGCGGGATCTGGACAGAGGTGGCAGGTTCGAACTCGCCGAGATGATAGCTCAGGGCGCGTCGGGAGGCTTGCTGACTGGGTGGAAGAGAGATGCTTTCGAGTTGGTTAGCGAGTCAAGGCCTAACTACTGCTTGTCGATCAAGCTTAAAAGGAGAACTGATGACTTGACCTTTTTTATATCCAATGTCTATGGCCCCGTCGGGAGTGAGAGGGGCTCCCCGGCGGCCGAGATGGAGCAGTTGGGGTCTGTGTATCCGAACTGTGGATCGTGGGGGGAGACCTCAATGTTACTCTTCTCCCGGGCGATCGACCGCATCGGAATGGCGGTGGTGATCCAAGCTCGGAGGAACTTCGATAGGTGGTCCACTCTCTGGGCATGTCCATCATTGATGTGGCTGGTTGTGCTTTCACATGGCGAAATGCGCGAGCGCGATCCAGACTGGATCGGTTCCTTTTGTTATCGGAGGGTACGACGGCCTTCCCTCTCTCGAGGGCCTGGGCTCTTCCGCGGGCCCTCTCTGATCACACGCCAATCATCTGGCATTCTAGGGAGGAAAGAAAGAGCATGTTCTTTTTCCGTTTCGAACGAAGTTGTCTTATGGAGAGTGGCTTCAAGGAAGACGTTGAGAAGCTGTGGAGCGAGTGGACCCCCGAGGGCTCGGCTGTCGGGAGATTGGCGGCAAAGCTGCAAATGCTGACGATGCACCTTATCAAGTTCGACAGGGAGGTGAAGATCAGAAGGAGGGCAAAGAGGGAGGCTGCTCGGGCTGGTGTGGCATGTTTGGATGCTTTGGATGATGAGAGAGGACTGGCCGAGGAAGAGCAGCAAGAGAGGGTAGGCTTTCTCGATAACCTTTTACAGGAAGACAAGAAAGAGGAGGTGGAATGGAGACAGAAATCTCGTCAGAGGTGGCTAAAAGAAGGAAATGATAATACGAGATTCTTCTACACAATGGCCTCAGGGAGGCGGAGGCGAAACTTCCTGCACGAAATCGAGATTGGAGGCGTGAGGATTTCAGGGGAGGCGCAGATAGGGAGGGCTTTGCAGAATCATTTCGTCGAAGCTTCGAGAAGAAGAACCGGTGAAGGGTGGGGGTGGATGGGAAGAGAAGTGCAGACCTCGTCCGGGGAGCAGGCGGAGCCTCTTATCACCCCTTTCATGGAGGAGGCTAAACGGGCTGTCTGGGGGCTGAATGCAGATGGCGCCCCTGGTCCTGACGGATTCCAAGTGCTATTTTACAGGGAGTTCTGGAGTCTGGTCAAGGGAGAGGTCCTTGAAAGTTGAAACAGTGAACGAATTTAGAGAAGGGAATAGAGGATTTGAGAAGATCAACAGGGCTTTACTTTTCCTCCTTCCCAAGAAGGAATCGCCTCCGCGGGTTGACGACTACAAGATGATTGCGCTCTCCAATGGCATTTACCTAATTGTGGCAAAGATCCTGACAAACACGCTGAAGACGATAATGGATTCGGTGGTGCTACATGGGCAGTCGACTTTCATTCCGGGAAGACGGCTGACGGGATGTTGATGGCACCCGAAATTTGTCTAGAGTGGAAGTGGTCGAGGAAGAGAGGGGCATTATGGAAATTAGACTACACAAAGGCCTATGATTGCGTCGATTGGAAATTCTTGTGGTCTTCCCTACTGAAGAGGGGTTTCCCAGACCTGTGGGTAGATTGGATGAAAAGATGCGTGACTATATCTTCCTTTTCGATCCTGGTCAACGGAAAGCCGGAAGGTGGTTTTTTTCGACATGGATTTAAGCAAACATACAGATTTCGTTGGGGCGTTCCCTACTTGCGACGCGTTGCATTGCGCGAATGCAATGAAAAATTGGCAAGGGCCGCTACATCATAGCCCGGATGTAGTTCAAAATTTGCAAGGGTTCTCGCATGAGAAAACGGATTCGGAATGATGTAATCAGAAAGAAAGTTGGTGTAGCTCCGATCGAGGATAGTCACATTCAGGATGAGTTGCCTTGGTGTATGTTATTTGCTGATGATATTGTGTTAATTGACGAGACTAGAGATGGAGTAAATGAGAAGCTTGAGGTCTGGAGACATGAGTTGGAGACTAAAGGATTTCGTATAAGTAGGGCTAAGACGGAATATATGGAGTGCACCTTTGATGGAAGCAATGGTGAAGGAATCGAGGTGAAGATTGGTGACGATAACATTCAGAAGAGAGATTCCTTTAGATATCTGGGATCTATTCTGCAACATGATGGGGAAATTGATGGAGATGTTACTAATAGAATAAATGCCGGCTGGTTAAAGTGGAGAGGAGCCTCTGTTGTTCTCTGTGATAAGAAAAATCCTTTAAAAATTAAAGGAAAGTTTTACAAAGCAGCCGTGAGACCTGCTATGCTTTATGGATCCGAATGTTGGCCTGTGAACCATAAACATGTGCAAAGAATGAATGTAGCAGAAATGAAAATGTTAAGGTGGATGTGTGGACACACACGTAAAGATCGGATTCGGAATGATGTAATCAGAAAGAAAGTTGGTGTAGCTCCGATCGAGGATAAGATGCGAGAAAATCGCTTAAGATGGTTTGGACATTTGCAAAGAAGATCAGCTGATGCACCAGTTAGGAGATGCGAGTGTTGGGATGTTGAGCCAGCTAAGAGAGGGCGAGGACGGCCCAAGAAGTGTTGGAAAGAGACCGTACGAAGGGATCTTAGTTTTGTGGATATAAGCCCGGGATTGACTCAAGATAGATCTAAATGGAGGCGAAGAATCCATGTAGCCGACCCTACTTAATTGTGGGAAAAGGCTTTGTTGTTGTTGTTGTCTCGCATGAGAAATGCATGCGGGTAGTTAAGCTAGTTCCGCTACATTACCGCCCGGGTGCAGTCCAAAATTTACAAGGGTTCTCGCATAATGGATGCATGCGAGTAAAGAAGTTAGTCCAAAAGAGATTGCAAAGGAAGTTGCGGATTGGTAGTTGGAATGTTGGCACTTTAATTGGAAAATTGATGGAGATAATGGATACGAATGAAAGAAGGAAGATTCATATACTATGCCTTCAAGAGACTAAATGGGTTGGAGAAAGCAAGGGAGATCGAGAAGACATGCTTTAAACTTTGATATTCGGGTAAAGATAAGGGTAGAAACGGTGTTGGAGTGGTTGTTCATAAGGATTTGAAGGATTGTGTGGTTGAGGTGTAAATATTCGGGGATCGGATTATTTTGCTAAAATTGGTGCTTGAAGAAGAAATTCTGAATATCATCTCAGTTTATGCACCACAAATTGGTTTAAACGAAAGGACTAAACATCCTTTTTGGGAGAATCTGGATAAGATTTTACAAGGAATCCCACAAAGAGAGATGATTTGCATAGGTGGAGATCTTAATGAACATGTGGAAAAAGATGCTTTAGGGTATGCTAGTGTTCATGGAGGACATGGTTTTGAGGATAGAAATGAAGAGGGAAAAGTCATTCTGGATTTTGTAACGGCATATGATCTTTTCATAGCAAACACTCTCTTCAAGAAGAGGGAGGAGCATTTAATTACTTATAAGAGTGGGCCAACTAAAACACAGATAGATTACTTTGTGTTGAGGAGAAGAGATCGGTTTGTGTTATAAAAACTGTAAAGTAATCCCAGGAGAGAGTTTGACAACTCAACATCGCTTGTTAGTCTTGGATGTGCAAATAAAAGGCCTGGTAAAGAAAATGAGGGTTCCTAAGATCATTAGAACTAGATGGTGGAATCTTCACTGAAGCAATCGGGCTTCAAGGAGAAGGTTTTAGAAGACTTATCTTGGGATTGTAGCGGAAGTGCAAACGAGATGTGGGAGGCAGTAGCATCTTGTATCCGAAAGGTAGACAAAGAGATACTACGCGAGTCGAAGGGAGGAGCTCCAAGTCAAAAGGAGGCTTGGTGGTGGAGTGAAGGGGTGCAAGAGAAACTAAAAATTAAAACATCATGCTTTAAAGCTATGTTTAAGGATAGAACAACGGAAACTGTCACAAACTACAAAATAACGAAGAAGGAAGCAAAGAAGGCTGTAAGCGAAGCTAAGTCAATAGCTTATGAAGTTTTTTTATAAAATTCTCGACTCTAAGGAGGGCCAGAAGGATATATTCAGGTTGGCCAAAGCAAAAAGAAAGACCAAAGACCTTTCTCAAGTGAGATGCATTAAGGACGAGGAAGGTCACGTGCTTGTTACTTAGAAGGACATACAGACTAGATGGGAGCAGTACTTCCATAAACTTTTCACTGGGGAAGGAAATAAAGAGACCACTTTGGGTGATCTAGCTAGTAATGAAAGTTACTTGAATCGTGCAAGCTATAGACGAATACAAAGGGAGGAAGTAGAGGAGGCTTTGAAGGTTATGAGACCTGGGAAAGGTGTAGGACCGGATGACATTTCTGTAGAAGTATGGAGAGTTTTAGGTGAGTGCGGTTTGACTTGGCTTACGAATCTATTCAATGTTATTTGGCGAAGCAAGACAATGCCTGAAGATTGGAGGAGTATCGTGGTGCCTCTTATAAGAATAAAGGAGACATTCAAAATTGTTCAAATTACAGATGTATTAAGCTGATGAGTCACACTATGAAAATTTGAGAACGTGTGATCGAAAGAAGGCTGAGGAAAGTTTCCAACATAAAAGAAAATAAATTCGGATTCATGCCAAGTCGTTCAACTATTGAAGCCATCCATTTGTTGAGGAGAACAATGGAGATTTATAGAGCTAAAAGGAAAAACCTCTATATGATCTTTATTGATTTGGAGAAGGCTTATGATTCTATCCCACGAGAGATATTGTGGAGAATTCTGGAGAAGAGACAAGTACATGTCCTATACATTAACCTCATAAAGAACATGTATGATAGGGCTTTATCATAAATGAGAAGCTTGAGGTTTGGAGACATGCATTGGAGACTAAAGGATTTCGTATAAGTAGGGCTAAGACGGAATATATGGAGTGCACCTTTGATGGAAGCAATGGTGAAGGAATTGAGGTAAAGATTGGTGACGATAACATTTGGAACAGAGATTCTTTTAGATACTTGTGATCTATTTTACAACAGGATGGGAAATTGATGGAGATGTTACTAATAGAATAAATGCAGGCTGGCTAAAGTGGAGAGGAGCCTCTGTTGTTCTCTGTGATAAGAAAATTCCTTTAAAATTAAAGAAAAGTTTTACAAAGCAGCTGTGAGACCTGCTATGCTCTATGGATCTGAATGTTGGCCTGTAAACCATAGACATGTGCATAGAATGGTTGTAGCAGAAATGAGAATGCTAAGGTGGATGTGTGGATACATACGTAAAGATCGGATTCGGAATGATGCAATCAGAAAGAAAGTTGGTGTAGCTCCGATCGAGGACAAGATGCGAGAAAACCGCTTAAGATGGTTTGGTCATTTGCAAAGAAGATCAACGGATGCACCATTTAGGAGATGCGAGTGTTGGGATGTTGAGCCGGCTAAGAGAGGGCGAGGACGACCCAAGAAGTGTTGGAAAGAGACTATACGAAGGGATCTTAATTTTTTGGATATAAGCCTGGGATTGACCCAAGATAGATCTGAACGGAGGCGAAGAATCCATGTAGCCGACCCTACTTAATTGTGGGAAAAGGCTTTGTTGTTATTGTTGTCAGTGGGGAGTGCGCCAGGGATGCCCGTTGGCACCTATGTTGTTTGTGCTGGTTGCGGATGCCTTGGTTGTTTTGCTGAAGCACGCGGTGGACACCGGATGGTGTGAGGGCTTCCGACAGGACAGTATTTCCATCCCGATCCTTCAGTATGCGGATGATACAGTTCTGTTTCTTGGAGGTTCAGCGGAACAGAATACCAACACGGCTCAGATAGTGCAGATTTTCAGCAGCATATCGAGGCTACAGCTAAATAGGCACAAGTCGATGCTGGTGCCCTTCCATTTGGAGGAGGCAGAGCATTCGGGGCTAGTGGAGTGACAGGCTGCGGATGGGAGACCTTCCTATCACATACCTGGGGTTACCACTCGTGGCAGGAAAGCTGAAGAAGTCGGATTGGGATGCAGTGGTTCAGAAAATGGAGCAAAGGCTGGCCGGTTAGAAGGCGGTTACGCTCTCAAGAGGGGGGAAGCTGATTCTTTTGAAGCATGTCCTTTCGACGATCCAGATCTTTTTTCGACTCGTTTGATGCCAGTTGGGGTCAGCAAGAAGGTGGAGACACTGATGAGGAGATTCTTGAGTGTGGGGACGTGACGAAGGGGGTCTATGAGTGTGGGATGTCGAGTGCATGAACAAGGCCTTGATAGATAAATAGGTGATATGTATCTGTTGGAGTATTTGGTTGTGCGCCATATGTGTGGGAGATGGGTAAATGGATCTCTCCAAGATCCATTTACCCCATCCAAGAGTTTAGTCCCACATATACCAGTGGTGGGACTTGGCGGCTCTGTAGAGGCTATATAAGGAGCCCCAGACCTCCTGTATCAGATGAGGAAAAACAATGAAGCATATGCCCCTTTGAGGGCTTCTCCTGTGGTTTCATCCCGCTCCTTAAGGAATAGGGTTCCACGTAAAATCATGGTGTTCCATGTTTATTCTTTCTTGATTTATGCTCTGCTTATCATTTCGCTTCCGCTTCCTATTTTCTAACATGGTATCAGAGCGGTTCGATTCTCGTGGAGTTATTTTCATCAGTCATTTGAGATTCGATTTTTATTCATAAAGATCATTTTATGTTCATGAGTGAGATCTGTCCAAGTTTTGAGAAACCCTAATTTCTACCTTCGAAGTTCTAAAGAATCTTGAGGGTTCCTGGAACCCTAAATCATGCCATTCTTCAAAGTTCATGCAATTTCAGATCTCGTCAAAATGCAAGATGCATCAGGGATTCGTTCGGGGATCCTAAATCAAGGTGGCACAACTGCAGCGGCGATAAACCCCAACCGCATCTTGTCCACAGTCATCCAGAACAACTCACGCCTCCGTCAGTTCCAGGCGCTCTATTGCCAGGCTCCAGGCACTCGTTAAAGGCGGCGCGAGATCAGACTCTAACATGTTCCGCAGATCCAATGCCTTGTGCGTCACTCAAGATCTGGCTGAGATCCATTCAGGGTTTCATCGAAAACCCTAGGCTTCCTGGCATCCGGCAATCCCAGCCACACAGGCGATCCCAGAACTTTTGCAAAGCGGCGCAGGATCTGCACCTTCGCCTATCTCCATTGCGGGTGAAGCGTGAGGGCTCATCCACATATTCTTTCTCCCAAGCATCTCCAGGAGTTTCTGGTACCAGTCGAGCAGACATCTCGGTGGCATTCCCTTCTAGCCGCAAGCCCTCTAGCAGTGCCATCTCCCGCGCAGACGCACGGCCTGAGCGGTGCTCCAATCGACCATGTCGGCTCCGCCTTCTCCTCCAACATGGCGCTGTCTATGGGAATCCTCATCTCTCAGGTGACGCATGCACATCCACGTGTGATCCCTAGGCGCCTTCATCACCCACAACGCATGCGGCGCTCTATGGTCCCATGCGCAGCCCTCCGTTCCAGGGGCGGCGTAGCTCCGCGTGCCCTGCTCCAGCCCCGCGGCTCGACGAGCGCCTCCAGGTGCCGCCTCCCTCCTCCGGATCCTTGATGAAGCCCTTTGGGGGCGGCGACGCTCCTGTGTAGCAAACGGGAATGGCGTCTGCATGGTTGAGGGTTCCCCTATGGGAACCCTAATGAGTTTTTTTAGTCCGAGGGCATGCGGCCCTGTTAAAAAAAATGCGGCAAAGTCTTGCCATGTGGGCCGTCAATAATAAAAAAAGGAAGAGAAAGAGAAAGCTGCAAGATTTAAAAAAAGGGGAGTTACTGTTAAAAAAATAATGAAGTGGCCGAAAAAAATATAATGATGATTTGAAGCCGAGAAAAAATAGTGGGAGATGATACGGCTTAAAAAAATATTTCAAAAAAATTAAAAAAATGTGTGCAACAGCTATTAAAAAGAGAGGAAATAGCCCAGAAAAAAAGAAGAAGAAGACATTTTTTCTTTCGAATTTCTTTGTCTTCTCCCAACTTGGTCGACGTCCATGTTTTCCGACAAGTATGGGAGAAAGGGGGAGTGTTATGTAGAGTCACATGTCTTCTTCAGATGTGATATTCCAGACCAACCAATTGTTCAGACCCTACAATTCTGCAGATGAAAAATTTCCATGCGTAATTCCAGACTCAACATTCAGATTCCGAGTCCCAGTTTGATGTGTGGTTTCAGACTCGATGTCAGATGCTTTCCGAGTCTCCAGTTTTAGACACGCACATGTATGCGGTCTTTTCAAATAAGCACATGTATGCCATCTTTTGTAGTAGTCCCCATCTTTTCTTATTTTCGGCCAGAGTTTTTATGTGAGCCATAGGGACTCCAGAGTAGAGGACCATTCCCTATGCCATGTGGGCAAGGGTTTTCATGTGGTATCATAGGTACTCCAGAGTAATGTACCATTCTCTGTGCCAGATGGGAGAGACCCAGTTCTCCGACGAGGAGACTTCTTTCAGACTCCATTCTCCAACGACCGTGGACTACGGCGAGGATTGCACTTTCACGACCTTTTCAGTTTGACCCTTTTCAGAGATGAAGCAGTTGTCCACATGTTGTGGCGGGCCAAGCACCAAAGTACTCCGACGAGGAGACTCATTTCAGTTGCAGTGACTCTGACGGACGCAGTTCAGAGCACATGCTCTCCGACGAGGAGATTCAACATACTCACACTCCAGCCTGTTCGTCCTCCTCACCTGCACTGCATGAGAAGCAACGTCCTCGACAACAACAGTTGTGCGCGTTGGGTTGATATTGTACGTAGTGTCCTGTAACGTGAGTTGAGTTTCTTTCTGTTTGTCCAAGCTAAGCATTGCATGCTCCAGCTTGAGGGGGAGTGTTGGAGTATTTGGCTGTGCGCCATATGTATGGGAGATGGGTAAATGGATCTCTCCAGGACCATTTACCCCATCCAAGTGTTTAGTCCCACATCTACCAGTAGTGGGACTTGGAGGCTCTGTGGAGGCTATATAAGGAGCCCCAGACCTCCTGTATCAGATGAGAAAAAGCAATGAAGCATATGCCCCTTTGAGGGTTTCTCCTGTGGTTTCATCCCGCTCCTTAGGGAGTAGGGTTCCACGTAAAATCATGGTGTTCCATGTGAACCCCTCAGGATCCGGGTACATTTTGAAAATCTCTTATTACAATTTAGTATATCATTCTGACGTGGTGGTTTGGGCTAAATCTGGTGGAGTCGGCCGACTGAAAAGCATAATAGAAGCCATTTCCCCTAAATTTATTATTTTTTTTTTTAAAAAAGAAAAACCACTTTAAACTATTCATGAACTAAATGGTTATCAAGTGAGATTATTTTTTTCTCATAGAAATTTCAAGAAGTTATGAGTCTGGAAAATTAGTATAATTCAACATCTACTGCTGATTAGCATTATACCTAATTATTGATCATCACCAACATGATTGTGGGTGTGTTCCTGTTCAGGAGATTGAGAAACAAAGCAGAAAAATCTGTAAAATCTACAACCCAATGGCATGCATCGTATATAAATACACAAAAGTATACCTGCCAGAATTCAACAAATGTGCAGCCTTTACCAACATGAAATCAAACTTTATATAGATCAAAAGATCCAATAAAATAAGCAGGAGACTATCCTGGTTAGACGTATATTTTGATTTTAAATATTATTAGAAGTCAATACCAGGCAGCAGTAACCAAGGATAAGAAACAAAGAACATGACAAGCAATGAAAAGAACTGCTTTGTCATCTCAGCTTATGGGAGAAAACCATAGAGGCAACAAGAGAAAGTTACACTTGTACATGCATGGCAGCAAAAGAGAGGGCTAATGGATAGTACCTAAGTTTTCCACATGAAGATCAACCACATGCAGGAGCTGCAGCAACTCTAGAGTCCTTCAAGAATCTCGGCAGCAGCAAGGAGAGAAGAAGGCTTGGGTTCCTTCTATTTGAAAAGAAAGAAAATGGAATTTGGGGGAAAACGCATGGCTCTTCCTTCGTTGGGGGTCTTTGGAGAGAAACTTAGGTTAGTATAAATAAGGAGGCAAAAGACCTCCATAGAATGACAAGTGGCAAAAATTTTTAGCCACATATCCTACTTGTTGTGCAGTCTGTACGACTGTTCAGAGACAACAGTATTTTATTTTATTTTTTTTTTTTAAAACTCTCTTTGTTTGAGAAACTTAAAGTTGATCGTATTTCCGCCTCGAGTGTCGGATTTTGACGAGTAATATCTCATTTTGACCGTCTTTCAACGACGATCGAATTGAGTATAATATTAATATACTTTTGATCGGGTTTGGATGCCCGAAAAATTTTAAGATACGGTTTTGATTTGGGGTTAAATTTTGCGAACTAAAAATATCAAACAACCTCCGATTGACGAACGGTCGATTCCGTTGGTTTCGTATCGTCGAATCGGATCTTATGATGGTCTCGGTTTATTCCGCGGCTTCCGAATTTGCGTCGCGGCTTTTCACGGCACGCATTACGCAACGACCGATTTTTGATCGATTTCACCCGAACAACTTTTGATTCACTACTAATTGATCGTTTTAGGTTGTTTAGTATTGACCGATAACGATTTTGGGTTCATTAGACCCAAAATCGGACGACTTCGGGTTTGATTGGAAACCGGATGCTACAAATATAAAAACCTCAAAGGGAGTCTCGTCCTCGAGACTCGAGTTAAGGCTATTAGGTGTCTGGTTGGAATTTCATATGTCCATAAAAACCTCAAAGGGTTTTGAACCCATAAAAATCTCAAAGAGAAAACAAGTCATATATTTATAATGTTTCTAATTACAAAAGCTTGTTGTGTTGATTACATCAGAATAGCTGCGGGTATCGTGCCCGCATGTCGGCTTCAGTCTCCCATGTCGCTTCCTTGACGCCGTGTCGGTGCCACAAAACCTTGACCAATGAAATCTCTTTGCTGCGAAGCTTCTTCACAGCACGATCAAGTATCCGGACAGGCTTCTCCTCATAGGTCAGATCCGGCTCTATATCGAGATTCTCGTAACTGATGACGTGCCGAGGGTCGTGGACATACTTCCTCAGATTGGATATGTGGAAAACATCATGAATAGCTGAAAGATGTGGAGGAAGGGCTACTCGGTATGCCACTTTCCCCACTCTAGCCAGAATCTCAAAAGGTCCAACATATCGCGGCGCCAACTTGCCACGAACACTGAATCTCTGCACTCCCTTCATGGGAGATACTCGCAAAAACACCCAATCTCCAACCTATAATCGATAGGAGTGTCATTAATATGAGAGTAATTTGGACATATTTATATATGTCAAAGAAGAATAATAATTAGATTACCTGGAACTCTAAGTCTCTCCTCCGACGATCCGCATAGCTCTTCTGGCGGCTCTGTGCCGTCAGAAGCCTCCGCCTCACAAGATCAACAGCTCTCGCAGTCTCTTCCAAGAGATCCACGGAATATAAAGCATGATCACCTACCTCACGCCAACTGAGAGGTGTGAGGCATCTCCGCCCGTATAGGGCCTCGAATGGTGCCATGCCAATACTGGAGTGATAGCTGTTGTTGTACGTGAATTCCACCAAAGGCAAATGGTCCTTCCAGGACCCTTTCCACTCCAAAGTGCATGCGCGAAGTAGATCCTCAAGTGTCTGAATGGTGCGCTCACTCTGCCCGTCAGTCTGCGGATGATAAGCAGAACTCATCTTCAGCTCTGTCTGTAGTACTGACATGAACTGCTGCCAATAGTGAGATGTAAATCTCGAATCTCTGTCAGACACCACCTCTCGTGGTATACCATGTAGCCTGATAATGTTCTGCACATAGAGCTTGGCTAATCTGGATGGAGTATAAGTCGTGTGGACAGGTATGAAATGGGCTGACTTGGTCAACCTATCAACAACGACCCATATAGAATCATGGCCACCTGGCGTCTTCGGCAATCCTGTGACAAAATCCATAGAAATGCTCTCCCATTTCCACTCGGGAATGGGGAGAGACTGCAGTAATCCTGGCGGTCTCCTGTGCTCGGCCTTGACCATCTGACAGGTCATGCATCTGCTAACATGTAGCGCCACATCGCGCTTCATCCCATCCCACCAGAAATGTCGACGCAGATCACGGTACATCTTCGTACTGCCTGGATGGATAGATAACCGTGAACTGTGTGCCTCGTCGAGAATGTCTCTGCGAAGCTGCTCATCATTGGGTACAACGACCCGTCCTGCCTTCCATAAAATAGACTCCATCACAACAAAGTCATCAAATTCGTCCTTGACGGCGCGCATGTATCTATCATGAATCCAAGGATCGGTCTTCTGTCCATCTACAATACGATCCCAAAGACTGCTGTATCGTGGAGGCACGGTGGTAGGAATGGATGCGCTCTCCTGGGGATGCCAATCACTCAACGCTGCAAGTGTATCCCATATCAAACAACCTCCGATTGACGAACGGTCGATTCCGTTGGTTTCGTATCGTCGAATCGGATCTTATGATGGTCTCGGTTTATTCCGCGGCTTTCGAATTTGCGTCGGGGCTTTTCACGGCACGCATTACGCAACGACCGATTTTTGATCGATTTCACCCGAACAACTTTTGATTCACTACTAATTGATCGTTTTAGGTTGTTTAGTATTGACCGATAACGATTTTGGGTTCATTAGACCCAAAATCGGACGACTTCGGGTTTGATTGGAAACCGGATGCTACAAATATAAAAACCTCAAAGGGAGTCTCGTCCTCGAGACTCGAGTTAAGGCTATTAGGTGTCTGGTTGGAATTTCATATGTCCATAAAAACCTCAAAGGGTTTTGAACCCATAAAAATCTCAAAGAGAAAACAAGTCATATATTTATAATGTTTCTAATTACAAAAGCTTGTTGTGTTGATTACATCAGAATAGCTGCGGGTATCGTGCCCGCATGTCGGCTTCAGTCTCCCATGTCGCTTCCTTGACGCCGTGTCGGTGCCACAAAACCTTGACCAATGAAATCTCTTTGCTGCGAAGCTTCTTCACAGCACGATCAAGTATCCGGACAGGCTTCTCCTCATAGGTCAGATCCGGCTCTATATCGAGATTCTCGTAACTGATGACGTGCCGAGGGTCGTGGACATACTTCCTCAGATTGGATATGTGGAAAACATCATGAATAGCTGAAAGATGTGGAGGAAGGGCTACTCGGTATGCCACTTTCCCCACTCTAGCCAGAATCTCAAAAGGTCCAACATATCGCGGCGCCAACTTGCCACGAACACTGAATCTCTGCACTCCCTTCATGGGAGATACTCGCAAAAACACCCAATCTCCAACCTATAATCGATAGGAGTGTCATTAATATGAGAGTAATTTGGACATATTTATATATGTCAAAGAAGAATAATAATTAGATTACCTGGAACTCTAAGTCTCTCCTCCGACGATCCGCATAGCTCTTCTGGCGGCTCTGTGCCGTCAGAAGCCTCCGCCTCACAAGATCAACAGCTCTCGCAGTCTCTTCCAAGAGATCCACGGAATATAAAGCATGATCACCTACCTCACGCCAACTGAGAGGTGTGAGGCATCTCCGCCCGTATAGGGCCTCGAATGGTGCCATGCCAATACTGGAGTGATAGCTGTTGTTGTACGTGAATTCCACCAAAGGCAAATGGTCCTTCCAGGACCCTTTCCACTCCAAAGTGCATGCGCGAAGTAGATCCTCAAGTGTCTGAATGGTGCGCTCACTCTGCCCGTCAGTCTGCGGATGATAAGCAGAACTCATCTTCAGCTCTGTCTGTAGTACTGACATGAACTGCTGCCAATAGTGAGATGTAAATCTCGAATCTCTGTCAGACACCACCTCTCGTGGTATACCATGTAGCCTGATAATGTTCTGCACATAGAGCTTGGCTAATCTGGATGGAGTATAAGTCGTGTGGACAGGTATGAAATGGGCTGACTTGGTCAACCTATCAACAACGACCCATATAGAATCATGGCCACCTGGCGTCTTCGGCAATCCTGTGACAAAATCCATAGAAATGCTCTCCCATTTCCACTCGGGAATGGGGAGAGACTGCAGTAATCCTGGCGGTCTCCTGTGCTCGGCCTTGACCATCTGACAGGTCATGCATCTGCTAACATGTAGCGTCACATCGCGCTTCATCCCATCCCACCAGAAATGTCGACGCAGATCACGGTACATCTTCGTACTGCCTGGATGGATAGATAACCGTGAACTGTGTGCCTCGTCGAGAATGTCTCTGCGAAGCTACTCATCATTGGGTACAACGACCCGTCCTGCCTTCCATAAAATAGACTCCATCACAACAAAGTCATCAAATTCGTCCTTGACGGCGCGCATGTATCTATCATGAATCCAAGGATCGGTCTTCTGTCCATCTACAATACGATCCCAAAGACTGCTGTATCGTGGAGGCACGGTGGTAGGAATGGATGCGCTCTCCTGGGGATGCCAATCACTCAACGCTGCAAGTGTATCCCACGTGTATAGCCAGTTCGCCGTACCCTCTGCATGTGCTCTCCTGCTAAGTGCATCAGCCACCACGTTTCCCTTACCGGGATGGTAAGAGATCGTGCAATCATAGTCCTTCAACAGCTCGAGCCATCTGCGCTGCCTCATGTTCAGCTCCTTCTGATCAAAGATGTACTTCAGACTCTTGTGGTCTGTGAAAATCTCGAAGTTCACCCCATATAGATAGTGGCGCCAGATCTTCAAAGCGAAGACAACTGCTGCCAACTCCAAGTCATGTGTGGGGTAGTTCCGCTCGTGCGGTCTCAACTGTCGTGATGCGTAAGCAATCACCTGTCCTCTCTGCATCAACACTGCTCCGAGACCTTCTCCAGATGCATCCGTGTAGACTGCATAGTCCTGAGTGCCTGAAGGAAGAGCAAGAATAGGCGCTGTGGTCAACCTCTCCTTCAGTGTCTGGAAGGCCTGCTCACATGAATCGTCCCAAATGAATGGAACTCCCTTCTGCGTCAGTCGTGTCAGAGGACGAACAATGCGTGAAAATCCGCTGACAAAGCGTCTGTAATAGCCCGCTAATCCGAGGAAGCTCCGAATCTGAGTGACTGTCTTGGGCTGCTCCCAAGACATAACTGCATCAATCTTCGCGGGATCAACCGCAATGCCTGCTCCAGAAATGATATGCCCGAGAAATGAGACCTGGGATAACCAGAACTCACACTTGCTCAACTTGGCATATAGCTTGTGCTCTCGTAATGTGTCTAAGACGATCCGCAGATTATTAGCATGATCCTCTTCATTCCGTGAATAGATGAGCACATCATCGATGAACACCACTACAAACTTGTCCAAGTATGGACGGAAGGTACGGTTCATCATATCCATGAAAGCCGCAGGTGCATTGGTGAGCCCAAACGGCATCACCACAAACTCGTAGTGTCCATAGCGAGTCCTGAAGGCTGTCTTCGGAATATCCGACTCGCGAATCCTCAGCTGATGGTAGCCTGAGCGAAGATCGATCTTCGAGAAAACCGAAGATCCCTAGAGCTGGTCAAACAAATCATCGATGCGCGGCAAAGGATAACGGTTTTTCACCGTTCTCTTGTTCAGCTGCCTGTAATCGATGCATAGTCTCATGGATCCATCCTTCTTCTTGACAAATAGAACCGGAGCACCCCAAGGTGAAGTGCTCGGCCTCACGAATCCCAAGTCAAGCAACTCCTGCAACTGCACCTTCAGCTCCCTCAACTCGGCTGGTGCCATGCGATATGGTGCCATCGAGATCGGCTGTGCATCTGGCAACAATGTGATCTCGAACTCAATCTCTCTCTCAGGAGGTAGCCCTGGTAGCTCATCAGGAAATACGTCAGGGTATTCTGAGACTACTCGGATGTCCTGTATCATCGGCTCCTGATCAGACACCTCTCGAACAAAAGCAAGGTAAGAATCACAACCCTGATCAACAAGTCGCTGGGCTCGCAACACTGAAATGTACTCCATGGTGGAGTCATGTGTAGTACCCTCAAAGGTGAACTCTGGTAGACCTGGAATCCTGAAGACAACCGTCTTCCTAAAGCAATCAACAAGTGCATGGTGAGTGGATAGCCAATCCATGCCCAATATCAAGTCGAACTCATCAAGCTGCAGAAGTAGGCAATCTGCGGTCATCTCATGACCTCCTATCAGTATGGGCAAGTGCCTGACTATCAGAGATATAACAAATAACTGGCCACCTGGCCCTCGGATGTGATATGGAGACGATAGCGTCTCTGCAACTCTATCTAAAGAAACAAGCAACCTCGAAGCAAGGAAAGAGTGTGTCGCGCCGGAATCAAATAAAACATGGAAAGGTCGGCCCAAGACTGAGACCATACCTTTCACTACAGTAGCCGCTGAACGTGCCTGCTCCTCAGTAACGGCATGTAACTGTCCCTGCCTGGCTGATGCAGCACTAGAACCTGCCACACTCTGCGTCTGTCTCTGCTGCTGCCGCCTAAAGTTGGAGTTCCTGCCACGGAAACTCCCTGAACGCTGTGTCTGAGGCTGTGGCTGAGAAGGCTGTGGCTGAGGCTCGCCAGAAGCCTGTGGGCACTGTGCACGGTAATGTCCCCACTCGTGACATCGGTAGCACCGGACTGGTCGAGTAGAGGGAGTAGCTGTGTCCGTGCTCCGAGCTGGTCCTGCAGGTGGTCTATCTGCTCACTGCGACCCAGATGGTCGAGCGGACTCTGTACCTCGTCCGGCAAGTGCTCCTCCTAGAGTAGTCGATGGAGAAGAGCGAGCACTGCCAGAGAATGTCGAACCTGTAGGTCGGAACCGTCTGGCTGACCTCTGCTGCTGAAACGGTCGACGTATCGGCCCAAAATATCGCCGCGGTCTAGGCGGTGCTCCAGACGAGCTCCCGTAACGTCTCCCTCTGATGTCCTCGAACTTCTCCGCAGCATCGGTAGCCTCGGAGATAGAAGTGATGTGTAGTCCAGCCAGCTTCTCCTGTACCTCCTCTCGCATGCCGCCAATGAACTTCTCCAGATTCTCCTCTGGAAATGCGCCAGCTGCTCGTGTGTGTCGTGACAGCTCTGTGTATCTGATAAAGTAATCCCGGGCTGTCATCTGTCCCTGACGAAGCTCTGCAAACAGTCGGCGCTGGGACTCCCTCCACTTCGCAGAAAAGAAGTGGGCTCTGAACTTCGTCACAAAATCGTTCCAAGTAGGCTCTCGGCCTAACTCAGACACTACGGCCATCCACCATCGCTCGGCGAAGTCTATCAGTGAGTACTCTACGAAAGATAGCCACGTGTTTCGTGGCGCATTAATCGCCCTGAGCACTTTCATTACTCTCATCAGCCACTGCTCAGCGTCATCTGGTGGACCTGTGCCCTCGAACAAGGGTATGTTGGCCCGCTGATAGGAAGTGAAGACTGACTGGTGCCTGTGAATGGCTGCAAACTCGTGTGTATCCTCGTCAGCAAAGTCAACAGGGTCCTGCTCCCTGCCTAAGTCTGCATCCTCCTCAGCTCCATGCTCTGGAATGTCCTCTAGTGGATCATCAGGATGAGGCTGCTCCACCTCAACGGACTGGTGCTGGTCCTGTCGTATCCCATCCTGAGATGGATGGTACGTGAAATCTGACAGATCCTCAAATCTCATCTCTATGTCCGTCTGCCTGTCAGCAATCTCGGTCTGCTGGGCCAATATCTGCTCCTGCTGGCCTCTCATAGCAGCCTGCTGCTGCTGAAGATCAGTAAGTGCGCTCAGTATACGTGCCAGCTGATCAGAAGTATCCTGACCTGGTCGAGATGCCATGGCTCTGCATAAGAACCATAATTAGTCATAGAATTGCCCTAGACAGATATTTATCATAAATGCTTTTCTCTTCTTGGGATATAAGATGAAAATTAATGAAATTGGTGACATCTGTGGTTATTGAATATGAATGTCATATTTCCCTTCTCGAACTCACGACAAGTCGGTAGACTGTCGCTATTCGAGAACTTAATGCGATCGGAATTGTAATATCGCGAATGTGCGTATCGGGGTACCACTGCTCTGATACCAAACTGTGAACCCCTCAGGATCCGGGTACATTTTGAAAATCTCTTATTACAATTTAGTATATCATTCTGACGTGGTGGTTTGGGCTAAATCTGGTGGAGTCGGCCGACTGAAAAGCATAATAGAAGCCATTTCCCCTAAATTTATTATTTTTTTTTTTAAAAAGAAAAACCACTTTAAACTATTCATGAACTAAATGGTTATCAAGTGAGATTATTTTTTTCTCATAGAAATTTCAAGAAGTTATGAGTCTGGAAAATTAGTATAATTCAACATCTACTGCTGATTAGCATTATACCTAATTATTGATCATCACCAACATGATTGTGGGTGTGTTCCTGTTCAGGAGATTGAGAAACAAAGCAGAAAAATCTGTAAAATCTACAACCCAATGGCATGCATCGTATATAAATACACAAAAGTATACCTGCCAGAATTCAACAAATGTGCAGCCTTTACCAACATGAAATCAAACTTTATATAGATCAAAAGATCCAATAAAATAAGCAGGAGACTATCCTGGTTAGACGTATATTTTGATTTTAAATATTATTAGAAGTCAATACCAGGCAGCAGTAACCAAGGATAAGAAACAAAGAACATGACAAGCAATGAAAAGAACTGCTTTGTCATCTCAGCTTATGGGAGAAAACCATAGAGGCAACAAGAGAAAGTTACACTTGTACATGCATGGCAGCAAAAGAGAGGGCTAATGGATAGTACCTAAGTTTTCCACATGAAGATCAACCACATGCAGGAGCTGCAGCAACTCTAGAGTCCTTCAAGAATCTCGGCAGCAGCAAGGAGAGAAGAAGGCTTGGGTTCCTTCTATTTGAAAAGAAAGAAAATGGAATTTGGGGGAAAACGCATGGCTCTTCCTTCGTTGGGGGTCTTTGGAGAGAAACTTAGGTTAGTATAAATAAGGAGGCAAAAGACCTCCATAGAATGACAAGTGGCAAAAATTTTTAGCCACATATCCTACTTGTTGTGCAGTCTGTACGACTGTTCAGAGACAACAGTATTTTATTTTATTTTTTTTTTTTAAACTCTCTTTGTTTGAGAAACTTAAAGTTGATCGTATTTCCGCCTCGAGTGTCGGATTTTGACGAGTAATATCTCATTTTGACCGTCTTTCAACGACGATCGAATTGAGTATAATATTAATATACTTTTGATCGGGTTTGGATGCCCGAAAAATTTTAAGATACGGTTTTGATTTGGGGTTAAATTTTGCGAACTAAAAATATCAAACAACCTCCGATTGACGAACGGTCGATTCCGTTGGTTTCGTATCGTCGAATCGGATCTTATGATGGTCTCGGTTTATTCCGCGGCTTCCGAATTTGCGTCGCGGCTTTTCACGGCACGCATTACGCAACGACCGATTTTTGATCGATTTCACCCGAACAACTTTTGATTCACTACTAATTGATCATTTTAGGTTGTTTAGTATTGACCGATAACGATTTTGGGTTCATTAGACCCAAAATCGGACGACTTCGGGTTTGATTGGAAACCGGATGCTACATTCCATGTTTATTCTTTCTTGATTTATACTCTGCTTATCATTCCGCTTCCGCTTCCTATTTTCTAACAGTATCTAGGGTCCGTCGACTGGGCTCGCAGTCTCTCTGATCAGGCAACTGAATGGCGTCAAAGGGGATTTAGTGGCGGGTAGTACGCAGTATTAGTCTGCACTCTGGACGGGGATTCATGAAGTGTTGCCGCGGTTAGCACCTAAGATGCACCTATGTGTGGGGGATGGCCGTGATTTCAGATTCTGGCACGATGATTGGTCCGTTGATGGTTCCCTTGAAACAAGGTTTCCGAGATTGTTTGCTTTGGCATCTTCGAAGGACTATTATCTTTTACAGGTGGCGGATTCAGGAATTTGCATGCTGATATTCGGCGCTGACTTGTTTGACTAGCGCACGGAGGAGTTCATCAGGTTGGTGGGGGAGGTCCCACCTCCGTAGTCCCTTATGCCCGATCGCGATCATTTTAGATGGGGAGGGGCTGGCTTCTCTGTGAAGAAATTGTATAAGGAATTGAGGTCGGTGGCCAACGAGCAGGACGCGACCCTATGCCAAAGTCTGAAAATTGACATACCGTGTAGAGTCAAGATTTTCCTGTGATGTCTCAGAAGAGGCTGGTTGATCGATAAGACAAGGAGGGGTAGATTGCTTCACTTGGAAGACGTTCTGTGTGACAGATGTGACGCCAGTGTGGAGGACTCCGACCACCTGTTCTTCAAGTGCCCCTCATCGGCGCGGGTATGGGGGGAGGTTGGGTGTGATTGGGTCGAGTCGGGTGGGTCGGCGGTCTTTTGGCAGTCTGTTAGGCGTGTGGGGAGTAACTCTACTGCTGACAGCGCCAGGCTGTTTGCAGTTCTGTGGTGCATTTGGTCAGCAAAAAATGACGTAATCTTCAGCAATCAGACGTTTCACTACGAAAATGTTGTTTGTCATTTTAACTCATTGTACCGCCTTTGGCTATCACGCTAATGTACTCTAATTTTTTCTTAATGAAGCAGGTCGTGAGGTGAATCCCGCATTGGGAGTTCACCCTCTTTTACATCAAAAATAAATTATTTATAATCTCCGGGAGTTACTTTACCGTATCTTTACTTCTTTATATAGTGAAATATTTTTCTTCCTCATTGATATCCCATGTACCTGTGTCGTTAACCTAACAGAATACTTCGAGAATGCTAACAGAATTTACATACTGAAATGCTGGATAATACAGTATGTATGACCAGTAACTTGCACATGAATGAGATACTGCATTGGAGGAACTCTGCAAAAATCTACGTTCCATGTGGTTGGTTGCATGCTTTATTTGGCTTTCGCAAAACGCTAATGCCCTCAACATAACAGATATAAAGGCTAAATAAAAATCAGAACTGATTACCTGAAATATCTTTCCGAGCTTCCTCAGTGCTCTGGCACGTAATTTCAAGACATCCCTTGAAGCAGTACTATCTCTTAGAACCTGCAATACGGTAAAACATATCACTTATAACCTGGAAAGTGCTTCTTAATTGGATGGCTTTACGAATAAACTAATTAGACACATGACATGCTCAGGTTTTAAAAGATCAAGTCATCTTATAGGTTATGAGAATGAAAATAAAGAATAAACCTTGAGTCCAGTGGCGGACCTAGAATTTTGGAATAGGGAAGGCACAAAATTTCCAATTTTCTTGTGCAAAAGGTACTAAAAGAAATAAATAATGTAATACAAAATTATCATACCAAACTTGCAAAAAGTATATTGATAAAATTTTGAATGAAATTGGGCATATATTTCATGATGATTTTAAAGTCCACGTTTCAGTGACAAAAAATGGTCATAAAAAATTGGTGGTGGAATAAGATGAGAACGACATCAAAACGAAGTAACGAAATAGCATAACAAAAGAAAAAAAAAGACACAATTATGTGTCATGGTGTCTTATTTAAAACTTTAATTCGGTCATTTTTTTAGAACTGCTCGCTAATCATCATTTCAACACAAGTAGCACCCTGAATAATGAAGAAATAAACCATATTGGCATGTTACAAATAGTATTTTTTAAAAAAAAAATATAAAACAAAAAATTTCGTAGAAGTAAAGAAATATTTGAGCTTAATAAATAATCCATGAATTCAACTTAATCTTACAAGAATAGTATGCTCTAGATTGTATATCTTTACAACTTTTATATCACATTTACTTCAAATATGTTTCAATTTATTCAAATGATTAGGTTATTTAATCATAGATGTTATTTGAATTTAGTACAACTCAATATAAATTTGAGTAGACACGCAACTTTTTTTGAGAAAAGATGGGATGAACCTCCTTTAGAGAACCATCCAAAAAATATATAAATCACTATACAAATGATAATTACAAGCGCCAAACATCCACCAGAGCTTTGGCATGCTCAATAACATTCCCATAATAGAATCTCCCACCCTTAAATACAACGCAGATTCTAGCCAGCCAGATGGCCTAAAGAAACGCACAAATCTTTCTTCTACCATCCATCGAACCAAGGCAGTTGCTACCAAAATAAGACCAGAAAGAATCCACATAGCCCCACAAGATGCCAAGAAAATCTGCAATCCTCCATGCCTCCCTAGACCCAGGACACTGAAAAAAATGTGATCAATATTTCCTGTCGCATCACCGCACCTACTGCAGGTAGCCTCCATCCCAGGGAAAATTCTAGCCCTTCTAGCACAAGTCAAAATCTTCCCCCTTCTCAGCAGTCATAAAAAAATTTACACTCTAATAAGAATCTCCCAGCTCAGATCTTAGAACAGTCTCGATCAACCTCCTCAGTTCCTGCCACCAGAGGAGCAGAAATAACCCCATAAGCCTTTTTAACCGAGCACACACCATCCCTTCAACACCACGAATCTCTCCCATCCGAAGGTTCGTCCATCCTTGCGAGCCTAGTCGAGAGGCAAATGAAGTCCTCTACTCGTTGATCTAACAATTTTGCCATAAAAATAGGTATCCAAGCGCCCCCTACCCAGACCTTAGCCACAATGGCATCCTTATCCCACGCTAAGGCAAAAAGCCTAGGATATAAATCACAGAAGGCTCCCTCCTCAGTCTAATCATCCATCCAGAAACAAAAGCCTCTACCATCACCTAACAACAGACACAAAGAAAGCATCACAATTGGAAGAATTATGCAAATCCGCCTCTAGAACATGGATGGGGAGGGCACCATGTCCTGAACAACACCCAAACTGGACACACCATAAATCGATCTAATTAATTTGGTTAGCATACTATCCTCATCACTCAAGATTCTCATTACCCATTTAGCGAGTAATGCCTGGTTCATCTCGCCCAACCGCCTTACTCCTAAACCACCATCTGCAACTGGTTTTGACAACAGCTCCCAGTCTACTAGAGCAACCCCTCTACCATTATTGGATGCCGACCAGAAGAAGCAACGCATCAAAGACTCCATTCTCTTTCGAACCCCCACCGGAAGCATCCTTATAGAAGTAAAAAAGACCGAAATGATTGAGAATGTTGCTTTAATCAACACCAAACACTCATCCCTTGAGATAAAAGTGGCCTTCCACCCTTCAAGTTTTTTTCTCCAACTTCTCAATCGAAGGATGCCAATCCACCTGCCGAGTACGCTCACACAACAAAGGTAGAACAAGATAGTTGATAGCAAGAGCCTTTTGCATCGTTCCCAAGAACTCTGCACAAACAGGGATATCCCCCTCCAAAAGGTTAAAAGGGGTGAAAGCAGACTTTGCCCCATTAACCTTCAAGCTCGACACCTCCCCAAAGATATCCAAAACAACTCTCACTGCCCCGCGCTCCTATGCTTCACCCTCCACGAAAAAAATGGTATCATCAGCATACTGCAGTAAAGTGATCGAAATAACTTCTCTGTTATATACCTAAAGAAACTTCCTTGAACCGCAAGCCCTATCATAACCGCCAATGTGTCTGCAGCAAGAACACAGAGAAGGGGGGATAAAGGGCGGCCTTGATTAACGCCCCTCTACGGCTGAAAGAAACCCCCCTCCTGCCTCCCATTGACCAACACCGAACACGAGGCCGTAGTAATACACCTCTTCATCCAGTCAATCCACGTGTCCAGAAAACCTCTTCGAACCAATGAGGCCCAGATGAACCCCCAATTCATGATGTCATAAGCCTTCGAGAAATCAACTTTCCAAAGAAAGCCGACGAACCTTTTCTCTTCCAATCTAACACAATCTTGGATGCTATAATATATATATTCATTCTCAGATATGAAGATGAATTTAGATACATATATTGATGAATATGAAAAATGTGTTCCAATATTCTTAAAGCATATAGATATATAAAACATTTATCGATTGACTACAAACGGTAACAAAACTATTTTTTACAAATAGGGACAACTTTACATGTAAGATTTCATACATGAAATTAATATACAAAATACATATATTTAGTAATAGTTATGTCAAATGTAGTATGATATTTTGTTACTTACAATTACAAATAAATATACAGTTACATTCATCACATAGAATGTATATATGGAGATGGATACAAATATGTTTGTATCGCTGACGCTAAGTGCAACATTAATACCAAGGGATGTGATTAAAATTACGAGGCAAATCATGATGAGGAGCACGACATGAATAGGGGGCACAATATGAAACAATAAACTATAGGAGAATCAATAGGATGGGGATTTAATAGACTTCGAAAATCAATGGGGTGCATGTGCCCCTCTTACCCATAATTTGGGTCCACCCATGCTTGAGACAATATTGTGAAAATGGGTACATGAGCAACAATTATTAATGCAAATGACCGGATTCAGATATAGACGTTATCACATCGTTATCCCTTTTGAAATATGAAAATATACATAGATAAAAAAATTTTAACAGATATAAAATGTTAGAGCAAATGAAAACTCTGATCTATATTCCATAGAGCCCTCAGGTCTCTTATATAGAGAGAAAACCCTTGGGTAAATTACATAGACATACATTATATAAATAGGAAATGTGGAACAGTCATAACATAATATAAACCTCTACACTCCCCCTCAAGATGGAGCATAGATATCGATCATGCTCAGCTTGGAAGAACATCTCTAGAAAGGTCCTCTGAGCAATGGCTTGGTAAATATATCAGCAGTCTGATCCTCTGAACTGACATGAGAAGTGGAAATGAAGCCCTTCTGGATCATGTCTCTAGTATAATGACAATCCACCTCGATGTGCTTTGTTCTCTCATGAAACGCTGGATTATTGGCAATAAACAATGCTGCATGATTGTCACATTGAAGATTCATAGGCAAGGAGACATCTACATTCAAATCCTCTAAGACTGCTCTAACCCACATCATCTCTGCGCTTGCTTGCGCCATGGCTCTGTACTCGGATTCAACACTGGATCTCGCCACAACAGTCTGTTTCTTGCTTTTCCAAGAAACCAAGGAGCTTCCTATGAACATAGCAAATCCAGAGGTAGATTTACGATCCTTTGGACATCCTGCATAGTCTGCATCTGCACAAGCGGAAATAGACAGATCTGTATCTTTTCTAAACAGCAACCTTGTGCCTGGGGAAGACTTCAGATATCTCAATATCATATACAAGGCATCCATATGAACTTGCCTAGGCTGCTCCATAAATTGACTCACCCGGTTTACTGCAAAGGCAATATCCGGTCGAGTTATAGTAATGTATAAGAGCTTACCCACCATCTCTCTGTATCTTCTTTTGTCCACCTCTTCGGTATCATTGTCGTACAGCTTCATGCTTGGGTCCATAGGCGTGCTCGACGGCCTGCATCCAGTCATTCCTGTTTCAACTAGCAAGTCTGTGACATATTTTCTTTGAGTCATAACCATTCCTTGTGCATTTCTTGCAAACTCTATCCCCAGAAAATATCGTATGGTGCCTAGATCCTTCGTAATAAACTGACTTCCCAATAGAGATTTGATTATCTCAATTCCCTGAGCATCATCTCCTGTAACCAAAATGTCATCAACATATATCATGACAACAACTGTACCTCTAGTGTCTTCTGGATGAATAGTGAATGGTCTGCATTTGACCTCTTGAACCCCTGTCTTTCAATCAGTTGGGAAAGCTTTTGGAACCATGCCCGGGGACTCTGTTTGAGGCCATAGATAGCCTTATGAAGTCTGCACACCATCTGAGTCTCCCCCTCAGCAGCAAACCCTGGTGGCTGTTGCATGTAGACTTCCTCCTGTAGATCACCATACAAGAAAGCATTCTTGACATCAAGCTGAAAAATGGTCCAGTCACGTACCACAGCAACAGATAGGAGGATGCGAAGAGTGGAGTGTCCAGCCACTGGTGAAAAAGTGTCCAAATAATCTACCCCAGAAGTTTGTGTAAATCCACGTGCAACAAGTCTGGCCTTGTATCTGTCGAGACGCCCATCTGCATGATATTTCACCGTAAACACCCACTTGCAGCTCACCACAGAGGCACCTGGAGGAATAGGGACAAGAGACCATGTCCCTCGAGACTGTAAGGCACGCATCTCCTCTTCCATAGCTTGACGCCAGCAATCAATTTTCATGGCTTCTTGATAAGTCCTAGGAATCTCAACCGACGAGACAGCCGCTGCAAATCTCTAGAAATCCCCATTGAGACGATGAAATGATACTTGAGACGCAAGAGGATATGATGCACATTGTCTTCTCTGCTTCCTGTGAGCAATAGGCTGATCAAGATCATCTATCACTGGCGGATCCTCCTCCTGTATTAAAGACTCCTGCACTGGTGCATTATCTAACCCATCATTAGTGATATCATCAGAACATACCTGAGGCGTGCTGGATGGTTGGCATGTAGCTTGAGCAGGGGCGGACCGCCTAGTACAGAACTTAGGAAATGGTACAAGGGGAGGTGGTGGTGGTGGTGGTGATGGTGTAGTGGAGTCGGATTGACCCAGGGTTGGAGGCGGAGTCACATATACATTAGTATCCGTGGGTTGGAGGAGACCATTCTGTCACCTGCAGAGGAGAAGTACATGACCGGTTCGAAAAATGTAACATCGGCACTGACATAGTATTTTTCATGAATGGGGTCATAGCAACGATATCCTTTCTGTGTCCTCGAGTAGCCCACAAACACACACTTGATAGCTCTAGGAGAGAGCTTATCAAGTCCTGGAGATAACCGGTGGACAAACGCAACTGTGCCGAAGACGCGAGGTGTAAGCGAAAACAAATCCTTGTCAGGAAAAAGAACAGAAATAGAAGACTTTTCCCCAAGAACAGTAGCAGGCATGCGGTTGACCAGATAGCATGCTGTAAGTATAGCATCCCCCCAAAAAGCTAATGGGGCACAACTCTGAACAAGTAATGTGCGAGCAATATCAAGAAAGTGTCGATGTTTCCATTCTGCAACACCATTTTGTAGGGAAGTGTATGCGCATGTGGTTTGGTGGATAATACCCTTGGAGGAAAGGAAGCGAGCCAGGGAACGAGTGCAGAATTCCAATGCATTGTCAGTACGCACATACTTAACAGTAGATGAAAAAACATTTTGAACTTCATTGATAAGATTTTCAATTACACTTCCTGCTTCGGATTTATTTTTAAGAAGAAAAGTCGAAGACACGCGAGAGAAATCACCAACCACAACTAGATAGAACCTGTGCCCCTGATGGTCTGGGACACGACTGGGACCCCAAATATCTATATGAAATAACTCAAATGGGGAGCGACTGCTCCGACCCTGACGACTGGGGAAGCTGGACCTATGGTGCTTCCCTAACTGACACGCTTCACAACGAAATGACAAATTTGGAGAGATCCGAGGCAAGAGGTGACGCATTTTCTGTAGCGGCAGGTGACCAAATCGAAGATGCCAGGTGTATGGAGATACAGACCCCTGAGAATGTAGTGAGACACCAGCATAGGAGTTCCGTACGAGACGATAGAGACCATTGTGCTCAGAGCCATAGCCAATCACCCTACCCGTTAGTATGTCCTGAAAAATGACAGAAGATGGACCAAATATAGCACGACAGTGCAAATCTCTTGTAATCTGACTAATTGATAATAAATTCATAGAGAACTCTGGTGCATGTAGGACATTCTGTAAGTGCATAGAAGGCAACAAAGTCGTCTTCCCCTGACCGACAATAGGGGAATGAGTGCCATCAGCGATGAGTACAGAGCGACCAGGCTGAACAGCTCTATAGGACTGCAGGATATCTCTATCACGACAGAGATGATGGGTGGCTCCAGAATCAACAATCCAACCTGTGAGATCATGGTTATTACAGGAGACTGAAGTACTACCTGAGGTACTGGCAGTAGCAGATGCACTAGCTGACGCCGAAGCCGCAAAGTCAGAAGCATCAACACCCTCTGAAGATGACTGTGGCGTAATATCACGAAGCCGTGCTACAAGCTCCTCGAACCTGTGATCTGAGGTAGTTGCTGGTGGACCCTGAACATGATCAGCAACACGTGCGGAAGGAGGAAATCCATGCTTTGAGTAGCATGTCTCCTCAGAATGGCCAGTACGACAACAAAAAGAGCACATCAAACGCGTCCGACCTCCACGTCCACGGCTTCCACTTCCTCTGCCGCGAAAGGAAGACGAACCACCTCTTCCTCTGGAGACCGCCATTGCCGAAGGCGGTGGGGTTGCTGCACTGGAGGGAACTGAGATACGACTGAGCCTCCTGTAGACTTCCTCCATTGGAGGAATAGTGGCATCTGCGAGGATCTGAGAGCGGGCTGTGTCGTACTCTGGATCAAGGGCAGCGAGTAAAACGCCCACCATAGTGGCGTTGCGGAACGTCTTCTGCTGTTCCGGCGTGGCTGTGAGCGGGATGATGCTGTATAACTTCTCGAACATTCCACGAAGAGACGTGTACAGAGAATGAAGAGGCCTCCCATTTTGCTTCGTGGTAAAAATATCATGTTGCAACTGCAGCATTTTTGTCTCGTTCCGCACCTGAGAGTATGTCATGGCCAAAATATCCCACATCGCCTTGGCGGTGGGCTGATGGAGTACGTCGTTTGCTATCTCCATCGTGAGCGTTCCTGACAGCCAAACTTTGGCATAAGCATCATCGGCCTCCCATGAGGCATAAATCCCTGTCTTCTCTGCCGGCTCCTCTTCGGTAAGAATATGTTTCTTACCACACGACTTCATAAGACTCAGGAACTGCATAGCCCAGAGTTCGTAGTTAGTCCCGTCCATTTTGACAATTGGTGCCGAACCTTTGAAGGCACCTATGGCGGGCATATCAAGCTTTTGATCTGGCATAGCGCCGAAGAGGAAGACCTAGGGATGATAGACAACAGAACGTGTGTCTACAAAGAGACGTTAGGATACCGAGTGCATATGTAGACTTATGCACTTGTATCCATCAGCGGTTATGGAACCCGACGACGAGAGAGTGGGCCCCAAATGCAAGGCAGGGTACCCGGCGGCAAGGGGGGTACCCGAGGCTGTAGAGAGACGGCGGGAGGAGAGTCCCGCGGCTGGAAAGGGCGCGGTAGGAGGACCCGCGGATGGAGGGGAGGGCCTGCGGCTGGAGGGGAGGGCCCGCGGCTGGAAGGAGGGGGCCCGCAGCTGGAGGGGGGGCCGGCGGCGGCGGCTGCTGGGAGAGAGGGAGAAGATCGGCGGCGCTTGGAGGGAGGGAGGGGGTCGGCGGCGCCTGGGGGGGGGGCGGGTGGGCAAAACCCTGGGCTAGGGTTTTGGCTCTGATACCATGTTAGAGCAAATGAAAACTCTGATCTATATTCCATAGAGCCCTCGGGTCTCTTATATAGAGAGAAAACCCTTGGGTAAATTACATAGACATACATTATATAAATAGGAAATGCGGAACAGTCATAACATAATATAAACCTCTACATAAAAATTGTGATACTCTATACTAAAAATGGATATGGATCATATAAAAATAATAGCATAAATACTTTATAAATTAGTTTAAATATACAAATATGGATCTCTTACATATGAAATAAATATATACTAAATAATGTAATTATTTAATATATATAAAATTTATTGAAAGAAGGCATGGAATTATGTAACAAGCATTTAAAGATAAATCTCACTATATTTATATATTTAAAAGGATTATAAGGATACAAACATGGATGTTTGCATATAATGTGAATATGGATATATATATATATATATATATTGGGGGTGCATATAACTTGTTCATCACCCCTCAACTACTCATTTTCCTTGAAATTTGAAACCGTACAAGCTCCAAGGCAGAGCCACTTGTACTCACTCATCCCGAGGTAGAATCAAAGGTGGATGGAAGGTGATGAACACACAATTTCCTACAGCAGAAGAACATAATACCTTTCCTCTCTCTCTCTATCTATCTATATGTGGGTGTGTGTGTGTGAGTACACGTGCGTGTGCATCCCTGTGCGCATGTGTGTGTTCGTTTGCATTCCTAGCAAAAGTACCTAGCAATAATGTAGGAGCCAATATTTTCTTATCCAGCTATTATTAAAGCTTTTACCCACAGATCGCAAGGAGTTGTGCATGGAAAAAATGCAAACTATGCCATCAGTCATGATAAGACCTGCAATAAAGATACATGATTATTAACAGGTCACATTCAGTTCCTCTTATGGGGAGCAACTATCAACCGTGTTCAGTCATAAGAAACTGGCCGTAGTGTTATTGAAGATCTATATCAATTAAAAACAACTTAATATCCAACATGGTTTCCACTCCTGAGCATGTCCCTCTTAAAAGGACCATGATCTCACATTTCCTCTTGCATGCTCACAATGATTATTTTTGATGAAATGTTCACAATGATTAAGCAAAGAGAAAACAGAATTTGGTCCAAAAGTAAAATAGGCGGATGAAGAGAAGCAAAAGAGAACTCACCACTCTGCACACATGTGAAAGAGTTAACTCAATATCTATAACATTAATTTTCCATAGGGAGTTAACCATGGCATCCTTTTGTTCTTCAACATGTTTCAACAACTCCTGTTCATAATTCTCACCTGGCTCCAACCTTTTCATCCCTTCCTGTATCTGAATTAGGGAAACAGCAGCTAAAATTGAAAAAAGAACAACTCGTTAACTCGGAATCAACAAGAAGCTTTGATGTGCCCTCAAGTACGAATTACTCAACAGAAGTTGACGCAGAAAAATCACCTGAGGCAGCAGCCACTTGAGATTTGACTAGATGACCCTTATCCCTTACCCACTCAGCTATGAAAGGGACACCCATAAATAGTATATTCTTCCCTAGTTCTTTTGCAGCTTGCCTTGCATAGACGTAACCAATTGTATGTAGCATAGCCTCTCCGAATGCTAGCCAATAAATCATTCAAGTAAAAAAAACAGCCAAATATTACAAGATTCAATCTTAAAATGCATGGTTCAGCAGAATTTAGGGGTCCTCAGATACTTATTTTTCTCATTACAATTCCATAAAAGGTTGTAAAGTAGTTGTATGTACCAAAATCAAGTTTCAAGGTTAACTGAAAATTCTCTATGTTGTTTACGACTTTATCTTTGTTGAAAATTCATCTACATTAACTCATTAAATCATATGTTATTCAATATTTCATTCCAGAGCAAGTTCTGCTTCAAAAAAAAATTCTAGCCCACCTACCCAGGTGATATCATTTGGGTTTATACATAACAAATCACGTCTAAGCAAATGTTACAATTATAGTTTGTTCATAAAAGCTATTTATCTATGAAGACATTTATGTAATTTGCCGTCTCTCCCGAGGCCTCTAAGGTTTCCTCTAAATAAAACCCTAAGGCTACATAATAAATGACTCATTTTTATTGTTTCCCTGTAGTATCTAAGAAGCAGCCCTAGGCCGATATTCTGCACCCTCTTGACCTGGACCAAATCAACCACCGCATCTTCATCTAGTGCCACATCTCTTAGGCACTGCCTTTGCATCAAGCATCATCATCGACCACTCACCTTTCTCCGTATGAGTACCATCACTGGCTCTCTCCAACATCACGTGCACCAACACGTTCAGCTTCTTGGGCTGTACCAATGGAGAACTTTTGTGTAAACAAGTTTCTTTACTTAGTTCTGAAATTTCGAGTCTAAATCTAACCTAAATTAGTTAGATTCAAGCTGCAAAAGATAAATTCAAATTTTAACTAATATCGTATTTTTGTTTCTTCTTTATTTTGATATATATGTTATTTTCAGTTGTTATTGCATATGTAACATATTTTTTATTGAAGAGGTGAATATCATGGTTTTTGCTTTAAGTTAATAAACTAGTTCTGACTTTAAGCAATAATGATTAGTACTATACTTTAAGCAATAGCTATTAGTACTATATACATCTATTTTACAAACAAAAGTGTATAGCTATCTTATTTATTGATTTAAGAATATTAGAAATCTTAATTTTCATCAAAATCTGCAATTAGAGTCATTTCCATGATTCCAACCATTTGAGCGAAATTTCAGTGAAGTTCTCCGAAAATTATTTCGGGGTCCAGCAAAATGAAACCAAGATCGAAAATTTAAGGTCTTGATTGGTGTTACGAATACGACCTAGTTTGTTGTAGATACTACATTTCCCTGCATGTCATCTTCTTCGAGCAAACAACTTTCTTTATGGAGCATGTCAGTGACATCCCAACGGAGTTCTTGCCTTTGATCTATGTATCACGGTAAGTATCAAGTATCTGAGGTCATCCCATTATATGATGTTAGAGTTATTATATTTATGCCATGTAACCCCTTATGGGTATGTATGTATTTTTCCCTCTTGGGCTCTCTAGGGATTTCTCTCTATATAAAAGACCCTAAACCTATGTAATAAACACAAGAATTCATTCTTTTCTCCACATGGTATCAGACTGACGGCCCTAGACCGGTGATATGACCTAAATCCCACCGCCACCACCAACTACACTCGTGCGGGCCTTTCCTCACGACCTAGGGCTCTGTGCCAGGCATCTCCACGTCACTACAGGACAACCGCCCCACTACTGGGTGCTGCCAACCTTTCTTCGGGCATCATCTCGTGCTAGCCAGCCCTTCCTCGGGCCTTATCAACCATAATCGGCTACCGATAGCACCCCAGCAGTGCTGTCAATTGCAGCCAACACCGTCAGAGGAGCCACCAGCCCTTCTAGGGCATCCTTGGATGCCAACATCACCTCCAAAGGTGTCGCCAGGAGCATCCAGCACCTCCAGAGGTGCTACCAGCCCTTTCTAGGGCATCATCGGGCGCCAATAGCACCTCCAAAGGTGTCGCCAGTGTTGTAAAAGTCGCCCGACTGGCCCGACTAGTAGGTCTGACTAGTCTAGTCAGTGGGGTGTCCGACCGAGTACCGACTAAATCCGACTAGGTACACTAATCGACCAATTTTTGCTTGGAGATACCATATTTTTTTAATGTTATGTTTTTTTATGTGCAAACTTATTATAATATGCTTAATGTTTTATTTAAACTCAATTACTTCTTTTATTTTATTATGGTAGTATAAAAATGTACAAAATCTATGTATAAAAATGAGTTATATACTTAAAATAATCCTAAAATTCAATGTCGATTAAAGTCTGACTAAATCCGATTAGTCGCCTGACTGTCAATTAATCCTTAGTCAGTGACCCAGCCGACCGAGTACCGATTACCGACTTTTGCAACCTTGGGTGTCGCCAGGTGCAGCCAGCACTCCAGGGGTACCGCCAGCCCTTCTAGGTCTTCACCAAGTGCTCCTGGACCTTCTGATCTGCTGTAATACTATTTTTCAGACCTCTTACACGTCCAAAACGTGAGTTTTAGGGCATCTTTCAGCCCATGTATGCATCCTTAGTCAATTACATGATGTCCCTTCTTTTCTAAGACCACTATCACACCCCTTTCTACCGAGATAAAGCCCTTGACCACGAATATTATGGTGCAAGGCACTACTATCAAACTTAAGAGCACAGATTATTATGTGCTATGTTCTCAATCTTTTATTTTGTTCATTGGTGGTCAGATCAAACTCTACATCCTGACTCAAGATCCCTTAAATGATGTTAGAAAATAAAAATGCGGAAGCGAATATCAGAGAAAAAGAACAAACATTATGGAACACTGGGATTTTACGTGAAACCCTACTCCCTAAGGAGCGGGATGAAATCACGGGAGAACGCCTCAAAGGGTTGATGTGTCTATTGACTTTCTCATCTGATACAGAGGGTCCGGAGCTTCTTATATAGCCTCCACAGACCTTCTAAATCCCACCATGAGTAGATATGGGACTAAACACTGGATGTGGTAAATGAATCTTGGAGGAATCCATTTACCCATCTACCACATAAGTGACGCACAACACATATACTCCAACACTCCCCCTAAGCTAGAGCATGCAATGCTCAACTTAGACAAACAAAAAGAAATTACTCAAACTCACAGTATAAGAAAGACACTTCAGATAATATCAAGTCAACGCAAACACAACAGCCAGCTGCTATTGAGGACGTTGCTTCTCAAGTCGAGCAGGTGAGGAACAAACGGGATGTAATGTGAGATGTAACATCCGGATCCGATTAATCCAACTCCGCCACGATTAAGGGTCTGAATGACCAATTAATGTTCAATTAATATTGAATGAACTCAGAACGATCCATTGATCACGGATCGAAATTCGTTCGGTCACAATCGACCAAAAGTCGATCGCATCGTAATGTGTGCCTCGAAAAAAGCCACAATACAAAATCAAAAACCGCAAAACAAACTGAGACCACCCAAAAAATTCTGTTTGACGTAATAAGACCAATGAAATCGACCGTTCGTCGATCGGAGGTCGTTTGATATTTTAAAATCACAAAATTTAGTCACAAACCGAGACTGTATCTTGAGAATTTCGGGATTTATACCCGATCCAAACTGAATATTATACTCATATTGATCGTCGTTCAGAGATGGTCAAAACGAGATATTGTACATCGAAATCGGAGTTCGAGGCGCGAGTATGGATGACTTTGGGGTTTTGCAAAAAAAAACTATACAAAACTATTATTGTGACATCAGCAAGCTGACATCAGCTTGCTGATGTCATTCTAAGTTAAAAACAAGTGGCTCCCATTTCTCCAACGTAAGGGCTCCCCCCTCCCCTTTTCATTGCTCCATTTTTTACTTTCCCATTTCCTTCCTAAGTTCCATCCAAGAAACCTTTTCTTCCTCTCCAAATTTCTGGCCGAAGGAGCTGGTCTCTTTTTTCTCTCTCTTATTTCTCACAGCAGGAGCTGCTTCACAACCTTCTTCTTGCAGTTGTTGTGGTCACTAGCAGCAGCCAATGCTACTCCCAAACAGTTGGACTTCCCTGGAAGGCCCCCCTTTTGGAGCTGCTCTTTGCAGCTGTAGCTGCTGTTCAAACCCCTAGAAATCCCCCAAGTCTTGGCTGTTATTGTATGCTTTTATCTTCAAATTGGAGATCTTTAAGGTACAATCCTACAATCTCCCCTTTTGCTGCTATGCATGAACAAATTCCCTTTCTTTTGCAGCCCTCATGCATTCTTCATGATATCAGCTACTAATCACCTTCCTCATTATGATTGACATATAAATTCATGGTTTGCATGTCTTCAATTACACCTATAGTATAACTTTTGCATACTAAAATATATCTTTAAGAGTAGTTCTTTTCCTTATTGTTTAAATCATTTAGATTCCATCTTTCAAATTTTCAATTCAATATCATATTAACTTGAAGTTGGACCTCAAACATGATTGTTTTCTAGTTGTTTTATCTATGATCTTTAGGGTTAGGAGCCGCTAATAGATAAGAAAAATTTCAGGTTGGGAATTCAAGATCTGGAACACTAAATAGTGATTATACTTGATATGTGTATTTTGAATCTGTAACTAAATTTATTTCAATCAGAAATAAGCATTTACTGTTTAGATTTAATGGAATATGCACTACTTGAATGCATTTGGCGGCGGGATAGGTATATATATATTTATGAATGTGTATATATATAATCAATACAACTCATGTTTATACTGAACATGAAGAAAAAAAACTAAAGTAATAACGATGAATTAAGGGATATAAATATGCTAATTACAATAGTACCTTAAAGAAGATACATTTGACTAGAAAAAAAGAAAATTTTTGTGCGCACTTATGATTTTTATTAGGATACTCATTATTCCTACATTTCTTGTCATTTGTATAATTAGCAGGTATCTCCATTTCCGCAAAAGACTAAATCTCTCTTCAGGTACTTTGCATATTGTTCATCTACTTGTACAGCCAGTGTGCACATTAATCCCTCTTAAGGCTGGTATGTGCATGTTCATAGCTATTATATCAGATGAAATCTTGTTAATATGTATATTGAATAATATAGTCGTATTGTAAGAACCCATGCATGCACAAGGATTTCTTTAAATTGATAACTTTTATTACATAAGCAAGGATCATTTTTTAGAATAAGCGCTAACTTCATATTGCACATAGCCTTCACATGTTTTAAATAAGAAAAGATTTTAGCATTGATCTAAGTATAGATCTATATCCAATAAGTAGTTCTAATCATCTTAATAAAACAATCCTTTAAGCATACATGCTAATCATTTATCATCATTAATAAATAGTTGACAAAAGATCTAGATTTGTACAGCCACCTACAGAAAAGATTGAGAAAGAGTTGAAAAGTCAAGAAAGTAATGACGAAGGTGAATTAGTATGTAATTAATAATGCCGGTCATGGTGACTTTTTCACATGATCGTGCGAGACCCTCAACTAGGTGGGAGATAGGAAGCTCAGTTAGGGTAGCGGTCGTCAAGTGCGCGGGTCTAGGATCCTAATTCATTTTTATGGTTTTACGCGAGCTCGCAGTAATTTTACGCCTCGTTTGGATCCTGACTTTTGACTAGTTCCGCTGACTCTCTATTTTAGGGTACCTAGTCTGGGTGGGCCTTGATTTTAATTTTCTTTACGAGCTCATTTACCCATACCAGTCGGGCCCGTCTAGAGTGACTCAATCCGGAGAGTCTCTCTCACCCGTCTCTGTGGCGTACTTTTGGAGTAGACTTATCCCTCTACTGAACCACACTTCCACTTAGAGGGCGAGATGGAAGGGTCTTTTAGGAGACTTCCTCACCGCTTGAGTTTTCATTACCGTTCCGCCAATAGGCTTGGCGATGTGTTATAGTTGAGCTGGTTATGGTTGAATTGGTTGCAGTTGAGTTGGATAGAGTTGAGATTGGTTATAGTTATGCTGGCTACAGTTAAATTTGGTACAAAATCAAGAATCATCATCAATCATCAATCATCAATCAACGGCAATTAATTGGATCTTAGAACTACTACTATGAGTAATAGGAAACGCTATTGGACGTGATGGGAATTTAGTTAGGATGCATTACACTTCATCGCATGCCTATAGAGGCACCCCAACTCTAAAGTACTCTTTACGCCTTCGAGTCATAGTGTGAGACCACATTCACACCAAGACCACAGACTATCCACTAGACTTGAGAAATTTGATAGAATCAAGAATCAGATCAGAAACTCATCATTCTCACTATCAAGATCCATAAGCATGATCTCTAAATGATAAAAGATTAATAACATACACACAGGTCATCGATTGTATATAAAATGTCGATATGGAAAATTATGGGGTGTTTGGACGATCAGGAAATTCATATACAACACAGCTTGGAAAACCCACTTTTAAGCAAGTAGCTTGTTAAACTTGAATTTTCAATACCTGTTTACTTGCTTTCTTTTGAAACCACTAAATTACCTATTAATTTGTTATATGCTGGATTGTATCGACAATCGTTAACATTCCTTTGTTCCTTGCATGCTTGGCAAAACGCATGCATCGCAGTAGCTGGCTGATGATTCCGAGCATCCGTTGTTATACTCGACGGTACTTTTGTTGTCGTTTTTGCTCAAATAATGTATAATGCTTTTCTTTCTCTTCTATATTTTGGGATACAGGTATAGGATGCAGTCTCTTTTGTATATGTAATATATATATATATATAAATTAATGAATTGTGAATTGGTGACACTTTTCGTTAGCTCTGTGGTTGTTTACATAAATTTTGAATGTCATTCCAAAACACGAAAAATTTTCCCTCAATTTAGCTAACCTAATGTGATCTTTAATGAATAAAATGTTGCGAATGCCGTGTAAATGAGTATCCCAGATCTGCAGGTGTCTCATGAGTCGAATTGAATCTCCTTGTCGGAGGGCATGTGCTATGTACTGCGCCTGTCATAGTCACTGCAATTGAATGGGTCTCCTTATCAGAGTCCTCTGGCCCGTCACATCATGTGGACAATTGCTCCATCTCTGAAAGGGCCAAACTGAAAAGATCATGGAGACATCCTCGTCAGAGTCCACGATCACTGGAGAATGGAGTTTAAAAAGTCTCATCGTCGGAGATCTGAGTCTCTCTCATACTGGCTCAGAGAATGGGATCTCTACTCTGGAGTCACTATGAAGCCACGTGAAAACCCTAGCCCATATGGCATAAGGAATGGGATCTCTACTATGGAGTCTATATGGATCACATGAAAACTCTTAGCCGGACAAAATAAAGATTGAGACCACAAAAATGATGGCACACATGTGTACATCGAATTGCAGACTCGGAGCCAATCTGAACGTCGAGTCTGAAACTAAACTGTAGAGTCTGAAATCTGGCCATGCATCTATACTGGAGAATCTAAATCTAAACTAGAATATGAAGAATCTGACAATCTATCCTCTTGTAGAACTCTACATAATACTCCCCCTTTCTCCCATACTTGTCGGAAAATAATGGCATCAACAAAGTTGGGGGAAGATAAGAGAATGGGAAAAATGTGAATCGCATAAGTCGTTAACATTTTTTCAGCTTTTCCTTTAAAAAAAATGTAAATCAATTTTTTCTTGGCTATTTCATTTCATCATTTTTTAACAGTCACTATTTTTTTAAATAAGCTGATCATCATCATTTTTTTCCGGCTTTTCCTTTCTTCTTTTTGTCGCGTACGAGTTTTTTTTTACGAACCTTTTTCAAAAGAGTTCTTTTGAAACACGACCCAACTTGGGCCCAAAAAATAACTTAGCACAATTGGGCCTAGAAAACTCGACCCTCTTTTTTCTTTTGGCTCTTCTCTCTCTCTCCTTTTTCTGAAACACGGCCCAATAGGCCAAAACAAACAATCCCTTCTCCCTCTCCTTTTTCTTATAGGCAGCTCCTCCCTTTTTTATTAGTCGTAGTCCAGTTGGGCTTTTATATTTTTTTTGGACATAACTATTGGGCCCAAAATTAGGCCCAAACCAAGGGAGGCACTCGTCCCCTTCATGATACGATAAGTAGGGTTCCCGACTAGGAACCCATCATGTTGTCGCCTCCTCCTGGAGATGGTTCCCAAAGGGGAACCGATCACGCGTGAAGGAGAGACGAGCCACAACTGAATTAGGGTGATGTGGCCTTCATCGTTGGGTCTACTGGAGCACGTGAGGCGGAGCGGACTGCTGGGGTTGCCGTCGCCTATGCTTCCAGGAACCAGGAAGGAGGAAGCCGCTTGGGGCTTGGAGTGTCACTGCCTGGAGCGTCATTGAAATCTGGAGGCGGCGAAATGGAAGTGTGCGAGAGATGGAGATGTGTAACTCAAGGGCGACGCGCGAGAGCTCTGGCAGCAAGCCATCGAAGTGCACAATGATGGTTGTTGTTGGTGTGGTTTAACTTGCGCCGCATACAGAGAGTATGGGACTGCACGATGGGGCTCCCCCCCTTTTCTTGACTTCGTGAGAGCAAGCACTGCCGTCTGGAGCTTGCTTCTTCCGATCGGCGTGTGCTGGAGATGGTTGTGCATTGCTAAAATATGCACAAGATGGCCTTCTACGACTAGAGGTGTGTGTCGCCGCCATGACTGGAGGTGTTGGCGGCGATGGCTGCTTGAAAGAAAGAGATGCATCGCCTAGATGCACTCGACCAGCGCAAGGAGAGAACACAACTTCCTAGAAAGGCCGCCTGGAGCCTTGGAGCGACTCCGTCTGGGACTGGAGGTGTGGGGCTCCGCCGCTGATAGGAGGCGATGCTAATGCCACCTGGAAGAGAAAGATAGGTTGGAGCAGACGAAAAATCTCGTGCCACCTGTACGAGATGTTGTTGTTGGAACTTGGATTAGGGTTTTACGAGAAAAACCCTAGAACTAATTATAGAATCTTGAAACAATTGAATCACAGAGTACTCCAGATTGATTACGACGTCACCTTGTAGATTTTAGGGTTTCAAAAAACCCTACAAACTCTTCTCGGACATTGATCAGAACAATGAACAATTTTTCAAGAAAGAACCAACCACTAAAATTGACTCTATCGAAACTCGAACAAACTAAGAACACAAAATAAATCCTTAAAATTGAACCCGCTCTTATACAATGTTAGAAAAAAAGAAAGCGGAAGCGAATATCAGAGAGAATGAATAAACATTATGTAACACCGAGATTTTACATGGAACCCTACTCCCTAAGAAGCGGGATGAAACCACGGAGAAAGCCTCAAAGGGCTGACGTGTCTATTGACTTTCTCATCTGATACAGGGGGTCTGGAACTTTTTATATAGCCTCCACAAACCCTCCAAATCCCACCACTAATAGATGTGGGACTAAACAGTGGATGTGGTAAATGGAACCTGGAACCACATAAGTGATGCACAACACATATACTCCAACAAATGAAAAGGACAAAGAGTACGACAACTAGCAGGCAGACAACTACTTGGTTATCAAGTGGATGACCAATAGTGTTGAGGCTCACATTGCCTCAAATCTTCTTTACAAAAACATGGCCAAGGAATTGTGGGAAGAATTTGAGCATACTTACTCATAGAAGAAGATGAAATCACACCTTGCAGACATTTACAGGCAAATATGATCGGCATCTCAGGGTGATTCCATCGCCATTGAGTACTGCAAGCACCTCTCCAGCCTTTATGAGGAGCTTGTGATATTCCAACCTTCATTTTGTACCAAACAGGTACAAGAGTGTTCTGACTGGCAGGTATGTCATTTTCTTGATGGCCTTCATTATATATACCAGGCAACGAAGGAGCAATTTCTTATATCCAACACACTACTAACGATGAAGGCCATCTTTGATTGTCTTAAAGAACTGGAGATGTCTGCTGCCTAAGCTCCCTCCATACATTCAACAGAGAACTCTGCCATAACCTCATTTGGGAGAGGAGGCAGATACTGCTTTCGAGGAGGACGCGGTCGTGACTCAAGCAGTGATCGTGGATGAGAATCTGGACGAGGATGCGACTTTAGCCATGGCAGTGGGCGAGACTTTACTGTCCAATGCACTCATTGTGGTCGGTGGAATCACCTGTCTGGAAGATGCTAGTAGAAGTTTGGTGTACCTCCTTATTACGCTAATAATGCCTATAAGGATGCCTATGATGTAGAAGGGGTGTCGCCTACAGCAACCTTTAGTGGCAAGACAATCCATCTTAATGGCGCGGATTATACTCTCCTGATGCAGATTATTCAGACTACTGGGCCTACTGCCTCTAGTGACACTCCCACGCCGCTCTGGTTACTCCTTCATATACAGTAGCCAACTCTTCCATCACCCCTATTTCAACTTAGATTATTGATTCGGGTGCCTCTACTCATCTGACTGGAGAAGGTAGTCTGCCAACCTCCTCCATACCATCTTTCTCCGTGAAGTTATTGCGAGTCGCTAATGGAACTTAATCACGAGTTACTATTGTCGGAACAATGGAGTTCTCTTCCAAGCTCTGGCTTTCTAGGGTCCATTGTGCTCCTGATTTCCCTCTTACCTTTGTGTTGAGCTCATTTCCGCGTGATATCTGATGAGTTACTGTCAGAACTTGTATTTCTATCTCATTTATTGATTAAACATTGTTAGAAATCTTAATTTTATTTAAAAACGAGTTTTCAAGTCATTTCCACAACTACCAGTCATTTCACTGAAATTCTCTTTTCGAGCTTACCGGAACGAAACCGAATTCCGATATATTTGAGGCCTTGCATTAAGGATGATATACATTGGTGTATGTTGTTCGTCGATGATATTGTGTTGATTGATGAGACAAGAGATGGAGTAAACGAGAAGCTGGAGGTTTGGAGACATGCTTTAAGGACTAAAGGATTTCGTATAAGTATGGCTAAGACTGAATATATGGAGTGCACAAGTGATGGAAACAACGGTGAAGGACTTGAGGTGAAATTGGCGAGGATAACATTCAGAAGAAAGATTCTTTTAGATACTTCGGATCTATTTTGCAACAGGATGGGGAGATTGATGGAGATGTTACTCATATAATAAATGCAGGTTGGCTAAAGTAGAGAAGAGTCTATGATGTCCTTTGTGATAAGAAAATCCCTTTGAAGTCAAAGGAAAGTATTACAAAGCAACCGTGAGACCTGCTATGCTTTATGGATCAGAATGTTAGCATGTGAACAATAAACATGTGCAGAGAATGACACTAGCAAAAATGAAAATGCTAAAGTGGATGTGTGGGCATACACGAAAAGATCGGATTCAGAATGATGCGATTAGAAGGAAAGTTGGTGTAGCTCCGATAGAGGATAAGATGAGAGAAAATCATTAAAGATGGTTTGACCATTTGCAAAGGAGGTCGGTTGATGCACCAGTTAGAAGATGTGAGATTTGGGATGTTTAGACGGGTAAAAGGGCAAGGAAGGCCCAAGAAATGTTGGAATGAGATTAACTGAAGGGATCTTAGTTTTTCGGGTTTAAGCCCGAGAATGATGCAAAAATGGATGTGAATGGAGGCAGAAAATCCATATAGCCAACCCTACTTAAATGTGGGAAAAGGCTTTTTTGTTGTTGTCTTATGGCTATGCCTCTTACACGTAATCATAATATAGCTCTTTGGGATTCAGGTTGGAAACAAGCTATGCATAAGGAGATATATTCTCTTGTTTCTTGGGGCATTTGGGATCCTGTGCCCTAAACCCTAAAGATATAGGTTTACTTGGTTGTAAACGATCACTTATTCCATTTGAATCTCAAAGTCATGTCATTACTGCAGATGCCTCGTTTAAGAAAACTGTGTGTTATATAAGTCTAGTAGGAAAACTTTTATATCTTACAATTACTAAGATCGATATCTTGTATGTTGAAAATAAAGCTAATCGATATAAGAGTATGAGGTATAGTCAGTGGCATGATGTTCTTATTCTTAGGTAGCTGAAGAGTTCTTCAGGTTAAGGACTATTCTATGCTTCTAATAGTCAGACGGATATTACATTCTATGCAGATGTAGACTATGCCAGATCTCCCAAGAACAAATGTTTCACTTGTAACTCTATTGGTGAAAATCTTGTCATTTGGCATAGCAAGAAGCAAGCAGTTGTTTCCAGAACTAATACAGAAGCATAATATAGAGTTATGGATCAAACTACTTATGAGATTAAATAATTTGTTCCAGTCCTATAGGAATCTGGCTTGTATATGAACTCCAGTTTCTATATACTATGATAACATGCTTACCCCATAAATTGCTACTAACCCTATCTTTCATGAGATGTATCAATACATTGAAGTGGATTGTCCCTTCATCAGGGATGCGGTGCGTGAAGGGAAAAGCACTATTATTTCTATAGAGATGTAGCTAGCATATATTTTCACCAAAGCTCTTCAGAAGAAACGTGTTCTGTGACGAGGAAAGAATTAATTGCATTATTGAGAGGCCGAGGGTTCTCTTATATAGGAGAGAAGCGTGTTGGGTAAATTACAAGAAGAAGACAAAGAAAATAGAAAATACACAAGCAATATAAAAGATAACAAACATATCAACGCTCCCCCTCAAGATGGAGCGTAGATATCGATCGGGTTCAGCTTGGAGCAATGTCTCCGGTAAGGCCCTCTGGATAGGGCCTTAGTAAGTACACATGTTGTCTGGTCTCCAGAGCTGACGTGAGTAATGGTGATAAAACCCTTCTGTATCATGTCACGAGTGTACTGACGGTCCACCTTTATGTGATTGGCCCTCTCATGGAAAGCAAGGTTGTTTGTAATGAAAAGAGCAACCTGGTTGTCGTATTGGAGGTGCATGGGAAGAGGCACCTCAATAGTCAGGTCAGTAAGAACAAGTCTAAGCCACATCATCTCTGTGTTAGCCTGCTCCATGGCCCTATATTCTGACTCTGCACTAGATCTGGCAACCACAGTCTGCTTCTTGCTCTTCCACGACACCCAGGAATTCCCTATAAATACTGTGAAGCCTGAAGTAGACTTCCTATCCTTGAGACACACAGCATAATCCGCATCTGCACATGTTGTAACTGAAAGGGATGTACCTCTGTTGAAAAGAAGTCACATGTCAGGTGATGCCTTCAGATACCTCAAAATCATATGGATTGCATACATATGTGCATGTATGGATTGCTCCATAAACTGACTCACGTTGCCCACGACAAAGGATCTATATGGCCTGTTAATGGTTACATACATGAGCTTGCCAACTAACTCCTTGTATCTCCTCTTCTCGACCTCCTCAGTGTCATAATCATAAAGCTTCATGCTCGGGTCCATATGAGTAGTGGCAGGTCTGCAATCTGACATGCATGTCTCAGAAAGGAGATCTGTAACGTACTTCCTCTAGGTCATCACAAGACCTCGTTGGTTCCTTGCAAACTCCAGGCCATCAAACCGGTGACCTAAGAAATCCTTGGCAACCTGAATGCCATGCCCGTCATCTCATGTAACAATAATATCATCAACATAGACAAGAATGACGATTGTACCTCTCTGAGCCCCGCGTACAAACAACAAGTTATCGGCAGTCGATCGCATAAACCCATGTTGCTCTATCAAGTCCGAGAGATTTTAAAACCATGCTCGTAGACTCTACTTAAGGCCATGAATAGCTTTGTGTAGCCTGCAAACCTTCTAACAATCCCCTCTACAGCGAACCCAGGTGGTTGATGCATGTAGACCTCCTCATGTAGATCACCATATAGGAAGGCATTCTTCACATCAAGCTATAAAGGGGCTAATCTCATGTCACAGCAACATATAGGAGAATACCTAGAATAGAATGTATAGCAACTAGAGAGAAAGTATCCTGATAGTCCACCCCATATTGGGTGAACCTGTGTGCCACAAGCCTCGCCTTATAGTGATCTACACTGCCATCTGCGGGGTGATTCACAGCAAACACCCACTTGCACCCAACAACAGATGCACCAACTGGAGATGAAACAAGACTTCAAGTGCTACGCGACTGAAGCGTGATCATATCCTCCTCCATGGCTAGACACCACTAACTATCTTGAATAGCCTCCTGATATTTCTGCGGTATCTCCACAGCTGATAGTGGCAGGATAAACCTTCTGAAATCGTCTGGCGGTCTGCTCAAGGAAATATGGGCGGGCAAGAGGAGATGTAGCACACGTACTTATCTGCTTTCGCAGAGCAATCGGCACATCATCATATGCCATGTCCTGAACTTGTAAGTTTCCCTCTTGAGAGGGCACCTGCTCATCCTGGAGGGAATCCTGCTGCACAGACAACTTAGTAGTGCCATAAGTAAAAACAATGTGCTCATGACATACCTAAGGTGTGTTGGATGATGGGAAAGACCTGTGAGTGGGGGGGGACAGAACGAAACCTGCGAGTATACACGCGTGGCCAAAACTCAGTCAGGGTAGGTGGTGGTCCAGGAGCAGGTGGAGGAGCACGTGTAGGTACAGGAGATAGTGGTGGTGGTGGTGGAGGAGGTGGTAGTGGTAGACCAAGAGTAGGTGTCAATGTTGGTATGATAGTAGGAGGTACATACATGTAGATCTCCTCATCAGAGTCTGATGGGGCACCTGTAGGAGAAAAATACATGAAAAACTCAAAGAAAGTAACATCAGCATTGACAAAATATTTCCGTCAAATAGGATCACGGAAAAGGTACCCCTTTTGGATACGAGAGTAGCCAACAAAAACATACTTGACAGCTTTGAGGGAGAGCTTGTCATGACCTGGTGAGAAATCATGAACAAAAGCATCCGATCCGAACACACGAGGTGTATGGGAGAACAGAACCTTCTCGGAAAATGCAATCGAGATATGGGCCTTCTCTCCCAACACGGAGGAGGGTATGTGGTTCACTAAGTAGCATGCAGTGAGGACCGCATCACCCCAGTAAACGTGAGAAGCACGACTATGAATCAACAAGATTTTAGTCACATCGAGTAAGTAACGGTGATTGCGTTCGGCAACACCGTTCTGTTGAGATTTATGGGCACACTAGGTCTGGTGTATAATACCAAGAGACCTGAGAAACTCAGAAAGCTGTAGGGTGTAAAACTCTAAGGCATTATTAGATTGCAGATATTTGACGTTGGTAGAAAAAATATTCTTTATCTCATTAATGAATGACTTGATAACAGACCCAGCCTCAGACTTATTCTTCAATAGGAAAACCCAAGAAAGTCTAGAAAAATCCTCTACAGCGACCAAATAAAAATGATGACTCCGGTGATCAAGAACACGACTCGGACTCCAGATATCTAAATGATGGAGCTTAAACAACTGAGAACTGCTCTGACTTTGATGAGATGGAAAGGAGGAATGGTAGTGCTTCCCAAGATGGCAAGCCTCGCACTAAAATAAAGATCGCGTGAAGATTTGTGGGGGGATATTACACAGCTTCTGTAGAAGAAGGTGGCCAAAACAAAGGTGTCACATATACGGTGAGACAGGTCCAGTAGGAATAGAGGAGGCACCAGCATGAGGAGGTTGGACCAATCTATAGAGCCCCCGCTACTCACGGCTACATCCAATCACCCTGCCTGTGAGTGTGTCCTGAAACACAAGAGACGAAGGGTCAAAAATGGCATGACAATGCATATCCTTAGTAATCTGACTAATAGAAAGTAAGTTAATCTGAAAATCAAGGGCATATAAAACATTTTGAAGGTGCATGAATGGTGTCAGATACACCTCCCCCTATCCTGTGATGGGTAAGTACACCCCATTAGCAATAACAACCCATCTACTAGGACGTATAGTCTTGTAGGACATGAATGGGCTATGTCTCCACACAGATGGTGGGATGTGCTAGAGTCCATGATCCACTCTATCATATCTGCACTGCTACTACCAATAAAAGCGTAAGCGATACCTGAGGAGCTTGAAGAGGCTCTAGCTATAGCTGCAGTATCAGTGGATCATGTAGTGGTAGTGCCAGTCACCGGGGTCGTGATCTTTCGTATACAAGAGATAATGTCGTCCAAGTGTGGATCTGTTTGGGAAGCTAGAGTCTTTGAAGGCTCGATATGTTCTGTCACACGAGCAGATGCAGGGTATCCATTCTTCAGATAGCATGTGCCCTCTAAGTGTCATGGATGACAATAGTAGGTGCAAGGATCAAGCTGGCATCCACCACCTCTGTCACGAGGACTACGCCCTCTGAACTGGGTAGACCCTCCTCTACTGCGAGAAGCAGCCATCACTGAAGAGGGTTGTGCAGTGGCAGTAGGAGGAATAAGAAGCCTGCTAAGACAATTGTAGGCCTCCTCTATGGGAGGTATGGTCGCCCTAGTAAGGAGTTGTGCTCGTGCTGCATCATACTCCGGGTCGAGCACAGACAAAAAGACTCCAACCATCGTAGAGTTCTTGTATGCCATCTGTTACTCAGTGGATGTCGTAATAGGCATGAAGCTGTGAAGCTTCTCGAACATGTCACGAAGCAAAGAGTAAGATGCGTGCAGTGGACGGTCATCTGCTTGGATCTGTAAAAGTCAAACTAAAGCTGCAGAATCTTGGCCTCATTCTTTTCTTGGGCATAAGTAGATGCCAGAATATCACACATTGCCTTGGTGGTGGGTTGATTCACAATATCATTGGCTATCTCAGTGGTGAGGGTCCCGTAGAGCCAAATACGCGCATATGCGTCGTCTTGCTTCCACGAAGCATTGTCTCCAGTCTTATTTGTCAGCTCCGGCTTCGTCAGAATGTGCTCCTTACTGTTGCACTTCATGAGGGTGAGAAACTGCATAGATCACAACTCATAGTTGGTCCCATCCATCTTTACGATGGGAGTCGGGCCCTTGAAGGCATCGGATGAAGAAAAGATATCATCCTTGTTCTGACATGATAGAAGAACGATCGAAAACGGAACTATACTGTGAAGTAGACCGATTTGAGCATGTCTACACAATCATATGTAGGATCGATTTTATGTTTAGACTCATACAACCATCCTCGTCAATCCTTAGTGTGCATTGGGGCTGGAAAACGTGATTTATAGGTCTGAAAATCATGTTTTTCGGTCAAAATAAGACCGTTTTGCAGATCAAATCAGATTGTTCGGTGGCCTGGAGGCCCGTGGAGGCAGTGAGAGGGGCCCAAGAAGGAGCCTAATGGGGCCTACGAGCCCCTAGGAGGTAGCAGCAGCGGAAAGCCCAGCCTGGAGGCCTATTGGCGGCACCCTCGGAGAGGCCCAGCAGCCTAGTGGTGACGCTAGGGCAGCCACTGGTGGCTGGCGGTGCGGTCCGGTGGCCCTAGCAGCCCTCCAACGACGGTATGTTGGTTTAAGAGGCGCACTAAGAGGCTAGCGGTGAGCGAAGGCCGACGGCGACACGCAAGGGTTGTGCAAGAGAGGCCCTCAGGTGGTAGGGCTCGACTCTTACCGAGTTAGGGCTTGTGATGGCGGTGGGGATTGGGTCAGAACTCCGGTCTAGGACTAGAGGAAAGAATGAATTGCATTACTGAGAGGCCCTAGGGTTCTCTTATATAAGAGAAACATGTTGAGCAAATTACAATAAGACAAAGAAAATAGAAAATACATAAGAAATATAAAAGATAACAAATATCTCAGCATGTTTCATTGTTAATCTCTAAGTTGGACATAAATGATAGATATGCTCTAACTTAAGAGAGGAATATTTATGTTTTATTATTTAGTATTTCTGTAATTATCCTATAAGGACATTATTGTTTTTTTCATTCTTAATTTTTATGATTTCATTGTTTAATAATGACCAAACACCCTCAATAATATTATCCCATTTTATCCCATATTTTCACATGTATTTTCTGGTCTGGTGGTAGTGCAGTGTGCCTACCACTCAAAAGACTAGTGTTCAAATCCTCCCTTGTGGGGGTTGCGTTAGGTGGTCGACAACCATCATAAAAAATAGTCTAATCTTTCAACATGGATTTGAGCAAAAATCCATGTAGCCGTTCCTACTTATAGTGGGAGTCTGGGAGAAGGCTTCGTCATTTTCACATGTATTTTCTAGGTGTCAACGTTACTAGACGCTGACTCGAGAGTACTTTGGGTATCTTAACGGAAGTATCGTCTTGATATTCTTGTGAATGAAGGGTTACTTGATTGTAAGCTGCCACTAATCATGTTAATCTCCAATGCCATACTACTACAAGAGATGATCTTTTTGAGGAAACCATTACATACATGACTTTATTCGGCGAGCTATTACATTTTATTGTCACCAGACTGATATGTCGTATGTTATTAGCAGAGCCAGCCTGCAGATGGATTGTCCCATGTTTTGGGTGTGTGCCTCATCAGTGACATTTCTTCTATAAAAAAGATTAATGGAAAGGGCTACATGTTAACATTTTTAGTAAGTTTGGTTTCTCAGCCACCATTGTTATTTCCTTTTATTAAATTAATTTCAAAAACAAAACAATTTAAAAAGGATGTCAGTCTGTGGTTTCATAGGGAAAAAATCAGCATCTAATTGAAAGTCCGCAATACATCACGAGGACTCCTGCCAAAAAAGAGGCGCCTTCATAATTCCCTTACCAGCTTGAGACAGACGCCGTGATTCAGATGTTGCCCAAGAAATAAACTCATCCTTTCGGCCGTCAACAAATGGCTGAAGACGATCCTTGAGATTCAAAATCAGTTTTGTTTCTCTGTCCTGTTGTAATGCCTACATTTCCATCAAGAGAAGTATAAGAAAATATCTAATCCAAACAAACAAACAAACAACCAAGCATTTTCTCATTTTAAGTAAGGCTGGTTATATGCATCTTTTGCTTCCAAATAGATCTAATTAGGGCCGTCTTGTTTAGAGCCAAAAATGTCATATCCATCAGCGTTTTAGGAAAACAATTAGAAGAAAAACTGCAAAGTACGTGGAATTTTAAAGCAAGAATCCTCATTATATTGAGTTATCAAATAAATATGAAAGAGAAGTCTTTAAGAATAAAGGGAATAATATATAGCATAGAAGCGAAATAATCCGATGATGCACCAAAAATAACCAGATGTATTTCTAAATAGTATGCAGGCACATGTGATATGTAGTATTATTCACTTATGTACTTTTCTTGTATTTTTAATTTTCTGTTGGACTCTTTATGTATTTTATCCATAGGCTACACTCCTATATAAGAGAGCCTAGGGCGGATGGAATAAATATGTTTTCTCATTTTCCCAACATGGTATCAGAGCGACGGTCCTAGACCGGAGTTCTCAAACCAAAACCCTAACCCTAGCCCCCCCACCTTCAAGCCTCTACACGCCCGCCTCGCGCCACCGGCGCCGCCTCGCGCCACTGCGTGTCGCCTCGCGCCACCGCGCGTCGATCCCGGCGTCGTGCCCCTACGCATCTGTGTGCGTCCTTGCACGCGCATCTGCGTGCCCGTGCGCGCATCAGCGTGCCTGCACGACATCTGCGCCCGTGCGTGTGACATCTGCGCCCGTGCGTGTTCTTGCACGCGCCCGTGCGTGACATCTACGCGCAATCCTGTGCGTGTGACTTCCGTGCGCGTGCAGCCCTAGACCGGCGTGCGTGCAACTCCAGACCCGTTCCGAGCGCGCGCGTTTCCAGATTGATGGGTTTGGTTGCTTGCGTCTACACATGCAACTGAACCCGTTAATGTCAGTGTAGACACACATATTTAGTCTACTCCCCTAGTCTTTCAATATCATAATGTCAGAAAGCAAGGCAGATATTTCCTCTACATGCGCCTTCAGAGGTCCAGCGCCTATTGTGAAGATGGATGGTTCAAACTATGAACTGTGGGCTCAATTCATGAGCACGATGAAGTCAACCGGCAAGAAACACATTCTTACTGAGGAAGAGCCTGCTGAGAAGACAGGGATTAATGCCTCTTGGGAGGCAGATGATGCATATGCCAAAGTCTGGCTTTCCGGAACAATAGCAATTGAGATTACTAACAATATTCTCCATCAGCCCACTGCCAAAGCAATGTGGGACATCCTGGCTGCCACCTACTCACAGGCAAAGAATGAGACGAAGATTTTGCAGCTTCAGCATGACATCTTTACAATCAAGCAGAATGGACGGCCTCTACACTCGTTGTACACGTCTTTACGTGGAATGTTTGAGAAGCTTTATAACTTCATGCCTCTCACAGCCACTCCAGAGCAACAGAAGACCTATCGGAATGCCACTATGATGGATGTTTTCCTTGCTACCCTTGATCCAGAGTACAAGGCAGCATGTTCCCAGATCTTGGCGGATTCTATTATTCCTCCTATGGAGGAAGCTTTTCATAGGCTGAGTCGTATCGCTATTCCCTCATTTGCTACGAATCAGACCACCTCAGCCATGGCAGCCAATCGAGGCCGTGGAGGTCATCATCAGTTCTGTGGCCGTGGACCTCGCAGAAGAGGAGGCCGTGTTCGGTCATCATGTACTTTTTGCCATCGTTCTGGACATACCGAAGACACATGCTATTCTAAGCATGGATTTCCGGCTTCTGCACGAGTAGCTGAACAGATCGAGCCCCCAGTTGCATCATCTATGGATCAGCGCTTTGATGATCTTGTAGCCTGTCTGAGGGGCATCATTCCTCCATCTGGTCCCGCTGCATCAGCACCGACTTCTGAGAGTTACTCCGACATTGTCGCTTCTGCATCTGCATCCACCAGTACATCAGGTAGCACCTATGCATTCACTAGCAGTAGTGGATCAGATACTTTAGAGTGGATTATGGACTCTGGTGCCACACATCATCCGTGTGGTGATCATGGTCTACTTACAGGATACAGACAGGTTTCTCCAAGCCGTACTTTGGTTATTGCTAATGGAACACATTCTCTGATTACTGATCAGGGGGAGATTAAACTAACACCATCCATGAATCTCAAGAACGTCCTACATGCACCTGATTTTTCGATGAATTGTCCATTAGCCAACTTACAAAGGATATACATTGTCGAGCAATTTTTGAGCCATCTTCTCTTGTTTTTCATGACATCCTTACGGGCAACGTGATTGGGTGTGGCTATGAGCAAGGCGGCCTTTATCGCCTTAGTCGGACTCCTTATGCTGGAACATCATCTCTACCGGCTGGACCCATCTCCCCATTATTGTGGCACCTGCGATTTGGACATCTACCGCTTCAGAAACTGCGTCATGTATTACATCAGGCTTCACCTCACACGTCCATTCAATATGAGGCTTGTCAGTTGGGAAAGCATCATCGGTCTACTTTTCCCAGTCGTCAGTGTCGGAGTAGTACCTCCAAGTTTGAGTTGTTACATATCAATATCTGGGGTCCTAGACGTGTTCCTGATCATCAGGGACACAGATTTTATATAGTTATTGTGTATGATTTCTCTCGGGTGTCGTGGGTATTTCTGTTAAAGAATAAATCTGAAGCGGGGAATATTACCATCAATTTCATTAATGAGGTTTGTAATGTTTTTTCTGCATCTGTAAAGATTGTGAGAAATGATAATGCCCTAGAATTTTGTACACATACCCTATCCAATTATTTTTCATCTCAAGGAATTATCCACCTAAAATCCTGTGCATGTACTTCCCAACAGAATGGGATTGCTGAAAGGAAACATCGTCATTTACTTGATGTCGCCAGGTCGCTTCTTATACAGAGTCATGCCCCTCATTCTTTCTAGGGTGATGTTGTTCTTACGGCATGCTATCTCATTAATCGAATGCCATCATCTGTCTTAGGTGAGAAGATTCTTTTCTCTCTTATTTTTCCTGACAAAGAATTGTTCTCCCTTACTCCTCGTGTGTTTGGCTCGGTAGCCTTTGTTCACCAGTTGTCTCCCGGGACTGACAAGCTCTCTTCTAGGGCTGTCAAGTGTGTCTTCGTCGGGTACTCCAGAACACAGAAGGGGTACAAGTGTTATGATCCATTGCGCAGGAGGTATTTAGTCAGTGCTGATGTCACCTTTTTCGAATCTGTTATGTACTTATCATCTACAGGTGATCAGCCGGTTCCCTCTGACACTACTGATGCTATATACATGTCACCAGCACCGCTATCATCTCCTACACCTCCTGTCACTGTGCCTGTTTCACCATTGGCATTCCACTATACCTGTAGGCCTGCTTCTGCTCATGGTCAACGCTCATCATCTAGCTCGCCTGAGGTATGTTCTGAAAATATTACTATTGATGGATCTGATGATTTTCCTAAACAGGATGTGTTACAAAGGGCAGCTGAGGAGACAGATGATTTAGATGTACCTATTGCTCTACGAAAGCAGAAGTGGAGATGCGCGTCATATCCTATAGCATCTTCTGTATCATTTGACCGTCTCACTGGAGAATTCAGGAACTTTGTCATTGCATTGTCAGCAGTGGATATTCCACGGAATTATCAAGATACGCTGAAGGATAGTCGATGGCGTTTGGCCATGGAGGAAGAAATGGCAGCTCTTCAGTCCAGAGGCACCTGGAGCCTTGTTCCTGCACCTGCTGATGTGTCTACAATTAGCTGCAAGTGGGTCTTTACAGTTAAGCAGAATGCAGATGGCAGCATTGACAGATACAAGGCTCGCCTTGTTGATCGTGGCTTCACACAGACATATGGGGTGGATTATCTTGATACATTCTCGCCGATTGCTCGCCATTCCACCCTACGGATCCTCCTTTCTGTTGCAGTTACTCGTGATAGGCCGCTATACTAATTAGATGTGAAGAATGCATTCCTATACGGTGACTTACAGGAGGAAGTCTATATGCAACAACCACGTGGTTTTGTTGTTGAGGGGGAGTGTCCTAAGGTGTGCAGACTTCATAAGGCTATCTATGGCCTTAAGCAGAGCTCCAGAGCTTGGTTCCAGAAGCTCTCAGACCTGTTTGAGAAACAGGGATACAGACGTGTTGATCATTCCCTGTTCGTACAGAAGACACCCAGAGGTATTATTGCTATTATGGTGTATGTAGACGATATTCTGATTACAGGTGATGATGAACAGGGAATCCAGGGAGCAAAAGAAATACTGGGTTGTGAATTCGTCACCAAGGACCTTGGGGTCCTTAGATATTTTCTGGGACTGGAGTTTGCCAGAAATCCTCATGGGTTGGTAATGACCCAGAAGAAATATGTCACTGACCTGTAGAGTGAAACAAGAATGCTTGGTTGCCGACCTGCCACTACACCTATGGATCCCAGTATGAAATTATATGATGATGACACTGATGAGGTAGATAAGAGAAGATACAGAGAGCTGGTGGGCAAACTTCTCTATGTTACTATTACCAGGCCCGATATCTCCTTTGCTGTGAGTCGAGTGAGCCAGTTTATGGAGCGACCATGTTAGGTACACATGGATGCTATACATATGATACTCAGGTACCTTAAGTCATCTCCAGATGCGGGTCTGTTGTTTAAGAAAGGCAAGGAGGTTACTATCTCAGCTTATGCAGATGCAGATTACGCAGGGTGCCCCAAGGATAGGAAGTCCACCACTGGGTTTGCTGTGTATGTTGGAGATTCTCTAGTCTCATGGAGAAGCAACAAGCAAACTGTTGTAGCAAGGTCCAGTGTTGAGTCTGAATATAGGGCTATGGCCCAGGTCAGTGCAGAAATGATGTGGATAAAGGCTGTGCTTACAGACCTATATATAGAAGTCCCGCTTTCTATGGCTCTGGAATGTGACAATCAAGAGGCTCTATTCATTGCAAATAATCCAGCATTTTATGGACGGACCAAGCACATTGAGGTTGATTGTCACTTCATACGTGATATGATTCAGAAGGGGTTTATTGTTGCATCCCATGTTAGCTCAGAGGATCAAACTGCAGACATTTTTACCAAGGCATTACTTCGAGGGCCGTTCCAGAAGTGTTCGTCCAAGCTGAGCATGATTGATATCTATGCTTCACCTTGAAGCAGAGTGTAGAGATATATTATTCACTTCTGGACTTTTCTTGTATTTTTATTTTCTGTTGGACTCTTTATGTATTTTACCCATAGGCTACTCTCCTATATAAGAGAGCCTAGGGCGGATGGAATAAATATGTTTTCTCATTTTTCCAACAATAATGTATTGATTTTCCATCAGAATGCTATGACAAAGATGTAAACTAATTCTTAAATGATCAACTGTGAGAGCTCAAATTAGTAAGCAGATAAATACACTAAAAAGGAAAAAAAAGATAAATACACTAAAAAGATTCGCATAAAAACTGCTCTCTGCGGAAAATGCTCATGTGATTACTGCTATTTTCTGTTGAACTCTTTGCTTCCTAACTTCAGGAAGTTGATTTTCTTCTTCGCTTCCAACAGATGCAACAGTGGCTAATGCCAACTCCCCAATGTAATCTTCAAAAATCTCACTCCCAAAAAGCATTCCAAAAACAGCAGAGGGGTCCATCATGGAATCTCTGCACTAGTAATAGAACTTTTAAAAGAAAAAATATTTTCAGAAAATAACGTGATAGAAAAATATATTCCCACTGAAGAGAGTGTTCAAAATGCTGATAACATGAATAATCAACCTCATTCACTAAAAAGTTGAAAATTTTTGATAAAAAAATCAATTTTGCAGCGTTATTAAAACTTTCAAGTTTGGTTATTTTGGACACACGATGTATTGTTTTCTATAGAAAATGTCATTTTCCTGTAAAGTGTGTGTGTGTCTGTACAAAAATTGGGCTACCCCTCAGCTTATAACTTCATCTAAGTTATTTTTCAATGAATCTCCGTGGATTAAGTTCACATAATACCAGCATATTGTGATTCAAATCTCAGCTCATCAAGATCCCAACCCCCCCTCCATCAAGAATGCTCAGTTTACAACAATATGCATATTGATAAATTTGACTCACACGTGACAAAGGGGCTGCAAATACCAGGTCAAGTTGAAATTGGATCCACATCTTCCTCTTATTAAAGATTGACAGATTTCACTTGTGGGTGCATGTAGGGTCTCTCTCTAATATTTTTGCTTGTGTGTGCACGTTCATACTTGTGGGGTCTTTCCAAAGCAGGTAATAACCAACATCTACTTTGTAAATTTAATGAAAACTTTGTATAATGTAAACTGCACTTTGTAAAAAATGGTGAAAAGTGTTGTAATAAAAGATGTTTAAACTGGTATTTTTGCTCAGAGTGCGTGTGCCACATGAGTGTGCAAGCATGTGTAAATATCGTGCACATACATGTGCGAGTAAATAGCATATGTGCACGTGTGTGTGTGAACGATGCATAACAACCAATTTTCATATGGTTACTTACTGGGGAACCCCTGCTTTTCCATTCCTGTCATATGCTTCCCGTTTTGCTGGATCACTCAGAATTTGATAAGCCTCCCCCAGAACCTTAATGTTGAAAACAGCACAGAAAAATGAGAAGTGTCAGTATCCGTAGTCATCAACATTAAGTACTCTTGACATGCAGATTGCGAGAGCATCGGATTTATAGCAAAATCCTTAACATTGAATTACGTCATTGTTCAAGGATATTAACGTAATAAAGCACAAGGACAGGTAGCTGCCATATGGGTGAGTGAATTTTCATACAGCAAACTGTAAAAACAGATCAATCATTATAAACACGAATAAAAGATGGTAACACAGATGCTATGAGGTTTGTGATGGCATCACATCATCTAACACTATGGGAGAAGCGACCAAATGATTCCATTTATGGCTACTATGGAAAAAATTGATGAATTGAATTATTGAATTATTCAGAGGGCCATAGGGCTCTCTATACGGAGAGGAGAAACCCTAGAGGGAAAATTACATGAGAAAGATATAAGAAATAGAAAAATACAAAACAACTATCAAAACTTCCCCTGAAGATGGAGCATCGATATCAAACATGCTCAGCTTGGAACAACACTTCTATAATGACCCCCTGGCTAGGACCTTGGTGAACACATCTACAGTTTGTTTCCCTGAACTAACATGAAAAGAAAAGATAAATCCCTTTTGTATCATATCTTTTATGTAATGGAAAGCTACCTCAATGTCTTTGGTCCTCTCATTAAAAGCTGGATTGTTGGCAATGAATAGAGCAGCATGCTTGTCGCCAAGCAACTGCATGGGAAGAGGCGTGTCAGTACTAAAGTCTGTCAGACCGGATTTGATTGACATCATCGCAGTGCTTCCTTGCTCCATAGCTATGTATTCTGACTCGATGCTAGATCTAGCAACGACGGTATGCTTCTTTCTTTTCCATGAGACCAAACTACTCCCTATGAAGACCGTAAAACTAGAGGAAGACCGTATGTCTTTAGCGCATCCTACATAGTCAGCATCTGCACAAACTATCATGACAAGAGATGACCCTCCGTTAAATAACAACCATGTACCTAGAGAAGACTTCAAATAACTTAGGATCATGTTAACAGCGTCCATGTGAGCCCATGGATGCTCTATGAATTGGCTGACTTTGTTCACTACAAAGGAGATATCTTGCTTGGTAATAGTCACATAGAGAAGCTTCCCAACAAGCTCCAAGTATCTCCTCTTGTCAATCTCATTTTTATCATCATCATAGAGCTTCATGCTGGGATCCATGGGAGTAGTGGCGGGACTACAGTCTACCATCTATGTCTCAAGGATAAGATCTATAACGTACTTCCTCTGTCTCATCACCAGACCTCTTCAATTTGTAGTAAACTCAAGTCCAAGGAAGTATCGTAGTTGGCAAGGTCCTTGGTGACAAACTGTTGTCCAATGAACTCCTTATCCTTATTGATGACATGCACGTCATCACCAGACCTCTTAGGTATGTAGCAAACTCAAGCCTAAGGAAGTAATGTAGTTCGCAAGGTCCTTGGTGACAAACTGATATCCAATGAACTCCTGTAATAATGATGTGAACAATATAAATCAGAATGACAACAATAGGTTTATGTGTCTCTTATACAAAGAATGAGTGCTCTGTATTTGATCTCTTGATGTCACGCTGCTCTATCAAGTCTGGGAGTTTCTGGAACCATGCTTTAGGACTCTGCTTAAGGTCATAAATAGCCTTACGAGTCTGCAAAAAAATATCTTCTAGCACTGCCCCTCATTAGCAAACCCAAGTAGTTGTTGCTTATAGACTTTCTTCTGCAGGTCTCCATAAAAGAGAGCATTCTTGACATTAAGTTGGGAAAATGACCAGTTGCGTACACTGCAATATAGTAGAGGATCCTAAGAGTAGAATGACAAGACTCGAGGAAAAAAGAGTCCTGATAGTCCACCCCATATGTCCGAGTGAACCCACGTACCACAAGACTAGTCTTGTAGCGAGCAACACTACTAATTGCTCTCTCCTTCACTATAAAGGCCCATTTGCAACCAACCACAGAAGCCCCTACTGGGGCAGCCACCAAGCTCCATGTACCATGTGACTGAAGTGCCCATCTTCTCCTCCATAGTAGGACGCAATGATTGTCTCGTAGAGTCTCCTAATATGTGTGGGATCTAAATAGCTGGCAGTCCCACCACAAGTCTCATTTAATCCTCCGAAAGAAGCCTTAAAGACACATGAGCTATAAGAGGATATGTAGCACAACTATGCCTCCGCTTCCGAAGAGCAATAGGCGGGTCTTCTGGATCCTCAAGATCAGTTGTCTCATGTACAACACTCTCCCGAGGTCCTACAGTATCAACCTATAAAATCTCATGATGTACAGACACGTCCACATCAGTAGAAATCAAGTGTTCAGAATTTACCTCGAGCGTGTTGAACAATGGGGAAGGCATAGGAGCATGGAGTATCGTTGGTATCCTGCGAACGTAAATACAAGGCAGAGTCTGAGCCACATGCGATGTGGCAAGAGGTGGAGGCAAAGGAGGAGGTGGAATGTAAACCTCCTCAATCGACTCAAACGAAGTCATCCTGTCACACGTAGGAGAAAAGTACATGACAGACTCAAAAAATGTAATGTCGACACTAATATAGTGCATCGTCTGACAAGATCAAAGCACATGTACCCTTTCTAGGTCCAGGAGTAACCCACAGAGACGTACTTGACAATTCTGAGGGAGAGCTTGTCAGGAGCCAAGTAATGAACAATAGTCACAGTAACGAAATACAAGGTGTTAGAGAGAAAAGATCATTATTGGAAAATGTAATAAAAAAGGAACGTTATTTCCTAACACAGAGGACGACATACGCTTGACCCAATAACGAGCAATAAGGACATTATCACCCCTAGAAAGAGTGGGAGCAAGACTCTGGACTAGAAGAGTCCGAGTAACATCAAGGAGGTAACGTTATTTGTGTTCTGTAATATCGTTCTGCAGAGAATTGTAAGTACAAGATATCTGATGTAGGATGCCAATGGACTTGAAAACTGAGAGAGTTGAATAGTACAAAATTCAAAGCATTGTCAGGGTGAACATACTTAACAATAGCAGAAAAGGTTCTTTAATTCAATAACGAAATTTTAAATCCCTGGTGATCAAGAAGACAGTTGCGACCCTAACTATCAAAATGAACTAACTCAACCAGAAAACTATTGCTACGACTCTGACGATCAGGGAAACAGGAAAGGTGATGCTTCCCATGCTGGCAAGCCTCGCACTGAAAAGTGGACTTAGAAGTAATTTGGGGAGGACTCTACATAGCTTATGTAGAGGAAGGTGATCAAACTGAAGAAGGCACATGTATGGAGAAATAGATCCAATGGGAATAGAAGAGTTGCCTGCATAAGGAGATTGGACCAGATGATTGAGACCCCCTTGCTCACAGCAACATCCAATCACCCTGCACGTGAGTATATCCTAAAACACAAGAGAAGAGGGGTCAAATATGGCACGACAATTCAGATCCTTATTAAGCTGACTAATAGATAATAAATTTATAGAGAAATCAGGTGCATAAAGCACATTCTGCAAACACATGGATGATGTCAACTGAATCTATTCTTGTCATGTGATGGGAGAATGTGTCTCATCTGCAATGACTATAGATCGGCCAGTATGGACTAAGCTATGAGAAGTGAACTGGGCTCGATCTCCACATAGATTGTGAGATGTACCAAAATCCATAATCCACGATGTATTATCTACTCTGTGACAACTAGTCAGTGCATAAGCTATACCTGAAGTACTAGCAGAAGCGGATACATCAGATGGACCTGAAGGAGTGCTAGTAGAACATGTGGGAGGAATCATAATCTCCCTCAGACGAGATACAAGGTCATCGAACTTCTGATCTGTAGAAGTGGTAATAGGCTCAACCTGCTCGGCAACTAGGGCAGATACGAGGTGACCATGTTTCTGATAGCATGTATCCTTGGAGTGGCCAGAACAATGGTAGTATATGCACTCTGACGAGGGCGTCCAACTCCTCTACCATGGACTTCTCATCCTCTGAACTTTGTTGAACCTCCTCTACCATGACATGTGACCATGATAAGGGAGGTTTGAGTGGAGGTTGCACGAGGCATCGTGATCCTGTTGAGTCTATTATAGGCCTCCTCCATAGAAAGTATAGACATGCCTATGAGAAGTCAGTTGTGTACGACACCGTACTCGAGGTCAAATGTTGCCAAAAATACTCTGCTCATTGTGGCATTCTTATGTTCCATCTACTGCTCTATGGAAGCATTCAGAGGCATGAAGCTGACAAGCTTCTCAAACTTGCCCCTGAGCTAGGAGTAGAAACCATGAAGAGGGCGGTCACTCTGCTTGGCTGTGAAAATGTCATACTAAAGTTGTATGATCTCCATCTTATTCCTCACTTATCAGTAAGTGGCTACGAAGATGTCCCATATTGCCTTGGCAGTGGGCTGATTCTCGTGAGAGTACCATATAGCAAAACACATGCATACACATCATCTTGCTTCCAAGAAGCATTCACCCCAGTCTTGTCGTCCGACTCGGTCTGCTTCATAATGTACTCCTCGTTGCACTCCATAATGCTCATGAATTGTTTCATAATTGGTCGCATCCATCTTGACAATGGTTGTCAAGTCTTTGAACATCCCGAAGGAGGATAAATCTGTGCCGGAGTGGATCACGTAGACTAGCGGGAGCATGCAACTATAAGTCGCATGACCGAACCATTATCGAATCATGCATGGTAATCAATTAGCAAAAAACGAATATCATTCTCAAGAAAAAACCATAATGTTTATTCAAAGTAAGAGTTCCTTTTTACTATGTCATTGATAAGGGTATGGTTGCTAAAGATAAATAACCAATACAATAACATATCCGTGGTTTAAGTGGGTATCGTAACTCCATGCAATAAATCCTATCACTGTAAATATTTTGATAAACCCACCGTACAACCATATTGTCCTGCACCTGAAATAAAAAAATATAAATTTGCATGAGCCTAATGCCCAATATGCATGGAGTCCATGCATAGGAATTCTAACGAACTTTTAACATGTTACGTACGTATACTTGGGTAATCATGAAAATTATCACGTGCCTACCGGATCTCATGCATGTCTAGTTCGTTCCCCTAACAAGTTGCATATTGATTTCTTTCATAAATATGAGTATTCATAAAAATACATAAACTATCAATCATCATCATGTGGGGCATGTTTCATAAAAATCATGGCATGTACATGTTTCTTTTATTATTTAGACCATTCTTGCATGTTAGTACCTCGATAGCTTTGCATTACTTGAGATGATTTATTAATCTTAAACCATTTCTTTCATCATTTGTAATGGTTATCATGAAAAGCATTTTCTTGCATAACATGTAATGGTGTATCTTTGTTTAAACCATTTTCTTGCATAACATGCAATGGTTTATCTTTATTTAAACCATTTCCTTGCATAACATGTAATGGTTCACATTTATTTAAACCATTTCCTTGCATGACTTTTCTTTTGCTTATCTTGTTATGTTTTCAGCTGTTGGTTGCGGCCCATGACATGACATGACAGTATAGCTACAATTGTAGAGCACTTAGCTTTGATTTCTATGGTTCTTTGAAAATCATATGCCCCTTGACGGCATTGCCCCCTTGATCCCATGAGACTCTTTCGAGTCGAAATATGTGACTCTTATGAGTTCGTGCCATATATGTATTTTATCATTCCTTATATTTCATGTATGTATTTTCTAGTATACTATCGATGTGCTAGTAGTATTTCATCTTAAAAATAACAAGAGAAACTTTATGATAAATACATATACATAGTGAAATTCATGAAATTACTCTTTTATAGAGTACTTTATTACGATTTCCCATTAGATTTTACACGTAATACTCAAGTCATCCATTTTGCAAATTACACTACACAAGAAAGGATTAATATAGTATTAATGTATTTTATGTTGTATAATTAATGGAGATGTTACTCATAGAATAAATACATGTTAACTAAAGTGGAGAGGAGCCTCTATTGCTTTATGTGATAAGAAAATTTCTATGAAAATCAAATGAAAGAATTACAAAGCAGCCGTGAGGAGACATGTTATGCTCTATGGATCTGAATGTTGGCCTGTAAATCATAGACATGTGCAGAGAATAACAGCAGCAGACATGAAAATTCCAAGGAGGATGTGGTCATACATGAAAGATAGGATTCGAAATGTAATGCGATTATAAGGAAAGTTAGTGTCGCTCCAATAGAGGATAAGATTAGAGAAAACTGCTTAAGATGGTTTGATCACTTGCAAAGGAGGTTGGTTGATGCGTCGGTTAAAAGATGCAAGATTAGAGATGTTGGGCCGGCTAAGAGAGGGTTAGAAAAGATGAATAAGTGTTGGAATGAGACTATCCAAAGGGAACTTAGTTATTTGGATTTAAACGTGAGAATGACCTAAGAGAGATCTGAATGGAGGCAAAGAATCCATGTAGCTGACCCTACTTAACGTAGGAAGTGGCTTTGTTGTTGTGGTTGTTTTTCTTTGATTGCAAACCGGGTGAGTCCCCACTGCGGGGATCACCGCCTAATATATTTCATGGTTGTTATTATAATTAATGAAGATCTATAGGTAGACATCTACACTAATAACATATAATTTATGGGATGGATGTTTAAGCAAGTTATACTATCATGTTATTGTGAGATGTATTCAGATGGTTGTACTTACGTTGATAGTCTATTAATGGATTGTATCAACTGTGACATGTTTACTATGTTATTTATGGAAAAAAGGTGGTGCCAGATCTTGTGCATTGTTAAATTTTTGAAGAGATTGGATGCATATAGAATGCATTATTGCCTTAATAAGCTCCTTTAAATACTTGCAATAACAATATGTGATATTGTAGACGAGTTTACCGTTAGAATATTAATCAGTTTGGCTTGTGATCATGGTATGAAAAACTAGCCTCGAGATGGTCGAGGCATACACCTCTGTTAAAGGAAAAATAAGAGTTATATTTTACGAAGCCATAGAGCTCTCTTATATCAGAGAAAAGTTCTATGAGAAAGTTACATAAGATAAACTAGAAAAACAAACAAATATAAATAAAGACCACGAGACATAAGAATCTCAACACTCCCCCTTAAGCTGGAGAATATATGTCTATCAAGCTCAGCTTGAAACAACAACGATGAAAAGGACCCCTTGCTAGAGCTTTGGTAAACATGTCTGCATCTGATCTCTTGAAGCAACGTGAGTAGTAGAGATCAGCCCCTTTTGGATCAAGTCACGAGTGTAATGACAATCTACCTCATTGTGTTTTGTTCTCTCGTGAAAGGCTGGATTGTTTTTTTTTGAAAGAAAGAACGGGTGGACTCTCCGCATTTATGAGGGTCACCACCAAGATATATTAATTAAATGTAATATAAAGTACAGTATCGTACCCTAATGCAAGACCCACAAATTGTACAACGTGAAAGGCCGGATTGTTAGCAATGAACAGTGATGCTTGATTATCACATTTGAGGTGCATAGGAAGGGACACCTCAAAAGTTAGGTCAGTCAGAACAGATTTAACCCACATCATTTCTGTACTCCCTTGGGCCATAGCTCTATATTCTGATTTAGCACTGGATCAAGCAACAACTATATGTTTCTTACTTCGCCATGAGACCAATGAGCTACCAATAAACACAATGAAGCCTGAGGTGGACTTCTTATCCTTGGAACACCCAACATAATCCGCATCTACACATCTAGTAGCCGTAAGAGATGTATCCCTTCTGAAAAGAAGACATGCTCCTGGAGAAGATTTCTGGTATCTCAAAATCATGCACACTGCATCCATATGAGCATGTCCGGGTTGCTCCATAAACTGGTTGACTCTGCTCATAGCAAATGATATATCATGCCTAGTAATAGTAACATATAACAACTTTCCTACCAACTCTCTGTAGCGTCTCTTATCCACCTCTTAATAGTCATCATCATAGAGCCTAGCATTAGGATCCATTGGTGTAGTAGCAGGTCTTCATCTTGTCATACCTGTCTCAGATAAAAGGTCAGTTATATACTTCCTTTGCGTCATAACCATGCCCTGTTGATTCCGTGCAAACTCCAAGCCAAGGAAGTAACGTAGTGTACCAAGGTCCTTGGTCACAAACTATTGTCCAAGGAAATCCTTAGCTGCCTGAATACCATGTTCATCACTACCAGTAACAATGACGTCATCAACATAAACCAGAATAACAACAGTACCTCTCTGAGTTCTCTTAACAAAAAGAGAACGATATGCAGTGGATAGGAGGAATCCCTTCTGTTCAATCAACTCTGAGAGCTCCTGGCAGAGCCATCTGCTCCATGGCACAGTAAACACCTACTTGTTGCCAACCACAAACGCTCCTGGCAGAGCCTATACAACACTCCATGTACCATGAGATCGTAAGGTTGCCATTTTCTCCTCCATAGCTAGACGCCAATGGCTACTCTGTAACGCCTCCTGATAGGTTCGTGGTATCTCTACAGAAGACAGACCCACAACAAACCTCTGAAAATCCTTGGAAAGAGGATCCAAAGAAATATGTGAAGCTAAAGGATGCATAGTGCAAGCCCGCTTCTGTCTCCGCAGAGAAATAGGTATGTCCAGATCCGCATTACTTGTAGAAGATATAGTTACCACAACATCATGTACCTCGATCTGTACATGCAAATCACCAGTGCCATTAGAAGAGCTCAAATGTTCAGTACATACCTCGGGCGTGCTGGACGATGGAGGAGGCACATGAGCATGGGATCGTCGCTGGTAAACCTGCGGAAAGAAAATAGGAGACGGTGGAGGTGGTAGTGGAGGTGACGGTGGTAGAGGAGGCGGTTTAAGAGGTGGAGGTGTGATGGGGATCGGAGGAAGAGGCATATAGACCACTTCTTCATCCTCTGACGGAGTAAGTCTGTCACCTGTGGGAGAGAAATACATAATGGACTCAAAAAAGGTGACATCGGCACTGACATAGTACCTTCGTCAAACAGGGTCAAAGCAGCGATATCCCTTTGGGTCTTAGAATACCCAACAAACACACATTTGACAGCTCTGGGAGAGAGCTTATCAAGACCAGGAGACATTTGATGAACAAAAGCTACTGAACCGAAAACACGAGACGTAAGGGAAAAAAGACCCTCTCGGGAAACGCGATCAAGAAAGGGATCTTCCCCCCCAGCACTGAAGAGGGCATATGATTAACCAGATAACAAGTCGTTAGAACCGCATCTCCCCGGTATGAATGAGGAGCACGACTCTGAATCAAAAGGGTTCTAGTAACATCCAAAAGATGGCAATGTTTTCGTTCAACCACCCCATTCTGTTGTGAAGTATATGCACAAGATGTCTGATGCACAATACCATGAGACCTAAGGAATTGAGAAAGTTGAGTAGTGTAAAATTCCAGTGCATTATCTGAACGTATAAACTTGATTTTTGCTGAAACAATGTTCCTTATTTCATTAATAAAGGACTGAATAACAAGACCAGCATCAGACACTGTTGCAAAAGTCGGCCGACTAGACCGACTAGTCGGCCCGACTATGCGAATCGGGGGGGTGCCCGACTTGAATAGGCCAACTCGGCCTGTAGTCGGTCGAGCCTGACTAGGCGGCCGATTAGTCGGTTGAGGCGGCCGAGTAATCGGCCGATTTCTTCATATGGATCCATGGCCAGATCCAAATATGAAATGACTTGAGCCCCTTTTGAGGGTTACTGTCTAACAGTAACCTCTCGCTCGAAAACCCCAGAAACCCTCCCGACCCCTCTCGCTCGAAAACCCCAGAAACCCCCGACCCCTCTCGCTCTCTCGATACCCCCGACCCCATCGCCGCTCGCCTCGCCGGCGCCGCCTTCAGGAGTCGCCGCCCCGACGCCTCCAAGCTCCAGCTCCAACGCCTCGCCTTTTTTTTATTATTTTTCGTTTTCTCTTCTACTATTTCATAGGTTGATAATGTTGAAGATAAATGTTAATGTGTCATAAGTTATTGTTAGCAAATATGAAATAATAATGTTAGGTTATTTTTTCTTCATTTCTTTTTACTTAGGTTGATCTTAGAAGTAAGAAGTTGACATGTAGTTGCTTAGATTTGCTTAGGTTGATGATGTTGAACTTAGATGTTATCATGTTAATATGTAATTGTTACTTGTTAGCCAATAACAATGTTAGGTTAGGTTTTCATCTTTTTTTTGTTTTTCTTAGGTTGTTTTTATTTGTTATTCCAAATGGTTAGTTAATTTAGATACTTGTTGTTAATTAGATACTTGTGTTTGATGATTACTTGATTAGTAATTTCTGAGTTTGTGACTATGTAGATGGATACACCTCCCGCGAACGTCGCTTCTGGTAGCGACTCGTCTTTTTACGTGCCTCCAGGATCAACTGATCCTGCATGGCAATATGGTTATCTTTCGAACCGTACAGATCCGAATACAGTTACTTGCAGATTGTGCAAGAAGGTTGTCAAGGGAGGTGTGTACAGGTTCAAGCAACATCTAGCAGACCGTAGAGGCAACGTGGTTGCATGTCCAAAGGTGGACGGAGATACGAAGAAGAAGATGATCGCATATCTTGATGACGTTGCAAGGAAGAAGAGCCAGAAAGCCGTTGATGTTCAAAAGCTGAGAGAGGATGTTGATATCACTGGAGATGCGGGTTCGGCGAAGAGATCACAAGCACCCGACTCGTTGGAGCAGAATGTCGCATTGGAAGGTGCATCGCGTCAGATGACCATAAAAGATGCATTCTCCAAAGAGCATCGTGATAGGGTCACCCCGTATATAGCCAACTGGGCATATACATCGGCGATTCCTTTTAATGCACTGACGACGAAGCCCTTCATGCAGATGGTGGAGGTGATTGGGAAGTATGGGCCTGGACTAAAGACTCCCACGAGGTATGAGCTTAGTGGTCCACTTCTGAAGGATGCGGTGAAGAAAATGCACGATGACTTGCAATGTCATCGTGATACGTGGAAGTCGACAGGATGCTCTTTGATGACTGATGTGTGGACGGACATGCGCGGAAGAAGCATCATCAGTTTTTGTGTTAATTGCACCTTGGGGACTTCATTTTTGAAGTCCATAGATGCCTCAAATGAGGCACACATTGCGGATTACATCTTCAAGCTGGTGGATGAGTGTCTTAATGAAGTGGGCATAGATAATGTGGTTCAGATTGTGGCGGATAATGCATCTGCCAATGTAGCAGCGGGAAGATTGCGGCTCACCAAATATCCACGGATTTGGTGGACTCCATGCACCGCGCACTCCCTTGATCTTGCTTTGGAGGAGATAAGCAAAGAGACGAAGGTGAGGAGTGCAATCACAAAGGCAAAGAAGCTTACGGTGTTTATATACTCTCACACCAAAACTCTAAGCTTGATGCGTAAGTTCACTGTTAGAGTATTTGAGCATGCGTCACTTATGTAATAGGTGGGTAAATGGATCCCTCCAAGATCCATTTACCCCACCACTGAGTTTAGTCCCATACCGCCTAGTGGTGGGACTTGGAGGCACTGTGGAAGCTATATAAGGAGCCCCAGGCCTCCTGTAACAGATGAGAAAGTTCAATAGAATATCTGCCCCTTAGAGGGCTTCTCCCGTGGTTTCATCCCGCTCCTCACGGAGTAGGGTTCCACGTAAAAATCCCGCTTGTTCTTTTTCGTTCTTTATATTTATTCCATGTTACGCTTCCGCTTCCGATTTTCTAACATGGTATCAGAGCGGGTTCGATTCTCCGGGCTTTCATGTTTATTTTTCGATAATTGATTCTTGAAGATTGTTTTGAAAATTATTGTTATGAAAGATTCATTCAAGATCTGTGGGGTTTTCTGAAACCCTAGATCCATAGTGGTGAAGATCCGTGAGTTTCACGCTAGGGCAGGAGGCCATTTCAAGCAGCAGCCTCTTGCTCATGTGAATCGAGATACATCTTAGCGGCTGCCCTCCATGCTGCGCTTCACGCAGATCCCTATAGATGCTCCATCGGGTTTCTGTTGGAAACCATATACCTCCATCGCCGATCATCATGCATCAATCCTCGCATCTCCAAGCCACCTCGCCCATCAAAGCTCCTGTGCGCAACCCAATCGTACCTCCAGGCGGCGGCACGCACCTCCAGGCAGATCTCCACGCCCCTCTTTCAATCTCTGGGCACAGGCGGCGCTAGCAGCAAGCCCACTCAGCCGCAGACCTCCCAGGCGGCAGCCCAAGGCTCGACATCCCAGGCGGAGGCTTCCGCAAACTTGCACAACTGCTCCTCCTCCTCATCGCTCGCAGGCCCAGGCGCACCTCAGCGCCCACCCACTTCTCCCAGTCGAGGCGATGGCGGCGGCTTCATGCCGCATCTTATCCCAAGGCGGAGTCCTGCGCCTCACACGCTCGCCCCAGCCCTCGCGGTTCCAGGCTACGATCTCTACAGGCGCGAGGCTACAGAGAACCTCTCCTAGCGCGAGGCGAATCCAAGGCGTAGGGTTCCCATGAACCCCAGGCGGCGGCGCACCCACAACCTCAAATCTCGCGGGCGGCGTCTTTGAAGAAAGAGGGTTCCCTTCGTGGGAACCCTAGGGATCACAGGCATGGTTTTTATTAAAAAAAATGAAGTGTTGTTGTAGTTCAGGCCTAAAGTGGGCCGTATGATAAAGAAAAAAAAAGGCCTACGGTGAGAAAAAAAAGATGTTAAAAAAAGAAAAAAAGGGGGGGGGAAGGCGCGTACAATTGAAAAGCCGTACGCATTCAAAAAAAAAAGAAAGAAAGGAAAAATGTTACAAAAAAATGGTGGTTTAAAAAAAATGATGATGATTAAAAAAAACCGCAAGTTCATGGTTTGTTTTCCCCATATGTATGTATTATCTTATCTTCTCCCAACGTGGTCAACAACGTCATTCCGACCAGTATGGGAGAAAGGGGGAGTATACGTAGAGTCACAGGTTTTGTTCTAAGATTCAGATATCAGATTTTTCCAGACCGGTCAGATGTTCAGACTCTACAAATTTCAGACTTGATGATGACGCATGCCAGTCATTCTTGTTGGTCGGCCAGAGCTTTCATGTGAGCCATAGACTCCAGAGCAGAGGACTATTCCCTATGTCATTAAGGGCAAGAGTTTTCATGTGGTATCATAGGGACTCCACAGTAGAGTTCCATTCTCTGAGCCAGATAGACACTCCAGCCCCGTTCGTCCTCCTCACATGCACGCCATGAGAAGCAACGTCCTCGACTGCAGCAGTTGTGCGCGTTGGGTTGATATTGTCTGTAGTGTCATGTATTGTGAGTTGAGATTCTTTCTGTTTGTCCAAGCTGAGCATTGCATGCTCCAGCTTGAGGGGGAGTGTTAGAGTATTTGAGCATGCGTCACTTATGTAATAGGTGGGTAAATTGATCCCTCCAAGATCCATTTACCCCACCACTGAGTTTAGTCCCATACCGCCTAGTGGTGGGACTTGGAGGCACTGTGGAAGCTATATAAGGAGCCCCAGGCCTCCTGTAACAGATGAGAAAGTTCAATAGAATATCTGCCCCTTAGAGGGCTTCTCCCGTGGTTTCATCCCGCTCCTCACAGAGTAGGGTTCCACGTAAAAATCCCGCTTGTTCTTTTTCGTTCTTTATATTTATTCCATGTTACGCTTCCGCTTCCGATTTTCTAACATTCACAACAAGAGAGACATTGCAAGGCTTGGTCAAACAAGATTTGCAACCACTTTTCTTACTCTTGAGAACCTGAATGAGAAGAAAGACAAGCTTAGATTGATGTTTTCTTCAGAAGAGTGGAGAAATTGCAAATGGTACAAGGTCAAGAGGGGAGAAGCAGCGAGTTCTATTGTTTTCAGCCTTACATTTTGGAATCACATTGCACACGCCGTCCGAGTTTTCACTCCATTGGTTCGTTTATTGCGTGTTGTTGACGCAGATCGACGTCCATCTATGGGTTTTGTGTACGGAGGGCTTGAAGAGGCCAAACGAGAGATAGTTGCATCATTCAATGGCGTGGAGTCATCTTACAATTTTTTTGTGGATGTTGTTACCTCCAAGACCAAAGGGAGGCTCGATACTCCATTGCATCTAGCGGCTTATTACTTGAACCCATTTTTCTTCTACACTGAGTCTCGTGGTGATCCGGATGTTGTGGTGAGGAGAGGGTTTAGGGAGTGCATGGAAAGATTTTATCCAGATTTGGATGTACAAGATGCAATTACCAGGGACGAGCTTCCAGCATACAGACTTGGTCGCGGTGATTTTGGCAAGCCTTTAGCTGTGAGACAGAGGATGACAAATGACAACAATTATGACCCAGGTATTTCATGCTGGACAATTCTCTCTTTGGCAATATTATATTATATTTATATTGATGAATTCTCTATTTAAATAGCTAACTGGTGGCATAATCATGGAGATGACACGCCTCATTTGAAAGCCATGGCCATCAAGATCTTGAGCTTGACATCTTCATCCTCCGGATGTGAGCGTAACTGGAGTACCTTTGGCTCGGTAATGACTCCATTCCATCGACCAAATTTGGTTACTAATAGTAAAGTATAACGTAGTAATTGATATAAATTTAAAATTTGAATTTTGATGTTCAGATCCATACCAAGAAGAGGAACAGATTGGAGACGAAGAAGCTGAATGATCTTGTGTATGTCCGTTTCAATTCAAACCTGCGGGAACGTCGAGTTGAAAAAGAAAAAGATCCTCTCTCATCTCGTTATCGTGCATACATGGCTGAAAGGACTGGAGGTGTCGATGCTCATGATGAGGAGGTTTTTCCAGGTTCCGGATTGACATGGAGTGCTGTAGCACATGCTAGTGGTGCTGAAGAGAATTTGGAACCGAGAAAGAGCCAGCGAGTTGACCGTAGCAAGGGAGCTTCATCTTCGAGCTCCAATGCTACGCTGATGAATGAGAACGAGGAGTTACATCTTGATGATATAGAAGAAGTAGAAGAAGAAGATGATGATGATGACGACGACGAAGAAGAAGAAGAAGAGATGGACTTGGATAATGACATTGAGGATTGATTCGATTGACATGTTGTAGTATTTTTTTGGATATGTTGTATGTGCTTTTGAACATTTCCTACTTGTAGTATTTTTTTGGATATGTTGTATGTGCTTTTGAACATTTCCTACTTGTAGTATTTTTTTGGACATGTTGTATGTGATTTTGAACATTTGCTAGTGTTATGTACAAAATATTTTGAATGTTTGATCTTAACTTCCTTCATTTTTCCTTCTCTTGATGTAATTTCTTAAGCTCTTTAAAATAGTAAACTTGTTAAAATTATGAAGATAAATGATAGTATATATATTAAAATTTGATTTATATATTAAAAATAATTAAAAAAATCAAAACCGACTAATGCCCGACTAAATCCGATTACTCTCCCGACTGTCGATTAATATTTAGTCAGTGACCCTGCCGACCGAGTATTGACTGCCGACTTCTGCAACCTTGGCATCAGTCTTGTTCTTAAGAAGAAAGACCCAAGACAATCTCGAAAACTCATCGACTGCAACAAGATAAAACATGTGTCCCTGAAGATATGGGACATGACTGGGACCTCAAATATCAAAATGGATTAACTCGAACAAACTGTGACTACTTCGACCCTGATGACTCTAGAAAGTAGATTGATGATGCTTCCCAAGCTGGCAAGCCTCGCACTAGAAAGTAGAGCTGAGGCAACTACTTTTGAGGATCCTTAAGGAAGCCAGTATATCCAGATGTAACAGGCATAATCTCCCTTAGCCGCGCCACAAGCTCATCAAATCTCTGGTCAGATACAGGTGATGGACTCCCAGCCTGTTATGTTTCCCCTGCAACTCGAGCTGAGGCAGGAAATCCATGCTTAGAATAGCAGGTTTCCTCGGAGTGGCCTGGCCTGTGGCAGTAAGTGCATGGCTGACGGGATCGACCACCTTTTCCTCTGCCATGGTTAGGGCCTCCCCTACCACGATATGTTGTAGGGCTTCCTCTACCACGTGATACAGCCATAGCTGAAGATGTCTGAGACTGTAAAGTACTACCAGAGGATATAGACAGTCTACTCAATCTGTGATATGCCTCCTCTATCGGAGGTATGGCAGCATCAGTAAGGATATGGGCACGAGCTGCATCATATTCAGGGTCAAAGGCTGCTAGAAAGACCCCAGTCATCACTGAGTCTCTGTATGCCTTGCACTGCTCTGGCGTAGCAGTCGAGGGAATGTATCCATGTAGCTTCTTAAACATACCCCTCAAAGAAGTATATAGGGTATGAAGGGGGCGATCATTCTGCTTTGATGTGAAGATATCATGCTGAAGCTGCAGTATCTTCGATTCATTCTTCGTCGGTAAGTATGTAGCGACGAGAATATCCCACATAGCCTTTGCAGTACGCTGACTCAAAATATCATTGGCTATCTCTGTGGACACAGTCTCGGATAGCCACACGCGTGCATATGCATCATCTACCTCCCATGAGGCATTTGTCCCAGTCTTGTCACGTGGCTCCTCTGTCGTGAGGATGTGTTTCTTGCCATTGCATTGCATTAAACTCATGAACTACATGGTCCACAGTTCATAATTCGTTCCATCCATCTTCACAATCGGTGTCGGACCTTTGAAAGCACCCAGGGATGGAATATCTACTTTATTGTCTGACATGATGACAACGATCTCTCAAGACTGGGTTGCAAACTGGACAAATAATGTCCACACAGACATATAGGAAGATGGTTGTGGGTGTAGACTCAAACCACAACCATTTCCATTCATTGAAGACTCCTTTGGGTCGCTAGGGTGTCTTTAGACAATTAGGTCACACCCTAGAGGACCAAGTGGGAGCCCTAAAAGGCACCTGCGGCTGTGAGCGATGGAGCGAGGAGGTGTCTTCGTCACTGGAGAGTCCCGCAGCAACGCTTATCCATGCTAGGGCACAGGCGCGCAGACGCGCGAGCACGCAGGCGCGAGTGTGCGAGGAGGCGCACATGTTGGTGCGTGCGCAGACGTAAGAGATAGAGGCGAGCGGCACGGGGGAGGGTCTGCCTGCGATGGTGGTGGCGCATGCCTGGCCTCGACAGCGGCGCTTGAAGGGTTTTGGTGGGGACGGATCTAGGGCACAGGCTCCGGTCTACGACCATCGCTCTGATATTATGTTAAAGGGAAAATAAGAGTTATATTTCACGAAGCCCTACAGCTCTCTTATATAGGAGAAAAGCTCCATGGGAAAATTGCATAAGATAAACTGGAAAAATAAACAAATAGAAATAAAGACGACGAGACATAAGAATCTCAACAACCTCGAAGCGAGGCAATCCTTTTTAGCCTCGAGACATACGCCCCGGTCCAGTCTAGTGAGGTGTGTGCCTTAGGAGGCCGAGGTGTAGCCTCGAGGCATTCCGCCTCGAAGCGATCGAGGCGTTTTTGCCTTTTTTTGACGTATTTTTTATGATCTTAATGGTGTACTTGGTAGTTTGAGAAGCTTATAAATGCATGTTTTTTTAGGATAACGATTATACGAGATAAATGCCTAAATCCGATATTTCTTTCGTGCCCAAAACTTCATATTAACTATTAGTTGTGTCCAACTATTTCGCAAACTCTTACTATTTCTCTTTTAATGAATGAATTCATAAATATCAAATCCAACAATACTCGTAAACTTAGTGAGCTTTGCAATATATCAAGCAAAACGAAATAGATAGGGTTCACGATTTATCATGATGCCATATATTATATAAATTTCTTCAACGTATATTTAATCATACTTTCAGTTACAACAATATTTCAAAGGTTTGCTCGAAATGGATAGGATTCACGGTTTCTCGTGCGGCCATATATTATATGTTAGACACAACATAAATTTCTTCGATGTATATTTAATCATACTTTTATTTACAACAATATTTCAAAGATAGATATGTATTGTTTAAGTCTTTCACAACATTTATAGACAATGATTTCTTCTTTGATTGGGTGAAAATATATAGAAAGGGATATAATGTTGTTCTATCTTCTATTCTAGTGTTCTTATCTCTATTATTTCATAATATTTTATAGTGTTAAGTATTATATATTGGGTAAAGAACATATAATTACATTTTCATATATATAATTATATTTTTCTACATATTTTTCTCTATAAACCGAGGCTTACGCCTCGAGGCTACGCCTCGCCTCAATTTTGAGAAAACGCCTCGTTCCGCCTTTCGTTTTTTCAAACCTTGCTTGTGATCGAATTATAACATGCTTATTTAACACCCTAACAAGTTCGACTAACTTTAATTATAGAATTGAGGTTTCATAAACAATAAAAGTTATACCCAAATGTAGTTAATCAACTTTCTCATCATGCATTCTTTTTGCTATTATTAATATTATTCTAGAAAAAAAAACCTCATGCAATTCTTGTTGCCAGGCTATCTAGTTCAAAAAAAATACGATTATTCCATAAATATTAAGGTTAGAGTGTGGATCTCATAGAAGGAGGTATCTAAAGATATATGCATTATTGAATGGAGGTTATACGTAATCTAGGGATTCGGTTTAATCTATTGATTGATTTCAAGCAAAGATCATAAATCAAAACTACATAGCTTGCACCACATTTATAAGTTTTGTTTAGAGTTTAGAACAAGGGTAGCGGACAAGGACAAGAAGAAACCATATAGATTTGAATGTTAGAGAGCACCAATAATTATTAAAGAGATTATGCTCACGGAATTGTTTCAATATGTTGCATAATTTCTTAAGCAATCATAAATGTCCGACACATACATTTGGACGTCATATCTAAAATCAAGGTTGCAAAAGTCGGTAGTCGGTACTCGGTCGGTCGGGTCACTGACTAAGGATTAATCGGCAGTCGGGCGATTAATCGGATTTAGTCAGGCTTTAATCGGCTTTGATTTTTTAAATATATAAACCATTTTTATACATATATTATTATATATTTACATAGATTTATATTTTTTTACTATCATGGTGAGTCAAAAGAAGTAATTGAATTTAAATAAAGCATTAAGCGTATTAAAGTAAGTTTGCTTTTAAAAAAGTAAAAGAAACATGCTATCTCCAAGCAAAAATTGGTTGACTAGTAGACTTAGTCGGAATTAGTCGGTACTCGGTCGGCCACCCCACTGACTAGACTAGTCGGACCTACTAGTCAGGTTAGTCGGGTGACTTTTACAACATTGTCTAAAATCAAGTCATTATGTGTACAACAATCCTGTGAAACCAACACATAAATTTAGAATTATCCTCTAAATCGAATCGGTATATACACATATTGACCTAAAGAGCCAACACATATATTTATAGATTGAATTCTGGATTTTATCTTTGCTCATACATAATCCTAAGCCAATGCATACCACATGTCTGATTCATCCATCTCCACGTGGTAGTCACATGTCTACGACTCCTGCCACGTCGTTATTCTCCTCACTCCCTCGATGTATTGTTGATGTCTCCCTCGAGGAAGAATAACCTTTCAGTAAAGCTTCTCTTTCTCTCTCTAAAACTCTTCATCTCTCCCTCTCTCTCTGAGGTACAAAGGAATGGGGAAAGTGAGTGGCGTGATTTGCAATGGTTGACTTTTATAACCATAATTGGGAGATATTAATAGGCTAATAAATCCCATTTAATTGGGAATTTAATATGGTGGTCATTAGTGATTAAAAAGGAAATGTGACTGCATCTTAAAAAAGTCTCAACCGTTACAAAATCAATCTTGCTCTCTTGACATGATGAATAAAGGAGGTCATGAAGGATGTGTCTTGGGTGGTAGATTGATCGAAGAATTGCTTACACAATCAAGTGGGGAACCGATTGCGTGTGCAGACTCAAAACACAACCATTCTCATCAACTTTTAGGTCGCTCTAAGACGAACATGGTGATTTTATAGTTCTGAAATCACCCCTAAAACATCAAAATCAGACCTCCATAGTGTTCCTAAAGCACGATTGACAGCAACCAAGGAAGCAGGGTACCGCTTAGAATGATAAGGATGCTGCAAGAGAAGTGGTTGAGGCTACTCTTGGTGGTAGGAAGGCCATCAAAACTATAGTTGTAGCCGATAGTGACGGCGACGGTACCACGAGATGTGGTTGTTTGTAACCACTAGCATCGGCGAGGTGCATTGTTAGCGGCTTGTGGTGGTGCTACGGAAAGCTGCTGGTAACGTGGATGGAGCCCCGTGAGAGCGGTATTCGGCGATGAGAGAGAGAGAGAGAGAGAGAAGGGGCGACAAGTGTAGCTAGGGTTCGAGTGTACCAGGGCTTCGGTATAGGACTGTCACTTTGATACCATGTGAAAGAAACATATGAGTTTTTTTAAGAAAAAAGGATGACATCCCGAGATGGGAAGCAGATGAGCTGAATTATTCAGATGGACATAGGGCTCTCTTATATAGAGAGGAGTAACATCTATGATAAATTACATAAGAAGAAAGACATACGAAATAGAAAAATACAAAATAACTCTCAACAATTACTGACTTCTTGAAAGAAAACTGGTGGCATAAAGGTCCTTTCAAGGCTACTCATTTTTTTAAAGCTCGGTTCTACATGGTAAGAGACTAAAGTTGGTACCAACTTACTATTATGTGCACCTGGACACAAAAATTTGAATATACGACTCTTATAATATCCATTTTCTAATGTGGGCTAGATTTGAAGTTCACGGTTCCATATTCAACTCTGTTTTTTTAACAGTTAAAGCATGAATACTGGAGGTAAGTGTAATAACATGCTCCATCAGATCCACGCCCAATGATGAGGGGTGTGTAATCTTAACATGAGGTCGCAAGTTATACCACAATAGTTATATACACATTGTGGAGAAAGGTTGAGAACACAATGGAATGAGTTTTATTAGTGGGTAGGGTTTCTCATATAGTGTGAAACCCTAGGGTCCAATAAGTGGCAATTACATAATAATCTTGGAACAGTTACATATAGAAATAGAGAGCATAGAAATAACGTAAAATAGAAATCATGTCATTAGCTCTATTTGCCAAATGACATCTAGAATCCCCCTCAAGTTGAAGCATATCTATCGATCATTCCCGATTAGGAAGTCAATAGTGATATATGTTTCTTTGGAAGTACTTCAGTCAATATATTCACAAGTTGGAATTCTGTGGAAATGTGGTGAGTAGTGATCTTCTCTCCTCATGTAAATTCGCGAATAAGTGACAACCCACTTCAACATGCTTGGTCCGCTCATGAAAAACATGATTAGTGGTAATGCATGTCGCTGACTAGTTGTCACAATAGAAAGGAAATAAACTTTTAGCAAGGAATCCAAGTTCCTATAAAAAAGAGATGAACCAAGTGATCTCTTATATAGGCTTGAGGCGTTGCTCTGTATCCTGATTCCGCACTTGATCTGGAGACTACAGTTTGTTTCTTACTTCGTCATGTAATAAGGTTTCTACCAACAGCCATGAAACCAGTAGTGGATCGCGTACCCTCCGGAGAAATTACATAGGATGTGATATCAGTACGATAATTATTCCCATAGAAGAGGCCTTTTCCTATAGAGTCCTTCCAGTATCGAAGGATCAAAAGAGCATCTTGCCAATGGTTGTGGTGAGGTTCCTCCATGTATTGACTAGCTCTGCTTATAACATATGATGTATCAGGTCTACTAAGCTTTTATACCATGGGTTATCTTCAAATACAGTATCAATAGAGGTGACGCATCTATGTAACTCAGCTGAGATAGCTAATGGTTTGCATCCAATTAAGCCAACTTCTTTTGGGGTGAAGGGGAAGTTGAAAGCGATTATGAGACGATTTTTTGTGCTTCGTTTGGGGAGTTGCAGGGGATGCCTCTGGTTAGTTGTATAACCGTAATGTTAGCAAAGGAGGATGGTGGACTAGGAGTCTGTAGTGTAAAGGCAATAAATTATGCTCTGCTAGCAAAGTGGGTGGTCTGAATTTACGGAGGGGGTGGATTGGCTATGCAGGATATTGTGCTTTACTTACGAGATTTTCCTTTATCCATCAGTGCTAGATTCTGGTTTTATGTTGCCTTCCAACTTCCAGAAGGGGATTTGCCACGTGCTTCCTCGTGTGGTGCCGCTCATGAATCATGTTTTAGGTGATGGATGTAAGTTCATATTTTGGAGAGATGACTGGACTGGAGAAGGGCCTTCGAGGAGTCATTTTTTGTCTTTATGCTTTGGCAGCAGACAGTGAGATTTCCATCAAATTGTTGGGAGAGCGGTAGATGGATATATCCCTTTTCATACTGAATTATCGGATAAACTATATGTAGATTTCATGTTGTTGCTTAAGGCACTACCTGTCGGTGGGAGATGGATGGATCTATTGGTCAATGGTCCTGGACTGATGGACATTTCATTGTGGGAAAGCCTATAAGGCTTTCTATCATCTGGAAGTTCGGGATCAAGTGATGTTCTTAGATTGATCCACTGACTTGTAGAGGTAGAAGGTATGTTGCACATCCGGATTTTCATTTGATTGTTGCGAAAGAATTGTCTTATAAGGTGGGATAGGTGAGCATGGTTCTTCCCTGGATGTAACAACATGTGTTTGCGCTACACAACAGCAAAGGAGAGTGTTGAGCATCTATTCTTTGGATGTCATGTTGATAGGGAGGTATAGGATGCGGCAAATGTGAAGAGGGTTGCGACAATGGATTGGGATGATTTCTAGGAGTCCATGGATGCTCTTGGAAGTGGTAATAGTCCAACCAAAGTTTGGGTAGTTGTTATCTTATGGTATGTATAACTTGCTCAGAATGATTCTGTCTTCTGAGTGGAATGAATGGACATGGAAAATATGATTAAGCATGTAAAGAGATTACAAACCTTTTGGACCTTATAAATGTTTTACTTTCTACTATAAATATATGGAAGCCTCAGTGTAGGCGTCTTCTTGATGTCATACCCTCTTTTTCCTTAAAAGTAAGCCAACTTTTATAAAGATATCCAAACAGTACTTCCTCTATGACAAGTGTCATCTTATATCGTGAATATTACCTCGGTACCTAGGAAGCATCGGAGTTAACCAAGGATTTTGGTGACAAATAACTTTTGAAGGAAGGCCTTGGTCACAAGAATGTTTGTGTTGTCATCAACAGTGATAACCAATTCATCCATATAAACAGCAAGTATTGCAATACCTTAGGACCTCCATCTAGTGAAGACTGAATAGTCAAATGTCGTCCTATGGAAACCAAGAAAGTTGAACTCAGAAGTAAATCTGTCGAACCATGTCGTAGACTCTGATTTTAGGCAAATATATGGCTTTACATAACCAGCATACATAACCCTCAACGAAGTAACCTGGTAATTGTGCCATGTATACCTCCTCCTCTAAGTCACCATAGAGGAAATCATTTTTGACATTTACCTGAGAGATGGGTCAATTCTTGTTGGCTGCAACAAATAGTACGAATAGATCACATCCTTACTACAAGAGAGGTCTCAAAACAGTCAATGCCATAGGTATGAGTAAAGCCTTTCACTACAAGTCTGACTTTCAATCTGGCAATGGAACCTTCCTGTGAGTTTTTGGTCATAAAGACCCATTTGCAGGCAATAGGGTTCATGCCTAGCAGACCTAGTATAAGGTCCCACGTGTCCCCAGAAATAAGCACATCCATCTCCTCAACCATGGTCCTGAAGAGCATTAGGATGATAATGAGCAATGATCGCCATAAAATCATCCGTGAAAATCTTATCATAATAGGATAGACTATCAGTAAAAGTAAATTGTGACAAATGATGTAGTGTATATTATTGTTTGGACTTCTGTAGTGCAATAGGAAGTCCTGAAGGAGCATTCGAATTTACAGAAGTGGGGTCATTAAAGAAGACTTATCATCCTGCAAGTAGGGATCATGTAAAGGAATCGACTCAAGCTATACGATGCGCTTCCTTTGTAGACATGAAGAGGAGTATGAAACTCCAAGGGAGTATCACTGATAGACTTAATAAAGTACTTAGTCTGGATGAAGGTGACATTAGCGGAAATGTGACAGTAATGACTGACAGGGTCATAACACATGTACCCCTTTAGGGTCCAAGAATACCAAAAGAAGACACACTTAATGGCACAAGCAGACACTTTATCTATAGTATGAATATTATGGCATAGCAACCAAAAATCCGCAATGGCGAAGGAAATGATTCCTCATCTTTTTATAGAAGGGAGAAGGGAGTTATCCCAGTGAGGACCGAAGAAGGTACCTAATTGAGAAGGTATATTGCAGTAAGAATGGCATCATCCCAGTATGTTTTAGGAACTTTCATTCAAGGTGGGTATAAGCAATGTATAGTGTTGAGATATTATTTATCTTTTATATTATTTATGTAATTCCTTTTCTTCATGTCTTCTTCTTGTAATTTGCCCAACTGATTTCTCTCCTATATAAGAGAACCCTAGGGCCTCTCTATAATGCAATTCATTCTTTCATCTCCACATGGTATCGGAGCAATTGTCCTAGACCGGAGCCCTGACCTAAATTCGTCTCACACCGCAGGCCCCCCTTCAACCCTAGCTGTCGCCAGGGATCGCCGCTGCCACCAGGGTTCATCGTCGCCCCCTTGCGCAGTCGCCACAGCAGCCTGCACCGCCGCCAGGGCCACCACAGCCACTGCAACCCTTGTGCAGCACCACTACGCGGTAGCAGCAGCAGCTCGACTCTGCCGCCAGGGCGTCGATGCCCCCCACCCTCCTGTGTAGACACGCTGCCACCACAACCCCCGTGTGACCAACCCGTGCACCTCTGGGTGCCTCCTCGCTTCTCTGTGCTTCTCTGAGATGTCTGATTTGACCCTAAAATGAACTGATTTTGACTGTAAAACATGATTTCAGACCTATAAATCATGTTTTTCAACCCTAGCGTGCACCGAGGATTGACGAGGATGGTTGTATGAGTCTGTACGTGCAACTAATCCTATGTATGATTATGTAGACTCGCTCAGAACAGTCTACATCCCACTCGAGTTATGTTTTCAGCCGTTCTTCCGTCATGTTAGAGAACAAGGGTGATGAATATTCTCCGTTCGGTGCATTCAAGGGCCTGTCTCCCATCGTCAAGATGGATGGTACCAACTATGAGTTGTGGTCCATGTAGTTTCTCACCCTCATGCAGTGCAACAACAAGGAGCGCATCCTGACAAAGCCAGAGGCGACAGATAAGACAGGAACCAATGCTTCTTGGAAGTAAGATGACGTGTATGCGCATATTTGGCTCTCTGGGACCCGCACTACAGTGATAGTCAAGATTGAACACTTTCCATTTTTTATTATGATAAAAAAAAGATATTATTCTTTTTACCAAACATATGTGGATCAAATCACGATCTTAGAATAAGAACAAGAGATCTTTTTCGATCAATCCACTTGCCCCTCATTCTTCGAGCATCAGAAAGATCCTTTTCGAGTTTGAATTTGTTCATTTGAAATCAGAGTTCTTCTACTTATTTATTTATTTTTTCTTCTTCGCTATCCTTATCTCATAGGTATAGTGTTTGAATCAATAGAGAACATTTTCCTTTGTATAGAATCGATATTATTACATTCCAATTTCTTCTTGATACCTCCCAAGGAAAATCCCAAATTGGGTCCAAAACGAACGGGCTGGTGTGAGCTTATCCATGTGGTTATACACTCTTCAAATAGGAATCCATTTTCTGAAACATCTTGGCTTTCGTGCCAAGGCAATGTGGGTCATTTTGGCATCCACCTATGCCCAAGCAAAGAATGAGGCAAAGATTCTTCAGCTTCAGTTTGACATTTACAGGGCCAAGCAGAATGGTCATCCTCTGCACACATTCTACTCCTTGCTCTGTGGCATGTTCGAGAAGTTTCGCAGCTTCATGCCTATTATGACATCTACAGAGCAGTAGATGGCATACAGAAACTCCACGATGGTTGGAGTTTTCTTGGCTACGCTCGACTTGGAGTATGATGCTGCATGTACACAGCTCCTCACTGGGGTGACCATACCTCCCATGGAGAAGGCCTATAGCCGTCTCAGCAAGCTGCTTATTCCGCATGTTGCCACTCCATAGCCCTCCTTAGCAATGGCCACTTCTCGCGGCACAGAAGGGTCCACTCAGTTCAGAGGGCATACCCTCCCCCCCGCCCCGTGGCAGAGGCGGTGGATGTCAGTGTGGTCCTTGCACCTACTGCCTTCGGCCAGGACACTCAGAGGATACATGATACCAGAAGCATGGATATCTTGCATCTGCTCGTGTGCAGAACAAATCAAGTCTTCAAAGACTCCAGCTTCCCAGGTTGATCCATGCATGGATGATATTGTCTCTCGTATATGAGAGATCATGACTCCAGTGGTAGGCACCACCACTACAGGATCTACAGATACCGCATCCACTTCTATTCTCTCTATTTTTCCACTTGTTTTCTTTGTTTTCCATGTTTTGAATTTTCCGCCTTTTTTATTTATTTTCTGTGATTGAGCCCATAGACTTAGGATTGCTTGAAACGGTAACTAGGTCCCAAGCCTAATTAAAAGCATGTGCCTATAGTTTTCTACGTTTGGACTTAGTCAAATTAAAATTGTTGACTACTTAGACTTGAAACCGAGCACTGTGAGAGGCTTTATGCAACGCTCTTTGGCTACCCTTCGGATACAAAATGCTACCCCTCCTACATCTCATTAGCACTTCCGTTACAATCCCAAGATAAGTCTTCTAAAACCTTCTCCCTAAAGCTTGATTGCTTCAATTGAAGATTCTACCATCAAGTTCTAGTGATATTGGAAACCCTCCTTTTCTTTACTAGCCCTTTCTTATCCAAAACATGGATTTAAGCAAACATCTAGAAATAGAAATAGAAAACATGGAAAAATAAAATAAATTCCATGTCGTTGGCTATATTTGTAAAATGATATCAACACACATAATACAACACAAATACCAGGCAAGGAACATAAAACAAATTCTTCAATCAGTTAAAAGAGATTTCAGCCCACAAGCACTATCAAAAGATGGGAATCTGGATACAATGGAAGCAACGTCCAGGAGCAATATCAAAAGTCTGAATACACTGGAAGCAACGTATCAAAAAAGGAAAAAATGCAAAGACGTACATAGAACCCACACAATAATGCAGCTCACTGACCAACCATCATCTACACTTATACGTCCAGTTGGCAGAATAAGGGTTTCCAGCCGACCGTCCTCAATGCCCAATCAACTGAATGAGGTCCTCTAGCCGATTTTTGACAACGATCAGTCATCTAATATGTAAGTTGAACTTTGTCTTACCATGTGATAGCTTGAGAGGGTCAAAAGCATTTATCAAGAAAAGTAAAAGACTGGGGCAACCCATAGGTGGTTACTTCTCCTACAGCATAGGTCAAAAGTCGGTTCTCTTCAAATTAATTGTGAGGGTGTATTGCAAGTCCAAAAGTTTTGGGAATTCCTATCTAAAAAGGAGGCATATTAGAAATTTCAAACGGATCGACTAGTGGGTGTGTATCAGTAGAATCAAACAATGCATTTATATTATACATTTATGAAAACTTCAACATTATTTTGTAACCAGCGAGGTTTTTTTTTTGCAAATCTGTGTTTATTGGTTGAATAAACGTAGGAATCCCTTTGGTTTACTTAAAGAATATTCAAAAAGATTACCGATATTTAGAAACATGCACACCCAAATTAAACTAGAAGTACTGCTATTAAAGTACCTGAATTATAGGGGTTATACATCTAGCTCTGCACAAGTGTTATTGAGATAAATTCTAATGTTTATATGTACTAGTCTTAAACTCAGAAAATACCGGCATTAGAGCATATACTCTGATCTATATGTGGTGCTGATCAAAATGCAAGCAGCATATCTGTCGTTGGTGTATTCATAACATAGATCTAAAGGCAACATTTTTAACTAGGCGTTCCACAAAAAGGAATGTCAAATGTTTAAATCAGCATAAATGAATTCAAGTTCATGATTAAGACTCATGAAAATCATCGAATCTCAAACCCTCAAGAAACCCCCAATTTTCTTTCAGTGTGCAGGTTTAGCTTTAAAATCAAAACTCCAAAATCAAGTGAAATCCAAAAATCCAACAGAAGTAGAAATCATTAACACCTAAACCTTCGATCTTCGTGCACACGCTAAACTACATATCCAACTTCGAAATCCTCAGAAATTTGTGTGATCTAAAGCTATCCCCAGTGCATATAGTCTAAACTTCCATAAATCGAGAGCAATCCATATCAAAACCTCTCTCAATTTGTGAAATTGTCCATGAATATGGGTTCATGGGTCTGCCAGAAGACCCCTACACATAACGACATGAATTCGGCCAACTCTGGTTGTCCTCTGACGAAAGCGCTCCAGCAACGTGGTTTTATCTTTTTGACGAATTTTAATGAATTTACAAGCATAATGTATTATTATAGTATACAGTGAGTATCTGTAAAAGCCAATCAAAACTTTTGAACACAATAAGTTTTGTATTTGATACCTTATTGATACAAACTTAGTACCATTGGAATCCTCTTGTCGAATAGGTCTAAATAAATAGTATAACTCACAATCTAATTGTCGGATTGATATTCCACATTCAGATGATGCAGTTAATATTTGGAAAAGTCCCTGGAAAATTAAACAATTCATAACTTCCACATGCAAACTCCAATTAACAAGAAACTAGATCTTTTGAATTTGTCTCGTCACACCAATCCACAAAGTAACTTCATTCAAAATGCCACTCGATAAATTTGCCAACCTGGAAAATATCTCCCAAGAAACCGCTAGGACGACCAATCATTAAACTAATTAATCCAATCAATATACAAGAAAATGTGTAAGGCTGCTATAGGTACCTCTAGATTTTGCATCAAACAATGTAAACTTCATTTACATGTCAATTTGATTCAGACATCCAGATAACTGCATCCCCTTCTTTTATACTAATGAAAAGAGTGGCTAGTTGAGGTCGATTTACCATCTATAATATACTAGATATGGATCAAAAAGTATATAATTTGATTACAGAATTTATCTTAAAGGTGTGATAGCTCCAGGCATTAATCAATACATTTTTCATGTAAAACCTCTTCTCATGCCAGAAAATCGCCCTGATATGTTGATTCCACGAGAACTAAAGCTTTGTGAAAATGATCTTCCTGCAACATCATTTGGGCATATCTGCACCTTAGGGGCCTGTTTGGTTAGTGGGATGGGGTGGGTGGGGTATCCACTTGTGAATAGTAGGCGTTTGGATAATTATGAGGGTTGGGAGAGGGTTGGAATAAGGAATGTGATGTGATATGACCTTGATTTGTGATAGATTTCCAACCCAAGTTTGGAAGGGGATACACCAGGGTACCCCAGTAACCAAACGGGCCCTAGAAGAAGGCACAACGATCCAAACATCTAGACAAGAACTCCAAAATTCCAAACCTTTCTACCAAAGTCAATACCAGAGAAAATTTTCTTTGCATCTTCATATGCATGTTGAAACAACACACGTGATCTCCTCTAGTATCCATTTATCCAGTGGTATTTTATGACCAAAGTATCCTGCCGCGGTATCAAAGCAAAAACTCCTATTTTGTCAGAGCATTCATCCTCCAAATGAACCAATGGTCTCAAAAAGTACATACATCATAGCTTCTCTTTGAAGACCAAGTAAGCCTTCTTGACCTATTAAGCTTTCTTGACTGAGAATATTACTTTACTCCACGCTGTCACATCTGTGGGAACTTGGTGATGAAGTCTATTGTGAGCATACATGACTAGATGTAGTAGGTTTTTATTTTATCAAGGAGAGATAAATATCTAGGAATTACATTGTCTTCCAAATTTAAATATATATCATCTTTCTTTCAAGTAACTAATAAGTATGCCAAAGTTTCTTTAAGAACATCTACTGGATCATTGGGTTGGTCATTTCTTTTTCACCGCTAAAGGTAGTACAAGAGCTTCAAGATACAATTGCCACTTCTAGGAGGAAGGGGTTAACTATGTTAATGCTCTTTCAGGGGAAATGAAAATCCATTAGATTAATAACATAAGCCCAGAACCCTCTAAGAAGTTTAGGCTCCACAAATCAAAATTATACACTACATATAAAAGCCCCAGCAATAAGGAGTAAGGAGTGTAAGTAGGTTAGTAAGAGATTTCGCCAGAGAGAGTCCGAGAACAAGGTTTCCTTTAGCCCTGTAGATGTTGAATTGTTAGTTATATTTTCTCTTTGGCTCCAAATTTATTTTAGTTGAAAATTCCACCACAACAATCATTACTTGTATAGCATGTGTATGTCTGTGAAGAGCCAAAGTAAGACCATTACAGACAATGGTCATCCAAAATTTTAGAATGAGTTTTATATTATATTTCATTGATCTCTAGTCTAGCTTGATCTATCAAGTAATGGTCCGAATCTTTTATTCATCAGAATTATCAAACGTGGACAAAATATTGTGTATTGACTGCTTCTGATAATGTTAAGACTAGTCTTTTAGTTTGAAAATATGTTCTGTAACCTGTAGGAGAAAAATAATATATTCAGAATGGCTAGACGGGTTTGCAGCCTTTGCGCCACTGCTCTTTCTTTTAAGCTACTTGATCAATTACATACTCACCCAGATAACGTTATTTCACATTTAGGACACTAACGGAGAAGTAAAATTTATGCATTTAAACTATATTTTGATTTCTAAAATACCAGGAGAGTGTCGTCTTTTTTACTTTTTGGATGCTAACATGAAAGCAGAATTTAAGCAATACGTGTGGAAGTAGAAATTATGCACTTCAAGTTTTTTAGACCAAAAAGGGGGAATAATCAATGGTATCCGTCCCAAATTTATATTAAAATAAAAATGAGGAAGAAATACAGGGTTACCTTACAAGATCCACGACTCAAGAAGAGTTCTCGCATGGAAATTTACATTCTCAAAACAAAAACCGATAAAAAAATCACCCACTCGCTAACCAGATCGCTTAAATTGCTTCCAAAGGAAGTAAGAGCTCATTGGGCGAATATCCTTCACATTATATATTAATCCCCAGAAAACCTCACTATTGGTCGTGTCCACCCACTCAAGCTGAAAATGTTGCCATATGGGTTTGATTTTTTTTGCAAAAGAAAAACAAATTGTCGATACTCTCCTTTATTCCACAACAAAGTGGGCATAAACTGAATTTGCTGTCAAGAACCTGGAGCAACGAATCTCTGGTTAGTATCTCCCCACTTCTGAAGAACCACAAGAGAACATTAATGCACGTTGGGACCTTTAGGCCACATATAAAAAAACAGTCACAGCTTAAGAATTCGGGCGAAGGGGAGAGGGTTGCAGGTACTGCTCTGTAAGCTCTTCTAACTGAAACGTCACCTTCCCTCCATAGCCAGTGAATCTTCTCTGTCGATGGACCATCCGAGGATCGGATAAAGTTAAGAAGCTCCAGGAGTATTCCTCTATTCGTTGCTCGGAGAGTTCAGTCGCAAAATGAAGGCATCCAACTACCATTGTCCTAGCAATCAACCACACATGCCTTTCTGTCAGCTACCAAGGCAAAAATATGGGGAAAACGAGATGCTAATGGGCCATTATCAGTCCAATTAATTTTTCCTCCTCATGTATGATTCAGTGTCATGTCGTTCTCTCCAACAACTCAAGGGTAGTTAAATCCAAGAGCTCAATTGATGCTAGAAAGCGATCAATCCTCGAATGGGATCCAGAGTTTCTCTGCATGTATTTATTGCATCAATGACCTCTAACTGTAGGAGCAAGAGGGAGAGAGAGAGGTTAACGTTCTTCGAATAGGAGCAAGCGAGAGAGAGAGAGATGATAGGTGCCTCATTAGTGACAGTGATGTCAAAGAACCCCATCTCATCCCTAGCAACCTCCTTTCTAAGCAAACAAAAAAGCCATTATTCCTCCACTATAAAAATATAATCTTTGACCACGTGCATAGATCATCAAACGTTCTTCGAATAGGAGCAAGGGAGAGAGAGAGAGAGAGGTTAACGTTCTTCGAAGAGCAATCGATCGAGAGAGAGAGAGAGAGAGGTTTGGTGCCTCATCAGTGACAGTGATGTCACAGAACCCCATCTCGTCCCTAGCAACCTCCTTCCTAAGCAAACAACAACGTCGTTATTCCTCTGCTATAAAAATATAATCTTCAACCACATGCAGAGATCATCCAACGTTCTTCGAATAGGAGCAAGAGAGAGAAAGAGTGAGAGAGAGAGAGGTCAGGTGCCTCATCAGTGACAGTGATGTTGCAGAACCCCATCTCGTCCCTAGCAACCTCCTTCCTAGTTATTCCTCTGTTATAAAAATATAATCTTCGACCACATGCAGAGATCATCCAACGTTCTTCAAATAGGAGCACGAGAGAGATAGAGGTTAACGTTCTTCGAATAGGAGCAAGCGAGAGAGAGAGAGAGAGGTTAGGTGCCTCATCAGTGATGTCGCAGAACCCCATCTCGTCCCTAGCAACCTCCTTCCTCAGCAGACAACAGATCGTGTCCCCCCCCTCCCCCATCCCCGAAGGCGAGGATGATCTGAAGAGAGTAAAGATACATTAAAATTGATGCCAATTAGCCAAGCATGTACAGGATATCTTCCTCGAACATCTCTTAATTCAGCCCACAAGTCAGCTCGGTGTGCAAGCAGAATTGGCCCGTAGACACAAGAAATCGTTGGGAAAATATAAAGAGTTGTTTATTCCTTGGGCCCTAGGCTCTCTTATATAGGGAGAAGCCTATGGGCAAATTACATAAAGTGGACAGAAGAACAGGAAAATAAATAAACGATACATATACATGAAATATATCTCTACACTCCCCCTCAAGATGGAGCATAGATATCTATGATGCTTAACTTGAATGGACACTTCTGGAAGGGCCCTCTCAGTAGGGCTTTAGTGAAAATGTATGTCGCCTGGTCTCTTGAGCTGACATGAGATGTAGAAATGAATCCCTTATAGATCGTGTCACGTATATAATGACAATCAACCTCAATGTGCTTTATCCTCTCATGAAAAGCAGAGTTATTAACAATGAATAAGGCAGCATGGTTGTCACATTCTAGCAGGAAGAGCTACATCTATATGCAGATATGTTAGGACTGCTCAAACCCACATCATTTCTGTATATGCTTGGACCATAGTTATGTACTCAGATTCGCCACTAGATCTAGCAACCACAATTTGCTTCTTACTTTTCCATGAGACAAGAGAATATCGAACAAATATAGCAAACCCTGATGTGGACTTCCTATCCTAGGGGCGCCCTGCATAGTTTGCATCTGCACATGCTGAGAAAGTCATATAATCACCCCTTTTAAATAGTAGTCCCACACCTGGAGATGATTTGAGATACCTTGGTATTATCTGTATAGTATCCAGATGAACTTGACGAGGTTGTTCCATGAATTGGCTCACCCGACTAGCTGCAAATGAAATATCGGGTTCGGTAATGGTAACATAAAGAAACTTTCCCACCAGCTCTCTGTATCTTCTCATGTCCACCTCATCAGTATCATAATCATAAAGCTTCATGCTTGGATCCATGGGTGTAGTCGCAAGTCGACATCCAAGCATTTCGTGTCACTCAACACATCAGTGGCATACTTCCTCTGAGTCATCACAAGCCCCTATTGGTTTCTGGCAAACTCCAATCCCAAAAAGTATCTTAGAGCTCCCAGATCCTAGGTAACAAACTCACGACCCAGAAATTCTTTTGCTCTTTTTATTCCATGCATATCATCTCCTAAAATAAGTATATCATCAACATACACCACAAAAGAAGTCATACCTCTGGAGGTTCTCTGTGTAAAAAGAGTGATCTGCATTCGATCGTTTGAACCCCTCTTTCTTAAACAATTTTGTGAGCTTTTGGAACCAAGCTCTAGGGCTCTACTTAAGGCCATAGATTGCCTTATGAAGTCTACATGCCTGTGAACACTCCCCCTCAACAGCAAACCCCGGCGGTTGTTGCATGTAGACTTCCTCCTGAAGATCACCATACAGAAATGCATTCTTGACATCCAATTGAAACAACGGCCAATCTCGAATCACGGCAACAGATAGAAGGATCTGTAAGGTGGAATGTCGAGCAACTGGGGAGAACGTGTCAGGATAATCCACCCCATATGTCTGAGTAAATCCTCGTGCAACTAGTCGAGCCTTGTACCTGTCAATGTTACCATCTGCATTGTGCTTCACCTTGAAAACCCATTTACAACTTACTATAGATGTTCCAGTGGAAGTTGGGACAAGACTCCAGGTACCTTTCGACTGAAGGGCAGCCATCTCCTCTTCCATAGCTAATCACCATCGATTGTCCTGCAGAGCCTCCTGATAATTTCGTGGAATTGACACGGCTGACAATACAGCTGCAAATTTCCTGAAATCGCCAGTCAAGCGATCAAAGGAGACCATGGATGCTATAGGATATGATGCACAGCTGCACTTCTGCTTCCGAAGCGCAATAGTTAAGTCCAAATCAGCAACCTCTACGTATGTCCCCTGTAAAGAGTCCTTCTCAGGTAGATCTCCAGACCCATCATTGGAAATTGTGTATTCATAACATACCTCACGTCTGCTAGATGATGAGCGGTGACCATGAGCAGAAGTAGGCCGGCGGGTATAGTGATGCGGCAACGGAGGAACTGGAACCGTAGTAGGTGGTGGAGGTAGTGGTGGTGGTGGTGATGACGGTGGTAGTGGTAACGGTGGTGGTGGAGTTGGTGAGGAAGGTGGTGACGGTGGTGGTGGCATGTATATTTCATCATCAGAAGTTGAAGAAGTTAACCGACCACCTGTAGGAGAAAAGTACAATACAGACTCGAAAAAGGTGGCATCAGCACTAACATAGTACTTCATGCACAATGGATCATAACATATGTACCCTTTTTGTGTCCTAGAATACCCAACAAACACACACTTGACAGCTGTAAGAGAGAGCTTGTCAATCTCTGGTGAGTGGCGACAATTGGTGGACACACGCAACCGAGCCAAAAATACGAGGAGTAAGGCAGATTAATTCCTTCTCAGGAAAGGCAAGAGAAAAGGGAATTTTCTCAGCTAAGACCGACGAGGGCAAGCGATTAATAATATAGCATGTCGTAAGGACAGCATCACCTCAAAAAGAATGCAGAGCACGACTCTGAATGAGAAGGGTCCTCGTAATATTAAGCAAATGACGATGCTTCCTCTCTGCAACACCATTTTGTTGGGAAGTATAGGCACATGAAGTTTGATGAATAATACCTTGAGATAAAAAATACTTGGAAAGATTATGAGTACAAAATTCCAAGGCATTATCAGTTCTTACAATTTTCACCGAGGTTGGAAACATATTTGTTACTTCAGTTAGAAATTTTTTGATAACATCTCCGGCTTCAGATTTATTCTTTAATAAAAAGACCCAGGACAGATGAGAGAAATCATCCACCGTAACAAGATAATACGTGAGCCCCTGATGATCAAGAACACGACTGGGGCCCCAAATATCTATATGAAACAACTCAAAAATGGAGCTAATGCTCTGACTCTGACGACAGTGAAACGCATACCGATGACGTTTTCCCAACTGACATGCCTCACATTGAAAGGATGAGTGAGGAGAGATCTGAGGCAGAACACGACACATAGTCTGGAGCGGGAGATGATCAAAGCGTAGGTGTCACGTGAAGGGTAAGACAGGTCCAATAGAAAGAGAGGAAATGCCAGCATATGGAGTTCGAACTAAGCGATAGAGGCCCCTTGCTCATGGCCACACCCAATCACCTTTCCTGTAAGGTTGTCCTGAAATACAAGAGAAGACGGGTCAAATATAGCTCGAAAATGTAAATCCTTCGTAATATGACTAATAGATAGCAAGTTCATAGAGAAGTCAGGTGCAAGCAACACATTCTGTAAATGCATAGAGGGTGTCAAACTAATCTCCCCCTGTCCAGTGATTGAGGAATGAGTCCCATCTGCAATAACCACAGTTCTTCCTAGAGGAGCATGTTTGTATGTTGTAAGTTGATCCCTTCTCCACATAAGTGATGCGTGCACGGGAATCCATAATCCATTCTATAACATCAGATCCACTACTGCTAGTGAGTGCATAAGTACTACCTGAGGTACTGGAGAGGCTGAAACAGCTACATCAAAGTGACTCCCAGAGGTCGAGGAAGACATAACGGGATTGATTGGAGGTATAATGCCCCTCAATCGGGATACAAGGTCATCAAATTGTTGATCTAGAGAGGAGGCAGTCGGGGGCTCAATCTGTTCAGCCACTCGAGCAGAGGCAGGAAATCCATGCTTAGAGTAGCATATATCTTTGGTATGTCCAGGACGATGGCAAAATGTGCAGGGCTGACGAACACGACCTCTGCCACGAAGTCCTCGTCCACGAAACTGAGAAGAGCCTCCTCGACCTCGGGAGGCCGCCATCGCTGAAGAAGTCTGACTGGCAGTAGAAGATGGAACAGTGATCCAACTGAGCCTGCGGAAGGCTTCCTCTATATGAGGAATGGTAGAGTCTGCCAAAATCTGGGAACAGGTCGCCTCATACTCAAGATCTAGGGCTGCCAGGAATACACCAACCATGGTTGCATTCCTATAAGTCTTCCGCTGCTCAGGAGTAGATGTGAGAGGCATGAAGCTATAGAGCTTCTCGAACATCCCACGCAAAGATGTATATAGCGAGTGAAGAGGGTGTCCATTCTGCTTGATAGTAAAGATATCATGCTGGAGTTGCAGAATCTTCGTCTCATTCATTACCTGTGAATAAGTAGCAGCGAGAATATCCCACATCGCATTGGTTGTGGGCTGATGGAGTATATCATTGGCGACTTCTGTTGCCAACGTGCCTGAAAGCCAAACCTTGGCATATACATTATCCGCCTCCCATGAGGCCTTAATCCCAGTCTTCTTAGCCGGCTCTTCCTCGGTAAGAATATGTTTCTCACCTATAGACTTCATCATGCTCATGAACTGCAAAGCCCACGGTTCATAGTTTGACCCATCCATCATTACTATAGGCATAGGACCTCTGAAGGCGCTTGTGGAGGGGATATCGAGCTTGCTTTCTGACATGACGGCTGAAGACGACTAGGATTAAAGACTTAGACAAGTGTTTGTCTACACTGACATAGGGAGATTTGATTGCATATGTAGACTTATGCAACCAATCTCATCAAGAAAGCTTAACGGCGGTGTCTCTCTTAAAAGGGAAGAACGTCGGCACCCCTTGTAGCGAGTAGGCACAGCCGGTCGAAGAGAGAGGGTATGTGAGGTCCTAGGCGAGCGATGTCGATGGTACGCACAGGCCGTGCTACAGGGCCACACGGTGAAAGGAGGTTGGCCCGCGGGGGTTGCAGGGACCTAGCAGGGCCTGGCAACGGCGATGGGGAGCCTACGGGGGGTTGGCAGGGGCCTAGCGACAACGGTGGGGATCTGGAGGCCTGCAGGGGCTGGGCGGCGGAAGCTCTGGGCACGCATGAGGGAGAGGTTTGAGGTGGGGTTTAGGGTTAGGGTTTCCGTACAGGAGCTCGGTCTAGGACTGCCGCTCTGATGCCATGTTGAGAAAATAGAAAGAGTTGTTTATTCCTTGGGCCCTAGGCTCTCTTATATAGGGAGAAGCCTATAGGCAAATTACATAAAGTGGATAGAAGAACAGGAAAATAAATAAATGGTACACATATATGAAATATATCTCTACAGAAACCAACAAGGATCCATTGTTCAATCAATTTGTAAGCAAGGTTAAGGAAAGCGGTATGCGTAAATGTTCGGACATACCACCGAATATTGAATAAGCGGTATGAAAGGGCATATGCGGGGTATATGCGGTTCTACGTGGTTTTCTAATTTTAAATTTAAAAATAAATAAATATCTATTAATAACATTACTACTGAATTTAGGTATCTAGATGGAGTTATTGAAGATCTAAGAAAAACGATTCATATTAGATGGTTGATTATATGCTTTTAATTGCCTAACATTTAATCACGAAAAAACATTTAGCCATAAAAACTTCACATAATAGATGATTCATAATAACAAAACTTCATTACTCATACATGCACTACATGAGCAAAACCTCAATCGGCATATATTAAAATACTTGATATATTGCATATACTCATGAACATATACTCATGAAAATAATACATAAGATAAACATATAACATTGCATATACATAATGGTATAATGCATGTCATATTCTTACAATTGAATAGGAAAAGGCAGATCTACGGAATTAAGCACATGAATGAGGATTGGAAAGTTGGAGATGTTGGAGCAGTATGTGGGATAAATGCAGGATATGCGGAGCATATGCGGGGAGGGCATAATACATCGATTCGAAATCAGTTCGATCTACATGTCGTACTGTCATATGCGATCGCATATGCTGCTCGTGCAGCCGATTTCATGAATACTGTTTGTAAGACAAGTCGATTGAACAAACTGGCCCTTCACTTCTGAGATAAGAGAGAAGGATGTGTCCTTCCAAGCAATAATTGTACCCCCCCCCCGAACTTCCAATTGCATCTAGTGCACTAAAAGTCGATATGTGATTGACGCCTAGAGAGTTCCAAAGCATATAGGGTGACCCATGTAGTTTTGTCTCTTGAAGTGTCACAATGTCACAAAATTAGGACTTTAATAAGGATTCCATTGCCAAATGCTTATCTGGGTCGTTCGGACCCCTTACATTCCAAGTTAGGACCTTCTTCACTATATGTGTCCCCGTGGCTAGCACCACACCTACTAAACCCACTATTATCACCTTTTTCTCATGTTGAATCAACGGAAAATGGTTAGGGGAATGCAAAGGACAATACCTTCGCAGATATGCGCTTCCTTCGCATAATTTTTAAGGTTCTTGGAGATTGCTAACTTTTCATATTGATTTTAGCGGAAATGAGGAGGAGCTTCTTTGTTTTTTTGAGAACTATGTAGAGGATGTGAAGATGCTAAGAAGGACCGTGATTACACATAAATAACAAAGCCTTCTCCCACTATAAGTAGGGGTCGCGCAAGTGTGCAGGCGTGCGGGGGCGTGCAAGCGCTCAAGCATGTGGAGGTGCAGGGGGCAGAGGCGCGCGGAGCACGAGTGCGGAGGCGCGCTGGAGCGTGCGGCTGTGACTGAAGACGACGCATAGGGTTTTGGTGGAGACGAGGGTTTAGGGCACAGGCTCCGGTCTAGCCGTCTAGGAACGTCGCTCTGATACCATGTGGAAGTGTAAAAGGGATCAAAGTTCTATTCATCGTAGCCCTAGAGCTCTCTTATATAGGAGAAAAGCTCTAGGGAAAATTACATAGATAACTGAAAGAAATAGAAAAATTATAGGATAATACCTAAAGAGATAAATATCTGAAAGCAGATAGCAAATGACATACTAAGTCAGCCTACTGCAAAGACTATGTGGGACATTCTCGCTGCGACATACTCTCCAGCGAAGAATGAGTCGAAGATATTACACCTTTAATATGATATCTTTACATCGAAGCAGAATGGTCGACCCCTCCATACCTTCTACACTTCCTTGAGGTGCATGTTTGAGAAGCTACACGGCTACATTCCCTTGACTGCTACGCTAGAGCAGCTCAAGGCTTACAGAGATTCTATGTTGTCTGGGGTCTTTCTAGAAGCCCTTGATCCTGAATATGACTCAGCTCGTGCCCAGATTCTTAGATGCTACCATACCTCCAATGGAGGAGGCATATCGCAGACTCAGCAGGTTGTATATCTCCTCTGGTGGTAATGCGCAGTCTCAGACATCATCAGCTATGGCTGCATCTTGTGGTAGGGGGAATCCTACTCCATATCGTGGTAGGGGAGGATCTACCCATGGCAGAGGAGGAGGTGGTCGATCACGTCAGCCGTGCGCCTTCTGCCACAGGACTGGCCACTCGGAGGAAACCTGTTATTCTAAGCATGGGTTTCCTGCTTCCGCTAGAGTTGCAGAACAGACTCAGCGGGTCGGGAGTCTTCTCCAGTTGTTGATCAGAGATTTGACGAACTTGTGGCCAGACTCAGGGAGATCGTGCCTACTCCAGGACCATCCAACTCTCTTTCAGGATCCTCAAAGGTAGCTGCCTCTGCTGTTGCGTCTTCTTCAGGTATAGCATATGCCTTCACTAGTTGTTACAGGGCAGATTTATCAGAATGGATTATGGACTCAGGTGCATCCCATCACCTCTGTGGTGATAGAAGTCAGTTTAGTGCTTTTGGTTCAATACAGACTGGATGATTTGTTGTGATAGCAGATGGAACACATTCTCCCATTACTGGTCAAGGGGAAGTGCAGCTAACTCTTGCGATGAGTCTTCAGAATGTTCTTTATGCCTGATTTTTCAATGAACTTATTATCTATTTGTCAAATCACCAAAGATTTACATTGTCGTGCCATTTTGACCCATTTGCTCTTGTGTTTCAGAACATTCTAACGGACAGGGTAATTGGCACTGGTTGTGAGCAAGGCGGTCTCTACAGACTAGTGCAATCTCCTTATGTTGGTGCTTCTTCCATTCGTATTGGGTCTGTGTCTCCGTACATATGGCATCTTCGTTTTGGTCATCTTCCTCTGCAAAAGTTGTGTCACGTTCTTCCACAGATTTTCCCTCGCTCTACCTTTCAGTGCGAGGCCTTCCAGCTTGGGAAGCATTATCGATCTACATTCCAGAGTCGTCCGGGCCAAAGTAGTCATGGTTTGTTTGAGTTGTTTCATTTCGATATTTGAAGTCCCAGTCGTATCCCTGATCATCAGGGGCATAGATTTTATCTAGTTGTTGTTGATGAGTTTTCAAGGTTGTCATGGGTTTATCTTCTTGGAAACAAATCTGATGATGGTCCTCTTATTCAGTCCTTCATTATTGAAATAAATAACATTTTTTCTGCAAAAATCAAGTATATACGTTCTGACAATGCTTTGGAGTTTCGTATTAATCAGCTTTCCACATTTCTTGCATCTCATGGTATTGTCCATCAAACATCTTGTGCATATACTTCACAACAGAATGGAGTGGCTGAAAGAAAATACCTCTATCTTCTAGATGTTACAAGGACCCTTTTGATCGAAAGTCGTGTTCCTCATTCATACTGGGGGATGCGATCCTAACTGCTTGTTACCTTGTTAATCGTATGCCCTGTTCTGGGAGAAAAGAACTTGTTCTTGATTGCGTTTCCCGAGATGGATCTTATCTCTCTCACACCTCCAGTTTTTAGTTCTGTGGCTTTTGTTCATCAGATGTCCCCTGATCTTGACAAGCTCTCTCCTAGAGCGGTAGTTGGAGTATATGTTGTATGCATCATATATGAGGCAAATGGGTAAATGGATCCCTCCAGGATCCATTTACCCCATCCAAGAGTTTAGTCCTCACATCTACTAGTGGTGGGACTTGGAGGCTTTGTGGAGGCTATATAAGGAGCCCCAGACCTCCTGTACCAGAGAAAAAAACAATGCAAGATATGCCCCTTTGAGGGCTTCTCCCGTGGTTTCATCCTGCTCCTTACGGAGTAGGATTCCATGTAAAAATCTCGTTGTTCTTATTGTGCTTTATTCTTTTTCCATGTTTCGCTTCCGCTTTCCTATTTTCTAACATGGTATCAGAGCGGGTCGATTCTCGAGGTTTAAAGTTCTTATTTTTCGAGATCCATTTTTGGAGTTCTTATTTTTAAGATTGATGTTTGAAGAGTGTTACTCAATGATCAATGTTCAAAGTTATAGATTTTCGTTTTGAAACCTTATCATCAAGCAAGCTCCAGATCTGTTTATGATCGTCGTCAAGTTCAGGCCACACGAGGAGGCAAGATCCAGGCCGCATCTCCACATCAACAGCAGGAGGCATCTTCATCTTCTCAACCTAAAGGTGGAGGCGCTATGGTGGCATTTTCTTCAAGCATCCAATTGGCAAGCCCTCCATGCAGCCTCATCATCGTACATGACTCCAGGCCGCAGCCCTGGAAACCCCATCGCCGCCAGCATAAGCTTTCCTCCCTGATGCAGATCGATCGCGCCACACACGGGCTCCAGGAGGTCGAAGTTCCACTTCTTCTCGCTTGCGAGCCCCTACGCAGCTCTCCTCCCTTGCACCGACCCTCCACTCCCATCGTGCGACGCAAGGGCTCCAGATGCGGCAAGCCCTAGCCGCAAAACCCTCTAGCCATGCTATCGCGCGCCCTTGTCATCCAGAAAGCACCAGCATCTCCTCGTTGCGCCAGCCCTTCCAAGGCACAGGCGGCATGCTCCCATCGGTCGCCTCTCCCCCTTTCAGATCAGGCGACCTCCTCCTTTGGCGGCGCCTCCTCCTCCCTTGGCTCCATCGCCACGCTAGGCCGCATCATCTCCATGCCCTTGAAGCCCAGGCGGTAGCGGCAACTCCCTCGACGCCAGTGCCTCCTTGGTGAATCTCCAGGGTGGCGGCACCCAAACCTCCGGGCGGAGGTTCCCAAAAGCTCCAGACGGTGATAGCGCCTCCGCGCAATGAAGCCCCTGCGCGAGCTCCTACACCATTCCAGGAAGGCGGCATCCCTTTTGAAGAGAAGGGTTCCCAACGGGAACCCTAGCCCATGTGGGCTGATTTATTTTTAAAAAAAAAGGATTTTTACACCCATAACCCTGAGTAATTTCGCAATAACATTCATAACCCTGTATAATCATGAATTACATGAGAAACCCCGGATAGGCACTCCGTCTTATACTCATAACCCTCCGTTAGTTTAAAATGTTAACTCAACCATATGAACGAGTTAATCTAACCAACCTATGATCTAACGGTTAAGATTATCCAACGGGTGGGTCGAGTCTGTAATATGTTGGAAAAGCAGATGCACGGTCACAAATTACTCACTCATGTGCTATGCACGTGTGGGGCACGGGCACAATTTTTCCACTTGGGGGGGGGGCCTTCACGTGCTCGCTCTTGTTCTTCTTCCTGGGCACGATCTGCATGAGCGGCGGGTAGCTGCTCCAGGTGCGAAGGAGGCGCGGGCGTCCAAGGCAGCCGTGAGCGACACACGCCTGGCGGTGTGGTCGAAGGCTTGTTGAGGGGGGACTGACCTGGAGGTCGCTGACGGCAGGGGGATCCTTGGCGTGAGGCAGGAGGGTTGCAGGTCGTCGCCGGGGAGGGACTTGCAGGTCGGTTGATCGGGGGGAGGGGGGACAGAGCGTGCTCTCGCGGGGTTCCAGGTCATCGCCGGGGGGGGGGGGGGGGGGGGGGCTTACAGGTCGGTCGATCGGGGGGGATGTAGGGGACAGAGCGTGCTCTCGCGGGGTTCTGGGTCGTCGTCGGGGAGGAGGGGGAGCCTTGCAGGTCGGTCCGTCGGGGGGTAGGGCTGCTTGCAGGTTGGTCGACAGGGGGGTTGCAGGTCGTCGTCGTGGGGTTGGGAGGGGGTAGAGGGTGGTGCGGGGTTCCAGGTCATTGCCAGGGAGGAGGGGGAGCCTTGCAGGTCATTCCGCCGGGGGGTAAGGCTGCTTGCAGGTTGGTCGACGGGGGTTAGGTGTGCTTGCAGGTTGTAGGTCGTCGCAGGGGGGGTGGGTGGGTTGCAGGTTGTCGTCGGGGGGGGCAGAGGGTGGTGCGGGGTTCCAGGTCATCGCCGAGCGTGCTCTCGCGGGGTTCCAGGTCGTCGTCGGGGAGGAGGGGGAGCCTTGCAGGTCAGTCCCCGGGGGGGATAGGGGTTGCAGGTTGATTGACGGGGATTTGTTTGCAGCTTCGGCAGGGGATGGGGGACATGACAGAGGTGGCCGCAGTCGACCGGGGGGGAGGTTAGCAGCGGTGGGGGAGGGGGCTCAATGCATGGCTTGCAGGGGATGGGGAAGTGGTGCTCAGCAAGAGGGAGAGGGGCGGACTTCATGTCTGATGGAGGGGGGAACCGTTGATGGCATATTTTACGAATAATAATGAACGTTAGGGGCAGTTTGGTCTTTTTCAATGAAAATCGTCAAATATAACAGACGAAACATAACACAGGGTTATGTCATGTAAGAGCTAACCAATACTCAGGGTTCATTATGTAATTCATGATTATGCAGAGTTATGAATGTTATTGTAAAATTACTCAGGGTTATGGGTGTAAAAATCCCTAAAAAAATTGGGTCCGGCTGAAAAAAAATAAAAGGGAAAAGGGTGTTTGTGGGCCCAACTGCAGAACGTTTTGTATAAAAAAAGAGAGAAAGTGAGGGGCTTGCTTCTGTGAGGGCCCAAGAGGCTCCGTATGTATTAAAAAAATGGGGAGTGGAGGGCTTACTTCCAAGCCCAACCGTGGGTAGGGATGAGCATTGGGCTGGGCCGGCCTGGCCCAGCCCGAAGCCCTGCCCAAAAAGCCCGGCCCGGCCCAGGCCCAAAGGAATATCGGGCTGGGCTTGGGCCCAATATTTAGGCCCAATTTTTTTTTGGGCTGGGTTCGGGCTTGGCTCGGCCCAGCCCGACCCGGCCCAAAGGCCCGACCCGAAGAGGGCCCGAATCCTTTCTCACATCCTACATGCATGAAAACTCCTACCTATTTCATGCGTACTCTCTTCTTGTATCATGTCTTCATACAATGTTTATAAATCAAGAAAGTCAAGCGTGTGACGTGAGTTGATGATCAATGTATTTCAATTAAGAATTAATTTTCCTTAATTAGTATTTGGTTTAGATTCTTTTGATTATTCTTGAATTTGTTAGTATTTATTTTTTTCAATCAGAATATTTTCTATTATTGTACCTTTATCCAATATGGGTATTATGCCTATTTTTTAACATGTAGGATCTAGTGCACCTGCTATTGTTAACTGGATAAGTTTGGTTCACTCAATTTCTATAAATGAGGGACATTCATGGTATCTAGCATTGAGTGCACATGAATGAGAAATCTTCGGATTTGGTAGAATTGAATTTTAGTTGTTTCACAAGTATTATGGTACATGTTTTAAACAATTTTGGCTTGTGTAACTTGAGTTGAGATTAACTTGAAACAAAAGAGTCGAAGTTAATAATATCTAATTGGGAGATGGGCTGGCCCGGCCAAGCCCGGCCCAAAGGAATTGGGCCGGGCCTGGGCTTGGGCCGAACAAAAAAAAAATTGCGGGCCAAAGCCCAGCCCAAGGCCCGAATTTTTTAAGCGGGCTTGGGCCTGGGCCCTTCAAAGCCCGGCCCAGCCCGGCCCATGCTCATCCCTAACCGTGGGCCACGAGACAAAAAAAGGAGTTTGAAGAAAATGATGATCAAAGCCAAAAAATAGTGAATGGCTTAAAAAAAGAGGGAAAAGCCGAGAAAAAAATCAACGGCTTAAAAAAATCGAAAAAAAAAATGATTGTTCGATTGAAAAAGCCGAAATATATATATATATATTGGCTAATTGATGTTTTGTTCCCCATTTTATTGTCTTCTCCCAACTTGGTCGACGATTGTTATTCCGACTAGTATGGGAGAAAGGGGGAGTATATGTAGAGTAACAAGTCTATTCAAATGCTCCAGATGTCGAATCTCTAGATTCCAGGCCGGTTCAGATTTTTCAGACTCTACAGTTTTCAGATGAAGATTCTCTATGCGCAATTTAAGACTCGATGGTCAGATTCCGAGTCTTCAGTTGACTCACACTCCATCCCGGTCGTCCTCCTCACCTGCACGGCATGAGAAGCAACGTCCTCGACAGCAACAGTTGTGCGCGTTGAGTTGATATTGTCCGTAGTGTCCTGTAGCATTGAGTTGAGTCTCTTTCTGTTTGTCCAAGATGAGCATTGCATGCTCCAGCTTGGGGGGTGTTGGAGTATAAGTTGTATGCGTCATATATGAGCGAGATGGGTAAATGGATCCCTCCAGGATCCATTTACCCCATCCAAGAGTTTAGTCCCACATCTACCAGTGGTGGGACTTGGAGGCTCTATGGAGGCTATATAAGGAGCCCCAGACATCTTGTATCAGAGAAAAAAAAGCAATGCAAGATATGCCCCTTTGAAGGCTTCTCCCGTGGTTTTATCCCGCTCCTTACGGAGTAGGGTTCCACGTAAAATCTCGTTGTTCTTATTGTGCTTTATTCTTTTTCAATGTTTCGCTTCCGCTTCCTATTTTCTAACAGCGGACATATGTGTGTTTGTTGGGTACTCCAAGACCCAAAAAGGTAATCGTTGCTTCGACCCTGTTCGACAAAAGTACTATGTTAGTGCTGATGTAACCTTTTTTGAGTTTATTATGTACTTCTCTCCTACAAGATGACAAGCTCATTTCTTCTAAGGAGGGGGAAGAGGTATATATGCCTCTACCTCCGATCTCTACTCCACCACCGCCACCGCCTCCATCAACTCCTACATTTTCTTTACCACAACCACCACCTCCATTCTTTCCCCACGTTTATCAACGTTGACCTCGTGCTCAAGTGCCTCGCTAGTCATCCAGCATGCCCGAGGTATGTTCTGAACATTTGAGATCTTCTAGTGGCAATGGTGATTTGCATATACAACATGAGATGCAGGATATCCAAGATGCTACACCTCCTGTGAGTACTGAAGATCTCGATGTGCCTATTGCTCTATGAAAGCAGAAGCGTGCATGCACTATGCATCCTCTTGCTTCCCATGTGTCCTTAGATCGTCTTTCCGAGGAATTTCAGAAGTTCATTCCGGGGTTGTCAACAGTAGAGATACCATGTTCTTATCAAGAGGCGTTGCAGATTAATCAGTGGCGTCTAGCAATGGAAGAAGAAATCGCGGCTTTACAATCTCAAGGTACGTGGAGCATTTTGCAAGCTCATACAGGTACGTCTATTGTTGGTAGCAAGTGGGTGTTTACTGTGAAACACCGTGCAGATGATACAATTGACAGATATAAAGCCAGGTTGGTTGCTCGTGGGTTCACCCAAACGTATGGGGTGGACTATCAGGATACCTTTTCCCTAGTTGCACGTCATTCCACGTTGCGGATTCTTATTGCGGTTGTTGTGGTGCGTGACTGGCCGCTATACCAGCTGGTGATCTGCAGGAAGAAGTTTACATGCAGCAGCCACCTGGGTTTGCTGCCGAGGGGGAGTCTACTATGGTGTGTTGACTTCAAAAGGCTATATATGGCCTTAAGTTGAGTCTGAGGGCTTGGTTTCAGAAGCTCTCAAAGTTGATTGAACAACATGGTTTTGTCATATTTATTGCAGATTATTCTCTCTTTGTTAAGAGAACTCAGGGAGGTACGATTGTTGTTCTAGTTTATGTTGATGACATTGTTGTTACTGGTTGCGATGAGCAGGGTATTCAGGCTACTAAGGAGTTCCTTGAACGACAGTTTGTGACAAGGATCTTGGCAAGTTACGTTATTTTCTTGGCTTGGAGTTTGCACACAGTCAACAGGGTATGATTATGACCCAAAGGAAGTATGTTACTGATCTTCTGGCTGAGACAGGTATGACAGGCTGCAGATCTGCTACTACACTAATGGATCCTAATGCTAGACTTTATAATGATGACTATGAGAAGATAGATAAGAGACGGTATAGGGAATTGGTAGGAAAGTTGCTTTATGTTACTATTGCCAGGCCTGACATATCATTTGTTGTGAGCAGAGTTAGCCAGTTCATGGAGCAACCTAGACAAGTTCATATAGATGCAGTTTGTATGATCTTGAGATATCTAAAATCCTCTCCAGGTGCAGGTCTAATTTTCAGAAGAGACACGTCACTCTCAGTTACTGGATGTGTTCCAAGGACAGGAAGTCCACTTTAGGCTTCACCGTGTTCATTGGTAGCTCCTTGGTCTCATGGAAGAGTAAGAAACAAATTGTTGTTGCTTGATCCAGCGCTGAATCAGAATATAGGGCTATGGCCCAAGGGAGCACAGAAATGATGTGGGTCAAGTCTGTTCTAGCTGACCTTACTGTTGAGGTGCCTCTTCCAATGCATCTCAAATGTGATAATCAAGCAGCTCTATTTATAGCTAATAATCCAGCCTTCCATGAGAGAACAAAGCACATCGAAGTTGATTGTCATTGTACCCGTGACTTGATCCAAAAGGGATTTATTTCCATCTCCCATGTTGCTTCAGGAGAACAGATTGCAGATATGTTTACCAAAGCTCTCGCAAGGGGTCCTTTTCCAGCGTTGTTGTTCCAAGCTAAGCATGATAGACATATATGCTCCAGCTTGAGGGGGAGTGTTGAGAGAATTCTTATATATCTTCGTCTTTATTTGTATTTCTTATGTTTTTCCGTCTTCTTTATGTAATTTCTCCCTAGAGCCTTTCTCCTATATAAGAGGGTTCCAGGGCTACGTGATAAACAACTTTTCATTTCTCATCCTCAACAATATCTATTGTGGAAAAGCTCGTTGACTTGCCTTTGCATTTCTTTATGCTCATTGGGGATCATTCCTAATGTGGTAAATGAGGTAGGTTAGTAGCCGAAATAAGGTCAATGTAATGTTGTGTCTTTCAAAGGAGAAATTTAATCAGGTAGCTCTTCAGGCATGACATCACTAAACTCAATCAAAAGGGGTTGTACTTCTGGCGATACTTTCAAAAGTTTTGACATCACTACACTTGGTCAAAATGGGTCATCGAGGATAGTCATCTTCAAATTTAGTATGCCAACTCCACTCAACATTAATGATGCAACACGAGACAAATAAATAGGGCTTTATTTTTTATCCGTTAATTAAATTTGGATCGAGTAATTTTATTTAGTCTGTTGCAATTTTATTTTAAAATAAAGAGATCGCATGTGATCTCGATTTAATTAATTACTCGACTATATTAGGTAGTTAGTCGGTTATTACACCTGCAAAAACAGTCACAACATCGATCCCACAAAAAATAGCACCAACGCAAGGTCCATCCCCGCCCCACTGGTCGAGGGAGCATCCTTGCAAACTTCTGTTGCCAACGTCGAAGCCGAGGAGGTCGTCGTTCGAACCTTCGCCCGCCGCCGCCGATGGTTGGGGAGGATGAGAACCCTAGCTTTTCTTAAAGAGCCGCCTCCATCGAGAATCCAATCCCTAAACAAAACGGATATGGTTCTGATTTGGGAATATTGCAAGAAGCCTCCCCTACTAAAATTTCTTTATCAGAAGACTATAGGATTGGGGCACATATGGGTGGGGTTTCATTTAAGTGAAGGGATACAAAAATTGCATACACGTACTCCCGAAAATTAGAAACAATATGTTGAAATAAGGAAGTTGCAATTCAATCCTAATTCTATTAGGATTTGATGCGGATTGAAATTTGGCGGTACAATGAAAGGAGAGGAGGAGATGTGGCCAATGAATGAAGCCAAGGGGTCTTTAGATAGGAGAAACCCATGGTCCTAGTCCTAATAGGATAAGGAAGCTTCCTAAATTTCCTTCTTTCAGCCCTCTTCTTTAAATATTTCCGCAGTAGGGGGTTTAGTTGCAATTTTCGTACCCCGTCACTTAAGTTGAAGTCATGGCATAAATCCTCCAAATAAATCTTTTGATAAAAACTTATGAGAGGAGGGGTCTTCCTGCAAATCTTCCAAATCAAACCCTCCTCCCTTAATTTTAGGGATTTACTAACGGGTGCCGAGAAAATCCTTGCTAGGGCTCTGTGCGTCCAAGATAAGAGGCGGCGCGTAGGGCCTCGAGGCTAGCCATAAGATCGCGAAACTGGGAGTGGAATGTGATTTGCAAATCACGTAGCATGCGCTCCGTCTCCTTGTTGTAGGCGTCGATGACTCGTCGTTTTTGTTCGAATGAACGATGGTCCCTCGATGCGCGTCGGTGCGAGCGTCTGGACGGATCGTCAAATCATGAGGACGATCTATAGGCCATGCTCTGATACCAAATGATGCGGATTGAAATTTGGCGCGTCGACAAAAATTAAAATAATTTGAACGGTGGATTTTGTGGAGAAAATAGAGGGGTTGAGGAGAAGAAAACCTGTCGGAAACGAAGGGCTTGGAGAGAGAGGAGCGCGAAGATCGTGAGGGGAGAGAGAGAGAGACAGAGAGAGGGAGATAAAATCTCAATTTTTATAAATTCTGAACTGATAAAACAATGGACCATCATCCCTTTATATAGGAGGGATGAGATTACAAAAATATAAATTTAACTAATTATCCTAAATTGACTCTAACTAATTAACCGACTAATTTTGAAATTCAAATTATTAACTAATTAATCGAGATCACAGGCGATCTCGTTTATTTAATTAAAATTGCGACAACTCAAATAAGCGTAAATAAATTTGACAGATAAAATTAAATAAATATTCGGCCCTATATTTTGGTTCCACGCTGCATCAGGATTTTTATTGGGATTAGGAATAATGGACCTCCATATATAAAAACATGGAGGCTAGACATTTTATTCACATCTTCCCTCACCATTATACTGAGGTTACTATTTTCCATGGCCTCTCCAAACTCCAAGATTCCACCTATAAAGATGTCACATCAATTTTTCCTACACAGCTTGGTGAGAATCTCTGCCATGACATGAAGCCTCCACACATGCCACATCAGTTCTTCGATCATCATCCTCTCCGACTTGAAAATGACTCCGCGAAGACTGCGACAATGGCTTGGATTCCGCTACATACGCCTCATCTTTTTTCTGCACAGATCCCAAAATGTTGCAAATCAAAGCCAAGCAACTCATCAGGAGATGAGTTTTTCAAAATGACAAAGAGTTGATGCAGCGCGAGACAAATAAATAGGGCTTTATTTTTCGTCCATTAATAAAATTTGGATCGAGTAATTTTATTTAGTCCGTTGCAATTTTATTTTGAAATAAAGAGATCGCATGTGATCTCGGTTTAATTAATTAGTCTGTTATATTAGGTAGTTAATCGGTTAGAGTCAATTAGGATAAGTTAGATTCGAATTTGATTCTGTTTCTATTTTGTAATCTCAGACCTCTTATATAAAAGGGATAGTGGTTCTTTGTTTAAGATAATTCAGAGTTAATGACATTTTGAGATTTATCTCTCTCTTCTCCCTCCACGCAATCTCCACGCTTATTCTTCCTCGAATCTCATGCAACTAGTGCGCTCTCTCTTCTTCCTCCCTCCAATTTCTTCTCCATCAAATATTTCCACCGCCAAAATTATTTTTTTTACCGTTAAAATTTCTCATTTACATCAATTAAGTTCCATTGAAATCACACTTCCAAAATATTCTTATTAGAAATACGTCATCCCATATTGAGATCTAGCCTTCGGGAAGAGCTATATGCTTGATTTTCTTTTAAAAAATATAAAAAATTTCATAATTTTTAAAAGGTAATAAAGGCTTTAAAGCTTTTACTAGGTTGGAAAATTAGATGTTTACAATTGAGGTCAACTCTATCAGGAATACTTAACCCCCAGGCAATCTTTTGTTGACAACACCCCTAACAACGCCATATTTAACTACAAGAATAATTTCACTTCCAAAGTTGTTGGGCTGTTATTTTAGAACAAGAAGGGAGGAATAAAGAGGTAGAATAATGAATAAAGGTTTTTATTCACGATTCTCTTTTCCTTGGAGAATTTTGTTTTGGTGGATAAAGGTAAGATAAGTTCGAGTGTTCATAATTCGTGTTTCTTTATTGTTCTTGGAAACCAGGAATAAGTAGTAGTTATTGAGGATTAGGTAGTGTGAATGGAAGATAAATTATAATTTATAATCATTATTTAAGAAGGGAAGAGATAAGGAAAAGTGGAATAAAAAGAATAGCTATCTTATGAATAAAAAACCCAGGATAAGAAGAGAAATCCCGGAAATTATATAGCTACTCCCCAAAAGAACAAGCAAAGGTGACACAAAAAATGAACTATCGCATTTTGTATTCATTATTTTCACCAATACACCAATAAGTTTCAAGAACAAATCTTTATTGCAATTTATATTTAATCTTTAAAATTAGTGGCAAATGAAATGAAAGTTTTATCTGCAAATTGCTTGTCCTTTAATGCAATCTATAGCATGTATGAAGAATGAGTTCTGCTTATACCTGGAAGTTATGGGCGGCTTCTGGATCTCCAGGATTTTTATCCGGATGCACCACTCTGGCCTACAGATATTTAAAAATATTTAACATGTCCAACCTATGCCATGACGGACTTAAATAACCACTCAATGAGAAGTATGACGGAACAAATAAAATCTATCACAAGTGGTACAAGATAAATGTCAAAGTTACACTGATATTTTCTCTCCAATGTATGTCCCCAGAATAACACCAATGTTCAGATGATTTTCCTCAAATTCATTGCATTAATCATTTTGAGAAAAAGGGAAAGTCTTTTTTTCAGAAGCAGGTTGCAAGAGGGTTCAACTCAACCAATTTTTCCAAGAATGAAGAGGAGCAACCGTTTATGTTTTTCACCTACATGGCATCTTGACCATGAGAATCTCAATATGGCATTTTCTCAACACATGTGAAAATCTACACAGAGCACAGACACGTTCAACTAAAAGTGTCCTTCAAGATATTACAACATCAGACACTCGAAGTGTTGCCGTATTATATATAAATAGCAACGTTTATGTTCATCTAGAAAATCACTTGTTGAAAATTAGGGTTCCAACTTTTTGAGAGAGTTGAAACTTTCAACTTAAAATTGTCGTCAATTTTACAACTAAAAGCAATGTAAAAGTGTCAAGGTTTAATATGAAAAAATGATACAAGAACAGACACATATTTTGATCCATTTTTGGAAGTTTAATTTATGGTTGGCTGTTCTAGGTAGGGATGCAGCTGGATACGAAAATTACGAATATATCCATATCCGACCGTTATCATATCCATTTTTAAGATGATATGAATATGTATTTTTTATTTTGGCAGATACGGATATGGATGTGGATGTGGGTTTTTATGGTTACGGATATGTATATGGACACCATTTTCATTTTTTTTAGCCTACAGATAGATATAGTTACAAATTTTTCTGGCAGATACGGATACACATCCGTATTACTAAAAATGTGTACCATAGACATATTTATCAATGTATATATAAAAAATATCTAAATATATTATACAATTACACATAATCTAATGAGTTTTAGAGTCATTTCAAATGCAGGAAGAAAATAAATAGAGTAAAGTATAAAAAAGACTCCAACCATATCTTGATTCAAAAGTAGGACCGTATTTTCGACATGCATAACAATAAAGTGTTCGATCTTAATTTTTTTGTCTTAAATATATGCTTCCATAAGCTCCTGCAACCCTTCTATGTCAATGGTAAAACATAAAGTTGAAATTTTTTCTACCCTCTGTATTATTTCAAAAATGAGGCCCCTAATTGGGAAGTGAGACATAGTTGGAGCCCTTTTTTGTTGGCAGTTTAACCAAGTATATATTGTAGAGACTTATATATGTTACGTTTTATTGTTCCGTAATTTCTATTTATATTTTGTAAGACTCTGTAATTTACCCAAGGGTTTTCTCCCTATATAAGAGACCCGAGGGCTCTATGGAATAACACATCAGAGTATCGATTACTCCAACATGGTATCAGAGCCAAAACCCTAACCCTAGGGTTTTGTTCTCTCCACCCGCCGCCCGCCCCTCCCCCCTCTCTTCTCCCGCCGCCACAGGGCCCCCAGCCCTCCGCCAGTCCTCCAGCCCTCCGCCGAAGGGCTTCCAGCCCTCCGCCAGGGACCCCTCCCAGCCAGCCCAGTCGCCGCCAGCCCTCCATCGAGCCCCTCCCTGCCCCGGTGCCGCCAGCCCTCCGTCGAGCATCTCCAGGCCGCCAACAGCGCCCAGCCCCACTGCTGGGTACCCCTAGGTGCCGCATTTCTCCTCCGCTAAGGCTTCCATAGCCACTACTCGTCCTCGGGGCGACTCACCTTCGGTCGGTTCCGGATAGATGACGGATTCAAGTGCATAACGTCTACATGTGCACTTGAATCCTCACATGTCGTGGTAGACACCAGTTTCTTGGTCTATCATCTCTAGCTGTTCTTCTCCGGCAGTATGTCAGAACAAAAGGTCGATATGCCCGCCATAGGTGCCTTTAATGGTTCGGCACCAATCGTCAAAATGGACGGGACAAACTACGAACTGTGGGCTATGCAGTTCCTCAGTCTTATGAAGTCATGTGGTAAGAAGCATATTCTTACCGAGGATGAACCGCCGGAAAAGACAGGAATATACATGGGAGGCTGATGATGCGTATGCCAAAGTTTGGCTCTCAGGAACGCTCACGACGGAGATAGCGAATGATGTCCCCCATCAGCCCACCGCCAAGGTGATGTGGGATATTTTGGCCACAACGTACTCTCAGGTACGCAACGAGACGAAGATGCTACAGTTGCAGCATGATATCTTTACCACGAAGCAAAATGGGAGGCCTCTTCATTCCCTGTACACGTCTCTTCGTGGAATGTTCGAGAAGCTCTATAGCACCATTCCGCTCACAGCCACGCCGGAACAGCAGAAGACGTTCCGCAACGCCACTATGGTTGGCGTATTACTTGCTGCCCTTGACCCTGAGTACGAGGCAGCACGCTCTCAGATCCTTGCAGATGCCACCATCCCACCGATGGAAGAAGTATACAGGAGGCTCAGTCGTGTACCTGTTCCATCGAATACAGCGACTGCACCTCCCTCGGCAATGGCAGTTTCCAGGGGACGAGGTGGTTCGTCCTCATTTCGTGGCAGAGGAAGTGGTGGACGTGGCCGCGGAGGTCGCATACGCTCTACGTGCTCATTCTGTCGTCGTACTGGTCATTCGAAGGATACATGCTATTCCAAGCATGGCTTCCCTCCTTCTGCACGTGTCGCTGATCATATTCAGGGTCCACCGGCATCTACTCCAGATCACAGGTTCGAGGAGCTTGTGGCACGGCTTCGTGATATCATGCCACAGTCATCGTCAGAGGGTGCTGAAGCTTCTGATGTTGCAGCCTCGGCGTCAGCTAGTACATCTGCTTCAGCCAGTGCCTCAGGTAGTCCTTCAGCCTCATTTCATAATCATGATCTCACAGGATGGATTGTCGATTCTGGAGCTACCCATCATCTCTGCCGTGAGAAAGATATTCTGCAGTCCTACAGAGTTGTTCAGCCTGGTCGCTCTGTACTCATTGCTGATGGCACTCATTCCCCTATCATCGGTCAGGGGGAGACGGTTTTACTACCATCTATGCACTTACAGAATGTTCTACATGCACCAGAATTCTCTATGAACCTCTTATCCATTAGTCAGATTACACGTGATTTGCACTGTCGTGCTATTTTTGACCCATCGTCTGTTATTTTTCAGGACATACTAACGGGCAGGGTGATTGGCTGTGGCTCTGAGCACAATGGCCTCTATCATCTCGTCCGAAACTCTTACGCCGGCGTCTCACTGCATTCCCAGGGCTCTGTATCTCCGTATACCTGGCATCTTCGGTTTGGTCACCTGCCGCTACAGAAAATGCGTCACCTCCTGCCTCAGATCTCTCCGAGTTCGTCTTTTCGTTGTGAAGCATGTCAGTTAGGGAAGCACCATCGGTCTAGCTTCCCCAGTCGTCAGAGTCGGAGCAGTCGCTCCCCATTTGAGTTATTTCACATAGATATTTGAGGTCCAAGTCGTGTCCCAGATCATCAGGGCCACAGGTTCTATTTAGTTGTGGTTGATGATTTTTCTAGAGTGTCCTGGACTTTCCTTCTTAAAAATAAATCCGAAGCAGGAAGTGTTATTCAAAATCTTATCAATAAAGTTCAAAATGTTTTTTCATCTACTGTTAAGTATGTGCGTACTGACAATGCATTGGAGTTCTGCACTCGTTCACTTGCTCGCTTCCTTTCTTCTAAAGGCATTATCCACCAAACCACATGTGCTTACACATCTCAACAAAATGGGGTTGCAGAACGGAAGCATCGACATTTCCTTGATATTGCTCGCACATTACTTATTCAGAGTTGTGCTCCATTATCCTTTTGGGGGGATGCTATACTTACAGCATGCTATCTGGTCAACCGCATGCCTACGACTGTTCTTGGGGAAAAGTCTCCAATCTCTGTTCTTTTTCCCGACAAAGATTTGTTTACACTTACACCTCGGGTCTTTGGCATTGTTGCGTTTGTCCACCGCTTATCTCCAGGGCTTGATAAGCTATCTCCTAGGGCTATCAAGTGTGTTTTTGTGGGCTACTCCAGGACACAGAAAGGATACCGTTGCTATGACCCTGTTCATGACAAGTACTATGTGAGTGCAGATGTTACATTTTTCGAACCTGTCATGTACTTCTCCCCTGCAGGTGACAGATTGGTCTCCTCCACATCCACAGATTCCAATGTCTGTGTGCCTCCACCTCCAAGCCTGGGCCAATCCTCTACTCCACCACCACATCCACCACCACCACCACCACCACCACCCCCCCGCCACTACCTCCAGTTGTACCTTTTACTAAGTTCTATACAAGGCGGCCAGGCCCTGCTCAAGCTACATGTCAACCATCCAACACGCCTCAGGTATGTTCTGATGTTAACACTAATGATGGGTTAGACAATGCACCTATGCAGGAGCCTTTACTACAGGAGGAGGATCAACCGCTCAACACTGTGATGGATGATTTGGATCGGCCCATTGCTCACAGGAAGCAGCGAAGACAGTGTGCTTCATATCCTCTTGCCTCTCAAGTCTCATTTCATCGTCTCAATGGGGATTTCCAGAAGTTTGCAGCTGCTGTCTCGTTAGTTGAGATTCCACGGACATATCAGGATGCCATGAAGATTGATTGCTGGCGTCTAGCCATGGAAGAGGAGATGCGTGCCTTGCAATCTAGAGGGACTTGGTCTCTTGTCCCCATTCCTCCAGGTGCCTCCGTGGTGAGTTGCAAGTGGGTGTTTACGGTGAAATATCATGCGGATGGACGTCTCGACATATACAAGGCCAGACTTGTAGCACGGAGATTTACCCAGACGTATGGGGTAGATTATTTGGATACTTTTTCACCAGTGGCGAGACACTCCACTCTTCGCATCCTCCTATCTGTTGCTGTGGTACGTAATTGGACCATTTTCCAGCTTGATGTCAAGAATGCTTTCTTGTATGGTGACCAGGTGACCTACAGGAGGAAGTCTACATGCAGCAGCCACCAGGGTTTGCTGCTGAGGGGGAGACTCAGATGGTGTGCAGACTTCATAAGGCTATCTATGGCCTCAAACAGAGTCCCCGAGCATGGTTCCAGAAGCTTTCCCAGCTAATTGAACGACAGGGGTTCAGGAGATCAAATGCGGACCATTCACTGTTCGTCCAGAAGACCCCTAGAGGTACAGTTGTTGTTATGATATATGTTGATGACATCTTGGTTACAGGAGATGATGCTCAGGGGATTGAGATAACCAAGTCCCTGTTGGGAAGCCAGTTCATTACGAAGGATCTGGGCACGCTACGATATTTTCTGGGGATAGAGTTTGCAAGAAATGCACAAGGAATGGTGATGACTCGAAGAAAATATGTCACAGACTTGCTAGTTGAAACAGGAATGACTGGATGCAGACCTTCAAGTACACCTATGGACCCAAGCATGAAGCTGTACGACGATGATACCGAGGAGGTGGACAAAAGAAGGTACAGAGAGATGGTGGGTAAGCTCTTATACATTACTATAACTCGACCGGATATTGCCTTTGCAGTAAATCGTGTGAGTCAATTTATGGAGCAGCCGAGGCAAGTTCATATGGATGCCTTGTATATGATATTGAGATATCTGAAGTCTTCTCCAGGCACAGGGTTGCTATTCAAGAAAGATACAGATCTGTCTATTTCAGCTTGTGCAGATGCAGATTATGCAGGATGTCCAAGGGGATCGTAAATCTACTTCTGGATTTGCTATCTTCATAGGAAGCTCTTTAGTTTCTTGGAAAAGCAAGAAACAGACTGTTGTGGCGAGATCCAGTGCTGAATCCGAATACAAAGTCATGGCACAAGCAAGCACAGAAATGATGTGGGTTAAAGCAGTCTTAGAAGATTTGAATGTAGATGTCCCCTTGCCTATGAATCTTCAATGTAACAATCAGGCAGCATTGTTTATTGCCAACAATCCAGCTTTTCATGAGAGAACAAAGCACATCGAGGTGGATTGTCATTATACTAGGGACATGATTCAGAAGGGCTTCATTTCCACTTCTCATGTCAGTTCAGAGGACCAGACTGCTGACATATTCACCAAGCCATTGCTCAGAGGACCTTTCCAGAGATGTTCTTCCAAGCTGAGCATGATAGATATCTATGCTCCATCTTGAGGGGGAGTGTAGAGACTTATATATGTTACGTTTTATTGTTCCGTAATTTCTATTTATATTTTGTAAGACTCTGTAATTTACCCAAGGGTTTTCTCCCTATATAAGAGACCCGAGGGCTCTATGGAATAACACATCAGAGTATCGATTACTCCAACATATATCATATGGTGTTTATAAATTTGTTATAAAAGTTTAATTTAACATATTACTTTACTTTTTATTTATTTTTATTGCATTTTTAGTTTGAGTAATTCTGACATTGAATTGAATTTAAGTCTTATAGTTTGAGTAATTTTGACATTGAATTGAATTTAAGTCAAAATTTTATATACATAAGATAGTCTTTGTAAATTATCCGTATCCGAATTATGATTATCTGTTGCCATATCCATATCCATATTTAAGGGTATGGTTTGCGATTGTTAATATAAAGTGGCTGTTTTCTGTATCTATATCTAGATTTTAAAAAGGATATATGTATATCTGTCCGTTTGCAACCCTAGTTCTAGGTCTCTATATAAAGCATTCATTATGGACATGTCTGGATTTTATTAATAAATTAAATAAGAGGTCCTCAAATTTGGGATCTATATCATGACGGATCCCGTCAAAAATTGACAGCTAAATGCGAGATATTTCAATGCTAGAGGATCAAGTTAACAAGATAAGTTTTTTATTAAAATGATTAAACTACCCTTATTGATATAGAACATTACCCCATGACTTTGATTAGTAGTCGGTTCACCTTATCTAATCATGTTTCCATTGTGCCTCACCTTTTTTCCCCTCATCCCACCCTTGGTAGAAAATACGTTTGGGCTTGAATTTAAGATGCACAACTACACAATAAACAATTTCTTCTCACATAATTCCCTGGGATTGTATGCAACTTAAATCATTTGCGGATAAATAAAGGAAAGACCTAAATGATAGAACTTTTGTATATCATATAGGTTTTTTCCTATCATGATCGCTTTTGTGTATAGGCCTTCTGGTCATTGATGTAATTTACTCTTTTTTAGACTATAGATACTAGCTCGAAACCAGTTGTACCATCCACGAAGATTACCATTTCTGAAATTTTCATAAAAAAATGAAAATGGTTTAAGAAGCGAAGTCTCCTACTTCACAACTTCGTCTTAAGAAAATTAGGCGGTCGTTATTCAATCCAATTTGGGCCTAACCCAATATAATGTCATTGAAACAAACTTTCTGAACCAATGATTTGACTTCTGCCCGAATCATTATGAGTTGTATCAAAGAAGCTTCCATCTAATTGTGCAAAAGGTTGTCTAAGAAGGGAAGCCCTCCCTAACAAGAGTAAGCATGAAAGAAATCCCAACACCTTAAAGTTGCCAAAATTATTGGGAGTAATTGAGTGGGCTAGTTGTACATGGGCGAAGGAATATGAATGGAGGTTGTAACATCACAAACTAGTTTCTATTAGAATGAAAGGATGGCTATTAGAGGTTAGTGATTAACCATACATCTATAACCTAACTACAGATGAGTTTGTTTCCCGGCACTTGACACGTGTCTTCACATGTTATCTCCCCTTATTCCACCACCATTTCCGCTCTTTCCCCTCTCTCTCCGAATACAAATGCTATGTCCACTCCCTCCCTCTTTCTCTCTCTCCACTCAATCTCTCCCCCTATCCACCCCATCCCTCTACTCCCTCCGTCTTTCTCTCTCTCTCCACTCAATCTCTCCCCCTATCCACCCCATCTCTCTCCACTCCTCTTCCCTCTCTATGAGTACAAACGATCTCTCTCCACTCCCTCCCTCTTTCTCTCTCTCTCCATTCAATCTCTCCCCCTCTCCACCCCCATCTCTCTCTCCACTCCCTCTCTCCCCCTCTCTATTCAATGCGATATCTCTCTCCCCCTCCATTTCTCCTCTCTCTCCCTCCCTCTCTCCTCTCCATTTATCCTCTCTCAAACTCACGCATCTCTCTCTTTTCTCTGTGCTCTTTTCTCTCTCCACGCATAATCTATCTATATATATTAGCAAAATGATCATCTATATATACATATATTAGCAAAATGATTTTTATAAAAAAAATCTTTAAAAATATCTATTTCGTAAGAAGATTTTTCTTCACACTCTATTTAAAAATGTAAAACTCAAAACTCAATTATGATGAGAAAGTAAAGAGAATATATGCTATAGATATAAAATATAAAGTTATTTCTTACATTTTATGAAAAGAATGATTACCATATTTGATTATGTATTTAAATATTTATGCATAATAAATTTGGTAAATATTAAACTATGGTTATTAATGTAGCAAATACAAATTTATATGGATAAATACTATCATGCTTGGAAGATACATATATGATATACGTCCATATTTTAACATATCGAAGTCAACCTCACACGGTCATCCACGTGATTTCATGTTATTTTTGAGTTTACCACCCATCACGCTCTGCATTATTCCACGTGTACCCTCTTTAGTTCCGGTAAATTATACATGTACCCCTATATAGTTTATTAAATAAAGAGCATATTAAATCCATATGAAATAAAATGTTGAATATATTTTTTATAAAATCAAACAAAAATACATACATATAACTTACAATATACTGTATATAATATTTAATTGCTTCTGTATTCTAAACAGTAAACCAAAAGAAATTTAAATCAAATATAAAACCTTAAAAAATCTAGATATTTCTTTCTTAAAAAAATTATATAAAATTTCTAGCGTTCCAAATGATATAATACCAGTTACTCATGTGATATGTGATTGTTATTAATTATTTGAATTAATAATTATTTTATGTGAAATGATACTTATCAATGTTACTTACAATGATCTGAAAATGTTATAATCACTTATTTATTCAATTAAATAAAATTATACTTTCGTATATTGAATATATTTTATAATTTTGAAAACATTTCAAAAAATTTCTTCAACCCACCGCAAAGCGCGGGAAATACACTAGTATTTACTAAAAGAGAACAAGGTATAGGTGAGTTAGAACTTTCTTTCCCAACAACCCGAGTGATGGGACACGAACTGAAGGATATTATAGATATTCGGACTCGGAGACCTAAACCACATCATTTCTTTTGCAACCAAATCACCCACATCACGGTGGGTAGTTGGGTTCGATCAGATTTTTTTAACATAGGTTGCAGCATGCCCAAATCCTATGCCTTCAAAGGATCTTCATAAAAGCCAATCGAGAGGTGGAATCCAACTGTTGGATACCAGAGGAACCCCACACCACCTTGCAAAAAAGCAACCAAAGAACATGTTTCAATGCATTTCTCGTCATTCGCACAAAAAGGGAAAGTAATGTCCACAGAAGGGCCCAACATCTCCTACATGCCTTGGATGTTATCCATCTCCTACATACCAGAATCTTGACTATGATAGTCCATATATTGGTAGCTTCTTACATACAGCCACAATGGACATCTTAGTCTCGCTCCACTCCTAATCACAAGCACCAGTTGGCCGGAATTCAGTAAGTAACAACAGCAAATAGGTAAAATTCTCGCAACAAACATCACAGAAGGGGGATAAAAAGTGGGGACCCGGTCTCCAACTCCCACATCATCATTGGACCAGCGATCTACCACAAACACCTGAAAATTCTCAGCAATAAATCCATTGGCCTTGAAAATAACTTCTTCCCCGACCTGACAGAGCCCATCCACTTATCCCACCAAAATCTGAATCGAGATCCATCCCCGACGCTAGGTCCCAAGCAATTGACAAAGCCCACCCACTTCCACAAGAGCTTAATTGTTGGGTTATTTTTATGAGTTCTGCTGTTATTTTCAAGGCATCCGGACGAAACAGATTTTTGGTGGGGGACATGAGAAGAATGGCCTCTACTATCTTAACATTCCTTTTTATTCCAGTTTTGTAGGCGTTGCATCTATCTCTGATGATCCCTTATTTTGGCATCTTCACCTTCGACGTCCTTCTGCTAAGGCAATCTCCATGATATTCTCCGAACTTTCTATGCTGAAGCCCTTTGAGTGCTAGGCGTGTCAGTTCAAGAAACATAACTGAGCATCCTTTCCGACATATGTTGAGCCTCGTCGTGAAGTTCATTTTTTCTTACCCATTGTGATATATGGGAACCTTGTCCAATTCGTACTCTTAGTGGACACAGATATTTTGTTCTTTTTGTTGATGATTATAGACGTTCATCTTGGGTCTATCTATTAAAGGAACGTTCGAAGATCAATAAAGTTATCATGAATTTCTTTCAGTGCATCAAAATGGTCTTCTCTAGTTCCGTTAAAATTTTTCATATTGATAATGCTTTGGAATTCACTCAACATGATTTGATGACTTTCTTTACTTCCCATGGCATTGTCCACCAAACCTCTTGTCAATATAGCTCTCAGCAAAATGGGGTAGCAAAAAGGAAATTTAGACATCTTCTTAATATTGCTCGGTCCCTTCTCAATCAGATGAGGTTCCGAAGATCTACTGGGGTGATGTTGTTCTTACTATTGTCCATCTTAAATTCTAAAGTGGTCCACTCCTTTCATGTTACTCTATCCCAATGAGTTGCCCTTCCCACTACCTTTGAGAATTTTCTGGTGTATAGCTTTTGTATACAATTTCCATGTTGCTGATAAGCTGTTACCTAGGGCGATAAAATGTGTCTTTCTAAGAATCTTCCTGCACCTAAAAGGGTTACAGGTGCTATGCCTTGTAGAGCATCGATACTATATTTCTGCGGATGTTACTTTCTTTGATCAGACTAGTTTCTTTACACAGTCTGTCACGGATATTCCATTGGATATTCCTCCACCAACCAATTGTTTATAAGTGCAAACATACATTTGTGCATGCTCTTGTGGCTTTGCTTGTTCCTCTTCTACAGGATGAGATGTCATCTTCAAGTGCTCCCATCACTGCTACCTTGAATGCTCCTTAGGAACTTTACATAGTTCTATGCAGAACAAAGAGGCAATGTACTTTCTACCCTATATATCATTTCACACTTACTATTGGTCGATCATCCTCTAACAAGATATATGCAGACGCTCTCACAACTATTTCTATTCCCAAAGATCACTACGGTGCTTTACAGTATCTTGGTTGGAGATTGGCAATGGATGAGGAAAGGAATGCTCTTACATCTAGGGGAATATGGGACCTTGTACAGTGTCCCATGAGAATTCGACATGTGCCTTGCAAATGGGTCTTCACGACCAAACAGTTGCATGATGGGTCCAGTGACAGATTGAAAGCATGGTTGATTGCCAAAGGAATTACACAGACTTATGGGGTTGACTACTTCGAGACCTTCTCCCCAATGGCAAAGATGGGTTCTATTCACACTCCCCAGTGGCCTATATTGCAGATTGATGTGAAGAATACTTTCCTCTATGGAGATCACAAGGATGAGGTTTACATGATGCAGCCTCCAGGTTATGAAGTTGAGGGGGAGTACATGTGCCAACTTCGTAATGCCATATATGGCCTAAAGCAAAGTCCTCGAGCATGGTTTGATAGACCCACTACTGATATCAACACGCTTGGCTTCCAGAGAATAACATCATATTACTGTTTTTGTTAGACAACGATCAACTAGTACTGTCATACTTGTAATTTGCGTGGATGACATGGTTGTCACATGTGATAATGATGAAGGTACATTAGAGACCAAGGTTTTCCTTCAGAAGGTCTTCATCACAAAGGACCTCAACTCCGCTACTCCATTGGCATAGAAGTGATACGTACTACAAAGGAACTCCATCTCTCACAAAGAAAGTATTGCTTGGATATCCTAACTGAGGTTGAACTACTTGGATGAAATCCTTCTGGCGTCCCTGCAAATCTGAGGAAGCACTCTACTTCAGTTGATCCTGCAATTGAAGACACTGCACGATACAGAACTTAGTTGGCAAACTGCTTTATCTTATTATCACTAGGCTAGATATATATTATGAAGTGAGCAGAGCCAACCAATACATGGAGGAACCACTTTACAATCATTGACAGGATGTTCTTCTGATCCTACGCTACTTGAAGGAATCACTAGAGCGAGGCCTCTTCTATGGGATCAATTGCCACAGTGATGTATCTGCTTATGCTGATGCAGATTGTGCTAGTTCACCTGAGGATCGCCTTTCTACTACATGATATGCTATGATGGTTGGGGGAAATCTTGTCATTTGGCGAAGCACACTATTGTAAAAGTCCGTCAACTAGGCCGACAAGTCGAGTCGGGAGGAGGGGGAATAATCGACTTGACTAGGCCTAGTCGGCCATTAGTCGGTCAACCCGACTAATCAGGTTGACAAGTCGGCATAATCAGCCGACTACTCGGCCAACTTTTACATAGGGTTTTTTATTTTTTATTTTTTTGCTTCTTTCTAAACAAAACTTATTCTATTATGCTTAATCTTATATTTAAAGTCAATTACTTCATTTGTTCATTATGATAGTATAGAAAGTGTACAAATATTCTTTCAAAAAAAAGATAAATGTACAAATTTATGCAAATATATAAGAATATATGTATAAAATGATTTTTATATATTTAAAATAATTCAAAAAATCAAAATCAACTAATGGTCGACTAAATCCGATTAGTCGCCCGACTGCTGATTAATCCTTAATCAGTGACGCCGCCGACCGAGTACCGACTACCGATTTCTGCAACCTTGGCAAAGCAAGAAGCAGACTGTAGTCTCCAGATCGAGTGCAGAGGTAGAATATTGGGTGATGGCTCAGGCTACTTGTAAGATTACTTGGTTATGCTCTTTCCTACAAGAACTTGGTATTGTTGTCACTATTCATGTTCCTCTATAATGTGATAACAATTCTGCTACATACACTCCTACGAACAAGGACGGATTTAGAGGGAGGCAAGGAGGGGCACATGATGCCCCCCCTAAAATTTTGAGATTACATAATATATATTTAATTATTCTCTATAATTTTTTGAATGAAAAATAATCATAATATTCCCTACGTATAAATCCCCTTTTGGATTAATTTTTTAGGGTAAAACTTATACATGCATCCCCTTCATTTCTTAAGGGGAAAATGAATAACCTTTGCCAAGATAATATATCTTTTAACAAAAAAAACTCTATCTAGCAATAGTAGATTTTACCTTGGATCAATTTGTTCAGTAATTTCTTAAAGGGATTTTTACACCCATAATCCTGAGTAATTCCATAATTACAATCATAACCCTGCATAATAAAGAATTACATGATAATCCCGAGTAATGTTTAACTCTTACATGACATAACCCTGTGTTATATTCCGTCTGTATATCCGTTATATTTCACAGTTTCCATTGAAAAGGACAAAAATGCCCCTTAAGCTCATTCTTATTTGCAATAACATGCCATTGAGTTCCTCCTGAAGCCTCCCTCCCCCTGTCGGCCTCTATAACACCGAGCCCCACCCCCCTTGCGGTTCTCATGCTCGAAGCTCGCGCTCATCTGTTCCTCGCCTGCTCGAACCCCCATCCCGGCGCCGAGCTCCTCACCCACCCCGACGCCCAGCTCCTAGCCCACCCGCGCCCATCTGCTCCTGCGTCAAGCTCCTCTCCTCCCACGACTCCCCTGCTTGAAGCCCGCGCCCACCTCAGTGCCCAGCTCGTCGCCGTCCCCCACCTGCGGGTCCCTGCTCGAAGCCCGCCCACGACTCCCCTGCTTGAAACTCCCATGCCCCCACCTGTGGGTCCCTACCCTGGTCGAAGCCCTCCCACCCGTGGCTTCCCTGCTCGAAGCGCGTGCCCAACTCCTCGCCCACCCCAATGCCAGCTCGTTGTTGCCCCCTCTCCCTCCTGCCCCCGCGGAAGCCCGCGCCCAACTCCTCACCCACCCTGGTGTCAGTTCGTTGCCCCTGGTCGAAGCCCCCCCTCCCCCCCCCCACGGCTCTCCTGCTCGATACCTCCCCCTCAGGTCCCAACCCGAGTCAAAGCGCCCCCCCCCCCTGCCCCCGCAGAAGCCCGCGCCCAGCTCATCGCCGCCCCCTCCCTCCAGCCCTTGCCCCCCACGGGTCCCATGCTCGAAGCCTGCTGCTTGTCCTCCTTGCTCGAAGCATGCTGCTTGTCCTCCCCTGGTCGAAGCCCCTCCCCCTCCTCGGTCCCTGCTCGAAGCCCGTTGCTTCTCCTCCCCTGGTCAAAGACCCCACCCCCTGTGTTGGTGAAGGAAGGAGAGGAGGTTGAGGTGGACGGAGGGTGAGGAAGGTCGATGAAGGTTGAAGAGAGAGGGATTTTTTATTTATTTTCCGACTATTGGATTGAGGATGAGTTAGATGAACTCATTCGTATGGTTGAGTTAGCATATTATATTAACGGAGGGTTATAAGTGTAAGACGGAGTGACTGTCCAGGGTTTTTCATGTAATTCATGATTATACAAGGTTATCATTGTAATTGCAAAATTACTCAGGGTTATGGGTGTAAAAATCTCTTTCTTAAACTAATCAACTTATAATGATCTCGATCCAAACTATCTTTTTGAATATCCATTTTTTAAGATCAATCTATAGAAGAGATCGCTTTTTCATCCAATCTCATTATCACTTATACAGATGCATGCGAGGTTTAATTATCGATCTCAAAAAAAATAAATTTTCTAAAAAAATAGTTTATTATCAAGTCTCATATATTAATTATTGGTCTTATCAGACACACAGATATTCTTTATCGGGGTATTTTTCTTCATTGATATATTAATATCTCTAGTTATTGGTAATAAATAGTATAAAATTATGTATTTTTATATTTTCGATTTGATACAAATTTGGAACAAGTGTAGTTTATATTATAATTAATCAAAATCCAGAGTGGATTGAAAAAAAATGAAAATATTAGAATATGTCTAATTTTAAAAAAATGATATAAATATCATTCACAAAAAATCTCGCCAGTGCGGAACATATATGATAGCAATTTATGTAAAATTGAATAAAAAACATATAGTTGATTAAAAAATAAGTTCAAAGTAAACTATTATTTACATGAAAACTATAGATGATATAATTTATCCTTCACAACTATTGTTATATAATGAATTGAGGAGGGGGAGTATCCAACTCATCTACACAACTTATATGTTCACCTCCCCACCACTCATTTGTCTTGAATTTTAACCTGCACGTGTTCCAATAGCAGAGCCACTTGCACTCACCCATCCCAAAAGAGATAAATGGCTAAGAAGGTGATGAACACATAAGTGACATACAACTCAACAACATACTCCCTTTTTCTCATGGTCTCAAATTTCGACGAAATTCGATCGAATTTCGATTTCGGAGGGTGACCGAAATTCGGCTGAAATTTGGGAGGCCATGTTCAAAAACTGACCGAAACGACCGAAATTTCGTTTCGGACACTCACTGAAACGAAACCGAAATCCGGCATTTAAGGCCTTGCTTTTTCCTAATGAATATGATCACATCATAATTGATAGACATTTTTTTAAACCTTGTGCCCCCTCAGAAATGTTCTGGCTCCGTCCCTGTCTACAAACCATGTTTCTATAAGCGGATTAAGGACATTAAGATTGACTGCCACTTGTTCGTGATGCTGTACGAGGAGGGATGATTACTACTCCACACATCTCCATCGATTTTCAGCTTGCAAACATATTCAAAAAGCCACTACCAAAGAAACGCCTCTCGTGGTTAATCTCCAAGTTGGGCATTATCGACAGATATGCTCCAATTTGAGGGGAAGTGTTAGAGACGGCTTTATTTTATTCTATTTAGGTGTAACCCTCATGGTCCATTTATGTAATTTCATGTTTATGAGTGCTCTATGGTTTCAGTCTATGTAAGAACTCCTAGATCTCTTGAATAAGACAATTGATTGCATTCTCTCTTTCTTTTTCCATAGTTATAATTTGGCCCTTCTATTTAATGGCTAATTGTGCTCACTGCATAAGATATTAGGCCTAACAATATTAAAATACAAAAGTTTTCACACCAGGGTCCTATGTTACATAGTCATCAACAAATCATCAGCAAATTACCATAGAGGAAGGCATTCTCGACATCTAACTAAAAAACCGGTAACTCCCATTTGCAGTTGTTGAAATCTTAAGTATGCGGAAGCGAATCGATAAAAAAAGTACTAAAATAAAGAAAGATAAACATGGAACGCTTGGGATTTTACGTGAAACCATGTGGGACTAAACATGAGTAGGTAGTAATTGGATCCTAGAGGGATCCAATTGCCCCTCTATTACATACTCCAACACTCCCCATCAAGCTGGAGCTGAGAAAGTTGCAGCTTGCAACAAAAAGAAAAAGGTATACATCACATCTTCCCACGATACATCGAAGAACATATGTCCGCTACTGGTAGAAGACCTCGCTCGATGACGGGTATGCGACTTTCAGATCACCGGAATGTATTCTCTAACATGCGTGTAGAGTCGTTGCGATATCAGGTCACCGGAACATATCTCTGCCGTGCTTGGAGAAGAATTGCAATAAAAGAAGAAAATCTAGCGTGGAGTAGTAGTTGGGGATAAAGACACCCCGACGAAGTAGTCGATGCTCGATGAAGACAGATGATAGCAGTAGCAGTAAGGAATGCTGGTTGTCAGTCATGACCGGGTAGAAGTCCTGTGGATACATCTCAAGTAAAAGAATGTGACTTCCGAACATGGTTCATCAAGCTGGGAGAAACAAAAAATACCTTTTTTTCCACAAATCAATCATTTTTTTCAAGCCATTCATCGTATTTTTTTCTCCTTTCCCTCTCTTTTTTTGCAAATCAGGCCACTTTTTTCCTTTTTATATTTTGGCCTTTCTCTCTCTTCTCTTATTTTTAAAACCACCCTTTTTTTCTCGACTCTTTTGGTAGCAGCCCATTTCAAGCCCATAATCTCCATTTGTGGTAATATTGGAGTTCGACCATTGGGCCTCGAAATTGCAACCCCCCCCCTCTTTTCTTTAAATTGTAGAGCCTGGGAACCCCATCTCGATGCAATTAAATGCTAGGGCTCCACTCTAAGAGCCTCATCTCGTCGCCGCCATGAAGTCGAAGATCTGTTGTTGGAGGAGCTTCGCGATGAGGAGAGGGGATGCGGCTCGGAGGAGGGGTGTCGCATGGTTCTCCTGTGATGGCGGAACCCAACTTGTCACCGCTGAGTGTGATCGCGGAGGAAGCACGCTGTGAAGACGGGCTTCACCTGGAGATGGTGTTGCACTGCCTCGTGCGGAGGAGATAGAAGACAGGAGCCTCGTGCGTGCACCAAAGGGCATCCGCCTTTGGGTTCCAGATCCATTTTTCTTCTTTTTTTCGTAGGTCAGAACAAGTCGGTGGAGGCGTTGATGGTGGCACTTTCAATTAAAGCAGCAGTGGCAGTGTAGATTGTACACACACATAAGGTCGTGTTGCTTGGAGAGGAGGAGCATCACCTGAGGAGAAGAGGGTCCTGGAATTGTTGATCTCGTACCCCCTTCACGTCTTCATCATGTGCGAGATGGGTTCCCTTCTGGGAACCACAATTGCGGCATCCTCATCACATGTGAGGGGACTGCACAACCCAGTAGGGTTCCAAATCTAAGGCTTTGAGTAGCGTATGTGGATGCCCCATATTTGGTTTTGAGGAACCCTAACTTGTGTATGAGGATGCACTGTGAATTAGGGTTTTAGAAACCATCGAACCTTCTTGAACCTCGAACTTTTAAATAGATAAAAATCTTCAAGAATAGACCCTAGAATCGACTGCTCTGATACCATGTTGAAATCTCAAGAACACGGAAGCGAATCAATAAAAAGAGTAATAAAATAAAGAAAGATAAACATGGAACGCTTGGGATTTTACGTGGAACCCTACTCCCTAAGGAGCGGGATGAAACCACGAGAGAAGGCCTCAAAGGGACGGATCTTCTATTAGAATTTCTCATTGAGTACATGGGGTGTGGGGCTCTTTCTATAGCCCCACAAACAGACTGGAGTCCCACAGATAGTAGATATGTCACTAAACATGAAAAGGTGGTAATTGGATCTAGGAGAGATCCAATTAACCCTCTATTACATACTCCAACATCAGCAACAAAGATAATCGCATTGATGGATACCACACTAAAGAGAAAATCACCAAGTAATCTACGTCATGAGTCTAGGTGAAGCCACTGACCACTAGTCGGGCCCTCAATCTATCTACTAAGACATTTAGAATGTGTTTGGTAGTGACGCCAGTTTGCAAGCTACATGAGCAACATTTGTGGGACATGGAACAAGATCCCAAGTGCATCTTGACAAAAGCATCAATCTCATCAGCTATGATTCCATATAATGCTTCCAACATGGACACTGAAGAGCTATATGATCACTTTTGAAGAGGTACAGAACATGGAAGGGCTATATGATGACCTCTTCTCGTGGAACTGAATTCACTTGCTGCGAATCACATAAAAGGGGCAGATTAAAACATCAGCAACATATTAACCCAATTGACTTAGGCAACAGATTGACCCAATTGATCCAGCAGACGAGAACACAATTGATCTGACATGATGAGGTAATGATTCTCCATCAGGCAACGATTCTTCAGTTGATTTAAGGGATAGGGTTGCATGCGATGAGAGGTTGCAAGTGATGGCACAGTATTTCATAATTATTCTGCAAGCAGTGACATAGGCTTTTCACAATGAAAACCTAATCTCCGGCACAATGAAAGCCTTCCAGGTAATAAGGCACGGTAATGCTTTTTTTAGAAGAAAGTCAAGGTAATGCTTTGGGCACAAGCAATCAAGACTCCACTATGAGAACCCAGTCTCTTATGCAGATATTTGGGTTCATCCACATTCATAATCTGGCATGGCATTGCTTGAGCCATTGTTGTAAACTCATACCTATGCTAATTTTATGTTTTAGACTCTTAGAAGCATTCGCATTTGTATTAATTTTGGACAATTGTCCTTTGAAATTACCAAAACTCACTCATAGCATAAGTTACGTGGTACATTTCCATGCTTCCCTTGAATAAAATTTCGGGAGGGACTCCACTGCTTTTTACGTTGAACCGTGTTTACATCATCTCCCAGGACAGCCTTGAAGACCCACGTCCTCTTTCTCTGAATGGTAAAATCATGCCCCATCGCCAACTAAGCAGGAAGGTCAAAAACATATAGTATTACGCTCAGCTTTAGAGGTGTAGCATCCACTTTAAAAGATAGCGGTAAAATACTGAGAATAGTTTCCATGTGTTGGTAGGTTTTTTGCCATGACGATTATTTTATTCACATAATCAATTACATTTCTACCTTTTTTCATCTTGAGAGAATAGTATTTAGCAAGAGAAGTTGAATACTCACTTCTAACTTAGAGTGGTATTTTTCCTTTACAATATCCCTCATGTTATAAGCATTCTCTTCAATTTCCCAAATCCTTATTAAGTTATCCTTTATGTAAATTAACTTGAAGCTATGTACTCTATTGTCGATTATCTCCCATTGATCTTATATCATGATATATTACATGCTAGGATGCCCATGTAATTCGAGAGCATGCTTGTCAACAACAAATGGTGCATGAGATCATAGAGAAATCTGCAATTTCACATCTCGTAGTTCATATTGTAAACATGTTTCAATTTCACAAGTTTGGTCGTGACTAATTTTCCAGCTATTTTTGTTGATTTCTACCTTTAGACTATTATTCTTCGGAAAGTGATGTCGTAGCAATCAAGGATTATGATGGGTGAGTAAATGATGACATTAATCTAAGAAAATCAATTTTAGGGTGTATATCAAAGGTGTGACATTAGGCAGAGGGAATGATAGAATTTAGATGTGTGATGGAACTGAAGGCATTGTCGAGATCGAAAGATCGAGTCGACATCGTTGTGACCAGCGGGTTGTGTTAGCATCAGCATAATCAATGGCTCAAACACCATTTGCATAATAATGTTTGGGGTATTTTTAGGGGCTCTTGGGGTTCACTCTACTAAATTTTTCTTGTTTTTTAAAAGATCATGGCATTTGTCAAAATAAATGGTGTTGATGATCGACAAGCTTTTTTCTTGTATTTTTCTCCATGGGAACACCACCCCATACATAGAACTTTCTTATGATATGTCCTAAAATCCTCCTATTGATTTTGTATGATTTTGTAACATCTCTACCTTAAAATAAGATGTTACAACAATAAAATCAAAATGTTGATGATTGTAGAGTATATCTATGTTCTCTATACCTTTTCTTTATTTTATTTATTTATATCCATCTTATGTAATTTACCCATAGGTCTCTCCTCTATATAAGAGAGCCTAGGATTCCCAGGAATAAACAACTCTTCTTTTTTTCTCAGCATGCCAGAGCTCCTTTCCCTAACCCTAATCCACACCATCCGCCCCTCTCTCTCTCCTTCAGGTGCCGCCACCGTCGACCCCTTCTCTCGGCAAGCAATCACCACCACCTATCCGTCGAGCTGCCACCAGGTCAGCTTCTTCTCTCCACCACCAGCTTCCCCCATTTCCGTCAAGCCAAGCCGAGCCACCACCATTGCCGCCCCGGCTCCTCTCTCTGCCGCCAGCCCCCTGTTGCCGTCGAACTGCACCCGTTGCCCAAGGTTGGTCTCTCTATCTCTCGTCGTCGACCTCCTGAGCAGCCTTCGACCCACGACCCTCTCTGCTTATATCAAGGTCTATTTGGGTTGATGGATTTGAGTGCATAAGTCTACATATGCATTCAAATCCAGTGTAGACATTCATCCTTTGATCTATTCATCCGGCGATATGTCAGAAAACAAAGTCGACGTACCCATCGCAGGTGCTTTTAGAGGTCCAGTGCCTATTGCCATGATGGACGGGACGAACTATGAGCTTTGGGCTATGTAGTTCATGAGCCTTATGAAGTCTAATGGTAAGAAGCACATTCTTACCAAGGAGGAGCCGGTGGAGAAAACTCGGGTTAACTCAACGCCTTGTGGGAGGCGGATGATGCATACGCCAAAGTCTGGCTTTCAGGTACATAGACAATAGAGATCTCCAATGACGTGTTACATCAGCCCACTGTTAAGGCGATGTGGGATATCCTCGCGGCAACTTATTCTCAAGCGAGGAATGAGATTAAGATCCTCCAACTCCAGCATAAAATATTTACTATCAAGCAAAACAGATGGCCTCTTCATTCATTGTATACATCCTTGCGTGGGATGTTTGAGAAGCTCCATAGCTTCATGCCTCTCATGGCTACTCAAGAGCAACAGAAAACATATAGGAATGCTACCATGGTTGTTGACTTCCTTACAGCTCCCGATCCTGAATATGATGATGCTCGCTCCCAGATTCTCGTGGATGCTACTATTCCTCCCATGGAGGAAGCTTTCCGCAGGCTTAGCAGGATTACTCTCTCGTCCACTACTACTAGCCGGACTTCTTCGACAGTGACAACCTCTCGGGGCAAAGGAGGCTCTTCCTTTTTCCGTAGACGTGGACCTCATGGTAAAGGAGGTCGCATTCGTCAGCCTTGCACTTACTATCATCGTCCAGGTCATACAGAGGATACATGATACTCCAAGCATGGTTTTCCGGCATCAGCTCGAGTAGCGGAGCAGGTTGAGTCTTCGACTGCTCCTACTTCAGAACAGAGGTTTGATGACCTTGTAGCCAGACTGAGGGATATCATGCCTCCTGCTTCTTCACCATCTCCAGGAGGCCATTCAGATGTAGCAGCTTCCACCTCTGCCAGTACTTCTGCTATAGGTAGCACCTCAGGTAGTACTTATGCTTTTACATGTTTTCATGGATCTGAGATTACAAAGTGGATTATGGATTCCGAGGCGACGCATCATTTATGTGGCGACAGAGATCAGCCTACAGCATATAGACAGGTTCCTCCAGGGAGAACCGTTGTGATAGCTGATGGGACTCATTCCCTTATCACAGGACAGGGGGAGATTAGTTTGACGCCTTCGATGCATCTGCAGAATGTGTTACATGCTCCTGATTTCTCTATGAATTTGCTATCTATTAGTCAGATTACGAAGGATTTACAATGCCAAGCTATTTTTGACACATCGTCTCTTGTTTTTTAGGAATTCTTACGGGGAGGGTGATTGGTTGTGGTCGTAAGCAGGGTGGTCTTTATCGCCTGGTCCGAACTCCCTATGCAGGTCTCTCCTCTCATTCAACATGACCAGTCTCTCCCTTCACTTGACACATACGTTTGGTCAACCACCCTCTCCAGAAGATGTGTCATGTTTTGCCACAGATTTCATCGGGTTCATCCTTCTAGTACGAGACGTGTCAGTTGGAAAAGCATCATCGTTCTGCTTTTCCTAGTCGTTAGAATCGGAGCAGTGGCTACCTTTTTAAGTTATTTCATGTTGATATTTGGCGTTCGAGTCGTGTTCCTGATCACCAAGGACACAGGTTTAATCTTCTTGTTGTTGATGAATTTTCTCGTTTGTCATGGGTCTTTTTATTGAAAAAAAAATCTAAAGTAGGGGATGTGATCAAAACCTTTGTTAATGAAGTGCAGAATGTTTTTCTTCCTTAGTAAAATATGTGAGAAATGATAATGCTTTGGAATTTGCACCCGTGCTCTATCACATTTCTTTTCATCTCATGATATTATTCATCAAACAACTTGTGCTTACACGTCTCAGCAAAATGGTGTTGCTAAGAGAAAGCATTATCATTTCCTCGATGTCACTCGGACTCTTCTCATTCAGAGTCGTGCCCCACAATCGTTTTGGGGTGATGTTGTTCTTACACCATGTTATCTGGTGAATGTGCCCTCATCTATTTTGGGTGAGAAAATTCCTTTCTCCATAGCATTCCCAGAGAAGGAGTTGTTCTCTCTTTCTCCTCGTGTTTTTAGTTGTGTGTCCTTCGTCCACCAGTTATCTCCAGGTCTTGACCAGCTCTCCTAGAGCTGTCAAATGTGTTTTTGTTGGGTACTTCAGGACTCGGAAGGGATATTGTTGCTATGATCCATTACGCGGGAAATATTATATTAGCGTTGATGCCACATTTTTTGAGCTTATGATGTATTTTTCCCCGACAGGTGACAGGTTGGCTTCATTCGACTCTAATGGTGAAGTTTATATGCCACCTCCTCCTATGATTCTGTCATCACCTACACATGTGCATGTTGTTCCGCCACCACCTCCTCCACCGCCACCACCTCCTCCACCTTTTACGCGGTCACATGTGCCCATTGTTCCACCATTGCTAAAATTCTATACCCCTTGACCTGCTTCTACTCATGGTCATCGCTCGTCATCCAGCACGCCTTAGGTTTGTTCTGATTACAATGTTTCTAACGATGGGTCTGGAGAAGTATCAGTGCATGAACCTTTGCAGGAGACTGGCCCACGGATGGAGGAGGCCCCCAATGACCTGGATATACCTATTGCAGTTCGAAAACAAAAGCGTACATGCAGTTCATATCCTCTTGCTTCACAGGTCTCCTTTAATCGTCTAACAGAGAACTTCTAGAGATTTGTTACTCTATCTGCCATGGAAATTCCACGGAATTATCAAGAAGCCTTGAAGGATAGTCGTTGGCGTTTAGCTATGAAAGAAAAAATGGTTGCACTGCAGTCACGTGGTACCTAGAGCTTGGTATCAGCTCCTAATGGAGCATCTGTTATCAGTTGCAAATGGGTGTTTATTGTTAAACATCATGCAGATGGGAGTCTTGATCGATACAAGGCAAGATTGGTGGCACGAGGATTTACTCAAACTTACGGTGTGGATTATATGGACATGTTCTCTCTTGTTGCTCGTCACTCAACCCTATGTATCCTTCTTTCGGTTGTTGTGGTACGTGATTGGCCTTTGTTTCAACTAGACGTTAAGAATGTGTTTTTGTATGGACATCTACAGGAGGAAGTCTACATGCAGCAGCCTCCGGGGATTGCTGCTGAGGGGGAGTGTCAGCAGATTTGTAAACTCCATAAAGCAATATATGGCCTTAAGAAAAGTCCAAGGGCATGGTTTCAGAAGGTCTCAGATCTGATTGAAATGCAAGGGTTCGAGATGTCAAATGCAAACCATTCATTATTTGTGCAGAGAACACCCAGAGGTACTATTGCTATCATGGTTTATGTTGATGATATAGTTACAAGAGATGATGTGCAGGGGATAAAGAAGGCAAAAGAATTTCTGGGTCGTCAATTTGTTACTAAGGATCTTGGCACCCTAAGATATTTCTTAGGGTTAGAGTTTGCTAGGAATGCGCAAGGTCTTGTGATGGCCCAAAGAAAGTATGTTACAGACATGCTTGTTGAGACGGGCATGATTGGGTGTCGGCCCTCTACTACTCCTATGGATCCTAGCATAAAATTATATGATGATGATACAGATGCGGTTGACAGGAGAAGATATAGAGAGTTGGTGGGAAAGCTTCTCTATGTTACTATTACTAGACCTGATATCTCTTTTGTCGTGAGTCGCGTGAGTCAGTTCATGAAACAACCCCGACAGGTACACATGGATGCTACATATATGATATTGAGATATCTAAAATCTTCTCCATGTGCAGGATTACTATTCAGGAAAGGAGCATCTCTTTTTTTCTGCATGTGTTGATGCTGACTATGCAGGGTATCCTAAGGATAGGAAGTCTACTTCAGGCTTCGCGGTGTTCGTTGGCAGTTCTCGTATTTCTTGGAAAAGCAAGAAACAAACGATTGTGGCTAGATCAAGTGCTGAATATGAGTATAGGACTATGGCACAAGCAAGCACAGAAATGATGTGGATTCGAGCAGTGCTAGCAGATTTGCATATAAATGTACCTCTACCCATGCAGTTACAATGTGATAATTAGGTTGCCTTATTTATTGCAAACAATCCTGCATTCCATGAAAGAACGAAGCATATTGAGGTAGATTGTCATTATACGAGAGATATGATCCAGAAGGGTTTGATTTCTACCTCTCATGTCAGTTCAAGAGAGCAAATGACATATATCTTTACCAAGGCTTTGCTCAGAGGGTCATTTCAGAAGTGTTCTTCCAAGCGGAGCATGATTGACATCTATGCTCCATCTTGAGGGGGAGTGTAGAGATATATCTATGTCTTATGTACCTTTTCTTTATTTTATTTCTTTAAATATGTCTTATCTAATTTACCCATTGATCTATCCTCTATATAAGAGAGCCTAGGGTTCTCAGGAATAAACAACACTTCTATTTTTCCCAACAATGACCATCGTCCGTAAATTCATGATCATTGAAAATTGCAACAGCCCAACACCAATTATATTAAAATATATTGGAAACACACTTTAATGAAATTTCACACATACAAACAATGAGGATGAACAAATACAAAAACATTAAAATAAAAGATCAATATTAAGTGACCGAAAATAATGGAGGAATAATATTGAGCCAAACTACATTTTGACTACACGTTGTAGGCTTGCGAGCAAGCTGGTTGCACTCAGGAGACATTTGGTGGCTTTCAACAGGGCAAACAGGGTGTAGCGCAGAGAAGAAAGGATTAAGGCGCAGGAGGAGTATAGCAGGTTGGACAGACTGGACGAGCGGGCCCTAATGGAGGAGCTGGTGGAGAGAAGCACTCACCTGGACAAGATTCTTCGCGAAGACAAAAAGGAGGAGGTTACTTGGAGGCAACGTACCAGGCAGTAGTGGTTGCGGGAAGGGTATGTGAATGCGCGGTTCTTTCACGTTGTGGTCAGCGAAAGAAGGCATAGGAACATGATACAATCGATTTCCATCGGCAGTGAGATGGTTGAGGGGGAATGAAGTAGTGGAGGAGGCTCTACGGTCGCATTTCCAGTCTTTTAGCAGATGGCACACATGGGCAGGCTGGGGCTGGCAGGGGAGGGGTGTGTCACGAATATCCGGCTTGGAGGCAAAAGTTTTGGTGAGGGATTTTACTGAGACTGGGGCTAAGAGGGCATTGTTTCAGCTGAATGCAGATGGGACACCGGGTTCGGATGTCTTCCCAATGTGCTTCTATAGGGAGTTCTGGGAGGTGGTGAAGAAAGATGCTTTGAAGGAGTTTCGGGAGGGTAACCGAGGCTTTGAGAGATTGAGCAATGTTCTTATTTTTTATTACCGAAGAAGGATACATCGTCCAGAGTTGAAGACTACAAGCTCATTGCATTGTCTAATGTTGTATACCTCATTATCTCAAAGATCCTTACAAACCGTCAAAGGGAGGAGCTTGACCGGATCATCTCACCGGAGCAAACAACATTTGTGCCTGGGAGAGTTATGGCAGACGGGTTGGTGATGGCTTAGAAGATGGTGATGGACTGGAATAGGAGCAAAGCCAAAGGTGTGCTTTGTAAGGTCGATTTTTCAAAAGCATGTGATTGTGTTGATTGGAGGTTCCTATGGGTGTCTTTCGAGAAGAGGGGTTTCCTAATATGTGGATCACCTGGATCAAGCGGTGCTGACTACGGCATCGCATGCGGTGTTGGTCAATGGCCGACCGGAGGGAGTTTCTTTCAGCTCCAGAGGGGCATCATGCAGGGTTGTCCTTTGGCGCCGCTTTTGTTTGTCACTGTGGTTGATGCTCTGGCAGTGACGATGAGGATGGCGACGAGCGGAGGCTGGTGTTTGGGCTATAGGAGGGAGGAGATACATATTCTATTATTGCAGTATGTTGATGACAACATTCTGTTCCTGGGGGCTAAGGAGGAGAAGATTCGGCGAACGTCGTTAATTATGGACATCTTTGGGGATATATTGGGGCTTCGATCAAATAAGTCGGTGGTGGTTCCCTTTGGCCTCTCGGAGCATGAGGTGCAGAGCGCGCCAGCAGTGTTGGGGTGCCCAACGGCTGCTTTACCGATCACATATCTGGGGTTGCCATTAGTGGCGGGGAGGCCCAAGTCGACGGACTGGGGAAAACTTCTAGAGAGACTAGAGGGAAGGTTAGCGGGATGGAAGGCACTGATGCTATCAAGAGGTGAGAAGATGATTCTTCTGAGACATGTTCTTTCGACCGTCCAAATTTTCTTCTACTCTACGAGGTCGTTGTTTGCAGGGGTGCATACGAGGATTGAGGCACTGATGAGAAGATTTTTTGGTTAGATGGGAGACAGTCTATGAGGGGTGTCCATCTGGTGGTTGGGATACGGTGTCGGCATTGAAGAAGAATATGGATTGGGAGTTCTGCATGTGGGATAAATGAACAAGGCATTCATGGCGAAATGGGTGATGTGCCTCTGAGGAAGGTTAGAGGACCTGGTATGCAGGCTGGTAAGGAAGATTTATGGGATATCCATGTTGTTTGAGGTCGCAACGGAGAGTCTTCTATCGTCTTTGTGGAAGGGAATTTCACGGGTGATCCCAGAGTTGGCAGTTAAGTTAAGACTCGTGCTTTGAAATGGAGCAGGTTTTCGATTCTGGCAAGACGATTGGGCGGGGAGGGGCGGTGGGGGAGTGTTACACATGTCTTTTGCAGTTGGCGGCGAACAAGGAAGAGGTGGTACAAAAGGTATGGGAACAGCGAGCGTGGTCTCCGATTTATTCTTTAAAGTTATCGAAACATATGGTTGAGGATTTCATGGCACTACAGTTGGAGTTGGCGCGGGTGGAGGGTCTGACGGATGGAAGGGATCATTACTTACGGGGAGATGGAGGATTCTCAGTGAAGAAGGCTTACAATTCTTCGTGGGGGATGGGGAGGAGGTGAAGGAAGTTTTTAGTGGGGACTTGCGAATGATATGGAGAAGCAAGGTACGAACTGAATCGAGATTTTCCTTTGGTTACTCAGGCTTGGCATGATTCTTACCAAGGGGCGCAAGGGGCAATTATTGGGGGTGGAGGACGTTGCATGCGATAGATGTGGATCAACGGTGGAAGAGGTGGATCACTTATTTTTCTCTTGTCCATCCTCGGCTCAGGTGTGAAGCAGAGTGAACATTTCCTGGCTTACTGGGCGAGATAATTCAAGCTTTTGGAGAGATATCATATCAGTGTGTAGAAACGGTCATGAGGACAGTACATATCCTTTCGCGTTGATTTGGGCTATATGGTAAGCTAGGAATGACGTTATTTTGGTGGGGGACATACTTTTTATGCTGAGAATGTAATTGAACATTGTAGGGCACTGTATAAAATATGGAATATGTAACTCTATGTAACTTATAAGTTTTAATATATATATATATACTTTGTGCGGTGGGTCCCAACTTGGGATACCACCCATTTTCCTTTCAAAAATTTATTTTAACTACATGTAAAATGCCACGAAATAGCAAGCAACTGTAAACAACATAGGTGAGGTTGATTTTTCATGAATAAACTCGATAACACGCTTAAAAATGCTACTTAAAGATCCAAAAATTGGGGCTTTCACCTCAACGTTGTCAGCACCTCCTCACCTATCTGAAGCGCATGCCTCAGTGTATGGGCCTAAAGTGTACATCTCAAGGCATGGAGGAGAAGTCTCGCCTCATCCCATATCATTTAAGTGGTTTCATTATTTGCTCTCTTTTATTGTGTACGGTGTGAAGATGCCTTATGCGGTACCCTGAGGAAAAATCGTCTAGGTGGTGCACATGGAAACTTATTCTCCGTGACCTCAGGCAAACTTATTATTTGTTAATTGTTGTAAATAAGTCGTTACCTCTGGCAACAGCTTCCTTTATAAAGAAGCCATCTCCAGAGGCAATGGCTCACTTTCTAGGGAGCCATTTCCCTCGGTACGATTGTGCCTAACCTGTAACCAAGCAGCTCCCCTTTCTAGGGAGTTGCTCTCTTGTTCCCCAAAAAATCAAGCCCCTCCCTGAAAAAATCAAGTCCTACTCTTTTGATACGCCCAAGTGGATGAAACCCGCTAAAAGAATGTATTATAACAAGAGATGAGCTGCAACAAGAGCTGAGTTACTCCTATCCATCCACCTCTTCAACACGTCAACTGCATATTTGGTGAATCGAACACCGCAAGCTAATTGAGACATTGCATCGCCGTGATGTTCATAGAAATATTGAATGCAGTTGTAGTATATTTTCTACACCAACACTGCAACTGGGAGAGAACTTGCATCTTTTAATATGGTGTAATTTTGGGAGAAGTTAGAAGGCATGTACCCGAAATGGTGTCCCATCAAATGCTAAACTCCATTGCTCTTTGAGGTAGTTGTGTACATTGTGTTCTCATCCATCTCCTTCAACTTGTCAATGTAACCAGTCCAATTCCTTTGTTAGTAAGCCTCCCCATCCTCATAACCAAGCGCTTCATTGACAGATTTTTCATAACATCATTGAAGTTACTAGCAATGTGATGTAGGTAAAAACGCAAATACACGTAAGGAGGTTGAAACTGCACTTATGGGCGACGCATGACAGAATGAATTCCATGTGCACGGTATGTTATAATACAAATTGAACCCACGTGATCCTTAAATACATATAGATGAACTCTCTCCATAAACCAACCCCAGTTACCGTCACCATCCTCGTCGACAAAGGCAAAAGCTGGAGGTAGGATGTGGTTAGTAGCATCGCATCGACGCGAAATGAGCACCTTCTGTTTGTACCTACCATACATATGAGTACCATCGACACTAATGACTGTCCTAGAGTGTCTCCATGCATCGATACATGAACTAAAAGCCCATAATGCCCACATGAAAACTTTCTCGCATCCACCAACTGGATCACCGTAAAGATCTGTCATAGTACCGGAGATTGATGTCTCCAATGCACGAAACAAGTACAGCAGTTCATTGTACGATTCGACCATGTCATTGTATATTGTCTCTATTCCTTTTCGTCTAGCATCGCATATCCTCCTACGACTCACCATGTACTCGTAGTCATCAGAAATAGGCTGATGCAAGTATGAAACCTTCACGACATATGAGATCTTGATTTGATTCAGAAATCTATGTGCCATGAAGTTGCAATCAAGCTGAGGGTGATCTTGGTTTGCCACAAGATGCAAGCATGTATGCGGTGCATTCATTTTAGATATCACAAAGAGTCCATCAAGAGAGTGGCGATGGCCACGCAACCGCCACATGCATCCCTTCTCCTCTCATTATAATAAACAATTCATACATGATGGTTTGATTCATGCATTGTAGAATTGTAATGGAGGTTTATGTGAAACAATTTAACTGAATAAACTAAGTCATCTTTCGACATGAACTAAAAGCCCATAATGTCCACATGAAAACGTTCTCGCATCCACCAACTAGATCACCGTAAAGATCTGTCACAGTACCGGAGATTGATGTCTCCAATACACGAAACAAGTACAGCAGTTCATTGTACGATTCGACCATGTCATTGTATATTGTCTCTATTCCTTTTCGTCTAGAAGCGCATATCCTCCTACGACTCACCATGTACTCGTAGTCATCAGAAATAGATTGTTGCAAGTATGAAACCTTCACGACATATGAGATCTTGATTTGATTCAGAAATCTATGTGCCATGAAGTTGCAATCAAGCTGAGCGTGATCTTGGTTTGCCACATGATGCAAGCATATATGCGGTGCATCCATTTTAGATATCACAAAGAGGCCATCAAGAGAGTGGCGATGGTCATGCAACCGCCACATGCATCCCTTCTCCTCTCATTATAATAAACAATCCATACATGATCGTCTGATTCATGCATTGTAGAATTGTAATGGAGGTTTATGTGAAACAATTTAGCTGAATAAACTAAGTCATCTTTCGACTTGAATGTCATCTTATTCCTCAACTCGTCCGAAATAGCAAGTCCATTATGAAAATCATCATGTCATCACCATTTCTGATGTAACCATCACCACCATGTGTGTTGTAAAAAGGAATGTCGGACTCAACACGGACCTCTTGGTTCTCGGCATTCGGCATTCGGCATTTCATCGTCATCATTTTCCATTTCATCATTGCTTTTCTGTGGGGTATCCTCCACCATACGATCAATCTCGGGATCGTGGTCCTCCCCAAAATTGGTTATGGAAGTATGCACTGAAGTGAATCCCTCTATCTGGCACAATGATTGTGGCTCACTCGGACGAGGTCCAAAGTTTGGGGGACATACATTGATGTTGTCGTCTCAACTGGAGATGGAGATATATGAGGAGGTCCGCGGGCTATGGAAGAAGGATGTGTCTCAACGGGTGTATGAGACACTGGATGGGTTCCTCGAGCCATAGCTACAGAATGTCAGAGGACCGACGTACGAACTCGTGTGCATACAAGGTCAGTAAACAGAACTAGTTAGTATGAGCCTCCCATCATCTCAGTGTACTGCAAAATATCGTCAACATCACTGTCATACTCGACATTCACTAGAAATATGTCATTGTTCTCCAACATCCTATGAAATATATTAAGTTATGCACCATTGGTAATGTCGATACGAAACAAGATTATAATCTTCTCAACCAACCCAGTAAAGGTCAAACGCATCTCGATTTTTATGGGTTTCACCCGACCTCCCTCGTATCTGACTATTTTTCCAGCGCTAATAATTTTCCCACCAACGTAACATAAGCACATCACGTCCATGACTTGGAATCGCTTCAAAAATAAGAACAAATAATATTACACACGAACTTTCAATACACTACAAACAACATTACACACTAACAATACATTAACAAAACAAACATCACACAAAAATGGCACTGTTAGGAAATGAGGTTAGGACATATTCACAGTGGGAGAAGAGAAGAACACCGAGGAGGGAATGCACGAGGATGGATCAGGAGTCTCCCATCAAAGCGACCGCACCTGAGGGCGGAGCTGGAGGGGAGGGTCAGGAGCAAGAGTGGTCGTGGGTGGAGGCCATAGCTCTGGAGCGGGAGGGAAGGAAGCGAGGTGTTCTGTTTGCATGGGGTCTAGGTGGAATGGTGGATGGGGCTTTATATAATCCCTAGCCATTATCACAGGGAGATGTGGCAACGGCTTCCTTACCGTACTTAACAAATATTAAGTTCGCTTAGAGGTCACGAGGAATAAGTTTCTACGTGCATCATCTAGACGAATTTTCCTCTGCATACCCTCATATAATGCAGTAAAAATTCTAAATTTTCACACCATTCAGCTAAAAAATTTGTGTACCGAACGCAAGTCATTGGAACGATCGCAAGCAATCTCAATCAACCAATTACCTCATACCTTTATATAGTACGCCTTCTTTATCTCCGCAGCAGAAGCATCCGCGTTTACCCCCAGAATATCGTAATATTCGGTATCTTTCACCATTTCCTCCTGAATCAGATCTATCACAAATTTACCGAATCAATACATCGCGGTCATAAATCCAAACAAAGGAATTCCACACGCAATCGATCGCAACTCCAACTTCCAGGCGAGCACAAAAAAAACAAAAAAAATAGGGTTCACAGAAGGAAAGGAGAGCGAAGCAGATGAGCAATCGCAATAAGCAGACTGAAAACAAATACGAACTCCGCCGATTGCTGAGTCGCGATCTACGAATCAAAATTTCTAGAATCAGGAGTAACGATCAATTGGGTAGAAAATGGATGATGAACAGGAACTCACATGGAGACGAAGGTCTTCGTCGATCCCCGCAAGCAGTGAGATGGATCGACTATTGAGAAGCCCCGGATCCTATCTAAACGGGAGGTGATTGTAACAGCTTAATGATAGAAGTTCCCATTTTATTGCAATATACGAACATTTGACTTTGCTGTAATTGAAGAGATTAATATAATTGCATTATTATGTGGGACCCATGGATATGCTTGCTGTGTTATTTTGTCCAATGAATAACCTCCCATCAAATTTTTTTTGTTCTCATGCTAGGCCTAAAATAGCAAAATTTATTAGCACATCCTTGTAATGGATGGGGATTCGTCGTTGTAAGCAAGTGTAGCCATCTTCTTTCAAGATTTCTAGATCACAAAGAAAAACAAGCAAGCAAATGTTGAAGATGAAATTTTTACGATATCAACGGCAAAATTAGTTTTCAGCCAACTGTCACAAACCACTTGATCATATCTTATAGTCTTCTTTCTTGTTGAGTACAGCACCTTTCATTTTGAGCGGAGAAAATTATGAAGAAGAGAAAGAGGACAGGGAATTGTGGCATGCCCTAGGTTATCCTTTCCTTACTTTTGTTATATAGTTGGAAGATAGAGACGAGAGAGAAGATGGAGCGCATGGATGACTTGCCCAAAATGGATTGCTATGATGGTGTGGATGGACGTTTGAGATCGCATAGCTACAATGCAGTGAAGATAGCATGTAAGTTGAGGTTGAAGCATCAGTGTGTTGTATATACATATTGATTGTCAATGTGCATGTTGTGTAAGTGCCACATGATGAAGTTATTTCACCCCTCATCAATTGCCCTTATTCTTTTAAGAATGAGAGGTAGAGTCAATGTCATCTTGTGTCAGTTGAGATTCCCCTACATGTAGTTGCCACTACACTAGTCATGGTATGTAAGGAAATAAATTGGTCGTATGGGCCTCTTTCATTATCATGTTATTCGATAATATCATGTTATAGCTGTGTAAGAAAAAGGTTATAGTCACTTTGGATCTTGTGGCAAAATTAGTGAGAGATGGTTTCCACAAGGTCAATGGATTATACCCTTGAGCAATGGTGGGATGGAAGAGTTGGATCAACACTGGTGATCACTGCCTCTAGGGCCATGGTTGTGAGCTGGAAGAGGAATGCCTTGTGGTTGATTGATGAAGCATGCCTTCGAGCAACATAGCAGGCGGTAGAGTCGCGCCATCTAGGTCAGTGTTGGTGAGCCATGACTTTCAAGCTGTGGTTAGAAGCCATGCGAAGCAATCCTTGAAGTGATCTTAAAAGAGATGTGATTAGACATTCTTAAGGAAAAACTACCATTTGGATTCGAATCTAACTGCATGAAAATAAAACTATATGAGAATATTGTCATCCTTAGTAAGAATGGCATGTTGTGTTTGGATGGTACACATACCCTTAGGATTAATCTGAGGTGCATCCCGGAAAACAAAGGATTGTTTCCAATCCTGTGTAGTTGCATCAAGGATTACTTGAATCTAGACAAAAGTGATCGTAAATGAGGGTGTTGTGGCACAACTCTCCTTAGTTTAACATGTTTATCAGAACCATGCTGGTAGACTAAGGGTCGCAAGACAACCTATGGGAGTGAAAACATGTTATCACAATCAAAATATTTACTAACCAAGGGCAACATTGAACTATAGATGTATGCCCTATCTTTTTGTTGAATATCCATTAAGGCTCGCTTAGATGTGGCTTTTTAGTGTATAATATGTAGATCCTTGATGTCGCCATATGAGGTTTGTAGGATGCACATGTATGATTTTACGTTCGATGTCTTAAGATAGTTTTCAACCCAAGCTTCATCTCTTGTAGGTTAGACCAAGTAGCAAGAGATTTATTACTATATTTGTATGAATAAGATGTAAAAATATGTTGAATGCATGCTTGAATAAATATACATGAGAACTAAAAAAGCATGAAACTTATATGCATTGATTAGGAACATGGGTTCTAAAGATAATGTAATATTTCAAAAGTTACCCTATCTGATTGACCAAGATCCAACTAGTTTCAAATTACTTAAGACTCCACTTAAACGAAATGGTGGTTCTAAGACTAATAAAAGTTTTGGATGAATCACTAATAAAATTTGACAATGAAGATTGGTGTACCATTGTACCAATTAGCTAATGATTACAAAATCGCATAAATTCCTTCGTCTACTCTCATTTTCACCATTGCATGTTCTTCCCATTTAAGACATTCATCCCCTCTCTACTAGAGATCACAAGTTGAAGAAACAAGATCTAAGGTCAAGTTACATTATCCGGATTTGAAGGCTAAGGTAAAGACTCTTAGGCCCTCCTCGAATTTCCATTTGATCCTCTTGTATAAAGAAAACTATTTTGATGAGTGCTTATACTCTAATGCTTGATATTAGATATGTTTAACCTTGGTGTAGATCATTGATATGTCAAAACTAATCTATAATGATTGTTTTATGTGCATGATTTTTCCTAAGATACTTATGATGTTGGAGATGGTGCTATCTAGCTTTTGCTCATCATAAATTTTTAGGATATGGTGTTATTCACATAGATTACACTAAAAAGCGAAAAAATGAATTTGAAATCCAATGGATAATTCAAGCAAAAGAAATTTTCAAGCATTGATATATGATAAAGCTACATGTGAGCAAACTATTTTTTTTAACTTTAATTGGCACTTTGGATCTTGATCCAAGCTTCAATTAAGCTCGAACTTTGAATACATCTTATTCACGATTATTTGTATTAAATAGAGAAGAGGGGTTTTAAATATAATAGCTATATTGCACAAATATGAATAAGAATATACACTCGGAAGGGTAATCTGATCATAAGGATATTCTTGATGCACATTAGTTTAGGTCCATTCTACCTCGATTCCTTGACCAAAAAAAAGATTGAGATGTGAGTAATTAAGGTATGATCAAGATTCTAGCAATGGTCTAATTCCCATCTAAGATGGTGACGTGAGTGTACTCTCTCTACAAAATTTGCATTCTTCAGAGAATGTGAATCCCCTAGTGTTAGGTGATGTTAGTTTTTCTATGATTTCAATGTCTAGAATGGGTGGTTCATGCTGATAGAAATAACAAATGGTTTGGCATGTCTGTCAGTCGTCAACAACAGCTGAGAGACTCGACAAACCATTTGCTGAGCCAACATCATATTCATGCGCCAATGTCCCATCGGTGCCCTCATTTTTCGGAACACCTTGAAGACTCCCCAACCCCTTTGAAAATGGCAAACATTTTGCTACAAGGCATGATAGATCAACATGTAGAAAACGGTTGGTCATGACATTATTTTACCCCCATGACCATTCTTATCAATATTATACATCCAAAGCACATGTTGGGAAAATGCTCCCATTAGGACGAGGGATAAGGAATAAATGGGATAACGGTAACTGTAGTTTATCTCCTTTTCTTTCTCATTTGGGTTAAGTGATAAGTAAGAGATGGATAATTTAGGGTATATTACAAAAAAAAGACCTCAACTATGCATTGATTCCCAATTACTAGATTCATCTTTCAAAATTAACAAAGATGGACCTGATCTTACTATTTTGTTTTAAGTACAACCCTCAGTTAACTTCGACGATCCTTTTAACCCGACAATAAACATTAAAGATGAAAGTTCACCTCCCTCTTTGTCACATTTGAAAGATGAGACCCCAAATCAGGAATCAACACATAGTTAGAGCCTTTCATGTAATTTACTGAATATTGTATACAAGGTCATGATGAATAATATAATCACTTATCAGGGGTTCGCTTTCTTGAAATAAAGTCACTTTATCATTTACAAGAGAATGGTATTCCACATTGGAATATCGGTATTCCTCGTCCTTATGTCGTGTTTAAATCTTTCTATTTGGATGTCCTCGATACGACCTTTATCTCATTCCTATACTGCTCTCGCTTCCCATATGGCCATATTTTGATATGCATGTTTAAAAGGGAGAATGGAATAATCATTTCCTTATTGATTCACTTCCTATGTTTATTAGATTATTAGAAGGAATTTCTAATACACCAAAAATACAATTATATTCAACATGAGGATTGTCATTCCCAAATACTCCTAGCTTTAGAATATCATTCCTTACAATATTTACTCTAGTGTTCTTGCAAAGGCTATTAATTCCTCTCTAATTGCAATTGGCATATCCACATAAGGATTGCAAACAATCGAATATAATATCCTTACCCATTTTGAAAATTGAATACACATACAGATACAATTATTAACAGTTTCCCTTAAAAACAAATGTATATAAAACAGATTCTGATCAAATACAAGAAATACAAAAAATACTTTATAGGCTAGCATAATAAAAATGTATAGTATGATTTACTTAGGAAATAAGTATATTTAATATAGGGATTTTTACACTTGTGCTTATCCGATATTTGGAACTATAGTTATGCCCATACATTTTTTGCAATATCGCTTGTGCTCGTATCTTTTTCCACTATAGATAGATGTGCACCATTGCTAGTTTGGTTGTACGCTACATGAATGAAACCGTGATTTTTTCAAATCAAAGTTTGATTAAGAATATTTTGTTATATTTTTGGGCCCCACTTCTCATCTTCTTCTTCCTTCGTGTGGTTGCGTACAGAGGAGGTCAGGAAAGCAGACTGCACACGGAGGAGGCTGGGGAATTGTTGGTAAGGGGTTGTGTGCATGGAGAGAAACCAATGTGGGAAGTGGGGTTGCTGTGGGAGGAGTTGATGGAGTGGGGTTGCGCAGGCACAGAGGAACTGGTGTGGGGAGAGGGGTTGCTGTTGGGAAAGGGGGTTGTGTGCAAATGAAAGGTAGGGGGCTTGGTTTAGGGAAGGGGTTTGACGCCATTGTGTCCCCCCTCACACCCACATTGGTAGAGACCCATAAGGAACTCTTCTAGTTGCTCGTCAAACACCGATCGAAAGCCCCCGAAGGAAACATACAAGATCGAGTTAGGTGAATGTGTTATATAGGAAATGGCCGAATTTGTTGATTTATATGTGGTTTCGGGAGGTCGACTAACCTAGTAGAACTATGAGATAGGATATGAAGGAGGTTTCAGTCAAATGATCGGCTTTCCACTATCTAGCAACTACAACGATATGTTGTCTGTGATATATAAGTTACCTTGGTACATATAAGGCACATATAAAGTGAAGATGGCATGTAAGTTGCCGGCAAATGAGAAAACATTCCATCCTATTTTGATTGAAAGCAATGTGTTGACATCGTTGATGTTGCAAGTCGATTGATCGGTGGAGATGATGTAACTATCCATAGTAGCTGGGGAGATTGGTTCATATCAACATGACATTAGGACATTGTCTATGTTCATGCTTGATGAATTATGTTGCGTTGATAAAGGTGACGATGACGATGAAGATGAGGATGTGACATCTGGATCCGAATAACCCGAACCTGACCCAATTATGGTCCATTTGATCCAATAAAACTATCGATCGATATTAAATGATCTAAATCAATCCATAGATCCTAGACCAAAATTCGTCTGGAATCAATTGATCGAAAACCGATTGCATCGTAATGCGTGTCATCGGAAAAGCCGTGAAGCAATTAGAAAATATAAAAATAATCTGAAGACCATCATAAAATTTATCTCGGCGAAATAAGACCAACGAAATCGACCGTTCGTCTATAGGAGGTCATTTCATAAATTAAAATCATAAAATTTGATTAAAAAAATCAAGACCGCATTTTGTCAAATTTTGTATCCATCATGGGATCAGAAAAGTATGAAATTTATATCATTTAATCATCATGCATAGACAATCAAAATGAGATATTGTACATTAGAATCAGAAATACGAGGTAGAGATATGGACGGTTTTAATGTTACAAATAAAAGAGAGAAATAAAAGTAAGTAAATAAATAAATAAAATTTATTAAATTCCAGAAGAACAACAACTCTGTTGTCCCTCTATTTGGCCTTCTTTCTTCTTTCCACTTGGCTTTTTCTCCACCTCCACATGTCAACTCCAAAGACCCTTCCCTCGGTTATGTAAACACCAACCCCCTCTCCTCTTTATCTCTATTTCTCTTCCAATCCCAACAAAGAAGTCCTGTTTAACCCAGAAAGTCAAGCGGTCGTATTGATCCACAAGGCGGATCAACAGTCGATGCGGTGACCGCTCGAAATCCGGATTAAAACAACAATTAACCCACGACAAATAAATCAAGCAATGAATGTAAGTGTGCGGAGTTAAAATTTATTATAACTCTACAACAAGATGTGTATAGGTGCAAGTATGTGTAGAGGTCGAACACAGGGAGCAGACAGGTAGAACGGGGCACAAGTGCTCAAAAATGTGTGAGTTGTGATCAAATGTCTATTAATGCTAATTTTTTTGTGGGTTTTTTAATTTTATATTTTTATTTAATTTTTAATTTTATATTTTTGTATTTTGATTTTTAATTTACTGATTTTTATATTTTATATTTTATACTTTTCTATTTTCTTTTTTTCAATATTGGAATGTAAAAACAATGTAATAAAAGACAAGCTAGAGGATTTATAAAAATAGATAAAAATACTCAAAAATGAGCAAATAAAGTCTTTTTGGTCTTTTTATACTTTTTTACTGTTTTTGTGATTTTTGGGTAATTTTTAGAATGTTTTTGGTATTTTTAATTATCAAAATAAAGAAAACAGTGGCAAAAAGTTGCTGGCCGAAATTAAAATGAGGATGAAAAATATCAAATGGTGTCCAAAATTCCTCAAATTAGTTTTGATTGAAAGACAATAAATCAAAGAAGATACAGAAACTGAAATTGTATTTTTTGGATTTTTATAGAATTTTTAAGATTTTTATGAAGGTTTTTAGAGTTTTATAATTTTTAGGCTTTTTGTTTTGTATGTTTTAGTGATTTTTGGTCTGGAGCTAAATGATACTAAAAGACACAAAATATATTTTTTTGGGATTTTTCTGGAGTGTATTTATATTTTTTATGGATTTTATAATGCAAACAGTGCTGAAAATGCGTATTTTTGATTTTTTATAAATATAAAAATGCGATAATTACGAAAAATAAAAATATGGCGTGGAAGAACGCATGCACAGGAGCTTAAGTTCAAAATTTGAGAAATTTCGGAGTTAGAATGAGCCTTCAAATAAATACCACAGGCAAGCAAAAAGTAAAGACTGGCAGGGACCTTTGTGTAATTAGTCAGGAATCTAGGGGCCTCTGCGCAATATTCGCAAAAGTTTTTGAACAGAAATAAAATGTCTAAGGACCAGCCAACAATACCAAAAGCTGCAGGGATCCCTGTGCAAAATAGCAAGGCCACGTGCGCGAAGCACGTGCCCTGGGGAACTGATACGCGATATTACAAAAACGCAGGGGGCTTCTGGTAAATGTCACAAAATATTTAAAATTCAAATGAAAGCTTGGAGATGGTCCGGGAATTACACAAAAACGTGGGGGACCCGGGCGCAAAATTCCCCACTTATCCACGTGGCGTGCGTGGATGGTCTTGATGAAGGATATCGGACGGTGGAGGTTTCCTTGGGCGTGGACGGCCACGATTAAAAGGGGAGGGTGAGGATGGACGGTGACTGTAGCTCACCGCCCCTCCCCCTCGTTATGCTCTTGCCCAGACCCGCGCCGGCAGCGGCGGCGCGTGGGCGGCGGCGCGTTCCCCCTCCGGCCAGCTTCAAGGTGCGGCCCCCAACTGGTTAGGCGTCAACACTGGGTGCCTGCGAGATGCAAAAAAAATGGCTCGAGCACGTCGACTCGGCCTGGTGGTTACGTGTGTGGATGGTGACGGAAAATGGTGGGGATGGCCGGAGCTCGAGAGCTCCGGTAACGCTATGGCGGATTGGATGGGTGCAAAACGAAATGAAATAAAAAGGGTTGCTATCTAATCCTAAGGTAAAACTAAGTTATAAAATCCAAAAAAAAGAAAAAGAAAATACACCTCAAGAGCGTGGTGCTCGAGATGGGTACCTCGCGACGGCGTAAGCCGCCGGAGATGGATGGACGCACCTCCCGGCCACGCGCGGCCCTCCTAGCTGGTTGGAGGAGGCCCTGTCACGGCCTCCAGTCTAGAACGCAAGAGAGAAGGGGGCGACTAGGTCAAAGAAGGGTTCAAGATTTGAAAAATGGAGGAAGGGAAGGTTTTGAAGCAATGGCCGAGGGGCTCTCTTCGAGGCGCGATCACGGGTGGCATGATGATCCAATCCCCGAGATAAAGGCTAGGCGTGATAGATCAGTCATAGGGGAACATCTTTCATGAAGGAAGCGTCTTCAAAGGGTGGAAGACGCGCCCTCGAAAAATGGGCGAAAGAGGGAAAAAACCAATAAACTGACAAGAGCAGGGGGGTCAGACAGTTGACCGAGGTCAACTGTCAGACCCACCTGGTTGGTCCACGTGGACCAACCAGGGAAAACCTGCATAAAATGATTTGTTAATTCAAATTAAAATAGGAGATGATTTTTATTAATTTTTAGTTATAAAATAAAAAATGTTTATTTTTTTATAAAGTATTTTATAGCGATTTTTATTTATTTTTATGAAGTATATTTTTACCAGTTTGCATTTATACCCTTATAGGTATCTATATCTATGTATTTGAGTATTCTATTTTTATTTAGGTATTTTTAGTATTATTATTTTTGGTTATTATTTTCTAAAATTATAAAATACTTTTATATACGCAAATATATTTTTATTTTAATTTTCTGATATATTTTATACACTTAATAAAATGAAAGTGTTATTTGTATAGGTATAGATACATGTATTATACCTATGTATTATAATATATACAAGTATTTTTATTTGAGTTTTAATGATGTTTTTATTCTGATTTTAATATACATAATTATTACAAGTATTATTTACAACATTATAAAAATATAATAATATAAAAATAATGAATAAATAATAAATTGAATATTTTAATATGTACAAGTATACAATGAGGGTCCAAAAGTCAACTTTCAAACCGTAGCTCCGCCAAATGCGAAACCACCACCATTAATTAGATTATTTTCTTCTATATACAATTAAAGGTGAGTACGCTGCATTTGGAGTTTTTATTTGTGAGATACGGGTCTGGGAAGTTGGCATTCTGGATTTTTATTCAGACCATAACTTTTTATCTGTACATTATTTTTCTGTGAAATCAATTTTGTATTTTTCTTTATAAAATTATCTACAACTTTCATGTACAAAGTTTCTTTATTTGATGTATAAAAAGTGGAACCAAAAATAGGTCCCAAAATGAATAAAGAATGAATAAAATGTATAGGTATTTGGCCCTTATCTCCCCCTACTTTATTCCTTGTCGACCTATTCATCAAGATGCCTAGGTCTCGGGGTTTCGGGTCATAAAATATTTACAATATTTTATTCTTTTTCTTTTCTTTTCTTTATTCTATAATTTTGGCTTTAAAAACCGTATTTTATACAATATTTACATACATATACATGAATGCTAAAATGCATGAATTAATGCTATTTACACGCGTTTACTAGGGTTTTTAAGGCCAAAATGATAGAATAAAGATGATGAAACGTGGATTCATCATCCCCCTATACTTGCCTTTGCTAGTCCCTAGCAAACACTTATGCAATAAGTGCAGAAAAAGAAAAATAAAGAAAAGAAAAAGAAGAAAGGTGGACTAAATTTAACTGTCAAACTTGTCTTCACAAAATCAAAGTTTGGAGCTTAAGTCGGACCATTGGAATTTTTAGTGCAGGCGGAACCTTATTGAGAACCGACTTTGAAGTCCAACAGTCCCTGAGAATCCCGAAACTCTGTCCAAGTCTCCTCAATAGCCAGGTCAGAAATATCTCAATTCATACGCAAACCCTTATGACTATGAATCTGACTCATACAGTGTAAGTGATGGTGGCTCTCCCCAGCTAAAATGACAAAGAAACTGACTTCTCCAGTACGACAACCCAATGATTCCCCAATCCAGCAACTCCATCCTCGAGGAGCGGGGTATTCCCTTCTAAGTTCAAGTGGCAACCAGCTCAAGAGGAGGGGGTGAAGAGAAGAATGGACGATAGCCAGTGTAGCTACCTATCCGAGGATGCAAGACCAGTGTAGTCAAGTCATCCAGCTGCAGGCTCACATGATATGACTTTGGAACTCAAGCTTGCTTATTGACTTTACAACATATGTACATACTTTGCAGGCTTTTTATTTTTGTACATGCCTGAACTTTTCTTTTTTTTTTTTGAAATACTATTCACAGCAGCATTTACATAAGGAGTTTTTCCTCTTGAGCCAGTAGACTATCCCTCTTTTGAAGCTTTATCGCAACCCACTGCCTCCTGTCTTTAGGCTTCCTAATCACTGGACGGGTTGGGGTGCACTTCCCTCCCTAGAGGAGGACAAGTGTTTCCACTTGTGTGCGTCTCATACCGGCAAATCCAATCCCCTCACCACTCCAACTGAGTTGAGCCATGTGAAAGGTGCAGGTGTCCAAGTTAGGTCATTATCAACAAGAGTCGTGCGTGTGCTCCGAAATACTCTACTTAGGCAGTCAAGAATCCATTGAACCAAGTCTCGTGATCCTCAAAGAATTAAGTCAACTAGACCTGAAGTACCTCAAACCAAGTTCCTATAAGGTTCCTGTTATTAGGTAGATTTGAAGGTCCAATCAAGCTCCAATCTCCGGATTTTACTTAGACTCGTTTAACTATCAAACTCAATCCGAAAAATGCGAATGCTATGCACATGAAATGCAGAAAATATTTTTGTGATGCAATTTTCAAGATTTTGAAATTTTTATGGATTTTTGAAAAGATGATGCATGCATTTTTTTCTTTTTCAAAAAGATAATCCATGACATGCTATGCATGCATTAGGGACTGGGTAGGCACGGGGGAGCGGCTTGGGCGAGGGGGCGGCAGGGGCAGGGGAGGCGCGGGGGAGGTGCAGGGGAGCGTGGGGGACGACCTGGACGTAGGGAAGGAAAAGACGTAGGGGCGACCTGGACGCGGGGGCGGCGGGGGAAGGGGAGGCGCGGGGGAGGAGCCGTCCCCCTCGTGCTGCTCGGTCATCGACGGCAGCGGGGACGCACGGCGTGGGGCAGAGGAAGAGGACATGCCGGGGGTGGAGGAGGAGTTTCGGGCGGAGAGGGAGGAGGAGGAGGAGGTTGGAGGAGGAGGAAGAGGATGAGGGAAGAGGATGAAGAAGAAGAGGATGAGGAAGAGGGTGTCAAATGACCACTAAACCCAGTATACTAGATGATGCATGCATTTTCAAGATTTGAAGGCTCGATTGATGCTTCGGGCTCGATGTAGCTTCGGATAGGCTCGGAGGAGGCTCGGGTCAGCTCGGAGGTCCAGACAGGCTCGAGTGGGCTCGGGAGTCACAAGCCTGAAGGGTCGGGCACTAAGGCTCGGGGCAGCTCTAGCGTTGACGCGTGGCCTGTCGATCACCGTTAGATCTCGAGGATCCAATGACACCTGGAGATGGAGCTTGTTGGCGATGTGGGCGTTCCTGTGCCGTTGGATGTGCTCCGGAGATGAGCATCCAACGGCGCCTGTGTCTTCATCTTCAGACGTGATCGGTGGCGAAGTTCTAGCTCCGCCGAAGGAGCCCAAGCTCCGCCGCTCCCCTCTAGTGTCGGTGAAGGTTCCCCGCCACTCTCAACCACCTGGAAGTAATCCTTGAAGCTCGGTGGAGCAGCAGGGACATCTGGAGGAGTCTGGCATAACACGGATGCCGGAGATGAGCTTGGCGAAGAAGCTCCGGCGTAAACTCCGACTAATGAAAACTTCGAGTCCCTGTATCGTTAATTGCATAGCCGAAGCAAAAGGAGAAAGCGTGTGTGCGTGGGAGTGGTGTGAGTTTCCATGCGAGCGAGTGAAATGGGGAACCGGAGCTAATCCACCGGAGAAGGCGAAGGAGGTGGGTCGGAAGTGGTCAAAGGCGGAGAAGGGCGAGGGTGATGATCTGACGAAGGTGACGGATAGGAGGCGGAGCTCGTGGGGGGTTCAATGGAGGGAGAGACTACAAGGAGAAGCCTAAGTAATTAAAAGAAATAGAAGAAGAAAATACAGAGGAAGAGGTCAGAAGCTTACCTGGTCGTTGGGCGGGGCGACGATGGCTTGGGCTGAGTGCCGAAGGCACTCCATCATCGCTGGACTCCCCCAGCCATGGGGAGCAGCTTGGCGGGGCTTCAACCACCATAAACCTGGCCTACCATGGCCATGAGTCAACACCAGAGGAGACAACCGTCTTTGCGCTCCTCGTCGACCCCTCGCTGTCACCGGGGGGCGGAGGCTTGCTGGGCGATCCCTCGCGTAAAGGTGGACCCTTGTGAACGGATGAGAGGGCGGAGTATATGAAGGTCGAAGCTCGACAGTTTCCGTGTGATGGCCCGACTTTTGTGGAGAATAGGGAGTAGTGGAGAAGAGATCATGGGTGGTGGAAAGTCCGGCGAGGGTCGTGGATGAGTGGGGAAGACCACGGGCTAGTTAGGGAGTGGAGGAGATGGAGGATATGGGCAGGAAAATAAGAAGTGGGAGGGTGTTGCGCAAGATTGAGAACGTGGGAGAGAGGCCTACCAGAGGTTGACGACGAAGCTCAGGCCGTTGGATCTCGAGATCCAACGGCTGAGGTTCATGCGATAAAGAGCGGTGGTGATTTGATCACGGGTGCTCGATCAGATGGCGCACGAAGTGCCATGCTTCGAGCTCATTGGCAGGCAGAAGCGGGCGGTCCAGATCACATTTGGACAATAATTGGAGGGATAGAAAATGGCTGCGGGGATAACGGCTGAGATGGATGGGCAAGGACACGATCGAGTGGCTTTTAGAGTGCCACGTGGCGGGTTCTGGACGAGGCGCTAGCGGATGGTGAGGATGGATTTAGGGGACAGATCGAACGGCAGGGGATCATACACTTACGTGGCGACCATCTAACCGTTGGATCAAGAAGAGATCCAACAGTCCTGGGCGAGGGTGGATGATGCAAAGGTGCTGGGCCACGTGGCTTAACCAAAGAGGGCCACGTGGCCCAATCAGATTATTCAGAGAGGAAATATGGAATATGAGGGGTCAAATGGCCGATTTTGAGAAAACTGAAAACATGAAAGTTGTAGATCTCGATGAGATCTACAAGTTTCATGTTGACCAAAAACAAAGACGAAGTCAACTGAAGACACAAAATATTTTTAGGGGTATTTTTAAGGCTAAAAACACCATGGATTTTAATTTTAACATTTTTTTGTGATTTTTAATTAATTCAAGACTCTAATAATTACAAGACATTATCTGGTTTTTATTGACACATATTTAAGTAAGGGGGATAAAAATGAAGAATAAAGATGATGAAACCGAGTTTCATCACCCCCTATACTTAAACTATGCTCGTCCCCGAGCATCAAAGAGAATGAATAAACTGGATTAACCCCCTTGTGCATGTGAGTACATGATCCAATCTGTTCAAGTCCACTCAACTTTAGAGGTCCAAACTTTTAGAGCTCAACCAAGCCTTAATCAAGAGGCACCCAATTCCTCTAATTTTCCAGACTCTCTCTGATATACATATAAACTAAGGGTATGATATTTAGTGTTGATTGCATTCACGAGAGTAGAGTCAAAACTTCACCCAAGATCTTGGTCTGAAAAACTCTCCTAAGGACCCAATCCTCAACACTCGGGAATAAATCAAATCTTGCATCCAGTCCATCATCTCTTTAGTTGTCAGACTTAGAAAATGTAGATGGAAGGCCAGTAATGGAGGTCATGGGATTGTGTCATTTCTTCTCTCCCTGTCTTTGGAACAAGGATCCTCTCTTAGTGCCTTATTACATAACACTTTTTTTTGGTGTTGATCAGTGCGTTCGTCAAGAGAAGTTGGAGCCGTCTGCACTTATTTTCCTGGGCATACACCGGGGTGTGTCTTTTTTGAGTACCTATAGTACCTTCTACACCTAGACTTGTAGCATTTACGATGCAGAGCCCTTTTTTGGTGCAAGCCCGACCCCTGGTCCTAATAGTGGTGGTCCAAGTGGACACTTTGAAAAGTTTGGGAGCGCTCGCCTTTGGTGGAAGCTCTTTGATATGTAACTTTGTGGATTGAGAGCTTTACTTTGACATTTCATTTATTTGTAGTATTTTGGCTAGCTCCACTGCTTTTACCCAGAGTTGGCGCACACTGATCAACAATTTTATTTATATCACACCCTGGCACTTAGGTCAATGTCAAGAGATTCGTTTAAGAACCAAGTTCTCATACTGGCTAAAATTGCTAACACTCAGGTTTCATGAAGCCTTCAAAGATTTTATCCCATCCTTGAGCATCCTTAGATCAAGTCCAGACTCAAATCCCTCATCCCAGTCCCTCAAGTGAAGAGTCAACTCATCTCATCGAAATCGCAGTCATGCATGTGATGTGCTGATCATATTCTTATTATCTGATACTAAGCATGAAATATAGCATGCAAATCTAGAAATCTAGGGGAACGTGGATGATCAAGTCTAAGACCCTGATGAAAGTATGATTGTAGAGGATTAATCCAACTCCTTCATTCAAAAACAACACACACACATTTTTTTAAAGCTTCAAGAGATATTAGAACTGCCTAAACTCAATTAAGTAGATGCATCTGCATTCAACCAGTATGGATGTAAGTACAGGCCGGAGCCCGTTACTTGAGGACGGGGCCTTACGCGGTGTCCTCTAAACCATCCACTCTGCTAAGGGCGAACCCTCACTGAACATGGCTACTTAATTGGGCTTAGTAGTCACTAATGACTCCTAAAGGGATTTTTGGATTTTCTCATTTTTATGGAATTTTAATTAAAGGTTAGAACACAGGTTAGACTCAATTTTCCTTGAAAAGACAAAGAAACTTTCAGAACCACGTCACACAAATAAGAATTTTCAAAACAAGGGAAACTCATTTTTTTCAAATCATTTTCGAAAATATTTTTATAAAAATAGTGTAGCATAATATAGAAAGCCGTGAAAACTACTGAGTCCACTTAGTTCAAAGACTTTTACTTTAGCCAAAAAGTTTTGAATTTTTTCAAAATTTTCAGATTATAGCTAAAGTAAGTATACTGTATATATGGTATACCCCCCTATATTTAAACTTTGCTATGTCCTCATAGCACTAGATGATATAAGTCCATAGTTACATTTAAATATAGAGAAATATACGGGAACTAAGAGGGGCTCCCCCTATACTTAGGTTAGAAATAACCTGAGTATAAAGGTAAGGAAAGATGAGTGGAGAAAATCACAGGGACTCGGGTCCCCCTATACTTAGGCTGAGATTAGCCTAAGTATAAAGATGGAGATTTGATGCTGGGAGAGACCCAAGGTGAACGAAGAAGAAGGATGGACGTACAAATGAGTAGATGAATCTGCGGAGATAAGTGGAGTATCTAAGGCTCAAGGGAGGGTGTCGGAACAGACATGGCTCAATCAAGCATGCAAAACCCTTTAATTTCACCAACTCACACATGAAACAAACCGAGGTTGGTTTATTATCTTGTCAGTTTTATTGGTGATTAAAACATTCTATTTATACGCGGCAACAAAAATGTTAAGTGAAATCGAATGCGCACGAGGGTGTTGCTCTCTCAAAATAATTTTTTACTCCATTTTAGGTTGACTTGCAATTTAACAGCCCAAGTTATTTAAGGTTGTCACTGAATTAAAGGAGCACATAAATCAAGCAATCATCGTCTACCATTCATTCCCATTTTCCATTAACCTAGGTTATCTAGCTAGGAGGAGAAATCGAGACAAACCATGTATTCGATAAAAACCATGATCTAAGCTAAGCGATAAAACATGTAGCGACTTTGCGAAAATACGTGAAAACCAGAGCTATTTTAAAAACCAAAAATAATGTATGTAAGTCGATCAGAAAGTCACACCTAATCATGCTTCTATTAGCAGGGAAGAATGTCTATTAAATTTGGCTAAGTGAAGCGAGATTATGTGCGTCTATATTTTAGTGTGCCCTACCTACGAGCAAGCACGCAAAAAATGGAAAATAAAATACGCTCAAAGAGCCGCGTGCCTAGTCCTAGGTCGCCACTCAAGTGGGGACGATCCCCACACAACCACATTCGTTCGATTACAAACGGGAGTCTTCGATCGAAGACCGCTGTAAAGATAATAAGTATATGAACTGAAATAAAAATGCGCAACACAATTTCTTTCTTTCTTTTCTATTTGATCCAAGTATACTTCTGCGGCTCCTCGCAGCAGGAAGCGCCAACTCCTCGCCTCCTTGAATGATCAAGGGCCCTGCCATAGAAACAAAGGTTAGAGATCAAATAAACAAGAAAAATTTTGTAATGCAAAGTAGATGAACAAATTGACCTATAAAATGAAACACTTAATTAAATAAATAAAATTCCAAATAATACAAGAAATGAGCCGTATCCCCGGTAACGGTGCCATTTGACAAATTCGACCCTCTAATAGTGCTGAATTAATATTCAATGGTCATTGCAGTCGGGCTGAACTAGGTCTATCAAAAACCATCTAAGTTGGATATGTCAAGGAAATCAGATGGTTTTAATTTATTTTACTTGGTAAGAAACCAAGGTTGAACTCAGGGACACGAGCCTCTCTCGTGATTATTCAGATTTTTTTTCATTAATTAAATGTCGAGTTGAAGAATCATAGGAAAACTAATGCACTAAAACAAAGCCATGCATTAAGCCAATATAAAACATGCATTTATTTTATTTTAATTTTAATCATGCAAATAAATACGATGAAATGCAAATCAACAAGCCCCAAATCAGAAACACTTGAGCCATTAAAAGATGAGTCAAATCAGTGTCAAATAATCAAGCACTCTTCATTCATGTAAAAAGTAGTCACGAAAATCATTAGAATTAAGACACTTAATATATAAAATAACACACAACAAATTTAGGAGTGTCAATTCGGAAATAAAAGTATGCCATAAAGAAGATAAAAAAGAGAGCTTCAAAATGCCACTGAAATCGTCTCAATAGGAGTTACGAAGCTCAAGATATGCATAAAAGAAGTCAGGGCATAAATGCAAGAAAAACATGAAAGATAACTACAAACAGGTCCCTGGGAGGGACTAAAATGTAATTAAAATAAGGCACAGGACCTTCCCTGTAAATAACCCACACACACAGGGGCATATTTGCAATTACTAAAACCCGCGAGGGTCAAAGTGCAAATAACCCCAGGCGCGCGTGGACAACACGTGATTCTAGTACCTGTATGCAAATTGAAGAAGTCGGTGGGGCCTCCTTGCAATTTTCTCAGGTCGCACGTGACCTTCACATGCTCTCCAGGTTTGGGTGCACTCTGAGGCTCGGAGGAGGCTCGGACAGGCTCGGCTGATGCTTCGGGCTCGATGTAGCTTCGGATAGGCTTGGAGGAGGCTCGGGTCGGCTCGGAGGTCCAGACAGGCTCGAGTGGGCTCGGGAGTCACAAGCCTGTAGGGTCGGGCACTAAGGCTCGGGGCAGCTCTGGCGTTGATGCGTTGCCTGTCGATCACTGTTAGATCTCGAGGATCCAACGGTACCTGGAGATAGAGCTTGTTGGCGACGTGGGCGTTCCTGTGCCGTTGGATGTGCTCCGGAGAGGAGCATCCAACGGCGCCTGTGTCTTCATCTTCAGACGCGATCGGTGGCGAAGTTCGAGCTCCGCCGAAGGAGCCCAAGCTCCGCCGCTCCCCTCTGATGTCGGTGAAGGTTCTCCGTCGCTCTCAACCACCTAGAAGTAATCCTTGAAGCTCAGTGGAGAAGCAGGGACATCTGGAGGAGTCTGGCACAACACGGATGCCAGAGACGAGCTTTGCGAAGAAGCTCCGACGTAAACTCCGACTAATGAAAACTTTGAGTCCATGTATCGTTAATTGCATAGCCGAAGCAAAAGGAGAAAGCATGTGTGCGTGGGAGTGGTGTGAGGTTCTATGCGAGCGAGTGAAATGGGGAACCGGAGCTCCTCCACCGGAGAAGGCAGAGGAGGTGGGTCGGAAGTGGTCAATGGCAGAGAAGGGCGAGGGTGATGATCTGACGAAGGTGAAGGATAGGAGGCGAATCTCGTGGGGGGTTCAATGGAGGGAGACAGTATAAGGAGAAGCCTAAGTAATTAAAAGAAATAGAAGAAGAAAATACTGAGGAAGAGGTCAGAAGCTTACCTGGTCGTGGGGCGGAGCGACGACGGCTTGGGCTGAGTGCCGAAGGCACTCCGGTCATCGCTGGACTCCCCCAACCATGGGGAGCAGCTTGGCGGGGCTTCAACCACCGCAAACCTAGCCTACCATGGCCAGGGGTCAACACTGGAGGAGACGGCCTTCTACGTGCTCCTCACCGCCCCCTCGCTATCACCGGGGGGCGGAGGCTTGCTGGGCGATCCCTCGCGTAAAGATGGACCATTGTGAATGGAGGAGAGGGCGAAGTATTTGAAGGTCGAAGCTCGACAGTTGCCATTTGATGGCTCGACTTTCGTGGAGAATAGGGAGTAGTGGACAAGAAATCGTGGGTGGTGGAAAGTTCGGCGAGGGTCGTGGATGAGTGGGGAAGATCGTGTGCTAGTTGGGGAGTGGAGGAGATGGAGGATGTGAGTAGGATAATAAGAAGGGGGGGGGGGTGTTGCGCGAGATTGAGAACGTGGGAGAGAGGCCTACCAGAGGTTGACCACGAAGCTCAGGCCGTTGGATCTCGAGATCCAGCAGCTGAGGTTCAGGCGATAAAGAGCGGTGGCGATTTGATCACGGGTGCTCGATCGGATGGCGCACGAAGTGCCACATGTCGAGCTCATAGGCAGGCGGAAGCGGGCGGTCTAGATCACATTCGGACCGTAATCAGAGGGCTAGAAAATGGTTGCGGGGATAACGGCAGAGATGGATGGGCAAGGACGCGATCGAGTGGCTTTTAGAGTGCCACGTGGCGGGTTCTGGACGAGGCTCTAGCGGATGGTGAGGATGGATTTAGGGGACAGATCGAACAACAGGGGATCATGCGCATGCATGGCGATCATCCAACCGTTGGATCAAGAAGAGATCCAATGGCCCTGGGAGAGGGCGGATGATGCAAAGGTGCCGGGCCACGTCGCTTAACCAGAGAGGGCCACGTGGCCCAATCAGATTATTCAGAGAAGAAATATGGAATATGAGGGGTCAAATGACCGATTTTGAGAAAATCAAAACATGAAAGTTGTAGATCTCGATGAGATCTACACGTTTCATGTTGACCAAAAATGGAGACGAGGTCAACTGAAGACTCAAAATATTTTTAGGGGTATTTTTAAGGCTAAAAACACCATGGATTTTAATTTTGACATTTTTGTTGATTTTTAATTAATTCAAGACTATGATAAGTACAAGACATTATCTGATTTTTATTGACACATATTTAAGCAAGAGGGTTAAAAATGAAGAATAAAGATTATGAATCCGAGTTTCATCATAGACCTTGCACAAACTATGTGTTTATGTTTCAAGGTTAATGATTGGAGAGCTTCATGATGTAATTGTGACTATTATGCGTATTATTAATAAAAGCTACACAATCCGAATTATGCTAATTTGACTTTTAGTAGTTTATGTGATGCACCCTAATGTTAGGATCTAGATACTCAGCAAAAGCTACATTCATACATCATGATTATCATTCAGAATATATAAGCAAGAAGGAAGCAATTGAAATAAAATTTTCCAACAACACATTATATTCATGGTTCGCTTTGAGAATTTATGGAAATGCGGAAGCTATACGAAGTACTCTAAAAGTACAACACCGTACGACTCTACTAGTAAGCATGTACTATGAACATTGCACCAACCACGTAACTGACTCTAGTCCCAAAGCCACTCACTACCACACACTAGCAACACATGTCAGATCCACACAAATAAGTATATTATGAGAAAAGTTGCAAAGTATGGTATTAAACAACTAAATAATGTAAGGTAAAGTCTGTAAAGTGTGCCAAGATGTGACAAAGAAAAACTGCTCACAATGGCTAAACAATCCCAAACGGTGCAACCCAACTCACACCAAAACACAACACTCACGAACAGAAACCCCATACATTATTTCTCGAGTGCAGAGGGCTACTTTCCCAAAACAAATCCAAGCTCCATGACCTTTGTTAAGAATTCATATTGGTACGAGCTCTTAAAAAGATATGGCTATCAACTCTTGTCCAAACTCATACAAGCCACTGCTCACCCAAACACCATCGCAGAACCACCCAAATCCAGTACCCATATATGAAGGTTCCCAATGGCATAGGGCATGAGTCAAGGCATAAAATCATGTACACTAGTCATATCAATTTCAATCCCAAGTTGTAGTGGGAAAGTATGAGTTCCTCGGTCTCCTCAAAATACCATAAATAAGTGATGAATCTCATAATTATTCCAATCAACCTCAAATCACAATTTATCTCATATCAATCTCATCATGTACATAGACAATTACAATATGAGTATCCATATGGTCCAACTTAGCCTCTTTAACTCAACTCACCCGTCATCGGTGTGCGTACCACTCTGTCAGTTGGTCCTTTAGGATGTTGGCACTTAACCTCTCATGGTGTGTCCATTTAGTTATATAAATTTAGTAACATAGATAGTATGCGGTCTTAACCCATATCAGGCCTCACGCTATGACTCCTAGGTACTAGGAACCTTAGGGATGGGGTGCCTCCATAGGTATGTGTTGAGGTATGTGCATTCTAATTAAGTTCCCAACACTCCATATGCTCCAGTGATCTATTTTACTATTGTGGTAAGTCTGTAGTCCTGACCCATGCCGATCTCATGCTATGACTCTAAAGTCTTTAGTACTTTAGGATTGAGGTACCGTTGTATGCATCCATTTAAGGTACTTGTATCCTTGCTAAGTTCCCAACACTCCTACAATCCTTATACGTACTTATTTATAACTTTCTTAGGGCTTGTACTTCCAGGCTCCTCCAACCCTTAATGTGCATACTTACATTTCTACTCAATGACCCCTAAATCACATTTAGGTCCATATCCTCTTTGAAACCTAATTCCCATAAATCATTTTAATACAACAATCTATATGCACATATTAACTGGAATAATCCATCCACTATCAACCGTGATTAATACTAACTGGTAGAGAAGCCACAACACACTATCAGGTACCTAGGTGCACTAAGTATGGTTTTTCCACTTTTCCATATGTCATTTCAAGGACGATCATAGTGACATGATAATATTGACAACGTGAAATAATCTTCCGTTGATCTAAGTACTTATATTAGTAGAGATGGGGATGTATAATACAACTACTAATGTACAAATGATCACATTTGTACGCAAATTAAAGACCTATGGGAAGAAACATCCATGGGTCCCAGAACAACCAGACTCAAGAATGCATAATATATGTAGATTAGGGACCCCCCTCGACTGTTCGGATGATGTTCAAGACACACTCACTCGCCGATGCTCACCACATTGATGAATATCTTATTTATCATCATAAAATCCATTTATTATCCTCCAATATTGAACAAATAAAAAATGCATCAATAATTCCTCTTTATTAACAATTAACCTATAACTTATAGATAACCCTAATTAGTGTATAGAATTAACTCCTTTTATTTTCTTTATTTTATTCTCATTAAAAATTCCAAAAAATTAGATTAAATATTGTATATATATATATTTATTTTAGGTTTAAATGAAATTAAAAAGATAAAAATATAAAATAATTAAAATGTACAGTTTTTATTCATTAAAAATACTCTCAAAATTTTCATTTTATTTATTTAATATCTTTTGACTTTTTGTTCAACATGAAACTTGTACATCTCCTCGAGATCTACAACGTTCATGTTTTGATTTCCCCCTAATTTTACCTCCTTTTATTTCTTTTTGAATTTCCTCTAATTTTTCTTTTTTTTTCTTTAATTTTGTTTGGCCACGTGATACTCTCTGGAGCCGCCACGTAGCCTGCTTCTCTTCACACCACCCGCCACCTCCCGCAGTCATCTGATCTTCTTGCCCGCTCCATCTTAGCCATCCCTTCACATCGCATCCACAACCCTTGGATCACCACCCTTTTGATGCAATCCGAGCCACCCTTTCCCACATTCATCACCACCGTTGGATGGCGTCGCATCCAACAACTAAGATTCCTCCACGTCATTCTCTCTTTTCCCCACTGTAGGATGAAGCCCACGCTCTCATCCCTGCCGTCACCTAATGACGCATCTACCACCCTTGGATCATATCCCCTGATCTGATACCATCCCTCGCCTCGTGCCTTCTTCCTGACAGTTCGATCACATGATCCAACGCATCTCCTACCTTTGGTCACACCTCCTTTCTCCCATATTCCCCTCGTGCCCTCCGTTTTTCCTACATTTTCCCTAGCCATTTCGTCCACCGTGCCCACTCATCAAAGCCACCCTCATGTCACCATAACTATGACATTTGGAATCGAATAAATCGAACTCAACCCGATTAAGAGTCTTCAGGATCATTTAATATTCAATTAACATTGAATAAACTCAGGTCGATATGTCAATTGTAGGTCGAAGCTCATTCGATCGTAATCAACCAAAAGTCAACTGCATTGTAATATGTGCTATTAGAAAAAACCGTCCATGAAATTCTAATTGCAAAACAAATCAAGCCTACTAGAAAATTTGATTCAAAATAACATCAACGAAATTGACTGTTCATCGATCGGAGGTCGTTTGATAATTTAAAATCATAAAATTTAGCGTAAACCAAGATGGTATCTCAGAAATTCCAGGGATTCATCTTCGATCTAAAGTATATGCATATTATATTCATTTTCATTGTCATTCAGAGACGGTCAAAACGAGCTATTGTATATTAAAATATGAGACTCGAGGTGAGAATACATATGACTTTGGTATTCAAGAAAAGAGAGAATGAAAAAATAAAATAATAAAATTTAAAATCCCAGAACAGTCAGCAACAACCAACAAGGGGCTCTTCTCTCCCTCCATTTGGCCTTCTTTCTTTCTCCACTTTACAAGAACTAAGCCTCTTCTCTTTAGTTATATAAACACCAGCCCCTCTCATCTTTTTCTCTCTATTTATCTTCTAAATCCCAATCAAAAGAGGAGCCCCAAGCCCCCTGCTGCTCCAACAAACAACAGCCTCCAGGCTCTAGCAGACCTCCCTGGAACTACTGCCCTGGGATTCTCCAGGCAACCATCTTATTGTTGCTCCTGCTATTGCAGCAGCCAACATATGCAAGCAAATCTCTTGTGGGGCAAATGCATCCCCCTTGCCACTATTCCAGCACCTGGGATGCTGCTCCAGCAAGCCGAAGACCCTACAAGAAGCTGTTGCAGCACTTGCTGGAACCCCCAACCTTCCTGCAGTTGCTGCAACTAAAGCCCTTGCTGCTAGAGATCAATTCCAACGAAAATTCAAAGGCACGGAGCCCCCCTTTTCCCTTTTTAAGCTGATATCCAACAGCTATTTTAGGTTCTACATGCATGCAAATTGATCTCCAAACCTTGGAGATCCAAGGCACAATCATTCCCCTCTCTTGTTGCCTTCCATGCATGTTTTTAGACTCAAATTAAGACCACTGGTATACCTGATTTCATCATAAAATGTAAAGAAAGTTGGGGTATAATTAAATATAACCGGACCTAACTTCAAACCACTGCATATGGCCTAAATTTATGATGAAAAGTTTAAGAAATTTGAGGCGATTTGTATGTATTTTGGTCCAAAATCAGACCACTATTTAGGTATTGTTCAAGCCTTAAAATTAAGTAAATTAGGGGATAAAATAGCATGATTTGAGTCTAAAAATCTTACTACAAATTAACCATTGTTTTATAATTAAAAAATTGAAGATTTTGGATGATTAGCATGCGATTTAAGTCAAACATCAGACCACTGATTATACACTAACATCGTGATGAAAATATGAAAAACTAGGGGGTGAATTGCATGTATTTAGACCTAAAATTAGATCATCGTTATTTACAAATTAGGTACAAATGCCAAAGACTTGGAATGATTAACATGAAATTAAGATCAAATTAAATTTCACTAATGAGCCAATGTTCATGCCTTAAAATTGAGAGAATTGGGGGAGAAAATGGTATGATTTGAGTCTAAAATCAGACTTATAATAATTATAGTTTTCATGTTGGATTTGATGAGAAATTTGAAATGTTTTACATACAATTTAGTACCAATTAAGACCTAATTTCAGAACATAAATCAGACACTAGTTTCATATTAAAATAATAGAGATTTGGGGGTGATTGACATATGAATGAAGTCTATGTTCAGAACATTAATTAGTTATACCTTACATGTTGAATGATGAGAAAATTGGGGATAAATTAGCATGAAATGAAATCTCAATTCATACCACTAATTAGTTACAGTTCCCTGGCTTGAAAGTTGAGGAGTTCGTAATGATTTACATATATTTTGACACAATTTCAGAAAAGTATTATGATATGATTTCATGATTTAAAATGATAAGGACTTGAGAGTGAATTACATGTGATTGGAGCCTAATTTTAGAACATGTATACTCACAGAGGTTATACATTAAATAAGGATATTTTGAGAATGAATTAACATATGAAGTGAGTTTAATTTCAAACCAATAAGTCACAGATTACCATGTCTGAACTATTATCCAATTTAGAGATTTTTGTTTGAAGAATTTACTAGATTCTAAACTGTGAATCTTAGATCCGAATTTAGGATCAGATTATAGCTAAATCTTGAATATTTTCAAAGATCAAAAATTGAGGATGAATGGCATGTATTAAGATCTGAAAATCAGACCATGGTTTAAGATCTAACTTTATGATAAAATGAGGATTTGATGGAAATTTTCATGCTTGAATTGAGAAATTTGGGAGTGATCAACATATAAATTACATCTAACTTAAGATCACTTATTTATCTACTAATTTCATGATTAAAGGCTCAAAAGATTTTGGAGCTTTTTAGCATTGAATTTAAATTCAGATTAAATAAGCAGATCGGAATCTCATGATTAAAGATAAAAAGATTTGGGGGGAAATTACATGGAATTGAACTTAAAATTGTAATGAGTAGCTCTAACTCTAATGATTTAAAGATGAGAAAAATTGGAAATCTTGCATCAACCTGAACTTAGTTCCATATCCAATGAATCTTCTAATCTCATGACCTTATTGAAGAGATTGAAATACAAATATTAAAATATTAATATTCTTCTCGTATGAAGTCAACAAATGATTTCTTAAGATCATTATTATTAAGTAATCCTCAATCAATTGATCCTTGTATAATCTACTAGTTATGCATATCACTAAAGAAAGGATGAAGTAGACAAATAAGTGAAATTGATGGTGAATCAGTGATATAAATTATATTGTTGACCAAAAGACCTAGATCTGTACAGTCAACCACATAAAGGATTGAGAAAGGATGAAGAATCAAGTTAGTGATGGTGATTCAAGTGATGAGTGATAATTCAGAGTGCTAGTCATGGTGACCCTTATACCATACTGTGCGAGGGTGCGACGACCCTTAGATGGGCGGGAGATTGGAATCCCAGTTAGGGCAGCGACCACTTAGTACGTGGCTCTAGGATCCTAGTCTTTTCTTGCCTTTTCGCAAGAGCTCGTAGTTTTTACGCCTCTATGGGATCCACAGCTTTTCTTTTTGACTGGTTTCACTGACCCTGTGTTTTTTAGTGTGCCTAGGATGGAGGACCCTCGATTTTGATTTTTTAAGCTCGTCTGCCTGTACTAATCGGGTCGATTTTTGGAGTGACTTGTTCCGGAAAGTCTCCCCCCCCATCTTAGAGGTGTAGTTTTGGAGTAGGCCTAGCCCTCCCTTAGACCGTACTTCCATTGGGTGGGCGAGACAAAAGGGTCTCTTCGGAGTCTTCCTCACCGCTTGAGTTTTGGTTACTGTTCTTGCGAGTTGATTACAATTGAGTTGGTTACAATTGAGGTTGGTTACAATTGAGATTGGTTTCTGTTGGGCTAGTTAATGTTCTGTAAGTAGGTCCTAGTAAGAGAAAAGATCATATTATGAAAACCATCCTTATCAGACTAAGAGGTACTACCATGATTGTCAGAGAAGCTAGCAGACGTGTTGGGAACTTAGTTAGGATGCATTTTGCCCTACCGCATGCCTACGGAGGTACCCCAACCTTAAGGCTTTCTTACCGTCTTAGAGTCATAGTGTGAGGTCTCACCCAAACCAAGACCACCGAGTATCCACTAAGCTTGAGAAACTCGACAAGAAAAAATCAGAACATGAGATACATCATCTATACTTATTAAGATCCATCCGCATGACTCAAACATCGGAAAGAGATCTAGTTCACCTCGATCATAGTAAGCATTTTAATAAATCAAGGAATTAATGAATCATTGAGACTTGAAATAAGATGGGGAAGAACGGAAATCTTATACGATTTTATAATTGAGACTACAATTGTTAGATGGAGCTAGTGGACGTGTTGAGAACTTAGTTAGGATGCATTACATTCCACTACATGCCCACGGAGACCCCCCAACCCTAAGGCTTTCTTCACGCCTTAGAGTTATAGTGTGTAGTCACACTCAAACCAAGATCACATACTATCCACTAAGCCTGAGAGATTAGATAAAGACAAAAGATCAGATCAAAGACTCATCATCCATATTGTCAAGATCCATCAAACATGAATTATAACTAATAAAAAGGCAATAGCTTAAATAAGGATCATATAATCAATATACGAAAATGCTAATTATGGGATGTTGAGGTAGGATGAGTAAGTTAGGGGATTCATATACAGAATAAACTTAAAAACCAGTTTCTATGCAAGTAGCTCGTTAAATCTAATTGACAAGTCCTATCTACTTGCTTTCATTTGGAGCCATTGGATTACGTGTTATTTTTAATTAATTGGATTGTGCTCAACTTTTGTTGATGTTCTTTTCTCCCTAATGCGTGGATTGCAGACTGAATTGTAGTAGTCCGATAGCTGAACCTGAGCTTCCATAGTTACTCTCGACAAGTACTCATGTTTTAGTTTTTGTTCAGAATATTATAAATGCTTTCCTTTCTCTTCTGCTATAATTTGGGATACATTTACATAATGCAATTCTTTTGTTCCATGTAATTTATATGGAAATTTATGCAATATAAATTGGTGAAACATTATTGGTTATGTGGCTTGATTAGTTAATTGTGATTGTCAATCGAAACTTGGAAAATTTTCCCTCATTTTCGATACCCTTTTGCAATATCTAGCAAACATAATACTACTAGTGATGTGTAAACAGTTATCCCGGATCCGCGAGTGTCACAATAACTCCCTTCCTACTCACCCGACCATCACTCCCTCTTGATCTACCCCTAAGGTCGTGTCACGACCGTTACAAAGTTTCCCTCCACCATGGTGTAACGACGGGACATCCCCTTAAATACCCACTCCATCGCCAACACACGTCGTCCACCATCACATGGGCCAAGTCCTATGTTCCCTCCGCCTCCCTGTGATAGACAGAGCCTGGAGCGAGGAGCTACGATGGACGACGAGGCCCAGATGCGATGCTTGGCCGCCTGGTCAAGCCACAGCTACTCCGCAGCTGTTCAAGATCCGTTCTCCAGCCGAGCACGTCAAGCGAAGATCAGATCTCTCCAGGAGCTTAGCCCAGGCCTCCCCTTCGCCTCAATTCCTCCTTTGGTCAGGTACCCCTGCCACCCCCTTTTCTTCTAGATTTCTCATTTTTATTTGCATGCACACACATCTCCTCACATTAATCTAAACCCTCTCCAAGCTTCATTGCACCTCAATTACCCTCGCCGAACCCTCCGATCACGTCCCTCCTCCTCCGCGACCCCTTGCACTCCATGCCATCTCCTCCATCGGAGGCGGAGGAGATCTCACTCTAAGCTCCACATGCTCCACCAATAGCTCACCATCCACCTCATACTGCTTCGACTATGCATAATCTAACCCCATGTAGGGTCATCTCTCCAGCGAGACTTCATCGCACCGCCTCGCCAACACTCACCAACTGCTCTTCGATCTACCGGCTTCTTCGCTTGACATCTAGGGAGCTTCGTCGACCTTCAGACTGCACAGAGGAGCAAGGAGGAGGAAGCCGACCCTAACAGGAGGTCCAATATCGTTGCACACTTAGTGGCGGAGGATAACGCCCAGGAAGTACAACTGCCGTTGGATGGTGCCTCGTCGGCAATCATCCAATGGTCCAAACACAACCACATCATCCTCGCCAAAGCTACAAAGCTCGGTGGAGCCAAGCCACTCAAAGGCACCTCGAGCTGACACATGGCCCAAAACACCTACACCGACCATCGCCCGCCTCCCGAACCTAGCCTGCACACGTGAAACCCGCATACGAGCTGGGTAATTTGCATTTCAGCCACACCATGTTTCAATAATTACAATCAAGTCCTTATAAGGCGTGTGCGCCTCACGTGCTGCGCCTGAGAAATTCACACAGAGGCCCTATCGGATTTTGAATATTATATTTATGCCCTTTTCAGGGATCTAAATGCATCTTTTTCCCATTTTATCTCCATGTTTTTATTATAAATATGCCCTTGGACTCTTTTCTCAATTTCGATAGCATATGAACTTCAAATCCATTGATTTTAATTTCATTTTATTGCTAATTTAATGCTCTTCCTCATGGCATAGTTTTATTCTTTGATTTAACAAATAATTTAACTTGTTAAATTTTAATGATTCGTGTGTCATCTGCTTGTCATTTAAATGCCATTGATTAATTTAATGCCTCAGTTGATCATGAAATTGAACTGCTTTTGATTGCTCAATGATTGGACTATTTTTAGGACATATTTTTTCTTGCATCAATGTGGGACATCGACTTAGTCAGAAGTACTGGGCATAGGCCATGCCCTCACAGGTGTGTCTGCCTCATCAGTTTGTGTCCGAGTACCTCGCTTGCGAGGAAAGTAGTGGTTTCGCATATTGGCTTTCTTTCTTTATTCTTTGGCTGAGTAGCCCCCCATGCACGAGATCTAAGACCTTTCAGTAATCACATGTTACAAAGGAAGTGGAAGAAGTACGAGGCGTTTGCTTGGCAGTACACACACTTCTATAGGATTTGCGTACTTAAGAACTTGTTAAAAGACTTGCCTATAATACAACCATAAAATTAAAAAGGTAAAAATAGCCTAACTCTCACGGCTTCACTTGGATTGTGTTGGTGAATTCAAAACTTGCTTGGTGTTTGTTTAATTAGAATTAAGGTCCAAGATCAAAGTCCCGCAAGCTTGTGCACATTTTGCCTCCATTTTCTCTTCTTTTATTCTCATTTGATCTAAATAAATACTTTTCACACACACATATATAATTATTAGTATTCATTAAGTATAATGTTTAAATAATTAAGGGATAGTTCTTTAGTAATAGTATTAAATAAGCACATAATATGTAGGAGAAATTTAACTTATTAGTTATAAAATTGGTTCTATTCATGGAGGAGGGAAGGGGCAGCAAGAGCATGCGGACGCATTTGAATGAATCATTTTGCCGGTATATACCTACATTGATAAATATTTTCAAGTGATGCCCATTCGGGGGCTATATTCTTGGTGGGGAACCCTGGCTGGGAATTGTCTCTCCTAATGGGAGCATAACCTGATGCTGGCATTAGGAGGTCCAGACATATTCTGGCATCCAAACTGTACAGAAACATGACTAGTAACCGGTGCCTAAAAAACATCGATTACATAAGAAGAAACATGGAAAAAGATCAAGGATCCCAAAAGTTATCCTTACATTCAAGTTGCATTAACTCAAGTCTCACTTCTAAAAAACACGCGCAGAATCAACTGCAACTTCCCCTGCAGGAAGAATATGGTGCGTCTCCTTCTGTGGTGACTTCACAGAAGGAGACATGGAGCTGTTGATCTTCCAGTACTCACCCATCCTCTTCTTCCGATCACCACAGGCCCATTGAGCGCTTCCCTTCCTCTTCTGGTCGTCTTCCTCGCCATCGGAGCTTGAAATCGATACCTCCCTCCATCTGCACCACATCCTCACAATGATGTACAGCAGTATCAAGCACACTATACTGGAAGTTGAGACTATGGCCACTATGATCCCTGCAACTGCACCACTCGAAAGGCCACCCTTGTTGGACCCCCACGAACACGAATCCAATGGTCGACCACAAAGAGCAGTGTTACCCAAGAAAGATTCGACTGGGAACTCCGAAAATCCAGGAGGAATTGGGCCTCTGAGATTGTTGCTGGATAAATTCAGCATCTGAAGACTGGTCAACTGAGCAAGTGGTGGTATATCTCCTTGGAGTTCATTGGAGGAAAGATCCAATCTTTCCAATTTTACGAGGTTTCCAAGGGAGGTTGGGATCGCACCTGATAAATGGTTCTTGCTCAAATCCAGAATCACTTGGAGTTCAGTTAGCATTCCCAATTCGGACGGGATCGGTCCCGTGAGGCGGTTCTCGGAAAGCCGCAATTCGAAGAGCTTGTTGCAGTGCTGAATTGTAGGCGGAATCTCTCCAGAAAGATTATTCTTTTGCAGATTGAGAACATTTAGAGAAGTGAGTTTTCCAATCTCTGGTGGGATCGGACCTGACAGATTATTTCCATGAAGAGAGAGCCTGAGGAGACCTGGGCAACTGCCGACCATGGGGGGTATATCTCCATGTAAGAGATTGAATGACAAGTCCAGCTCCCCAAGTGCTCGGAAGCCATTAAACAAAGGAGGAATGGTGCCCGTGAAGCTGTTGTCATTGAGGAGGACATGACCCAGCTGCTGACAGCTTGAGAGCTCAGTGGGAATCTCACCATTAAGACGGTTGGAGGATAAATCTAGGAAGTACAGATCCCCCAGCTTTCCAATTCCAGGTGGAATGCCACCAGTAAGAAAATTATGTCCCAATCTAATTCTTGTGAGGTTCTTGGAATCTGTGAGTGCTGGGGGGATCACACCGGAGAAGTTGTTGTTGGTCAGGTCCAACTTGATCAAAGAACTGGAACCAAGAAGAGGAAAGATGCTCCCATTGAACCTGTTGTGGGATATATTGATGATGGATAGATTCCTGAGGCTCAGGAGCGAATTGGGTAGAGGCCCATCAAGTGAATTGTTGTAGAGGCTGATCACGCGGAGCTCCGAGAGGTACTCGAACGTCGGTGGCAGAGTCCCGGAGAGCCTGTTGTCTGCCAGAGCCAATGCTTGCAGCTTCTTGCAATATCCCAAGCTCGCAGGGATTTCACCAGAGAGATCATTCTGCCTTAGATGAAGCAGAACCAAGTTCTTCAACTTCCCAATTGTGTCCGGTATCGTCCCCGAGAAGTGGTTCCCGAAGAAATCGATCTCCTCCAAGCTCGTGCACTCCGCAATCTCCCTCGGTATCTCTCCGGACATCTCGTTCTCATACAGGTACAGTATCCTCAATCTTCCGAGCTTCCCAATTTCCGCGGGGATGACACCACTGAGGCTGTTGTGGAACAATGACAACGTTTCGAGGCCACGGAGATTCCCGATCTCTGGGGGCAGCGTCCCGGACAGTGAGTTGTTGTGGAGGACGAGGTCCACAAGACGGGACAAGCTGCTGATCCCGGGAGGAATGGCACCGGTGAAGCCGTTGTGGGAGAGGTCCAAAGATCGCAATGAGGTGCAATTGAGAAGATTGGTAAGAGCATCATCACCTGAGAGGGAATTGTCTGAGAGATACAATGTTGTTAGATTGGACTCCGTTGGGCATAGATCCCCTGGGATGCTTCCCTTCAAAGAGTTTCCCGAAAGAACCAAGTAATTGAGGCTCCTTAGATGCAGAGATGAAACATTGATAGATCCAGAAATATTATTTCCTGACAGGTCCAGTGTTTGTAAATTTACGAGCTTGTTCATCTCAGTTGGAATTATACCACCAAGATAATTCCCATGCAGATTGAGATATTTCAAACGACAGAGCATCCCGATCTCTGTTGGGATCTGCCCATGTAAGGAATTGTTCGCAAGATTTAAGGCGTCAAGTTCTTTAAGCTTCCCAATTGCAGAGGGAATGTTCCCATCCAGCTTGTTGTCGAAGGCAGAAAGAATTTGGAGGTTGGTGCAGCTGCCGATCTCCTCTGGTATTGAACCACTGATGTTGTTCTTGTGCAGGAGGAGAGATTTGAGTTTCCTCAGGCTACCAATTCTTCTGGGTATCGTGCCAGTGAGTCGGCATTGTGCGAGGCCAAGCACCTCCAATCCCGTGCAGCTGAAGAGCTGTGGCGGGATCTCCCCGGAGAGCTTGTTGTCTCCTATTCGGAGTACGCGCAGGTTTACAATGAAGCCGAGCTCTGGAGGAATCGAGCCCGCTAAAGAATTGGAGTAGAGAAGCAGCACCTGGAGGTCCCCAAGCTTCCCGAGGTCTGGAGGGATCGGCCCAGTGAGGAAATTCGACGACAAGTCGATGGACCGGAGAGAGGCGATGCCGCTGAGCTCCGATGGAATCGATCCGGAGAGGCCCGAGCTTGACAAGTTCAAGCCCACGACTTGGGTTCCGTCACCGGAGCAGGTAATGCCGGTCCACACACAGGGATCGGTCGTCGACGCCCAGCTCCGGAGGGTGCCTCTGGGGTCGGCAAGCATGGATTTGACTCGCAGAAGCAAACCGGATTGCACAGATGCGTCTCCATTGGTGAAAAGCACGAGAAAGGAGAGAATCAACACGAACACCATTGAGAGGCACCTCATGAGCATGGTGATGTTGGAAGTGGTTCCTCACTGGTGTTTTTAAATTGGGAGGGAAATGTGAGGTGACGGGCCTTTTTAAAGCTTCAAATTGGAGTAGCCGGTTATATAGGATTCAGTATGTGAATAAAATACAATTTATGGTGTTGACTTTGAGGAGATTTCAATGGGAGAAAAAGGTCAATGCGCGTTAAGCGACGACTGTCGTGGTGTCTGTCACATGTAAACTTCAAAAAGCTCAATAGACATCAAGAATCTTTACCTGCTTCCTACCTTTAAAAAAATATTTGACCCGTTTTTTTGAAGCTTAATACATATATCGTCAAGATTTCCAGTCCATTTTTGATGGTCTTGTGCGTTCTCCGCTCAGGTTTTACTCTTCTCACAGACAGCTAGTTTGTATGTACATGCATACGTACTTACGTACAGATCAAATTGATTGAAGCCATGGATGTGCCACGGGACGCGGTTCTTCCCCCGGCAGAGATTAGTGACAAGCTTCTTTTCTCGCTTTGCATAAACAAGAGCCTCTTGCATCAAAAGAGGGGCTTGTCCTCGTTAGAAATCCACCTAATGCTAAGATTAACAATGGGAAGAATACAAAACGAGAATAACCACCCCAACAACCGCTCAGACTTAGCTTTCCAAGGGAACCCAATCTCATCCATGTGGTGGGAAGGAGCTGAAATCGCAGGGATATGATAATCAAGCCGCTGATATCATACAATTTAGCTGTAAAGTCAAGAATTTTTATTTACACGGGCATCACAGTGTTTCGATTCCCAGCTTATAAAGGAACAAACAAATAAGACAAACGGGCATCGTTGGTTGGTTCTGCGGATTTCAGCTTTTTCCTTGCGGTGAATTTCACCATCTAGATATATAGGTTCGATGCTTCTCCTTCACCTGTCTGTCTCCTGCTGCTCCAATGATATTTCAAAAATTGGGTAATGGATTGAGATGCAATCATTGTACTTCTGCTCACACTTGTCAGTTTAGTGAGGGATATCATTTCCTGTAAATCAGACGTCGCATGTTTCCTGAAATAATTGCTGTAATAAATATGACAGTTTCGTGGGGTTTATCCCCGTTTGGTTGGATGACTATCCAGTGAACTTGTAAGTTATTCTTGCGGTTATTTGACCGATCTGGATATCTTTTATCCAGTATTCATCTGCATTACCATAAAATTGTTTTCCACATTCGCCTTCTGCATTCCATTATAACGCATGCGATTATCACCAAAGTTGAATGATGAAAGATATAATTTCTTAATTATGAATAGAACCCTAGGTCTCTTTGTATAAGAAGACTTAGGGTTAGGGTTGCAACGGAGGTTATCTCTGACAAAAAGAGATACAAAAAGAGATACCCTGAATACCCCTAGACCTAAGCTGAAGCATATATATCAATCATCCTCAGCTTGTTATAATATTTTTTGAACTGTGTGCGTGCGAGTGGCTTGGTGAACATGCCTGTCGTCTGATCTGCAGATGGTACTCTGGGAGTTCAAAGTAGCCCTTTCTGTATAAGGTCTCTTGTATAGTGTCAATCAACTTCCACATGTTTTATGCATTCGTGGAACATGGCTTTGTATTCACTCTTAACACTTGAGTGAGAGACTACCACTTGTTTCTTGCTTCTCCACATAATAAGATTTCTTGTCAAGTAAGTGCAGAAACCTGTAGTGGACTTTCTATCTGTCATGCATCATCTATAGTCTGCATCTGAATAGGCCATGAGGTTGAAGTTGTTGCCTTTGGTGAATATTAGACCTCTCCCAGAGGAGGACTTGATCTACCATAGAACCATCATGCATGCATCAAAGTGAGCTGAAGTGGGGGAGTCCATGAACTGGCTTAACTTCTCAACATCAAGAGAGATATCCCATCGAGTGACGGTAAGGTATAATAACTTACTAACCAGGTGCCTATATCGACCAGTGTCTTCAATATGGCTGTATTCATAGATGTATCCCTTAGAATCCATGGGTATCTGTGCTAACTTGGATCATATCATCTCTGTTTCCTGAAGCAAGTCAGTGGCATACTTTTGTTGATATATGACTAATCCATGCTTGGATCTTGCAATCTCAATCCCTAGGAAGCATCATAGTGGCCCCAAGTCTTAGATTACAAATTATTCCGCTAGTTGCGTCTTCACTTCCAGAATACCATCAGAGTCATCTCTTGTGAGGCTAATGTCATCCACATAGGTAAGTATAGCCACGGTTCCTTTTCCAATCTTTAGTGTGAATCAAGAGTGGTCTGCCAAGGATTTGATGAGGCCCAAATTCTCCAACACTTAATAATTTTTGAAACCACGTGCGAGGGTTTTGTTTGAGCCCATATATGACCTTACGTAGTAAGCACACCTTTTGACACTTACCTTGAGCTTCAATATCAGGAGGTTGCTACATGTATATAATCTCCATATGGTTGCCATAAAAGAATGCATTCTTTATGTCTAGTTGATGCAAGTGCGAATCAAGCTTTACTGCTCGGCCATAAGGATCTGTATAGTAGATAGGCGGGCAACTAGAGAGAATGTGTCAAATAAGTCAACATTATAAGTCTATGTAAAACCCTTTGCCACAAGCCATAACTTATTGCAAGAAACAGACCCCGTCTGGATTGTAATTTTTTTATTGGTAGAAGGGAGGTTGGGGGAGGGATTTAAACCCTGGTCCTTTTGAAGTGGGAGCCACTGATTCTACCACCATACCATTAGAGGGGTTCATCTGGATTGTACTTCATGTTGAATACCCATCTAGCCCACTATCATGTTGTCATCAAGTGGATCAACAATTGTCTATATGTTATGAAAGATCAATGCACACACCTCTTCTTCCATTGCTAAATGTCATTTGGAATCGCAAAGGTCTTCGATATGATTACGAGGAATAACTATATCGGGAATTGCCTGAACAAACTATCTATATGAGGATCAAAATCTAGAGAAGGACAAAGCAGCGGAGATCAGATGCTTGGTATTGCACTGAGATGGGTACTGCCTAGTCCCCGTTTGTAGGGCTATCAACATGTCTACTAGAGTATCCCCCCTGAGTCTTATGAGGTACCTCTATTTATATCCATCTATGTAGTAGGGACATTAGTTTGTAAAGACTCAGTAGTAGGACATACTTGAGAAGATGATGCCTGCTCAGAAGGGGTCTAGCTTTGAGGAATAGGAACATGAATGGGAGCGGGAGATGGTGGTGGATGGCTAACATGTGTGTCTGACCTAGAGTAGAAGGGAAGGGACTCAAAGAATGAAACATCTGCACTTGTGTAGTGCATTTTATATTCATTATCATAGCACCTATATCCCATCTTGTTCCTAGCATACCCCGGGAAAATGCACTTAACAGCTCTGGTAGCAAGTTTTGTTCTTTACTGGACCAAGAATGTAGACAAAAGCAACACACCAAAAGACTTTTAGGGTAACATGAAACATAGTATTTCCTGAAAGAGAACCTCAATAGGTACATGCTCATCAATAGAGGTAAAAAGCATTCGATTAATGAGGCAAGTGTCAGTTAGAACAACATTACCCCAGTAGGTGGAAAGAACATGATAATCTACGAGGAGTGTTATTGCAATGTCAAGGATATGCCTATGTTTGCGCTCTGCTATTCCATTCTGTTGGGAAGTATGGGCACACGTAGTTTGATGTAAAATCCCATGGTTGGATAGAAAGGACTACATATCATGAGAAAGAAATTCTCGAGCATTATCAAAGCATAGAGTTTTGGTAATTGTGCCAAACTAAGTCTTAACTTCATTAAAAAATTGAACAATAATCTGCAAAATATTTTATTTATATTTTAATAAGAAAGTCCACGAAACACGAGAAAAGTCATCTGTAAGATCCAAAGTATAGATATTCCTAGACGATCATGATATCAATTGGGCCCCCACACATCAAGGTGAATTAACTCAAAATGACTACTGGAGTGGATGTTGCCGGAAGATGGGAAGGAGATCTTGTGTGACAAGCCTCACATTCTAGGTTGTCATTGGGAGGAAGCTGAGGAAGAACACGATGAAGCTTGTGAATTTAAGGGTGACCCAATTGTTGATGCCAGAGAGCTCTAGAAGATGCACAAAAACTTGGTATCGGAGCTTGATACCAAATTGAATGATGAAGATGTAATTCCTTAGTTATGAATAGAACCCTAGGTCTCTTTATATAAAGAGACTCCGGGTTAGTCACAATAGAGGTTATCTCCTATAGAAAGAGATACCCGGAATACCCTTAGGGTTATAATTCAGCTCTCAACAATCAAGTTTATTCTTCTTCATGATAATTGGTTCAACACCCACCCTGACCTACCATCTCCTTACCCCGAAAACTTCAATCCACCAATTTTCTTCTCTAACTCGCCTTGATCTACATTTTTGAGTGTTTATGGCCTAATACTGATTTGTTGTTTACTATTCTACTACCACCTTACTCTTGTACCTCGAGTCCACTGGTATTACTACTGTGATTTTCTTTTATGCAACACGGGTCAAAATATCTCATAACATAATCCTTCCCCCCAAATCCCAATTAAAGATATACTTCCCTATGTTGGAATCTCATGTTATAGATTTCATCACACCCCACCCATACTTATTGTGCTGCATCACACCAGATTTAGTTATGCATGTATAATGCATCAGATCATATCCGCTGCGATAAATTGGGTTTGTAATGACGTTTTCTTAAATTCGTCAATAGATCGGCTGTTGTTAAATACGTAGTGACATATATTATCTATGATCTATTATAAAGACTTGCATTTGGAACCCAATCTTACATACACTACAACAACATAGATTTATAACCGTGGTTTTTTTGTTAAGAAGGCAATAAATATAGCGTTGCTACGTAATCTCGTGACGAATATGTGATTCGTTGTAAGAATAGGTGCTATATAAGCCATTGTTAAATATTTAGCAATGATTTTTGTTCATTGAGAAATTTGAAATCACAATGAATAAAAATCATCACGAAATTCAATCTTTACAACGGATAAAATTGTCACCATTTGATTTTCTCAACGCTTTTTGTATCACTATATATAGCTTACTATTTGACTCTTCATGTGCATATCAACATTTTTTTCGTCACTATTTGTGACAATGCCAACAAATAATTTATCATGAAAAATCAACGATTAATGCTATAACAATAATTTAATTATTATTATTTAACCATTTTATTTGTTGAGTATAATTTCATATACTAACTAATATATATATATATATATATAGGGCTTGGGGAAGCTGCATCGGCAGGTGTAGCTAACTAGCTGCACCCGGCCATTTTTGTCATTGGTTTTTTGTGTTTTTGAAATGAAACTTAGGGGGATTTAAATCACCATATATCACCATGATATCATACCAATTTCAACTAAATTCGACATTTCTATCATCTCCAACAAGGCTATGACATTTTAACGGTTTCAGAATTATTGAAATTGACCATATCTAGATGGACATGCTAGGAGTGTTTGTTTTGCATGAAATTTGAAACACATATTCTTGTCAATAAACTAAGTAAATCTCCATAAGTTTTTTTTCAAAAAAAGTAAAAAACCAATAAGAAAAATGCGGTGCATACTCCCTTTTCCCATATATATATGTATGTATGTATGTATCTATTATTTGTTTCACTCCTACATCCTTCATGAGATTCCAAGCAAAAACTAGTAATTAAGAAATCATCTACGGATAAATGGCAGTCAAATATTACTAAACATCATTTGGAAACATCAAAGCATTAAAATGTCATCAATAACTATTGTAAAATTCTAAGATATCTTAATATAATCCAACTACCCATTTGCATGAATAACTTGTAGTTGGTTCACTGGATAAATATGAAATCTGCGACATTGGAGAAAAGATAATTAGAATGAATCATGTGAGTATTTTCAAAATCATAAGTTCACGAGTACTAATACGATGATATTTTACTCTGAAAAGGAACTTATATGACAAGTTAAATCAATAAGAATCTTGATTATTAAAAAGTCTTACTTGAAAATTAGGGGGCAAAGCAGAACCATCTCCCATGAATTGTAAAAAGTAGCTCAACACATCCCACAAAATTACAAAATTAGATAAGTTGTGTATATATTTAGAATCCAAAAATCTTTTGTTGGCCAAAACCTTACAAGGAAGAGTAATTAGTAGCAGAGAAGTTGTTGTTTACTTTGAATTCAATGAGAGTATTCAACCTAAACATCAAACTTTATGACCTAAAGCAATTATATGCATCAACTACAGCTGAGAAAATAAACAACCAAAAGGAAACATATCACAACAACCAAAAGCAGATAAACTATAATTTCCCATCAGCTGCAGCTGAGAAAATATTTAACAACAATTCTTTGAATTCAATGGGAGCATTTATATCCTTTAATAAACATAGAAATTACAAAACTTAAAGGAAACACTACCGGTAAGAAAATAAACCTAAAGCATCTGCTAAGGGGAAACCGGAGGAGAATCTTCGTTTATAGAAGGAAACTAGGGTGCATACACGCGCTTTGCGGCGTGAGAACTTTTTTTTGGGTATTCTATGAAATTAAAAGGCAATATATAAAAATATATTAGAAACATTATATGAAAAATATGTTAAAATATATTGCGAAGAAATTTTGCGGGTTCGGAAGTTATATTTTTGTAAATAGTATACATCATTTTCATAACGGAAAAGATAATGGTATCTTCAACAAATAGTAGATATAGAATTAAAATAAGAGCAAAGGAAAGAACAAAAGTTCAAATACATAAATGAAGTAAAGGGAAATTTACTTGTAAAAAGCATACTTATTTTTTGTCCATTGGTCCCACCATAGTTGTTATTTATTAAATTTAGGGATATCCATTTTAAAAAACAAAATTCATTATATTTTTTTATAATTTATCTTATATATAACTTATGTACAACAAATATATTTGATTATATACATATTAGTACTTTTTAATCTTCATTTTATTATTATATATTTAAGTTTATAATATATCTTTATATATATATAATATTAAGAAAGCATGTTATATATATTAAGATAATGGTTTCAATAAATCTCACGGTTCATATTTATTTCTTTGCATATTCAATCATCTCATTTTTATGGAATAGATATTTCATAATATAATGACTTTAAAAATAAAATTAATTTAAGGTATTAATTAAATACTTCTTCATTCTTCATACATATTATTTGTAGTTTTGTATTTTCAAATTTAAAGATAGAATTATTTTCATTTTTTAAAAGATACATGTATAAACAAATTTATAAACAAAATTTATTTTTATATCTTAATAATCTTAATATTTATAAAAATATTAAAATATTAATGTTCAAACTAAAGATATTTAATTTCAAAATTAACTTGATACCGATGATATAAATATTGACTTAGTTCATTGTTTAGTTACTATATCATCCCCAATAGTTATAAATTTTTAACATGTGTATAATTTATTCCGAACCAAAAGATATTATGTATTGTGTCATCGAATATACCATTTCTATGTAAAACTGTACAAAATAATAACCATATGGACAATCTTTCACAAACAAAGCTCGTATCTCGATCCATGCTAGAGATTATTAACAAATAAATTTCCAAGAAATAGAATAGACATGGGAATAGACTATATAAAGGGAGTATAACAAAGCATATTTTTTCAAACCATAACACCAATAACTTGAAATATAACCCATTTGAGTATCAAAAGTATAGATGAATAATGCAAAAAAATTTTTCAACAAAACTTATTACTATATTTCCTAATATTACTTTAAATTAGAAATATGTTAATCCATAGCATAGAAACCAACTATTCAACAATTCAAATGATATAAATAGTAACTTGCGAAATAAAAGATACGAAACATATAGATCAAAAAACACCAAGACACTTTGTTGGTGACATAACTACAAAACTTAAAGAACACCAAGACCAAATCATCTAGATCTAGATGATAGGAACAATAATTCCAGAAATATTATACACTTGATGAAATAAAATAATTAGTAGCACATTTCTAGGGGCATTCCATCTAGCCAATAGCACCCACGCATTCTGGAAATCACCTTTCTTATGATATATTTTTTTAAAATTTGACACAACATAATGCAAGAGAACATTATCGCAAAAAATCAAAAATGAGAAATAAAATGGCGGAATTACAGAATCTGGATATATAAATTTATATAAAACCTTGAAATTCATTTTTTTAATACTTAGATGTCAGATATAGTTGCATAAACCACATCAGTTATTACTATTACACATGACTAAATGAAAAAAAATGCTTCTACTTTCAAAAAATCAAGTTCAGAAAATAATTATTTGCAACCAAAGGTGCCAACGTTAATTGGAGGTAATATTACATATAAATTCTAACAAAAATATTTACATATCAACAATGGAAAAATTAGCAGTAATCCAGAAACCATTTGAATATATGAACGTAGAGAAAAACACACGCATCAAGACTGATAACTTAAATATATAAAACAATATTATAAAAATAATTTTCAGTTAGTTGGATGACTGTCAAAAGAGAAAAACACAAATGGAGAAGATATAACCCTTATCATGTTTGCTAGGTAAATTTTTTTACTGTAAATACCTCTGGCCAAGCATGCTCCAACACATTAAATTGTAGCCCAAAAGGAAAAGAGATGAAACAACTAAAAAAATTCAACGGAGGGAAAAATTGTAAAATGCCAAAGCCTGCAAGGTAGGGATGCAAACGGTTACGGATATATCTGTATCCGATCAGTCACCGTATCCGTTTTATACAGATTTTGACATCCGTATCCGTATCCGTTTTAAAACGGATACTGATATGGATATCGTTTTGATATCCATAAACATCCGTATTCGTATTCGTATATCCATTTTTGCATATAAATATAGTCATAAATTTATTTATAACCATATATAGCATAATTTTATACCTTCTTTTGCTATATTTGTATAATTTTTATTATACGAACACATTTAATAAATTTATATCATGTGTTTTTCATCCAATTCATATATATTTAAGTTGTTTCTATAGAGTATTTCTAACATTATTCGTATGTGATCAGTATCTGTTTTACATCCGTATCCATTTTTGAAGGATATGGTAAGGTAGTTTTAATATCCGTCAATATCCGAATCCGAATCCGTATTCGTATTCAAAAACGGATAAGGATACGGTAATACCTATATCTGTATCTGTATCCGACCGTTTGCATCCCTACTGCAAGGGGATGAAAGGGAGAAATGGGGAAGGCTTTCAAGAAGCTACGTGGCTCTTGGAGGGATAAATTGCAAAACGCCAGAACGCGCCTGTAAGAAAAAAGGGGAAACATGGAAGGTTTCCATGACGCCACGTGCGTGGTCTCCAATTTGGAATGAGCGGCAATCAAGGAGTGGAAAGAGCGATAAGATTGGGAAAAGGAGAAGCGGGAATGACACAAGAGGAGGTTGTGCCATGTGTCACCTAACCCGTGAAAAATCCACTAATAGTAAGTAGTATAGATGGATTTTCCATGGCATAGCCCTACAACATTTATTGAAACAAATGCGTGGGGAACAATATTAACTTATTTTCATTTATTTCTTTACATGGGTGTAAGCCACTATAGATTAATTATGCTAAAGTTTTGATATCAATGTGTTCGATGTACTCTTTCTTTATAGTCTTATAAAAGATCAAGGGAAGACAAAATATAATTCCGATTATATTGACTCAGAATTCATTTCATGATAAGAGAGTTAGAAATAATCAATTTGGTGTTTCTTTCATGTAAGAACATCATGTTCAAAAGACACTTTCTTAGAGGGGAACCTAGGGAGATGAACCTGCGTTGGAGTTTAATATTGTTAAGAGGAAAAGTATGTAAGCTTAGGTTATTCAAAAGACAATTCCTTGAAGGAAGATTTATTTATAAAAAAAATCAACCTGCAACAGTGTTAAGAGGCATTTCCTTAGCATAAACTCATATACTCATAGAGCAATCTCACGAAGGAAAAATCCACCAACCAATTTATATCACAATAAAGGAAAATCCATTTCCACTCTTTGATTGCAAAATATTCTCGATCCTACCTTTCATTAATTATCAATAATTAACATAATAGTCATATTCATTGGAGTTATGTGTATATGTATAAGAATGGTAAAGAAAGTGCTTAGTATGCATTTTAATTATCAGTGGTGTTTTTTCCTATCATTCCAATGTTAAAAATAGTGCAAAACATAAAGAAATGTCGTTGATCTCGTAAAGTGCAATGCGTGGGAGAGGGATCACACTTGTAATTTTGTAAGCCAAAAAAACTATCAATATCGAACAAAACTCCAATTCTATACCGGTGCGGGTTCTAGATCCCAAACCCTATGATCTGGAATATATATAAAAATGTACATATATTAGAAATAAGGAAGAATAGATAACCTTGGTGAGTATAGACGTAATCACATAAGTGATACTCCAGGAGCATGAAAATCCATGACTGCAACTTCCCACATCGAGAAGAAAGGGGGGGGGGGGAGAAAAGTGATCAGATTCAAATTACAAAGAAGCATACATCACATAATAATACCTGAACATGAATTAAAACTCCCAGATCTTCCCAAATCGAGAAGGAAGGGAAAGTGAAAGAAAGACACCGCATGAGTTGGATCATGACCGCGTCAACATAATGAAAACCTTCTTCTATAGCATCATTGCCATCTTCTTGGTTAGCATGCTTCAAGATAAACCAGATGGGATATGGAATCTAGTTAGAAAAAGAACGCGAATTTAAGGTGTTTGAGGGGGACATACCCGCTGTTGTGTCTCAGATGGTCATCATCTTTGGCTAACCGACATCCGGCTCCTTGATGTAGAATGACTTGCCCACTGGGTGGCCTCATGCTTTGAGGATACGACAAATGTGCAGGTTCACGCATACCTGCTTGGTTGCGCAAGGGCATATTCTTGATGGAATGTTGCAACGAACCACTTCCATAGGGCTTTGTTGCAGATGTTTGGGAAGAAGAAGAAAGCACAAACGAAACGAAGAAGAAAGCTAAAGCACCGCAAAGAGGAGATGTGAATAGTCAGAAGGCTTCGGAAGTTGAAGCATCATTCTTCTGCATAGAGTTAATGTTGCATGGCTCAACATGCGTCTTCAGAGGAAGTTATTGTTGCATGTCGGACAACTGTCCTCGAGACACGTAACAGAAAAGGAAACAGAACATTTGGCAGCTGCAGGAGTAAAAGAGGGAAGCAAACACGTGACCCTAAGGGATAAATGGGAAAGCATCGAGGGAAAAACCGGAAACGGCGGACACCGGCTATAAAATTGGAAAGAACCCATCTCTACGGAGAGAGTAGAAGAAAAAAGGCTTGGCGGACACGTGGCTGTAGAATGGGAACGAACCCACTAATAGTAGTAATATAGATAGTCACAGACTCTCAATTTCAAGAATTTTCTATTTATATTTCAGCGGTAATAGCAGGATAAGTTACTGCGTCCATGCTTCTTGCTTTTGGTGTTCTTCGACGATTCTGCTTGGTCTCTCTTCATTATGTCCATTTACATGGTACCCCTCAAGCCTCTATTGCTTCCACCTAACCACCTTGGTGGCCACTGGATCAGGTACCCAACAACTCCACCTACCAAAGTTGCTGTATAAGTCCCCTCCCTACTCAGCAGGAGAGTCCACTCGGGTCTAACTTTGAACAATGGAGGGAGTGGACGAGCAGTATGTTAGTCAGCTCATCCAAGATGTCGATCTCACACAGTCAAAAGGTCGGGAAATCTTCAACAAGTGAGATTGGTGTGATGGGTGCAGATTAGTGAGATGGTCTCTCAGCACTGAAATATGAAGGATCAAAACAATATACTTTGCTTACAACCGGTTTAAACATGCCCTATATTTTCCACAAACCAGTTTAACCCTATTTAAACATACCACTTGACAAATATCAATGATTCCGTATCCTCAGGTGTTGTCACCATTGTCAGTCATTAAGAATATCCAGTAATTTACGTAAAATTAATAAGCATAACCACATCCCAAGTTTATGCAGAACTCCAATTGATCATGTTGACTAGGAAAAGGATAATGTGGGAATAAAACTGAGGTATATATGGCATGTGAGTGATGAATCTCCATTTCATCATCTTTACTCTATCATTTTTGCCTTAAAAAACCTAGTTAATACATGTAGATACCATTAAATTTTACAAATTAACATTCATTCTTTATTGTATTACTTGTATATAAAATACTATTTTTATTTCCAAAATTATAGAATAAAGAAAATAAAAGAAAAAGAATAAAATACTAAAGGTATTTTATGACCCTAAACTCCGAGACTAAATCAAGAATTGATTTGGTCGACAAGGACTAAAGTAGGGGGTGATAAGGGCCAAAAATAGATTTAAAATCGCATTCTTTTATTCATCAACAAGCCCATTGGGACCTATTTTATTCTTTCTTATTTATACCTCAAATAAAAGAAATTTTATAAATGAAAGTTGTAGATAAAAATGTATAGAAAAATATAAAATTGATTTCATATAAAAATAAGGTACAACGTACATTTTACATACAAAATAAAATCCCAAAACTCAAACTGCACAGACCCATATCTCCCAAATAAAAACTTAAAATGCATCAAAATCATCTTTAATTGTAACTTTAACAAGCTATTTAATGAAGGTAGTTTCATTTAATTTATAGCTAATATGTGAAAGTTAGGTTCTGGACCTTTATTGTATAATATACTTGTATACAATATTCACTTTATCTATTCTTTATTACTTTTTATAATTTTGTAAATAACATTTATAATATATGTACATATTTAATATAGAATAAAACCATAAATAAAATATGTATATAATATATATATATATATGAAATATCTATACTTATACCTATATATATTATATCCATATTTATTTAATTGTAAATATTATATCAGAAAAGTAGAAATTTATTATGTATATAAAAATAAGTTATAAATATATAAAATAAGAAAATAAAATAATAAAATCAAAAATACAAAATAAAAATAAAAGATACATAACATAGGTAATAGAACCCTAAAAATTAACTTGTAATAAATAATCTCGAAAATAAATAAATAAAAATCATAATAAAATATTATATAAAATAATAAACATTTTTTATGTTATAATTTAAATTTAATAAAATCATTATTATTAATATTGAATTTCCAAATAATTTAGGGTCAGGTTTTTTCTAGTTGGTTCATATGGACCAACCAGGTTGATTCATCAGTTGACTTAGGTTAACTCTTTTGACCTCCCTCATAGTCCTGTCAGAACGACTTTTTAACCCTACTTCTTGATTTTCTATCCGATGATACACCGCTCGAGGGCGATTGGACCCTTCATGAAGATTGACCCTATTCATCCTTGATTCTCGCCAACCACCTCTCGTGCGCCATAACTTCCTCCTGCACATGAAATCACCCCTTGAAGATCCCACCTTCGCCATCCTGTACATAAGTTTACCCTCTTCTTCTTTGATTTTTTTTGAATTATTTCTCCATGAGTTTCTCCCCTTCTCTGTGATCCATGGCTCGAGATTCGTGATAGGGATTTCGCCCTACCTTTGGAGGATTGAGACGATGACATAGGAGCTGATCTCCATATCTCTGGCGACCATCGTTACCGTGAGGTCATCTCGTCGGCTCAGGTCGACTTGAGGTTCTTTTTGTTTCTTTTTAGCTTAGTTTTAGTTTCTAACTTTATCTCATGCATTTATTTTATCGATTAATCCTTTTCCTTTGCAATAAATCCCAAATTCGTAGTTCTCTGGAGCTCCGCTCCGACGAACCACCCATCGTGTTTCCGACCTTATTTCACCCCGCTGACCATGCCACTTTCTTTTCCAACTCTTTATCCATCACCCCCACCTCCAGTTCACCTCGATTCCATTTGGATCGAGTTAGCATTGCTCCTCCCTCTACCTTCGTCGGAGCAACCTCCGCCCGCACCATTTCCCCCCGACACCACTCAATAACAACCTGTACATCGCCGCTTACGCTTCGTCATGTTTTCTATCATCTTTGTAGGTCCATAGGAGCACGTATGAGTGCTATCTTCATCAAGAACGAGTCCTCCAGGTGCCTCGAGCTCCAGGCCCCACCGATGGGGCCCGGACGTATTGGAGACATCCATCAGCCACAGATCACTTTCAGGTCCATTCAGAGCACTAGATTCAGTCGATCGAAGTTCATCCAGTCCGCGTTCTTCACGCATTCATCCAGGGGACTCTACAACCGTTCGATCGGGTCGAGTTCTTCCAGGCGAGCAACAAGCGTCCGATCACGTTGAGCCTTCACCGCCAAATTGTGATCCAGGATTTAATCCGATATGCATCTTTCGAAGTGGCATCACGTGCCTAGAGGTTGACTTATGGCAAGTGGGAAGAGCTACACCGTTAGATCTACGCCTCTTTGGGGCTATATTACACCTTCCACTCCCATTTTTGTAATTTAATATTTAATACATAAACTTTCATTTATCATTTTAATATTTTTATAATAATTGCAAAAAGATCCTCATACTTTTCATATTTGTAGTTTAGTCCAGTCCACATCACCTCACGTGTGGTCCCACGTGAGGTGCATTTTTTTAGAAAATTTGCATCGATAGCCATGCGAGCTTTCGTATTTCTTTTTGGTCTAGAAACATTCCTTGGTAGCTATAAATATTTGGGATATTTGCATTTCAGTCCTCGTAGTTTATTTTATTTGCATATATACCCCTGCTAGTTAAGTAATTTTTGTTGATATTTTATATTTATTAAATATAGCATTATGTTAAGAAAAATCACAAAAAATAGGATTAGAGCCAGCTGTAGTTTAGTTTTATGCTACATTTTTGTATTTCATTTTTAGTCACTTTTAATATTTTATAAAAATAAAAATTTTTATAAAAATAAAAAAGAGCATAATTTTGCCCTATATAGCTTGAAAAATATAAAAAAATAAATATTTTTGAAAAATTCCATAAAATTATTTATTGTGTTTGTCTATTTATTTTAAAACTCTATAACCAAAAATCCTAAAAATAGAAAAAAAAATAAAATTCCTAAAAATTTAAAAGCTCCAAAATCCTTTTATAAAAATTTTAAAAAACTTGAAAAATCGTAAAAAGGTTTATTTATTTGTCTAAATTTTAATTATATTATTTTTTTACCTTTTAAAATTGATTTGAATAATTTTGGACATCATTTGCTATTTTTAATCTTCATTTCAACTCGGTATATTTATTAAATCCTAGATTTATGATATTTTTAACTTTAAAAATCCATAAAAATAGAAAAATTCTTTAAAAATTTACAAAAATAGTAAAAAATTATTTAAAATCTAAAAAGATTTTAATTCTTGTATTTTATTATTTTTATTAGTATTTATAATTATTTTACTTTATATTGTATATATAGCCTTATATTCTATATTATATAGTTAAAAGAAAAGGAAATTAAAAATCTAAAAAATAAAAAAAGAAAATAAAAACCAGAAAATTAAAATCAATTAAAAATATAAAAACAAGAAATATAAAAATATAAAATTAAAAACCCATAAAACAATAAAGAAGACAAGAGTAACACAACCATTTTTGCACACTTTTTCTGCCCGATCTATCCATTCTGCTCCATGAGTTCGACACTCTACATACTTGCACACTATACACATCTATTACAGAGTTATAATAAATTTTAACTCCACATATTTTGTTTTTTATTGCTTAATTATTATTGTGGATTAATTGTTGTTTGAATTGATTTTCGTGAGCGGCCATCACAACGACGCTGATCATGTTCGATTAGCAGACCCTCGCAAAAGTTAGTTCTAGCACCGTTACCGGGGAGCAACTACACATAGATTGGTTTTATTTGATTGTGCTTATTGTATCTTGTGTCTGCATTTTTTGTTTTCTTTATTTTCTCTTTTATTTGATATTAATTGTTGAATTGTCTAACCACTCTCCTTGTTTGAATTTGTTGCGAGGTACCGCGGATCGCGGGAGGCACTCTACTTGGAGCGCATGCGCACCCACATGAAGTAGAGGTGACTTTCTGACCTAGCATCAAAGAAGGACAAGGAGGAATTTTGAAGACAAAAAAAGTTATGCCTTTATTTTATTTATTTCATTTGCAATTTAAAGTGAGAGAGAGACTATTATTGCAATAATTCAAGACACTCTCAGGACACTCTACATTTCACGAGGTCCAGTACCCGAGGGATTATTCCCTTGGGGGCCTTGTCGGTTTTGTTGTAATTTTCATCACTTTTCTTTTCATTTGTTTTTGAGTTTTCGATTTTCCTTATTTTGTGTGATTGAGACCTAACATAGGATTGCTTGACGATAGATTAAGGACAAACATCTAATAGAATTGCATGTACCTATAGATTCGTGCTTGGAATTAGTCAAATTAAATTGCCAATTATCTGGACTTAAGACCTAACAAACCCGAAAATTAACCTCACTAATTATGTGGAATAAACGTTAATTTTCGTTGCATGTGGGCAATTCAGATTAATCAACTGCTTAATTAATTATCTAATTAAAGCGAGTGGTCAAGTTTATTTTTTTACTTGGGAAATCCAAGTTCAAACTCAGGGAGGCAACTGTCTCCTTAGGTCAATTTCTAGATGATTCAGAACTTAAGTTTTTAGAGGGATATTTTTTTGGTGTTATTTTTTTAATATTTTCCAGTTTTTTATGATTTTTTATTTAAAGATGTAATCAATTCAAAACAGAAACGTGATGCATTAGTTTTGCAAAATAAGTTTAATGTAGAAAAATAATGCCATGCTATGCACTGTAGGAGAAATAAACACATGTAATTTTTGTGTTAATTTTCAAAGGATGATGAGAATGATGCAAAGTAGTGAATATAAGATGATAATAAGAGCAGACAAGCCAAGACTTAAGCCACCTATGCGGTTAGTATGACACATAATTTTGTTATGCCCTTAAGTAATTTTATGAAAGAGGCCTTCACAAATCACAAGTTAATGAGCAAATAAGTCAACGAACATAATAATAATGAACGTAATACTTGAATAATTTAATGCCAAATAATGTTGTAAAAATAGAATCTCAGTGTTCAATATAATAGAGGATCAAATAAGCTTCAAAATGACACCAAGAACATAAAAATATGATAAATAGAACTCAAGTTACGAAAGATTAAAGTTGAGGGACTTAAACATAAATAAAATAAATAAAAGTCTTGTAGTTATACCCCTGGAAGGACTTGACTGAAATTTGACGAAGGCAACATGTTCTTTCTGTAATTTACCCCAAGCAGGGGTATGGAGGTGATTATCCGACTTTTGGAGGACAATTCTGCAATTTATCCCATGGTCATGTGAGGAGCACATGGAATTAGAGCGTCAGGGACCTGGGCGAAAATCTTTGAAGGAGTAGGGTCTCGGATGCAATATGTTCTCCATACACATGCTGGGCACGTGCAAGGAGAGCCTCCGATGCGAAGCTCTAACGGAGCCTCCAAGTGGCGAGCTTGTGTTGTTGTGGGGCGCTCGAGGCAGGTAGCGCAGACTGAGGCTCGAATAGCTGACATGGAGCGCCTACGGTCATCAGATGGAGGCTCTATCCAGCGGTTGTTCTTCCCTCTGTCGTGATAACAGTAGGATCAAGCTCAGTCTTCGTCATACGGTAGCTGTAACACACAACGATGGATGGGGAGATGTTGCGCCTTGAAGATCAGTGGCCAGCACACGATCGACGGAAGTCTGGGATGAAGCACGGTGCGAAGGGATGGCCGATGGACTGCAGAGAAGGCCGATGATGATCTTACGATGGCTCTTGCATCAAGGTCGATGACGAGGTGGATTGACGGTGTACAGAGATGAAAGGCGACGGTGGATTTATGATGGTGGGAATGGCGCACGTGGCTTGACAGAGGTCGAGGTGCTCGGCGATGCTGCTTTGCTGGAAGTGGAGGGTGCTGAGGTCGATGGTGACGTGAGGGCTATGAGGACGTGCACCCCAAGGGGTGCTCGACCGAGGGTTGAAGGCGATGCAGTGAGGTCGAAGGTGGCACAACGACGTGACGAAGGGGCGGATGAATTGGTAGTGATGAGGGTAAATCGGAAGCGAGGGATGAAGAAGAGAAAAATAGAAGATGTGGAAGAATCACAGAAGAGGAGGAAAGGAAGAACGAGGGGACGAACATGGAAAGGGAAGAAATAGGGATTACCTGAGGTGGCGGAGCTCGGAGGAGCTCTGCGATTCTTGCTCAACGTGGTGGTGGTGCAGAGCTCAGTAAACTTCGTCTGAAGCTCACAACGACGTAGGTAGATGCTTTGTTGGATCTTGTCAGCAACAGGGGGTCTTCGCTCAACCTCATAGACCTCTTAGCTATCACCTGAGAAGTTCGAAGGGGGGCTCTCCCTCTCTCACTATCAACATCAGATGACACAATATGGTCGTCGGCGATGGGTTTATATAGGATACAAGAGGAGATGGTTCAGTTGGAAAGGATCAGGGGTGACGAGTTGTTGGCTAACGGGATAGGATAGGAGATGGTGTAGGTGCGAGATCATCGGGGCTATGGTGCCAGGCGGTTGATGAGGAAGATTAGGAGAGAGGGCGTTGGTTGGTTGTTGGTTGACAATAGAGGAGGGTGGTCTTCGGAGATGAAGGGATAGGGATCATGCGAGATTGGTGGTAACGGGATTGCGATAGAGGAGCAGAGAGTTGGCGGTTGGAAGAGGACATGTGCGGGGCGGCAAAACACCCAGCGGCGGCGTTGTTAGAGAAGGAGATCCTCATGTGCTTCGCGCATGAGGCGAAGTACTGGCGGGCCCCACGTGGGTCACGTGAGGGGAGAGGAAGAAGACCTCATGTGCCACACACGTGAGGGAGAAGGAAGGAGACATGGTCACGTGACTTGCGTGTGAAGAGAGAGAAGGTGGGTGAGTCACTAGGAGCCACGTGGCCCAATGGCGTGATGCCACGTGGCACAAAGTTGACCAAGCATGAAATGTAGAATTAAATGCATTAAAAATAGTAAATGTATTTGAATGCAAAAGTGCTCAACACAAAAATTGTAGATCTAAATACAAGCTACAATGTTCATGAAGGACTCAGGTGCAAATGGAATGCATTATGCAAGATATGAATTTTTTGGTGATATTTTATGTACATAAAATACCAATTTTTTGTTTTGAATTTTTTATTTGATTTTATGATGGTAAATAAATGTAAGCAAAAATTAAACATACTATGAAATAATGTAATGCACACAAATGATAATTTTTTGGATTTTTATGGGTTGAGTTAATGTCAAAATAAATTAGGGAGGTTAATTACGTACAAGTTGATTTGGTGAATAAGGTCAGAATTGGCCTTTTTCTTTTCTTTTCTATTTTTTTAGATTTCGATTTTTATATGATTTATTAAAACATTAAATGATTTAGAGAAATGAAAGAGAAAATGGTTAGAATTGATGAAATATGTACATTGAATGATAGGTGAAAATAAGTGAAAATGTAAAATACACAAAAGAGGCCTAAAACCCAACTTTCATAAATGAGATCCGATTTTTATGAAGTTGATCTTATTTTGAAGGTATTTGAATGCATATTATTTTAAAAGTGACTAGATGAAAATAAGACACTGTATGAGAAAGATATCATCGTTTTAGTCCGTCCTTTTGAAATTAGGGTTTGAGATTATTTTGCATGTGTACAAGTTAGCATTTTTTAGGATTTTTCATGGATTAAGGTTAGTAATACGAACACAATGAAGTTGGTTTCATGTCAATTTGAGATAGCATGATTTAATTAGAAATGCATGAAGATAGGTGAAAATGTGAAGATGATTATGAATGCAAGTATGCATGCTAAAATGTAGATATTAATTCTAAGTGCATGGATGGTAAAAATGTAGAGTAAACGATGAAATGCAACTATTTACTTGGGAATGAAGCTCTATTTTCAACTTTTAGTGTGATGAATCATAGGTTCATCAAGACTGCGTGTCGAGAGAGGTCGCATACAACACTAGTAGGACCCGTTGTGGCGGGCACTGTTGGACGAGGTTTCGAGTTTTTGAATCATTGAATAAATGTGATGTCATCGCAACCCAAATAATCACTCAACAAAAAATTATTTTGATTCTCAAACTAAATTAATTACAAAAATGTAGTAAGAGAAAATTACTATTTAATTAACTTGTATAGCAACAGGATCGAACTCAGGGAGGCTATAAATCCCGAAGGTTATTCTAATAATTAAAAAATCAATTTAAAGAGAGATGAAATTCAAATTCCAACTATCTTAGTTTTTGTGAGAGTTTTGTCTTTTTAATTTTTTTTCGTTTTTTATTTTTTTATATTTTCATATTTTTTATTTTAATTTTTATTGGTTATTAGTTTCGCAAACTTATAATTTTCAAGAATATAAATTTCAAACAAGTTATATACAAAGATAGAGAAAGGCTATTTTTATTTTCAAAATAAAGAAAAAATAATCAAAAAATTCAAAATAAAATGCTTTTGTGTTTTATACTTTTTATAATGTTTTTTGTTATTTTCAAAGATTTTTTTTTTGAGTTTTATAGATTTTATAAATATCCGATTCTCAAAATATTATTAAACAATGAACAAGCAGGGATATTTTGTAAATTAAAAATATAAAATAAACTTAAAAATTATTGAATTTATTTTTCCTAAAAACTATATTGAATTATCTACAAACATGAAGTAGAATCATTATTTTTGAAATTTTCTACAATTTTTTATGATTTTAATAATATTTTTAATACTTCACAACTTTTTAGGTTTTAAAAATAATTAGTGCGTGAAATTTGCAAAGAAAATAAAATATACAAAAATAAAACTATTCTAGTTTTTTGGAATTTTTACGCAATATTTGAATTTTTATGATTTTTTATTTATAAATAGTGAAAAATGCAATGTTTTTATTTTTTTAATAATAACAAACAAAAATAAAATGCAATAAAAATTTTACATGAAGAAGAGACAAGTGGCAGGAACTTGATCTTATTTTTAAAGAATTTATTGACCACTAAAAATATTTACTTCAATTATAAAAACATGCAAAATAGAGTCTGGAATAGAAGGACCAAGAAGCAATTATTTAATGTTTTGGCATTAAAATATAACAATAAATAAATGCAGGGTGGAAATCACAATTTACTTAAGATGGGCGTGTACCAAGCACGTGATCTGGACGACTAGGTTCTTTACGTAATTTCTGAAATTCGAACGGCCTAAAGTGATATTTGCCCCAAAAAATAGCGTTTACGCGTTGGCTCTTCTTTTCGTTCTTGATCTTCAAGCCAAAGGGGGTGCTGCTAGGGTTGATGCGGGTTCTTTGTTTCTTGCTTGCGTTCCACACCAAAAGGGAACAAAGGGAACAAAGGGGTGATGGTAGAGGTTTGGAGCAGAGCAACGGTGGTGGATGCAGATGGCGGCGCAGGCTGGCGCCCAAAAATTTCATTTTTTTCTTTTGTTTTTTTTTGAAAACAACAAATGATCCTTTTTTGTGTTTTTTTATTTTTTTGAAATTCCTACACCTGCGATAAAATAAAAGACAATGAAAATGACTCGATCATAATGACTCGGTCCCAAATAAGAAATAGAGAATGTGAATGAAAACAATTCCGTCTTTTGTGATGGAAGAGAACCGAGTCTCTAGCCAGCGTGCGCGACCAGAGGTGATAGTTTGTGTAAGGTAGAATGTGAACATGTAGGGATTAAGAATGAGATGACGAGATCGGATCGGAATCAAATCGAACACTTAGGACGATGAACTACGATTATAGATTTAAAAAATTGACCATGAAAATAAAACTAAAAATAAAACCTAAAACTACCTAATTAAAACACAGAAAATAATGTGGATCTCACCTTGGGAGTGTATGGAAGCTGTGATGGCCTTGACGAGGACCAACTCGCTGTCACCGGATGACTCAGAAGCTGGACACGTTCCTATGACAATAATGCTCTTGGAGATTAGGCTCCTCTCACCAAAGGTTGATCAAGTGGAAATGAGGGAAGATGAATCAAATAAATAATAATAATAATAAATTTGAATTTTAAAATTTGAATGGAGAGAAAAAAGGAAGGATGTTAACGACGGAGTTAATAAAATAAATAAATAAAATAATTTTGGAAATTATATTAATTAAAATAATAACAAATACCAATAGCTTAATGAGTCACCTTAATGGTGGGTTAATTAAGGAATTAATTAAATTACATACATATGATATATTATTTACATAAATAAATAAATAAATAAATAAATTATTTTGTCACTTTATTAGTTTAAATAATACAGATTAATTAATTATTTTTTATGGTGGTTATTTAAGGAAATCAATTATATACACATAATATATACATATGGTACATTATATACATAGTTGAATAAGGGAATTATATTATGTTATGTTTTATAAATTTTTTATTTTTATTAAAAAATATTTACAATTATTTACAAATAGATTATAGATAAAAATAAATATGGATAAATATATACAATAAATAATTGGTAAAATTACAAAAACCACCCCAAAAAATCGTCTTTCAAATCGTAAACTACAAAATTATGAAACCACGACCATTTTGAAGATAATTTAATTTAAAATATAATGGAAGTTAGTTTGATTCAATTCAAGTTCATATGGAGCCAGAATCGGTCTTTCAATGATCACTTTACGACTTTTTTCCGAATATGGTTATTTTTATTCTCTATATGATTTTATTTTCTAATTATTTTATTATTTAGAAAATATTTTTATTTACATTTTTTTAAAAATATTTAATTTAAGGTAAATTTATAGACAAATAAAATAGTGTAAATTATAATATACACAAAATAAATTCAAAATAAAGAATAAAAAGTATTTACAAAAAATATATAATTTTTAAAATTTTCTGATTAAAGACCCTATGTCCCCTTACTTTATTCCTGGTCGATTATGTCAAGTCTTGACCTTCTCTTAGGGTTCGGGTCAGCTTGTATCTATTACATATATACAGTCTTTTATTTTCTTTAATTTTCCTTTATTTATTTATTTTAGGTTAAAATAGTAATAAATGTATAATATTTACACTCAGATGCAGGTTATTAAGAATATGGATTTAGTAATATATACATGTGTTTTATAAGAGATTTTAAGCTAAAATAAATGAATAAATAGGATGAAATGCAGATTCATCAAGCACTGAGTGGCATCGAAGACCGAACTTAGGTCTCATTTTCGAGTCGTTAACATTTTGTGCTTCATGCTAATAACAATCCATGTACTTAGGGTGATTTCATTGGCTTGCATTTGCATATAGACAGGTTTTAATTATGTATAGCATCTGCACGAAGAGAGCTGGAGGCAAGGTGAGCATTTACACTTCAGCATGCATCATTGATTTCGCTTACATTGCTTTACCGACCCTCCTTCTCTGATTTCGATCACCTAGGTTGTTAAAGGAATTGATTTCCCGATAGAATTTATGCATTTTTTTATTGAAAATACAAAAAGTGATAATAAATAAAATTGGGAATGTTAACATTACTATACCCTAAAATAGATCAAAAAGAAAAATAATTGTCTTGGGAGAGTAACCCCCTCATTGTATTCATTTTTACTTGCTCACGTACACACTAAGGACTAATGTCAAAAACCGATGCCCCCAGGTTTCTGTACAACTTTGTCTTCTCACCTAACTCGGAAACCGACAAGATAAAAAGGCTGAACCTTTTCGATCCTCACTATGTTGAGTAAGTGAATTGAGGGGTGTGTTTTGTATTGTGTTATTGTTTGTAATTGATTGTGTGCATACTTGATGTCTCTGCCTTTTGCGCCTTTTCTTACACTCTTGATTTGACGTCATGTTTTCTTGATCATTTCCTTTTGTTTTGGAGATGGCCGAATGGAGTGATTTTTATCCGACCTTTGCAGAACCCTCGTACCCTCCAGCTAGTCCACCTCCATTTTTCTAGGAGGATTTTTTTTTTATTTTTGTACATTTCTGCCTTAGCCACAGTATCAGGCCTCAGTCTTTTATCCACCACCACCTCACATTTTCCATCATCACATCCACCCAAGATCGACCTGTTGGAGTCACCTCTCATGGACACCGCTCTTAAGTACATGACCAGATTAATGGAGAGAATGAATAAGAAGATTGATGATCTTACTAGTATAAATAAGAGCCAAAATACCGCTCCACTATTTGAGGATATGGATTCACCTGATGATGTTGATGAGATCTTGCAGTCGCCCAAAATACAAAAAAATGAGAAAATTTTAAAAATCTAAAAAGATTCCGGGAGACACATTTTTGAGTTATCTTGTGAGGAGATGGCACACATGCCAGATCTTTTACCCACACATTCACTCATCCCATGTCCCACCTTTGATCCCAAGGACAACAATGTACAGTCTGCTCTTCGTCATCATTTTGTAGATGATGATTCAGACCTTCTCCCTTGTATGGAGGAGGTCCAAAATTTAAAAAAATTGTTGACTGAATCTAAAGTGGTGGAAGCTATTCACGAGATTATTGAAGCCCCACTTTACTAGGCCATGACCCAATTATCTGCTCCAAAGCCAAGAAGACAAAGCAATGGAGCATATACGAGCGACATGTTTTGACCATGGCCACTGCCCACGCCATCACCCACCACCCTTCTTTTAGGAATGGGAACACTATCACACCTCTTGTGAGTTGCACCATTTCTGACCATACATGTGATAGCACTCTCCTTGATGGTGACGCATTGATTAATATACTATCCTTCTAATTAGTACAATCTATTTATCTTGGGCCTCTCAAGAAAACCGGGATGATTGTTCAATTTGTTGATGGATCAATAAAGAGACCGAAGGGTATTCTTGAGAATGTTGTCATTCTGATACATGGGATGAGCTTCACTACAGACTTTGTTGTATTGCCCATGGAGACCTCCACCTTCATGGAATGTCCTCTAATCATCCTAGGATGGACCTTTCTCACCTCAGCGAGAGCCATTATTGGTTGTGGATATGGAGAGATTCGCTTCCGTTTTGATGTCGGGAGCGATGTGTTGATCACCACACCTACCACTGATTAGAGATCCACATCTCATGAGAGTGTGCCCGTGTTAGCCTATCCTAAGGCCTATGACCTATCTGCTGATATCAGAGTGGTTTGCTTTATGACTGATGATGAGACCCTAGAATTCCTCCACAGGGAGGAAGGCTCGGAAAGAATAGATCTTGGAGTTCCCTCTTCTAGGGATTGACGATGTGTTGATGTCATCCATAGCATTTATAGCATAGACACCTTAGAGCGGAGGGCAGACTTAGTAGAGATTGAAGAGGCTGAATTTGATCTTATTGCTTTAATCAATAAATTCATTCCTTTTGATGATGATGATGGCCAAGAGGAGACCTCGCAAGATGAACTTGACCATACTTCTTCTGATGATGAGTTCTTCACTTTTCACTTCGATATCTGCAAGACTTCACGGGACGAACCTGACCTGACTACTTCCATGGATGAGTTCATTCATTTCCATTTCGACCTAGTGATGAATACTCATTCATCACTCTTTATTCTTATATTTTAGCTACAAAAACCTTTGCAAATGCATGTAGATATGTGTAAATACAAATAATTACCAAAAGCATGCATTGTGTAAAAACATATAATTAGCATGTTTTTGTGCAAAAATAAAAGAATAAAGATTAAAAAGAAAAAGAGGGAAATATTTAGAATAAATATTGAGCAACCTAACCCAAGGGAGGGCTCAACATGGGCCTGACCGCATAAAAGCCAAAGTAGAGGGAGATAGGGGCTCATGTGTGTAAATACCTATGTAAATAAAATAAAATATTTTCCTCACAAAAATAGACTTAAGTAGGCTTGTAAATATTTGTATATTTTTATAAATATAAAACCAAAACAAAAATTTAAAAATTAAAAAGAAAACAAAAACACAACTTGTACATGATCACATTATACATAGAACCACCATCATCCTTATTTATTCTTGTAAATAAATAAAATTAATTTCTAATTTTTTTGTAAATATTCTATATTATATAGTGTAAATAAATAAAATAAAAACAATTAAAACAAAAACAAAATAAAAATAACAAAATTAAAAACACAAAAATATCTTGTAAATATACCATGTATATAAATGTATATATTTATTTATTTCACCTATGCATATAAATAATTAAAATAAAATAAAAATGTCTTTTTATTCCTCATTTTATAATGAAAATAAATAAAATATAAAATGAGAATAAAATTGTATAAAAATAACAATTAAAAATCAAAAATTAAAATCCTTTATAGTGTACATATACCTATATATAACATATTATGTATATACCTTATTTTTACTTCAAAAAAATTATTAAAAATCACTAAAAAATAGAAAAAAATAAAATAAAAATATTTCATGTTTTAACTTTTCCCTAATTCGGCCATTTGGTACCTTGAATTTCACTTCCAAAATCCAGCCACGTGGCCGCTACCCATTGGCCCTGGGGACTGTTGACCGCACGGTCAACTGCCCCCCCCAGGATCACTTCCCACGGGTTAAGGCACCCGACCTGATTTCTCCCTAATTCCGCGCCTAAACTCGACTCCCTATCACCTAAATCCCGGGTTTGAATCCTTCCTACCACATCCGGGACCCTCGCCGGAGTATCCGCATCGGGGTCCGCGCTCCACACTGCCCTACCCGACCACTTCTAGCCGGACCTGCACCCATATAAATCTCGAGCTCCGCCACCTTCCTTCTCCATCTTTGGCCATTCGAATCCACCCCTGTGAGCTCCAGCGTATTCGTGAGAGTGACAGCTCGCGTTTGGCGCTGTCGAAGCGAGGAGAGGAGGCGTGTCCACTGATCCGGCGAGCTTCGCCGCCGTTGCTTTGCCACCAGCAGGAGCATCGAGCCTCGGAGGGAGACGCTCCTCGAGGCAACGACCCAGAGCTTCCTTAGCTCATCCACAGTCTACTCCTCTGCCCAGGTAGTCCCTTAGACCTCCCTTTTTCTTTGATTTTTGATTACGCCCAAATCGCCGTTCCGCCGCATTTCGCCGATTCCTATCGATTCCGACCACCATTCGATCATCGGGCATCGCCATAGCCCTCGCCGTCTTCCCGCGCACCTTCTCTACGTCCCCATCCAACCCAGCTCGCACAGGAGCTGGGGCTCGAGCTCCACCGTCCCCACTTCGCCGGAGCTCGTCCGCTGCGACCCATCGTCCACTGCCACTCCACCTAACCGGGTCGAGGCAGTTTGCCCTCGACCCGCGAGTCTTCTGGATTGCTTTGCAGGTCGAACGAAGGCCATCTGAGGTCCTTCGACATCCAGCTAGGAGGCGCAGCTCCGCCGACCTCGCCCGAGCTCCTCAGAGCTCGGCTGGGTCATCGGAGACCCCTATCCGACGTGGAGGCCCACACCCGACCTGTTCCGATCATCATCGCCCCACGAGGAGGTCAGGAGCGCTCGCACTGAGCTGGCGAAGTTCGCCGGCCACCTGTTCTTCCTCGACCTTCAGCCGCCGTTCGATCGTCCCTCCAGCTCCAGTCTTCATCAGGGCCGTCCATCGCAGGAGCAACCATCACCGTTCGATCTGAGGAGGAGAGATCTGGAAAACCCGTCGTTCGCCACCGTCAGATGATCCACGTGGCCTCCATCCACCCGCTTCATTAATAAAGGGTAAACTACCCTTAGGCCCTTCAGTTTATTTCATTTAGCGTTTAGTCCTGTAATTAGTTCGTTTAGTTGTTTAGTTTTGGGAATATTTGCATAGAGACCCTTGTGCTTGCATGTATTGACTGATATGCCCCTGTGTGTGGTCTGACACGTGCATCGACACGTGATCTTTTGGGCTTTTTACATTATCTACCCTGTAGTTCTGGTTGTTATCAATTGAATGAAAGTTTTTGTTTATTTGCATTTATACCCCTGTGTGTAGTTTAATTGAACATGTGCGTGATTTTTTGGGTATTTTGCGAATAGGTCCCTGGACTTTTGGTACCTGTTACCAATAAGCACTTGGAACTTATTTTTCTTACAGATGGGTCCCTGAGTGCCTCAGGCACGCGTGACGCGCGTGACTTCCTGGGTTAATTGCACCAGACCCCCAGACTCTTGGGTATTTGCACTTTGGTCCCTGTGCACTGTGCCCCCTCTTTATTTTTGAATAAAATAGCAAATTACCTCCAAATCCAACGAAAATTGGACACATGGCTCCTGCCATAGTGTAAAATTTTCGAGGATTTTTGAGGACATTTTTGTTTTCATTTGGTATTTTTAAAAAATCAAAAACACTTAATTTGCGACTGTCTAACTTTAAAAATCACAAAAAATATTACATATTGTCTAAAAATTACAAAAAAATTGTCTACTGTGTATTTTGTTGTGTTTGATTTTCTAGCCAATTTTGGCTATTTTTCACTACTGAAAACCGCTAAAAATTGAAAAACACTAAAAATCTTATAAAAATTCTAATAAATCAATTAAAAATCCAAAAACAATAAAATAGGTGCCTAAATTTTCCTTGTTTTATTCGCTTTACAGGAAATTTACCTCGCAGCTAATTTGGGGCTTTTAGATTTTTTATCTAGGCCCTTTTAGCTCGGCTGGACAGTACCTACTATTTTACCTACTTTTTAATTTTTAGAAAATTAAATAAACATCAGAAAATTCTCAAAAATTCACCAAAAACACTAAAAATTATAAAACACATAAAAATATTTTTGTTTGAATTTTTGATTGATTTTTATTACTTTTAATAATTTGTTGAAGTGTGTGTTTATTTACTTTTCATATTTTCTTAATTCATTAAAAATCCAAAAAATATTAAATAATTAAAAACCACCAAAAATATTTGCCTCTTTTATTTTATTTTTTTTTCTTTTTGACTACTTCGTAGGCCGAGAGGCCAACCCGTGCTCCTTGTGATCGACCCTGGTCGCTATACCAGGTTAATCTAATAGCAGGACCGCTTTCGTGTTTTGAGTGATTTTATCTATATTAGTGGTTCATTTTTCTTGATTGACATAGCCGAGTGATCAAGGTCGCAATGACCATCTAGATACCTTTGCCTTAGTCGCTTGGCGTGTCATCAGAATGGCGCCGTTGCCGGGGAGCACGGCTTAGTAGTTTTTATTTTTGTTTTTGTTTTCGCGGCTTTTCGCGGCTCTTTCAGAGCTCGCAGCTTTTTCGCAGCTTTTGTCTAGATTTTATTTTTGTTTTATTTTGTTTTATTTTCTTTTATTTTGTTTTATTCTTGTTTTATTTTGAGTGTTTATTTTATTTTGCATTTTTGCATATATATCCCCATTTTCAGTTTCATTCCTTTTTCTGTTATTATTTGATTATTTTGGTCTGACCACTTATCTCTGTTTCTTGCGAGGGCCCGAGGACTGCGGAGGCGACTTTCGAGGAGCCGACGCAACCGTAGGACTTGGAGGCAGCTCCTTTCTTTACAGAGCCGCAGGAGAGAGCGAGAGAGAGAGCTGAGTGGGAGAGGAGTAGATTAGGTTTTATTTTTCTTTTTATTCGATTATTATTGTAATAATACATGTACTCAGAGACTGGACACTTGGACTTGGTTGACTTAGCGGGTCTGTTTCGCCGAGCACCGGTGTGCTCGGGGGACCCTTAGGAGTTTTTCGCGGCTTTTCTCGCAGCTTTGTTTTCTTTTATTTTTAGCTGCCTTTTCCGGTGTTTACGCGGTTTTTGATCGAGCCCCTAGATTTAGGATTTTATACTTGCTTGTGCCGTAATTAGTAGGGTCCCCACACTTAAGTATTTGCTTGCTCCTATAGTACGCTTAATTGGACCTACTAAAAATCAATTAATAAAAATAACTGACTCATTTTCCTTCGTGGCTTACGTGCCGTAGTCTACCCCACAAAGCGTTTTCTCCTACCCCCGATTTGTCAGGCAGAGGAGGGGTAGACCAAGACCGGACCTTTGGCCTGTTGGACGGTGACCAGTTAGACGGTTCTACGAGTAGACTTGCTCATCTAGGACTCGGTTTTCATCGCTGCATCATTTAGGTAGTTTAATTTCTGTCTTTACATTTATGCGCGGATCATATTGCATGTAGAGTGCTGGAGACAGGTACGCCTTTCTGACTTAGCATGCATCATTGATTTATCGTGCATCGGCTTTTTCGTCTTCTCCCCCCTGTTTTGGATTAAATAACCAGGAGAACCGAAAAAATCGTTAGGCGTTTGTTTTTATTTGAAAAACATTAAAAAGAAAAACCATAAAATTGGGACTGGTTAAAACTATTGACCCTAAAAGACGCTCACCTTAAAAATTTGTCTTGGGGAGAGCAACCCCCTCCTTGTTTGGTTTGATTGCGCGAGAGAGTGACCCGCACCCTAGGTAGAGCCCTCCGGTGCTATTTCCAGCTGACTACCGACTCTTCCGTGCGGGCCAGTCGGTTGAGATAGTATCGGGTATCCTAACAGGTCACGTAAGCGCTCTGATATCTGTGTGTTCACCTAATAAAAAATGACAAGATAATTTGACCGAGCTTTTACGGTCTTCAGCTCGCGTTGCGTTGGTGAACCGGGGGTTTGCATTCTGATCATAGTTTCTCCAGATCTTACCCGTACTACTCGACCAGACCACGATGATGGGTAGACGCTCTCTTAGGCAGCCTCTGGCTGCACCGCTTTCGGGCACGTCTGCCCAATCATCTAGGTCGGCCCGCGAGAGCCAAGACCAGTTCTCCGAGTCCGAGTATGATTCCGCCCTGTTCCCCCTCGACCCCCTTTCTTTTGGTTCTGAGAGATATGAGCCAGAGGAGAGAATAACAGATTTGACAGCACCTGAGTATGACTCATTTGATTTTGCAGACATCATGGCCGGTAGTTCAGAGGACCGCTCCAGGACCGAGCACATTGTGATGGACCAGGGAGCGATCAACTCCATCCTGATCGCCTCGTTAGAGACAGTGCAGCAGCAGCTGAGGGATCAGGGAGCGTTTATGATTGAGATGAGGAGAGAGTTGGAGTGACTCGGAGCAGAGAGAGATCAGAGCGAGCCTGAGGACGGACCAGATGCAGAGGCACGAGCCGCAGCAGCCGCAGCAGCAGCAGCCGCCGCCACAGCGGCAGCCGCCGCTGTAGGAGGACCACCGAGACCGATGCGGGAGTTGCACAACCCCGGATCTACACTGATGCATCATTGGGTGGTGGTGCCTGCTATCGTGGGGGACTTCAAGTTCCCCCCGAACACCCTGCAGATGCTTCCCCGTTTTCACGGACTTGCCACCGAGGAGCCCCATCTCCACCTCCAGGAGTTCTTGATGATCTGCAGTACTGTCCACGACCGCCATGTGGACCAGGATACGATTCGGATGATTGCCTTCCCCTTTTCCCTAGCAGACAGAGCAGCCACCTGGCTGAAGCATTTGGGGAAGTTCGTCTACACCTGCGAGCAGCTCCGCACCGAGTACTTGAACAAGTACTATCCACTCGGGCAGACGAATGCAACGAGGGCCCTGATCAGCAACTTCTCCATGCTCCCCAACGAGCAATTCCATGAGGCATGGGAGAGGTTCCGAGAGCTCACAGACCGATGCCCGCACCATGATATCACGAAGCCGAACCTTGTGCAGAGCTTCTTCAGCGGGTTGACACCAGAGCTCCAGGGCTTGGTGAATGCTTCTTGTGGCGGGTCATATTTCGCCAAGGATCACGACCAGGTCTGGGCCATCTTCGAGGAGATGGCCGAGAACTATATGGTGATGTCCCAGACCCGGTTGTACACTCAGGGGAGACCCCAGCAGCAGCCAGGACCCGTGCAGTACCAGAGGATAGCACGGGTCGATGCCGGTCCATCCAGTTCATCCGCAGTTGCAGCAGCACAGGCAGAGTCGTCCGCTGCGGATATGGGTATCATCAGCGAGAAGTTGGACCGCATGGAGCTGATCGAGAAGAAGCAGTGCCAGGGCATCACGCAGATGGAGCAGATGGCACAGACTCTGAGCGACATGAAGACCCATCTCATGTGTCTCCAGGAGGCACAGACAGCTTCCCAGCCCCGTCTTCAGTCGCGAGGCGATACCGGCGGCAGCAGCAGCTCGTCCCAGCGCTCCAGCTCCCTTCAGCAGCCTAGACAGGTTCACCTTGTACAGGCGGAGCCGTACCAGCAGCAGCAGCCCTCTTACCAGTCCCCACCATCTCCAGACATGCAGATGGTGGTATACCAGTCGGATCAGCCTCTGGCAGTACTCCCGCCAGCCCAGTTCGATGCAGAGCCGTTGATGGATGTCAACGGGATTTGGTATGACCGTCCCCAGCCTGGGATTCGACGAGACCATCTCGGATTCAGGTGGGGGAGTGGAGGTACCCAGCCCCAGCAGCAGCCATCCGGTTAGGGAGGGCAGTATGGCCAGCAGAGGGATCACCAGCAGCAGTAGCCCCCAGCCTACCAGCCACACTAGCAGTCGTCCTTCGTTCCTCGTCCCTACCAGCAACAGGGACAGTCTTGGAGACGTGAGCAGCAGGCTCACCAGCCACACCAGCAGCAATATCCTACCTCTTACCCCTCTCAGCAGCAACACCAGTTCTAGCAGCCTCAGCACCAGAGAGGCTACCCGTCGGGCTCCCAAGAGAGCCCCGCCTTGGATGACATAGCCCTCCTCCTCACGGACCAGCAGGCTACTTTTCGACAGGAGATGGACAAGTTCCGCCAGGAGATGCGGGACCTGATGAGAGGGAAGGCCGCCATCCCTGCACAGATAGAGCCGAATCTGAACAGCCTGAAGCGGAAATCTGAGCAGGTAGTTTCCACTGAGCATGCCACTCCTAGTGATCCATTTGATGATATGTCTTCGGATCTATTTGATGCTGATTTTGTTACACTTAGGAGCGGTAGAGCACCAGCAGGCGGTGCCTCATCTGAGCGACGACTCGAGGATCCACCCAGGGCGCCAGATGAGGAGGAGGAGAGCGGTACTGAGGCCGCACACGATGATGATGGTGGTACTGATGCCACCAAGGATGCTGATTCCATCAGCGGTACTGAGGCCGCCACTTCACCAGTTCGAGGAGGTGGTGCTGATGCCACCAGAATAGCCGAGCCAGCCCGCGGTACTGAGGCCGCGAGACGTCCAGTAGCAGAGCCAACCCGAGGTGGTACTGAGGCCACCGGTGTTCATTCTGAGAGAGATGTTGTTTTTCCTTATGTTGATGTATCTCAGAACACTGTTTTGAATAAAGGAAAAGGTTTAGTTTCTTCTGATCCCACTGTGGTGATTGATGTATGTGCGGATCCGGCCGTCGAGCCGTCTAGGCCTTTTCCTAGTCCTTCATCTGAGAAGGACCCTGTGATCCCCTTCCCTAGAGCCCTTCAGATGGGAAAGGGGAAGAAAAGAGAAAAAGACCCAAAAAAGAGAGAGCAGGAGGAGTTCAACCAGAGCATGATCGATAGATTTCACATACAGCTGACCCTTCAGGAGGCTTTGCAGCACATCCCCCTTCTTCAGCGATCTTTGAGAGATAGGACCACAGTCAGGAGGAGGAGGAGGAACCATCATTCAGAGATACATGTGCTGATGAAAGCCACGTGCTTCGCGATCCAGAATCGTCTGCCGGCCAAGAGGCCAGATTCAGGAGCCCCGTATGTCAGATGTCAGATTAGTGAGCAGAGGTTCGACCGGACTCTATTGGATAGCGGATCGTCTATCAACCTCCTTCCGGCAGCCCTTCTCGACCGTTTCGAGTTGGGCACTCTTCGACAGAGCAGGACAGTCCTTCAGTTTGCTGATCGATCTGTCAAGAGGCCGAAGGGGTTGTTGCGAGACGTTATCGTCACTATTCAGGGCCTGCAATTCCCCGTGGACTTCGTAGTGTTGGACATGGAGATCCCTGATTCAGTGGCTGATACCCCCATCATCCTCGGTCGTCCGTTCTTGGCCACAACCAAGGCAGTGACTGATCATGATAGCGGGAAGGTATACTTTCGCGTCGAGGGCGAGAGTGTACAAATAGAGACGGTCGAGGACTACAGAGCCAGAGAGAGAGCAGACTCAGAGACCAGCACAGACACAGAGCAGCTGACAGATGCCGGGTTAGACATCCACCGGGACTGTGATTTTATGATCACAGATGATGAGGCAGCATGGGCAGACCCTTCAGCACAGGCCATCCTCTCATTTCCAGACACCACTGATGCAGAGATGACAGCAGAGGAGAGCTTGGAGAGCACATCCCTGGTCTAGGATACTACAGAGGCAGCAGAGCCGGTTCTCGACCGCGACACAGTTGCTAGTGATGGTGGTACTGAGGCCACCTTGTGTGACGGTGGTGCTGATGCCACCTTGTTTGATGCAGATCCCTCAGATTCAGAGTCTGATTGGGCAGACTGTGATGACCAGATGCCAGACCTGAGTCCACCTGAGCCTACAGATGAGGAGGAGGTAGAGGCAGAGCAGATCAGAGACAGCACAGTTGAGCAGCCTCCTCCAGATCAAGTTTGCGAGAGTTCGTATTCTTTCTCCCAGGCAGATTTGGCAGACTTAGCAGCATTCACACACCTTCTTCCGAGGCCAGATTTGCCAGCACCCAGCTGTCCAGAGCTGAAGCCGCTCCCTACTTCGCTGAAGTATCGGTTCCTTGCGGGCGAACCTGAGATGTACCCAGTCATCATCTCCGCCGATCTGACTGGAGAGCAGGAATCCCGTTTGATGGGGGTTCTTGAAAAGAACCGCAAGGCAATCGGATGGAGCGTAGCAGATCTCCATGGGATTAGTCCATCAGTGTGCTCCCACCATATCTATCTCGAGAAGGGGGCGAAGCCGTCGCGTGAGTTCCAGCGGCGACTGAACCCCAACCTGAGAGAGGTTGTGATGAAGGAAATATCAAAATGGTGGAGTGCAGATTTCATTTATCCCATTTCCGACTCCAAGTGGATCAGCCCCTTGCATGTGGTGCCCAAGAAGACGGGCATCACAACTGTGATCAGTGAGTCGGGAGAGGAGATTGCTACACGAGTACCCACCTCTTGGAGGGTCTGTGTTGACTACAGGAGACTCAACCAGGCCACCAAGAAGGACCATTTCCCCCTGCCTTTTATTGACCAGATCATTGAGAGACTGGCAGGGAAGAGCCACTATTGCTTCCTTGATGGGTACTCGGGCTACAACCAGGTAGCCATCGCTCCTGAGGATCAGGAGAAGACCACCTTTACCTGTCCCTTCGGTACATATGCCTTTCGACGTATGCCATTTGGGCTATGCAATGCCCCTGCGACTTTTCAGAGGTGCATGCTGTCGATCTTTTCGGACATGGTAGGGGAGTGTTTGGAGGTCTTCATGGATGATTTCTCGGTCTACGACGACGGATTCGACTCCTGTCTTGACTGCCTAGATCGAGTACTCCAGCGATGTATTGAGTTCCATTTGGTTCTATCTTGGGAGAAGAGTCACTTCATGGTGACTCAAGGGACGGTGCTTGGCCACATCATCTCCAACAGGGGCATGGAGGTTGATCCGACCAAGGTTGATGTCATTAGAAAACTCGCACCGCCGTCCAATTTGAGGCAGCTACGGTCATTCCTGGGGCACGTTGGATTTTATAGGAGATTTATTCAGGATTTCAGCAGGATTTCCCGGCCGTTGACTGACCTCTTGACGAAAGACACCGAGTTCCTTGTCGATGACAAGTGTCTTTCGTCCTTTGCGACTCTCCAGCAGTGTGTGATTGAGGCTCCTGTCCTCCAGCCGCCTGATTGGTCTCTCCCATTCGAGATCATGACGGATGCCTCCGATTTTGCCGTAGGGGCAGTGCTGGGACAGAGGAGGGATGGAGTTCCATTTGCTATCCACCACGCTAGCCGCACATTGGATTCCGCCCAGCGGAATTACACGGTCACAGAGAAGGAGATGCTAGCCGTAGTGTTCGCCCTAGATAAGTTTCGATCTTATATTATTGGATCTAGAGTGACTTTGTACACAGATCACACCGCCATCAGGTACCTCATGGCAAAGAAGGATGCCAAGGCCAGCCTCACTAGATGGATCCTTCTACTCCAGGAGTTCGACATTGAGATTAAGGATAAGCCTGGAGTCAAGAATGTGGTGGCAGATCATCTCTCCCGTTTAGAGCAGCCTGAGGAGTCTGAGCAGATTGATCCCATTCGAGATACCTTCCCAGATGAGGCGATCCTTGCTATCGCCTCACTCCCGTGGTATGCCGATATTGTGAACTTTCTCGTTGCTGGGAAAGTCCCACAAGATTGGCCCAGGCAGAGGCTTGATACCTTCCTTGCGAAGGCCAAGTCCTACCACTGGGAGGATCCCATCCTTTACCACGAAGGAGGGGATAGCGTCTGGCGTTGGTGTATTCCTCAGGAGGAACACCATAGCGTCCTCACTTACTGCCACAAGCTTGAGGCAGGAGGACATCATTCTGGGAGGAGAACGGCACAGAAAGTGCTCCAATCCGGCTTGTGGTGGCCTACCCTCTTCAAGGACTCTGACGAGTTCGTGAAGAGGTGTACTGACTGTCAGAGGATGGGCACTTGTGGACAGCGTGATATGATGCCGATGCAACCCATTCACTTCTGTGAGGTTTTTGACGCATGGGGCATCGATTTCATGGGTCCATTCCCTAAGAGTCAGGGATTTGAGTACATTCTGTTGGCCGTGGATTATGTTAGTCGTTGGGTTGAGGCTATCCCCGCCCGAGCCGCTGATGCGAGGACAGTTTGCAGATTTTTGAGGAAGCACATCATCACGCGGTTCGGGGTTCCACGAGTTCTGATTTCTGATGGGGGGTCTCATTTCATCAACGACCGGGTGAAGGCCCTTGCTAGCGAGTTCGTTATAGACCATCGTGTTGCTACACCTTACCATCCACAGACGAATGGTCTAGCCGAGGTGTCGAATAGGGAGATCAAGACGATATTGCAGAAAGTCGTCCGCCCTGATCGAAAGGATTGGTCACAGCTTTTGGACTCGATCTTATGGGCATATAGGACGTCTTTCAAGACTCCATTGGTCACATCTCCCTTTCGCCTCGTATATGGCAAGCCGTGCCACTTACCTGTTGAGCTGAGGCACAAGTCACTTTGGACAGTTACAGATATTCTTATGGATCCAGATGGTATGGGAGACCAGAGGAGGGCAGAGTTAGCCGCCCTGGAAGAGCTGAGAGATACTGCTTTCTCAAACAGCCTACAGTATAAGGAGAGGGTGAAGGAATGGCATGATTCTCATATCAGCCACAAGCATTTTGAGATTGGACAGAAAGTATGGCTGTTTGATGCGAGGCTTCGTTTGTTTCCAGGAAAGCTACAGAGCAAATGGAAGGGACCCTACTTGGTCAGAAAGGTACACGACAATGGTAGCATTGATATATCTGAGTTGTCTTCTGAGAGTACCTTTCGAGTGAACGGCCAGCGGCTCAAGCCATTTCTAGATCATGAGCCGCGGGTCGCTGATCTTGCCCCTATTCACTTTGCGTGAGATGTGGTCTTTGACTCACATCCAAGGCATCTCACGCCTGAGTTTCACTGATCTTCCACCTTGTATAGATCCAGATGTCCATATCATTACATTCTTTAGTCCCACATCCCTTTCTTCATCTTGTGATTATGCTATACTTAGGGTGCACTTTACCCTAAGTATAGGGGGGATGTGAGACCTTTGGGTATTTCTTTTGTTTCTTTCTACCCCTGTTTTGCTGCCTACACTTAGGGATATTTTACCCTAAGTATAGGGGGGGGTAGACCCTGTACATTCTCCACTCGGTTTTTCCCTTAGTATACATCTTGCTATACTTAGGATTACTTGATCCTAAGTATAGGGGGAAGACCCGAGACCTTCTTGACTTTTCTATTTCATTCATTCTTCCTTGTATATAGCCCTTCTTTTCACTTCCCTATACATAGCACGAGTTATGTCTTATTCATCGCTCTTAACTCTGAGGACATCGTTCGAGCTAAGTATAGGGGGTGTGTATATATGTCATATATACTTTAGCCATAACTCGTACTTTGTGTGAGTGTGTTAATAAATAAAATGGCTAAAAATCACAAAAATTAAAAAATTTTCATGTACATAAACTTCTTTTATTTGCACATAAATAGCTAGTGTACAAAGTATTTTTGTAAAAATGATTTCAAAAATCTTTTGTGTAAAGCTTGTGTAAATATTTTTGTATCAAAATTATGTATATAGTACAAAATTTTTCCAAAATGTTTTGAAAATCAAAAGTTTGCAAAAATCTTGGGTAAATGTGTGTAAATACATTTTTGCAAAACTTGCACTTCATGCATCATCCATACATGATTTCAAAACATTTTTCAAAAATTTTGCATGATTGTAAATGTGTGTAAATAAGCATCTTTTGTACATATGTATATAGTTTTTTTTTCTGGATGATAGTTGACATTTAAACTAGCCTGGAATCAAATTAAGAAATGGAGCTTGATAAAGATCTTAATCCACCTAAATTCTAAGAGGAACCTTATAGGGCTTAGGTTTAAGGCTTTTCAGGTCCATGGTGACTTAATTCTTTGAGTCCACTAGGCTATGATCACATGTCATTTCAATGAGCCTAAGTAGAGCACTTAACAACAACACATGACTCATATAGATTATGGCTTTACTTGGACACCAGCACTATGCACCGAGCTCTCTACGGATGAGGTGGTGAGGAGGCAGTCTTCCTTGACTTGGGGTAGCATATGAGGGTAGTACTTCTAGGCGGAACCTCTCTTCTTCTTTTAGTGAAGGAAGTGCGTCTCAACTTGGTCTGGTTGCCATGAGGTCTAACGACGGGAGTTGTGGGTTGCAATAAAGCTTCAAAAGAGGGATAGTCTACTGGCTCAAGAGGAAAAACTCCTTGTATATATGCTGCACATGTATATGTTGTATAGATGCACTCGAGAAAAAAAATGTGCAAAAAGAAAATAACTCCAAAAAAGTGGTGGGTCTGAGAGAAAATGATAATCCCACCGGAGTATGTATATAGAGTGCAATAAGCAAAGCTTGAGTATCATGATCCACCTGATGTAGCTTGCAGCAGGGAGACTTGGCTACACTGGTCAAGCTCCCAAGGGTACTTGGCTACACTGGCCTTGACCCATTCTCTTCTTCCTCCTCTTCTTGAGCCGGTTGAACTTGAACTTAGAAGGGAATACCCCGCTCCTCGAGGAAAGAGTGGCCAGATTGAGGACATAGAGTTACCTTGTTGGGGAGGGTTGTCAAGTTGCCATTTCTGAGGTGGAGAGCTTAGACTTCACATTCACAGGACAAGAAAAGATTCATGGTCTTCAGGGTTTGTGATTGATGACTTGTTCTGACCTGGAGCATTGAGGAGTCTTGGTTATAGATTAGTGGAACTTAGAGGCTGTTGAGTTTTAGACTTAAGTCCAAATAAGGTTCCGACACATTAATAATCCAAAGATCTGATCGAGCTCCATACCTTAATTTAATGAAGGCAAGTTTAATAATCAGCCTTAATCCATGTACTTTCTCTTTTTCTTTTTCTTTTCTTTCTTTTTCACTTCTTTTTCAAATAAGTGTTTGCTAAGGGACTAGCAAAGTTAAGTATAGGGGGGTGATGAATACTCATTCATCACTCTTTATTCTTATATTTTAGCTACAAAAACCTTTGCAAATGCATGTAGATATGTGTAAATACAAATAATTACCAAAAGCATGCATTGTGTAAAAACATATAATTAGCATGTTTTTGTGCAAAAATAAAAGAATAAAGATTAAAAAGAAAAAGAGGAAAATATTTAGAATAAATATTGAGCAACCTAACCCAAGGGAGGGCTCAACATGGGCCTGACCGCATAAAAGCCAAAGTAGAGGGAGATAGGGGCTCATGTGTGTAAATACCTATGTAAATAAAATAAAATATTTTCCTCACAAAAATAGACTTAAGTAGGCTTGTAAATATTTGTATATTTTTATAAATATAAAACCAAAACAAAAATTTAAAAATTAAAAAGAAAACAAAAACACAACTTGTACATGATCACATTATACATAGAACCACCATCATCCTTATTTATTCTTGTAAATAAATAAAATTAATTTCTAAAATTTTTGTAAATATTCTATATTATATAGTGTAAATAAATAAAATAAAAACAATTAAAACAAAAACAAAATAAAAATAACAAAATTAAAAACACAAAAATATCTTGTAAATATACCATGTATATAAATGTATATATTTATTTATTTCACCTATGCATATAAATAATTAAAATAAAATAAAAATGTCTTTTTATTCCTCATTTTATAATGAAAATAAATAAAATATAAAATGAGAATAAAATTGTATAAAAATAACAATTAAAAATCAAAAATTAAAATCCTTTATAGTGTACATATACCTATATATAACATATTATGTATATACCTTATTTTTACTTCGAAAAAATTATTAAAAATCACTAAAAAATAGAAAAAAATAAAATAAAAATATTTCATGTTTTAACTTTTCCCTAATTCGGCCATTTGGTACCTCGAATTTCACTTCCAAAATCCAGCCACGTGGCCGCTACCCATTGGCCCTGGGGACTGTTGACCGCCCGGTCAACTGCCCCCCCCAGGACCACTTCCCGCGGGTTAAGGCGCCCGACCCGATTTCTCCCTAATTCCGCGCCTAAATCCGACTCCCTATCACCTAAATCCCGGGTCCGAATCCTTCCTACCACATCCGGGACCCTCGTCGGACTATCCGCATCGGGGTCCGCGCTCCACACTGCCCTACCCGACCACTTCTAGCCGGACCTGCACCCATATAAATCTCGAGCTCCGCCACCTTCCTTCTCCATCTTTGGCCATTCGAATCCTCCCCTGTGAGCTCCAGTGTATTCGTGAGAGTGACAGCTCGCGTTTGGCGTTGTCGAAGCGAGGAGAGGAGGCGTGTCCACTGATCCGGCGAGCTTCGTCGCCGTTGCTCCGCCACCAGCAGGAGCATCGAGCCTTGGAGGGAGACGCTCCTCGAGGCAACGACCCAGAGCTTCCTTAGCTCATCCACAGTCTACTCCTCCGCCCAGGTAGTCCCTTAGACCTCCCTTTTTCTTTGATTTTTGATTACGCCCAAATCGCCGTTCCGCCACATTTCGCCGATTCCTATCGATTCCGACCACCATTCGATCATCGGGCATCGCCATAGCCTTCGCCGTCTTCCCGCGCACCTTCTCCACGTCCCCATCCAACCCAGCTCGCACAGGAGCTGGGGCTCGAGCTCCACCGTCCCCACTTCGCTGGAGCTCGTCCGTTGCGACCCATCGTCCACCGCCACTCCACCTAACCGGGTCGAGGCAGTTTGCCCTCGACCCGCGAGTCTTCTGGATTGCTTTGCAGGTCGAACGAAGGCCATCTGAGGTCCTTCGACATCCAGCCAGGAGGCGCAGCTCCGCCGACCTCGCCCGAGCTCCTCAGAGCTCGGCTGGGTCATCGGAGACCCCTATCCGACGCGGAGGCCCACACCCGACCTGTTCCGATCATCATCGCCCTGCGAGGAGGTCAGGAGCGCTCGCACTGGGCCGGCAAAGTTCGCCAGCCACCTGTTCTTCCTCGACCTTCAGCCGCCGTTCGATCATCCCTCCAGCTCCAGTCTTCATCAGGGCCGTCCATCGCAGGAGCAACCATCACCGTTCGATCTGAGGAGGAGAGATCTGGAGCGCCCGTCGTTCGCCACCATCAGATGATCCACGTGGCCTCCATCCACCCGCTTCATTAATAAAGGGTAAACTACCCTTAGGCCCTTCAGTTTATTTCATTTAGCGTTTAGTCCTGTAATTAGTTCGTTTAGTTGTTTAGTTTTGGGAATATTTGCATAGAGACCCTTGTGCTTTCATGTATTGACTGATATGCCCCTGTGTGTGGTCTGACACGTGCATCGACACGTGATCTTTTGGGCTTTTTACATTATCTACCCTGTAGTTCTGGTTGTTATCAATTGAATGAAAGTTTTTTGTTTATTTGCATTTATACCCTGTGCGTAGTTTAATTGAACATGTGCGTGATTTTTTGGGTATTTTGCGAATAGGTCCCTGGACTTTTGGTACATGTTACCAATAAGCCCTTGGAACTTATTTTTCTTACAGATGGGTCCTTGAGTGCCTCAGGCACGCGCGACGCACGTGACTTCCTAGGTTAATTGCACCAGACCCCCCAGACTCTTGGGTATTTGCACTTTGGTCCCTGTGCACTATGCCCCCTCTTTATTTTTGAATAAAATAGCAAATTACCTCCAAAGCCAACGAAAATTGGACACATGGCTCCTGCCATAGTGTAAAATTTTTGAGGATTTTTGAGGACATTTTTGTTTTCATTTGGTATTTTTAAAAAATCAAAAACACTTAATTTTGCTACTGTCTAACTTTAAAAATCACAAAAAAATATTAAATATTGTCTAAAAATTACAAAAAAGTTGTCTACTGTGTATTTTGTTGTGTTTGATTTTCTAGCCAATTTTGGCTATTTTTCACTACTGAAAACCACTAAAAATTGAAAAACACTAAAAATCTTATAAAAATTCTAATAAATCAATTAAAAATTCAAAAACAATAAAATAGGTGCCTAAATTTTCCTTGTTTTATTCTCTTTACAGGAAAATTACCTCCCAACTAATTTGGCGCTTTTAGATATTTTATCTAGGCCCTTTTAGCTCGGCTGGACAGTACCTACTATTTTACCTACTTTTTGATTTTTAGAAAATTAAATAAACATCAGAAAATTCTCAAAACTTCACCAAAAACACTAAAAATTATAAAACACATAAAAATATTTTTGTTTGAATTTTTGATTGATTTTTATTGATTTTAATAATTTGTTGAAGTGCGTGTTTATTTACTTTTCCTATTTTCTTAATTCATTAAAAATCCAAAAAAATATTAAATAATTTAAAACCACCAAAAATATTTGCCTCTTTTATTTTATTTTTTTCTTTTTGACTACTTCGTAGGCTGAGAGGCCAACCCGTGCTCCTTGTGATCGACCCTGGTCGCTATACCAGGTTAATCTAATAGCATGACCGCTTTCGTGTTTTGAGTGATTTTATCTATATTAGTGGTTCATTTTTCTTGATTGACATAGCCGAGTGATCGAGGTCGCAACGACCATCTAGATACCTTTGCCTTAGTCGCTTGGCGTGTCATCACCTAGCTGAGACATCCAAGGCTGAACCAAACCACACTACTTCCACTAACCAGTTCCTGCCTTCTTGCTTTGACCACTGAGGATACATTCTAGGTTGACCCGGATCGGTATGAGTTAGCTGAGGACACCGATGTCGACCTACACCTTGTCAGATCTATTCCTTAGTGGTCTCGTAAGAAGGTTTGCTTTCTACATTCTTGATCTATGTACATCCACTCCTCTTGTATATGCGCTTTTGTTTACCTCCTTCCATCCACCTTATCACTCATCCACCCTATTTTCATGTGTGCATTGCTTAGGATGTACTTTGTCCTAAGTATTTTTGGGGGGGGGGGGGGTGGATGAGCCGAGTGTTCTTTCTTCATCCGTTTCATCACTCTTGTCGTTTCCTATACTTAGGGATCTTTTACCCTAAATATAGGGGGAATGATGTATATATTCATCCACCATATCCTTCTTTTTATTTTATTCATTAATCCCCTCCATTGTCTCCCTTTTGGTTGATATGTCTGCCTGTACTTTGGGGTACCTTACCCTAAGTACTGGGGGAGATAGACCGATTTGTAATTTATTCATTCCAACCTCGACGCTCCCTGCCGTGTGTACAATCTACTATACTAAGAGTTAGTTGATCCTAAGTATAGGGGGGATGGTCGACTTCTCTTTCATTTATTCATTCATTATCTATTATTCTTTAGACTCTTCAATACCAGAACGAGCTATGCCTTCTCTTTTTCTCTCTGCTCTATGAGGACATAACTCAAGCTAAGTATAGGAGAGTCGTATATACTGCGTATATACTTTAGCCATAACTCGTACTTTCATATTTTCAATAAGTGTAGTAAAATACACTTAATTAATTGATATACTTGTATAAAATTCATTAAATTCTTTATATATACTAATTAATAAATCAAGCAGAAAATATTTTGGAAAATATTTTGAAAAATAATTTGAAAATCTTTTTGAAAAATCTTTTGAAATTGTTTGAAAAATGTTATGCAAAAATATTTTCTACTTTTGTAAAAATATTCTTTTTTGTAAAAGTTTCTTTGTGAAATAATCTTTTTGAAAATCTATTTGCAAATGGTTTTAAAAATGGCTGCAAAAATATTTTAAAAACAATTTTTATACTATTCAAAAATTCTTTCAAAATGATTTTTAATTTTTTGTCAAAATTCCTTTTCTTTTATTTTTAAAAATCTATAAAAATAGCAAAAATTAAAATCCTATAAAAATTTGCAAAATCTTTTTCAAAAATCTATAAAAAGTTCAAAATTAAAAATTGCATCACAAAAATATTTTTCTGCATTGTACATAGCATTTATATTTTTCGGATTAAGTTTGATAATTGAACTAGTCTAAATAAAAATCCAGAGATTGTAGCTTGGTAGGACCTTAATCCACTTAATCATAGGAACCTTATAGGAACTGGAATTGAGGTACTTCAAGTCTAGTTGACTTATTTTTTTGAGATCATGAGACTTCGTTCAATGTTGTCTTGACTACATAAGTAGAGTATTTCGGAGCACATGCATGACTCTTTTTGATAATGACCTAGATTGCACACCTGCACCTTTCACTTAGCTCACCTCAGTTGAAGTGGTAGAGGGCTAGATTTGCCGGCATGAGACACAAGCCAATGGAAACATCAAAAGTCATACATTTGTGGCCATTGTACCCCAACCTGATCTAATGGCGACGAGGTCTAAAGATAGAAGTTGCGGGTTGTAATAAAGATTTAAAAGTTGGATAGTCTACTGGCTCAAGAAGAAAAAGTCCTTATGTAAATGTTGTTGTATATAGTATTTCAAAAAAATCAGAAAAATCAAAAACTCCAAAAAAGTGGACAAGCCTGATTAAAAATAAAATGCCTACCGGAGTGTACATATTTGTATGGTCAATAAGCAAGCTTGAGCTTCAAAGTCATACATGTGAGCCTGCAGCCGGATGACTTGGATACAGTAGTCAAACATCCTAGGATAGGAAACTACACTGGCTACCATCCATTCTTCTCTCCACTTCCTCTTCTTGAGATGGTTATCACTTGAACTTAGAAGGGAGTACCCCTCTTCTTGAGCAGGGTTTTGTGAATCTCATAAGCTGTCGCATTTCAAATCCAATTCTCAATAAGGTTCCGACCATACATAACTATCCAAAGGTCCGACTTAAGCTCCAAACTTTGATTTTGGGAAGACAAGTTTGAGAATTAAATCAATCCAAGTTCTTTCTTTTTCTTTTCTTTGTTTTATTTTTTTGCACTTATTGCATAAGTTTTTGCTAGGGATTAGCAAAGGCAAGTATAGGGGGGTGATGAGTCTCCATTTCATCACCTTTATTCTATCATTTTGATCTTAAAAACCCTAGCTAATGCATGTAAATACCATTAAATTATACAAATTAACATCCATTCTTTATTGTATTAATTATATATAAAATAATGTTTTAATGCCAAAATTATATAATAAAGAAAAGAAAGTAAAAAGAATGAAATGTCAAAGGTATTTTATGACCCTAAACCCCGAGACCAAGTCAATAATTGATTTAGTCAATAAGGAATAAAGTAGGGGAGATAAGGCCAAAAATAGATTTAAAATCACATTCTTTTATTCCTCAACAAGCCCATTTTGGGATCTATTTTATTCTTTATTATTTAGACCTCAAATAAAGAAACTTCGTAAATGAAAGTTGTAGATAAAAATGTATAGACAAATACAAATTTTATTTCTATTAGATTGATAATGGAAGCCTCACTAGACCAGGGCTTAACACCCACCACCAAAGAAGCATCAAAGCGGGCCCTAATATATGATAGCGGTAGGTGGATTGAATTCACCAATTACCTAAAGCAAGCTAGAATCATAAGGAAACTGACATGTCAAAGCATGCCACAATAAATTGAAGTAGCAGAGAGGAAGAATTGCCATCTTGCAGAAATATGCTGAAGCTTATTACATGCGAAGAGCATTCCGTAAAGGTTTTGCGAAGAATGCATCAAGACAATGGCTGATGTGACTAATCAGCTACCTCATGCAAAGTTGGAATTCTCTTCTCCCTTTGAGAAGCTAACATGACTTAAGACAACTATAATTCACTTTCAAATATTTGGATCCGTTTGCTATGTCTTCATTCCTGAATATCTTCACAGTAAATTCAATAAAAAGGCATAAGATGCATTTTTGTCAGATATGATAATGAAAGAAAAGGTTGGAGATGTTGTGATCCAATCATCGGCAAGTGATGTGTATAAAAAAATTGTCTTTGATGAAGCACCATCATGGTGATCATCTCAAGAAGCCAGCTTACAAGGCATGAAGGCCTCAGAATATCAACTAGAAGAAAGTCTTGAGGAGATCCAACAAAAAGATAAGACATTTAAGACCAAAATAACTAGACAAGATGGTGTGTCCTTGGATGTAGATGAAGTTCTCCCAGTTAGCGTGAGATCAAAGAGGATCTAATTGTGCCTCTAAGAAGAACCAACAGACTCAGGAGGACAAATCCCATACATTTGAGGAGGCATTTGGAAGCACTAAATGGAAACAAGCAATGGAGGAAAAAATGAAGTCCCTACAAAGAATCCGACTTAGGATCTCATACCAAAGCCTTAAGATGTGAATCCGGTATCATGTAAGTGGGTTTATTAGGTAAAGACTCATCCTGATGGAACTGTGGAAAGATATAAGGCTCATCTAGTCTCTCAAGGATTCTCTCAACAATATGGGTTGGATTATGATGAGACATTTAGCCCAGTCGCAAAAATGCCTAGATTTAGAGTATTTCTAGCATTGACAGCTAGATAATCTTGAAATTTGTGGCAAATGGATGTAAATAATGCATTCCTTCAAGGAGAGATAGATCAAGATATCTATATGGAGCAACCAAGATGATTCAAAGATAAGAGTCATCCTCAATATGTTTTAAAGATGAGGAAGGCTCTCTATGGTCTGAAGCATGCACCTAGAGCCTAGTATGAGAGGATTGCAGAGTTTCTATTACATTATCGATATCAAGTTGCTCCATCGGATTCCAGTCTCTTTAAAATATAAGGGATGAGAAGTTATCCATAGTACTCATGTACGCGGATGACTTGATCATTACATGAGATGATGCGGAAGATATTAAGAGAACTCAGGATAATCTATTCATCAGATTCAAGATGAAAGAGTTGGGAGAGCTCAAGCATTTTCTTGTTCTTGAAGTGAAGCGTACCAATGGAGGGATTCTTCTACATCATCATAAATAAGCAAACGATCTTCTACAAAGGTATGGTATGTTACATTGTTAGCCTCTATCAACCCAATGGAGGTAAATGCAAAACGTTGTGCTGAAGAAGGCAAGGTATTAGAAGATATGACTATGTATAGACAACTGGTTGGTAGCTTGATCTACCTAACCATGACTAGACCAGATGTAGCCTTTCCCGTTGGAGTAGTTTGCCGATTCATGCAAAATCCCAAGAGGCCTCATCTAGAAGAAATAAGACGAATAATGAGGTATATAATGGAACTATGGATCATGGGATCTTCTATAAGAAAGGAGAGTAATGCAATCTTAAGGGATATTGTGATGCTGATTATGTTGGTGACCATGATACAAGGCGTTCGACCACATGTTATGTTTTCAGCCTTGGCTCACGAGTAATTTTATGGAGTAGCAAGAGACAACCATCTGTTTCCCTAACAACAGTTGAAGCCGAGCATCAACCAATTGATTATCTAGTCCATTTATACTACGATAATCAATCAGCTTTGAGGACAACTAAGAATATGATATTTCATGCAAGAACTAGGAACATAAAAGTTCACTATCACTTTTTGAGAGAGAGAAGGTCATAGAAGAAGAGATTGAGATGGATTCGATAGTAACGGAAGACCAAGTATCACATATATTTATGAAAGGGCTCAATACAATGAAGATCGAATATTTTTGATAACAACTTGGATTGCGAAGAGTCAATGTTGAGGGGGATTGTTAATAACCAACATCTCCTCCAATTAAGCAAGCTTCTAGAGGAATCCTTTTGTTGGCTTCTTTGAGAAGTCACTTCTAAGTTGTCTTCTTTGAGAAGCTATTGTTGGATTTCTCATGAAGCCATCTATAGAGTTAGCTTCTTTAAGAAGCCATCACTTGTTCTAGTGTACTCCATTGACCTCTATAAATAGGGCTCGAGGTTGGAGTGTAATCAATCACGACGGAAGAGAGAAGAGTAATGTATATAAGTGTAGAGAGTTAGAGAGAGCCACCATAGTATAGAGAGCTTGAGTGGAGTATAGTTAGAGAGTATATGTGAGTGTATGCATGCGAAGTGGTGTAGTGTTAATGTATGTTTCAGTACATCATTATATTTTCCTTGTAGATTGATTTCAACAACTGACAAGAGGAGATGCCCAAATTACAAATGCTATGCTTTCTTCATGATTCGAACATTTCCATCCAATCATGAAACTAAAGATAACTTCATGCTTATATTTCCATGGCATGATTTTATATTTATTCAAGCTTAGGATAATATATCCATCCAACCATATGCAATCGACATCGTTTAATTGACACATAACCATATGAAATCCACAAAAGACTTCTAGAATCTAGATTGTACAACATACACATGGTTGCAAAAGGATGAGCATCGCATTGGATGGTAGCTCGTTATATGCATTTATGGTCACTTATCATTCTCACAGTGATTGGATTAGTAGCTATTGCACACGATGCAAACTTTTATTTTCATGGTTTTAGAAAAAGGGGTGATATATTTTGCATTTAACCAATATCTAGTATAATATATTGGATAAGAAACATCATAAAGACTCTGAGTTCTGAGAGAAGATGATATAGATCATGCTTGCAAGGTGCAATATCTGTGGAAAGCATCAAACAATTTAGGGGGCAAATTTGAATCCATATCTCAAATAAACAAAGAAGGGAATTTGTTTGGTTTTTGAATGGTGGCTTTGCTTGTAAAAATGAGGTTTGGACCATTTGAATTAAGTTTGATCATTGAATGCAGGTGTGGACAGTTCAAGCTCATATGAGTAATTGGTATCTAATTTAACATTTAGATTTTACCACTGCAAATAGGATACATCTTTGAGAGCTGTAATAAGGTTTCCACTATCGGTTCATGATAATTGAGGAAACGTTGTGTGATGAATCATGATCAGTTAAGGAAGAAGGAATGAGTGATTACGCTCTCTGACGAATGGAGGATCTTAGAACAAACTATATAAAGTTCAAATTTATGTGCTACATTGCATGGAACCCCACTAAAGTGGGGTGTCTCTGTCTTAGCATTTTTATGTGATTTGCTCATTAATCTACTTTCCGTTATATAGAAGAAAATGAGTAACAATTCCGAGGACAACCTAAAATACTTGTTCTTTCAGATGTAAATTTACATGAATAAGACATCACAAACTGAAAAGGTACACATCCATATGGTTGTATTGGAAATCTTCTACTGCTTCTAATGCATCAGATTTGTCATCAACATATAATGCATCAGATGCGCCCCGACTCTCTTCCATCAGAATATATTCAACAGGAGTAGGAAAGCTTCACAAAATCAAGTTTAAGAAAAATCATGATTGATAAAAATACTAGCTTAGGGAAGAACATGTTCTCTTTAACTCCTTTATGATAAGAACATCATCATGACCTCAATTATAGAGAAGACCCCTATCCCCTACCCTAAATTTTAAATTCTCTGAGCATATAAAAATTAAATCAAGTAGATCTATCGAAAATGATAATATCACCTTAAAAAATTGACATCTAGAAAAAAATAACACCAATAAAAATCCTAGATTAGGAAGGAAACCCTTGACAGAAGGAACCTGTGCTCTCTCACACCATGTAGACCTGAACATCATCATGATCTTGAAGATTGTTCCTCGCTTTGTAAGATCGTTTTGGTTTTTGCCTCATATTCTTTATTGCATATTTATTTGAAAATTTAAGGTTTGTAGGATTATTACCAGTATATCGTTGAGTTGATCACAAAATCAACTCACATTGTAATATGGTTAGGTTGCCCGTGTAAGCAAGTCAAGTTAGTGAAAGACCTGTGTGGGTCAGGATGAAAGCTTAAGTCGGGAGACTCATGTCATAGTTTTTACTCAAGAGGGCTTCTATATTAAATATTTGTGTACATGTGGATTATTAACTTATCTTATGATTGAAAGTTCTATGTAATACCGTGTTAGTTTGAGTACTTCCGATCTGCCCACACCCATCAGTCGGTGTCTGGGAAAACCAACACTTATACCAATGTCCTTGTCCTGGCCCTCTTGTCGTAACTCAAACGATGACAACTATGATCCCACTTTTGGTAAGTGATTTATCTTGTCATTTATTTAATTACTCTTTATTTATTCTTTCCTTGTATGTTTGGAAATACTATTTATGCTCATAAACATTTTGTATAAGTTTGTTATTAAATAACAGCTTATGTAAGTTTGTCTAGTTATACTTCTTGTAGTTCTCTAAATTTTATTGACTATAAAAAGGGAGAGAGAAAAAGATTAAGTGTATAGATGAAGATATTAAGATTTTCTTAATTCATCTGTGCTTTAAAGTTTTATTAAGTGGGAGAACTAAAATTCGAGAATTCAAATTGGACTAAAACTTATCAATGTGTTTAGGGAGAGCTTTGTAAAAATTCAAGCTTTTGATCTTTTTGATGCATCTTCTTTTTAAAAGCTTAAATAATCATTTTTTCATCATTAAAATGAAGAGAATGTTAGTTCTTCGTTTCTCTACCTAGAACTTGTGTATCAGAATTGTGGAACCTCGATACGCGCATTCACAATATTATAATTCCGATCGTATTAAGTTCTCAGATAGCGACAATTCTTTGACTTGTCATGAATCCGAAGGGGAAATATAACATTCAAAATTCAATAACCACATATGTCATCAATTTCCGTTAATTTTCATATAGTATCCGAATAAGAGAAAATCATGTGAGAAATGTCGGCAAACATTACTTTATGATTAATAATATTGGTTCTCATGCAGAACCATGACATCCGGACCAAAACTGGAGATGACCGACCGATTGGAGCATATCATGACCACTCTTACCGACCTCCAGCAGCAGTAGGCTGCCATACAAGGTTAGCAGGATCAGATCCCGTCTCAGCAGACAAAGATTGTTGACAAGCAGACTGATATGGAGATGAGGTTCGCAGAGCTGTCAGATTACACATACCATCCATCTTAGGATGGGACACGACAAGACCGACCACAATAAGTTGAGGTACATCAACCTTACTTTGATGATCCTCAAGAGGAGATGCTAGCACATGGAGCGAATGATGGAGATTATGACATGGAGCAGAACCTTGCACTATTTGCAAATGAGGACGAACATGAGCACTCTGCCATCCACATGCATCAGTTCGTTTTCACATCCTATCAGCGGGCCAATGTGCCCATGTTCGAGGATACCGGGACATCAGATCAGGCAGAGCAGTGGTTGAAGAGGGTCATGAAGGTACTTCAGATGATACGTGCACCACAAGACTCGTGGCTATCTTTCATGGAGTATTCACTAACATCATTTGCCGAGAGATAGTGGGAGGCAACGATTTCAGAGTTGGGACGCGAGCCCATATGGGATGATTTTGAGACTAGATTCAGATCCCACTTCTTGTTGAGGAAGTAGAAGTAGTCCCAACACCGATTGTTCATCGAGCTACGATAGGGACCAAAGACAGCCATGCAGTGCTTCGTCTGATACATCGAGCTGTCCTGTCACAGTTTATCTGCTATTGCTTTTCCATATGAGAATCTTGATAAGTTCATCAGAGGGATGCGAGAGGAGGTGCAAGAGAAGCTGCTGGACTGCATATCTATTTATCTCCGAGGCTACTAATGTAACAGAGAATTTGAGGACATACGGGAGTGATGCTTTGGGAGCTCATCTCGAGCAGTACCTATGCCACAACAGTCATTCAGATCGATACGTTGACTAATCCAGTAGCGGAGGTTAGCCATGCAGTTTCAACCTATAGGTTCAACATTTTCTGGAAGTGCTCACTCATTTCCAACGACTACCTTAGGAGGAGCACTTGCCGGACGTGGCACCGTTCAGCACGACCATCTGGGTCACAACGAGTATACAGAGTTCCAGCAGGACTGACTCAGAGCACATGCACGATTACCACGCTGATGAATCCATGATTCCTTAACTTTTCTGTCGTATTTTGTCTTAAAACCCTTAACAAATGCATGTAAATAATAATTAATTCTCATCTTTTATAAAAATTCCATTCATGAATAAATATTCACTTTTAAGCATAAAAATCATGTAAATAAATATAGAACAAAGAAAAAGAAAAGAAGACAGATTGGAGACATGTATATATGTACAATATGACTTAAAAATATAAATATAACTGCAAGGTATATTTATAGCCTAATCTCCGAGACCAAGTCAGCATGGATTGGTCGACAAAACAATAAGTAGCGGGAGATAAGGAAAGAAAATCCTAAAAATAAATTAAGACACATCTCATGTACCTCTCACTATTTATTAAATAAATACAAAACTTTAATGATTTTTAATTAATTCATATGTACATATTTTTCACCAAACTCTTTTCTTAATTATTTCTAAAAATGTATATAAAAATATAATAATAAGTTAAAAATATTACCCTGTATATATGCCAAGAAATCCAGCTTTTAATATGTCAAAATCTCAACTTCCGTACATCATAACTTCTTCATACGAACTCCAATTGCACTCTACTTACCTTTAAAGTTCATAAATTAATATTCTCTAATTAATAAAGGTAGTTTCATCGAATTCGAAATCCGTTTGCAAAAAGTCGGTTTTGGGACCAAATGACAACGTGGTTTTTGGGCTATTTATTTTATGTAGAACACATTATTTATATTTTTCTTAATTTTATAATTTTTAATTATTTTCATGATCTTGTAATTTAACCTTTATTTATTTCATATTTTTTGGAGCTTATTTGTTATTTTAATAAAATCAAAACCCCTAAATTATAGGTAAAAACGAACTGGCTAACTAATACCTATATTTATTAATATATGTAAATTAATTTATTAAAATCCCCAAAAATTCAAACAACCCTTATTAATTATTCTAATAATTAAGAAAATATAAAATTAATTTTTAATTATTTATTTATTAAATTAAAAATACAAAACCTATTTATCTATACATATTTATTAATATAATATTTATTATTTATAAAAAGTAATTATTCCATAAATTAGATAATTAAATTATTTACATTTCTTGTTTTTATACATATTTAGAATAATGTTATTTATTATTTAATATTGAATTTCTAAGCCTTTTTCACATCTGTCCAACCAGGTGCTGACACTTGTCAGCACCTGGTTCATCTTCTTCAAGAAGAGAGTGCTGGAAGTTTGTTCTGACCAGCCAACTTCACTTATTTATCCCGCGCATATTATAACCCCCTCTGACGATCCAATCCATTAATTCGACCCTCTTAACAACCTTCTTCCTCGCCAACCACTCGATCTAACTTGAAGCCCACGGAAACTCTTTATATAAACCTTCAAAGATCGCCATTTCATAATTAACTCTCCTTCAACCACCCAAAGCCCAACTGCCAGTGGCCGACTCCCAACTCCTCCACCTCGCTCCGCCTCACTTCGGTGGTGACAGCACCCGAAGGCTGCCCCGCGTGGAAAAGGGATCGTCGGGGAGAAGTTCCAAGGTGAAGCTCCGCCTTGCATCGCCACCACACGCGCATCCATCTCCGATGAAGATCGGCCATCGCAGCAGCTACCAGAGGTAAATACACCTCTCTGTCCCAGATCTACTCCTCACCTCTATCGAATTTTATCTCGATTCTCGTGCCACGATTAACGTGGCTAATCACACCATTAGCTAGCCTAATCAACCATCTAAAACGCACAATCAAATCTCACCTCTCCTTCATTTCACATTTGAATCAAATCACGCTTCTTTTCTCGAGGTTTTTTACGCATGTTTGCATTTAGTCCGGAAACACCATATTTTGATCTTGCAAACCTAACTTGTTGGCCGATTTCTTGCAAATCGAGCATATATACATGTTCTTTGCAGATCTATCTTGCATCTAGAGCAACTCTAAAGCATCTGGAGCTTTAAATCCTCAAAGAAATCGTGATTCAAAAGAGGCATAACAACCTTTCATCAACCGTCAGGAATAGTGGACCGCCGCCTTCGTCGACCTGTAGCTGCCGCTATGAGCCTTCGCCGACTGCCATCCACCGCGGGCAAGCTCGAGGGTTGGAGGAGCTAACCCTTTGGCCCCGTCGGAGGTCTCAGATCATAGCCAGCTGTCATGGATAAATCAGAGAAGGAACCAATTTTGGCAGCCTCACGAAGAACCAAGAACAGCTCAAGAACCGCCCGCACTACAGGCTTGCGACACGTGGCCATCAACGAACGACCCAGATCAATGCTCATTTTATAATCTTGATCGTCCATCTGAATTGGTGGAAAAATTGTAGCATAAATCCAGAAGAGCTCCAGAATTTCCAAAGCACTCCAAAGTTTTCCAGATTTATATTTAGGTCCCTGCGTAGGGACCTAAATATAAACATTCTTGTTATCTTTTTAAAATAGTCCATGCCGAGGACCTTTCTGCATATTTTTTTATTTCTTTTCTTGCGTTTATACCCCTGTCCTGTAGGGGAGTTTTGGACCTATTTTGACAATTTTTCGTAGTTCTTTTTAGGGTAGTTGCGTAACTACCCCATCAAGTTTTTCATTAATTTTTCGTGTTTTTTCGACGTGTTTTCACTATGTTTTGATTTGTTGTATTTTGACTCCATCTTGTTTTGTTTTCGTGTTTTCTTTGAGCCCGTTACTCGTGCCCTTTTACTTACTATATAATATCATCCATATTTCACCTATATTTCACCTATTATATAGTACATAAATTGTGTGAAAAATATCATTTTGAAAAATAAATAAAAATTGGAAAAGAATAAAATCAAATAAAAAATTAAAAATAAAAAATCCAATAAAAATCATAGTGTTTCCTTGTTCGCTTTAAGAAGAGATAAAATAATCACAAAAATATTTTCTCCTAAAAAATTCAAAATACCCTATTCTGCCTCCTTGTGTTCGACCTAGGAAAACTTTCCTGGTTAAATAATTAGTGTAAGGTTTTCTCTAAAACCGAATTTTGTTTGATCGACTAGGATTCCTTTTGCGGTTTTTCTACACCGACAACCTCTTCTTCTAAAAAAATCGTAAACTATTTTTATAACCACATCAAAATGAACGTCGCGACGAAGAAGGACCACTTCCCTTTGCCTTTTATAGACCAGGTCATAGAATGGTTGACAGGGAAGGAGTACTTCTATTTCCTTGACGGTTACTCCGGATACAACCAGGTATCAATTGCTCCTGAAGACCAGGAGAAAATCACCTTCACATGTCTGTTCGGCACGTATGACTTTAGATGGATGCCCTTTGGATTGTGCAACACTCGTGCTACTTTCCAGAGGTGTATGCTTGCTATTTTTGCGGACATGGTCGGTGATTTTCTAGAGGTTTTTAGTAATGATTTTTCGGTCTATGGTGAGTCCTTTGACGATTGTTTAGCGCACCTAGACCAGGTACTTCAAAAGTGTTGTGAGGTAGATCTTGTTCTGTCCTGGGAAAAGAGCCATTTTATGGTTACACATGGGATCGTGTTGGGGCACGTCATCTCCCAGCGAGGCATGGAGGTTGACCCTGCCAAGGTGGATGTCATCAAGCGACTCGAACCACCATCCAACATCAAACAGTTACGGTCATTTCTCGGGCATGTCGGTTTTTACCGACGGTTTATCCAAGACTTCTCCAACATTGCGCGACCGTTAACAGAATTATTAGGCAAAGACATCGAGTTCTTGTTAAATGATAAATGTCTTAATGCCTTCCTCACTTTGAAAGAAAGATTATCAGTGCTCCTATCCTACAGCCGCCTGATTGGTCTCTACCCTTTGAGATCATGACGGATGCTTCAGATTTTGCAGTCGGGGTTGTATTAGGACAGAGGAGGAATGGACTTCCTGTTGCCATCCATTATGCTAGTAGAACCTTAAATGATGCTCAGTGTAATTACACAGTGTCAGAAAAGGAGATGTTGGCAGTGGTATTCGCTCTAGATAAGTTCTGATCCTATCTTCTTGGCTCGAAAATCACAATCTATACAGATCATTCAGCTATCCGGTTTCTGATGGAAAAGAAGGATGCTAAGGTACTCCTTCTTAGATGGATTTTATTACTTCAAGAATTTGATTTGGACATTAAAGATAAACCTGGGTAAAGAATGTGGTAGCTGATCACCTCTCCCGATTACAGATAGATCAGCCTTCAGATGAGTACACGCCAGAGATTGCAGAGAAATTTCCTGATGAGAGTATCTTTGCAGTTACCGAACTTCCATGGTATGCAGATATAGTCAATTTTCTGGTCACACAGAAAAGTCCTCAAGGTTGGCCAAAGAATCAAGTTGATAAACTAGTTTCTGAGGCATGATACTACCATTGGGAGGATCCGATTCTTTTTCGTGAAGGACCGAATTGTGTTTACAGGCGTTGTATTCCTCAGGAGGAATATAATAGTGTCCTCACTTTGTGTCATTTTTTAGAGGCAGGGGGACATCACTTAGGGAAGAGGACATCGTAGAAGGTACTTCAGAGCGGACTATGGTGGCCGACTCTTACTAGAGATGCCTGTACATTCGTAAAGAGTTGCCTAGATTGTCAGAGAGTAACAGTCAGGGCTAGAGATGCAATGCCGATGCGACCCGTTATTATTTGCGAGATCTTTTACGCATGGGGCATAGATTTCATGGGACCGTTCCCTTCCAGCAGCGGCTTTGAGTGCATTCTTCTCGCTGTAGACTATGTTAGTAGATGGGTGGAGGCTATACCCGCACGAACCGCAGGCAGTAAGACAGTTTGCAAGTTCCTAAGGGAACACATTATTTCACGGTTCGGGATCCCACATATTCTTATCTCAGATGGGTGTAGCCATTTCATTAATAAGGAGGTCAAAAATCTAGTGAAGCAATACGACATTGATCACAGAGTAGCTTCTCCTCACCACCCACAGACGAATGACATGGCTGAAGCTTCAAATAGGGAGGTGAAATCAATTCTCTAGAAATTAGTACGACCGGATAGGAAGAACTGGTCACTGGTTCTAGATAAGGTTCTTTGGGCATATCGTACTACATACAAAACTCCCTTAGGTACTTCACCATTTAGATTGGTTTATGGAAAGCCATGTCATTTGCCCGTAGAGATCATGCACAAATCTGAATGGGCTATTCAAGAAATTTTACTAGTTGCACAGAAAGCAGGAGCCAAGAGAAAGATAGGTCTGAATGAGCTAGTAGAGATTCAAAATCAAGCATACGAGAACACACTCATTTATAAGGACAAAGTAAAGAAATGGCATGACAGACATATTCGGCACAAGATCTTTGTCCCGGGGTAGAAAGTCAGGTTGTTCAATGCGAGATTGAGAATTTTTCCTGGCAAATTAAAAAGCAAGTGGGAAGGACCTTACATAGTTAGAACGGTGCACGACAATGGAAGTATAACATTATTAGATGTGTCACCTGGTGTAGAGTTGTTCATGGTTAACGGGCAGATGCTGAAGCACTTCGTCGAGACTACTGATCAACTGGCCCGTACTGAAATCATCTATTTTGTACATAATTCATGGTCATCCTTTCACTTCATCTCATCCTGTACAAATGCTTTTGAGCCATTCGATTTCTGGAGATCCGTAACACTTGTATATTCTTCGTAGACCACAATCGTCCCCATTTTTGCTCGTCTTCTATGCTTAGGATACCAGATCCTAAGTATAGGGGGGACCAATTGTTCGCTGATTCGCATTTTATATTTTGTTCTGATTCTTTTGTATATCCTTTCTTTTCACAAATCACTGGTCTTCTATTTTTGCCTACACTCTTTTCTATACTTAGGATGTCTTATCCTAAGTATAGGGGGGACGGAGTGATTTCGATGATTTCGTTTTCTTTATTTCTTATGTTTCTTCGTTGTATATTCTTTTTACTCAGTCACCTCATTTTTGCTCTTCCGTTATACTTATGATGACCTGATCGTAAGTATGGGGGGGGGTTGACTGACTTGTACTCTCTATTCTTTTTCACCCACTTTTACTCAGCACGAGTTATGTCCTCCTTTTTCTCTTTTGACGCTATGAGGACATAGCACAAGCTAAGTATAGGGGAGTGCGCATATATTGTATATATACTTTTATCCATAACTCGTACTTTTATGTATTTTCTGTATCTATAAAATCCATAAAAAGTGGGTAAGGGTTAATTTAAAATGCATTTATATATTTATTTATTACTTATAAAATTCTTGTAAATAAGTAAAATATATTTAACACTTGTATTTAAAATCTGTAATTAAAATTTGTATTTAAAATTGTATAATACTTATTTAAAATCCTATTTATTAAAACATGTGTAAAAATCATTTAATCCTTGTAAAATCCTTTGTAGATAAAATCTGTAAAATACATTAGATATTTAACTCAAATAAAATATATCTTGTAAAATTCATTTACAAAAACTTGTTTATAAAAATCAGGAAATCCATAAAAAATACAAAGTCCTAAAAGTCATAAAAATCACAAAATCCTTAAAATCCATAAAAATGAGTAAAATTTATAAAATATACTTCACAAAATATGGTTGCATTTATATTCGCATTTTTCAGAATAAGTTTGATTTCTGGAACTAAGAATTAAATCTAGTCTAAAGGATGGAGCTTGATTACGGCCTTTAACTTTCGTTGTAAGGAGCCTAGTTAGGATCTGGAATTTAGACTCTTCAGGTCTTTGACTTAAAATCTTTGGGTTCCACAAGACCATATTCGAGAAATCAAGTCATATGTGCTTAAGTAGACCATTTGGTGTCATCCGTACAACTCTACCCCAGTGAACCAACTTTGAACACCTGCACTCTGCACTTAGCTTGACTCGCATGGAGTTACGAAGGGCAGTACATCTTGGTAGTGCGTTTCTATCCTTATCTTTGCGGCATTGACGTCTAAAGACGTGAGAGATTGGGGTTGCGCTAGTTGCTTCGGATGAGGGAAGGATCTGCTGACACAATTTTTTAAGACCTCAAAAAAGGGACAGAATAAAAAAATGCTATATCCATCGAGGCACAAAAAGATGAATGCAGTGCAAGCAAATTACAAAGTCAAATCAAAGAAGAAGTCACCAAATACGACCACAATGGTCCAAGCTTCCACCAAAAATGCCTGCACATCTTAGTGGAGACTTAGCTACACCGGTTAAGCTTCATAAGGAGATTCGTCTACACTGGTCGCACTCCACTTCTTTTCTCATTCTTCTACTTTCTCTCTATACTCGATTGTGGACATAGCACGAACTGACCTCAGAAGAGAATACCTCCCTCCCCGAGGAAAGAGTAGCTGGATGAGGAAGCAATAGAAGTGTATAGCCGGGATGAACAGTTTCTTCGTTTCTCTAAGCAAGAAGAGCTAAATCAATTCACACATTGTACAAATTGACTTCAAGGATGATAGAGTTTGCGAAATGAATAAGTGAGTCTGAACTAGCTGATGAAGTGATCTTGAATAAGGATTTGTGGAACTTGAGGACTGTTGAGGATAAAATCCTAATCCTAGTTAAGGCTCCGACAAAATGCTTGTTTCAGGCCCGATCGAGCTCTGTCCTTTGTCTGTTCTCATGAATTGGTTTAGGAAAACAAATTCATTATAACTTTCTTTCTTTTTCACTTACTTTTCAAATAAGTGTTTGCTAAGAGACTAGCAAAGATTAAGTATAAGGGGTTGATGAACCCATGATTCATTAACTTTTCTGTCGCATTTTGTCTTAAAACCCTTAACAAATGAGCATGTAAATATTCATTAATGCCTATCTTTTATAAAAATTCCATTCATGAATAAATATTCACTTTTAAGCATAAAAATCATGTAAATAAATAAAGAACAAAGAAAAAGAAAAGAAGACAGATTGGAGATATGTATATATGTACAATATGACTTAAAAATATAAATATAACTACAAGGTATATTTATAGCCTAACCCTCGAGACCAAGTCAATATGGATTGGTCGGCAAACCAATAAGTAGGGGGAGATAAGGAAAGAAAACTCTAAAAATAAATTAAGACACATCTCATGTACCTCTCACTATTTATTAAATAAATACAAAACTTCAATGATTTTTAATTAATTCATATGTATATACTTTTCACCAAACTCTTTTCTTAATTATTTCTAAAAATGTATATAAAAATATAAAAACAAGTTAAAAATATTACCCTATATATATGCCAAGAAATCCATCTTTTAAATGGTCAAAATCTCAACTTCCGAACATCATAACTTCTTCATACGAACTCCAATTTCACTCTACTCACCTTTAAATTCATGAAATAATATTCTCTAATTAATAAAGGTGGTTTCATCGAATTCGGAGTTTGTTTACAAAAAGTCGGTTTTGGGACCAAATGACAACGTGGTTTCTGGGCTATTTATTTTATGTAGAACACATTATTTATATTTTTATTAATTTTATAATTTCTAATTATTATCATGATCTTGTTTTTAATTTTTATTAAATTAAAAATCCAAAACCTATTTATCTATACATATTTATTAATATAGTATTTATATTTTGAATAATATTTAATATTTATAAAAAGTAATTATTCCATAAATTAGATAATTAAATTATTTACATTTCTTATTTTTATACCTAATTAAAATAACGTGATTTATTATTTAATATTGAATTTCTAAGCCTTTTTCACATATGTCCAACCAGGTGTTGACACTTGTCTGCACCTGGTTCATCTTCTTCAAGAAGACAGTGCTGGAAGTTTGTTCTGACCGGCCAACTTCACTTATTTATCCCGCGTATATTATAACCCCCTCCGACGATCCATCCATTGGTTCGACCCTCTTAACAACCTTCTTCCTCGCCAACCACTCGATCTAACTTGAAGCCCACAAAAACTCTTTATATAAACCTTCAAAGATTGCCATTTCGTAACAAACTCTCCTTCAACCACCCAAAGACCAAACTGCCAGTGGCCGACTCCCAACTCCTCCACCTTGCTCCGCCTCACTCTGGTGGTGACAACACCCGAAGGCTACCCCGCGTAGAAGAGGGATCGTCGAGGAGAAGTTCCAAGGTGAAGCTCTGCCTTGCATCGCCGCCAGGCGCGCATCCATCTCCGGCGAAGATTGCCGTCGCAACAGCTACTAGAGGTAAATACACCTCTCTATCCCAGATCTACTCCTCCACCTCTATCGAATTTTATCTCTATTCTCGTGCCACGATTAGCGTGGCTAATCACACCATTAGCTAGCCTAATCAACCATCTAAAACGCACAATCAAATCTCACCTCTCCTTCATTTTACATTTGAATCAAATCACGCTTCTTTTCTCGAGGTTTTTCACGCTTGTTTGCATTTAGTCTGGAATCACCATATTTTGATCTTGCAAACCTAATTTGTTGGCAGATTTCTTGCAAATCGAGCATATATACTTGTTCTTTGCAGATCTATCTTGCATCTGGAGCAACTAAAAAGCATATGGAGCTTTAAATCCTCAAAGAAATCATGCTTCAAAAGAGGCATAACAACCTTTCATCAGCCACCAGGAACAGTGGACTGCCGCCTTCGTCGACCTGTAGCTGCCGCTTTGAGCCTTCGCCGACCGCCATCCACCGTGGGTGAGCTCGAGGGTTAGAGGAGCTAACCCTCAGGCCCCGCTGGAGGTCCCAGATCGTCGCCAACCATCGTGGATAAATCGGAGAAGGAACCACTTCGGCAGCCTCACGAAGAACCAAGAACAGCTTAAGAACCGCCCGCGCTACAGGCTTGCGACACGTGGCCATCAGCAGACGGCCCAGATCAGTGCTCACGTTATAATCTTGATTATCCATCTGAATCTGTGGAGAAATTGCAGCATAAATCCAGAAGAGATCCAGAATTTCTAAGGCACTCCAAAGTTTTCCAGATTTACATTTAGGTCCCCGCGTAGGGACCTAAATGTACACATTCTTGTTTTCTTTTCAAAACAGTCCCTGTCGAGGACCTTTCTGCATATTTTTATTTCTTTTTCTTACATTTATACCCCTGGCCTGTAGGGGAGTTTTGGACCTATTTTTGACACAATTTTTTGTAGTTCTTTTTAGGGTTACACAACTACACCAGCATGTTTTTCATTAATTTTTCGTGTATTTTCGACGTGTTTTCATGGTGTTTTGATTTATTATATTTTGACTCCGTTTTGTTTTGTTTTCGTGTTTTCTTCGAGCCCGTTGCTCGTGCCCTTTTACTTACTATATAATATCACTCATATTCCACCTATATTTCACCTATTATATAGTAAATAAATTGTGTGAAAAATATCACTTTGAAAAATAAATAAAAATGGGAAAGGAATAAAATCAAATAAAAAAATAAAAAATAAAAAATCTAATAAAAATTGTAGTGTTTCCTTATTCACTTTAAGAAGAGATAAAATAATCACAAAAATATTTTCTCCTAAAAAATTCAAAATACCCTATTCTACCTCCTTGTGTTCGACCCAGGAACACTTCCCTAGTTAAATAATTAGTGTAAGGTTTTCTCTAAAACTGAATTTTGTTTGATCGACTAGGATTCCTTTTACAGTTTTTATACACCGACAACCTCTTCTTCTAAAAAAATCGTAAACTATTTTTTTAGCCGTATCACTACTAGATCCGTGAGATGCTACTTGTGCAATGAATGGGGACATTTTTGATCTCAGTGACCACAAGCTTTTGGTGAACCTTGATCGCAGCCACATCCTTCGCAGTCGTAGGCATAACATACAGGGAGTTTCCTAGAAGGAACTCCAACTTCAGGAGACCGTCAAGACTGACATAGAGAGCAACAAGTTCGAGTACAATACCTGCCATATAGGGTCAGTTGCACGCAATGACTGAGGAAAAAGCACGATCAACAACTACTATGGTGAAAGGTATGGTCTCAATCTTTGGCCGACCTTTCCATGTTTTGCTTGATTCTGGAGTGACACATTCCTTTCTTACGTCGAGATTGCTAGCTTCATTAGGAAGAGTTGCAAAAACTATATCTTCTCCATATCACATCCATGTGCTAGGTGGCCAATTGTTCATCATTTCATTGACAGTCAGAGACTTACCAGTGCTGATTGGCAGTCCCGATATGATTGTAGATCATCTCTTACTGCATCTTGATGAGTTTGATTTTATTTTAGGCATGGATTGGTTGTCGTTTCATTGTGCATTAGTTGATTGCTTCACAAAGATAGTTGTCTTCAGGATTCCTGGTTTACCCGAGTTCACTGTTGAGGGTACACTACATGACTCCGAAATGGAGTACATTTCTGTATTGTGAGCCCAGAGACTAGTTGGTCAGGGATGTGATTCATATATAGCATTTGTCAGAGAGACATCTGATCATGAGCCGATGACCTAGGACATCAGAGTTGTATAAGATTATCCAGATGAGTTACAAGAATTACCTCTTGAGAGATAGAGGGATCGAGTTCGAGATAACATTGCTACTAGATATACATCCGATCTCGGTGGCTCCTTACCGCATGGCACCAGCTGAGAGAGTTGAAGGTGCAATTGCAGGAGTTGCTTGATTTAGGATTCGTGAGGTCGAGCACTTCATCTTGGGATGCTCCAGTTCTATTATTCATAAAGAAGGATTGATCCATGAGATTATGCGTTGATTATTGGCAACTGATCAAAAGAATAGTAAAGAACTGTTATCCTTTGCTGCGCATCGATGATTTATTTGATCAGCTTCATGGATGTTCAGTGTTTTCGAAGATCGATCTTTGTTCTGGTTACCTTCAACTGAGGATTAGATATTCCGATATTACGAAGACAACTTTCATGACTTGTTATGGACATTACGAGTTCGTGGTGATGCCATTTGAGCTCACCAATGCACCTGCAGATATCATGGACCCGATGAACATAATCTTTTATCCATACTTGGACAAGTTTGTGGTGGTGTTCATTGATGATGTGTTGATATATTCTCGGAATGAATAAGATCATGAAAATGATCTAAAGATTGTTCTAGAAACATTGCGAGAGCATAATTTGTATGCCAAGCTGAGCAAGTGCGAGTTCTAGTTATCCCAGGTCTCATTTCTTGGGCATGTCATTTCTGGAACAGAGATCACAGTTGATCCTGCAAAGATTGAGTTATGTCTTGAGAGCAACCCAAGACAATCACTCAGATTCAGAGCTTCCTCGGATTAGCGGGATATTACAAACACTTTGTCAGCGGGTTTTCATGCATTGTTCTTCCTCTAACGCGATTGACACAGAAGGGAACTCCATTCATTTGGGAGATTCATGTGAGCAGGCCTTCAAGATACTGAAGGAGAGGTTGATGACAATGCCCATTCTTTCACTTCCATCAGGCACGTAGGATTATGCAGTATACATAGATGCCTCAGATGAAGGTTTAGGAGCGATACTAATGTAACGAGGTCATGTGATTGCTTATGCATCATGAAACTTGAGACCGCATGAGTGGATCTATCTCACCCATGATTTGGAGTTGGCGGTAGTTGTCTTCTCCTTAAAGATCTGGCACCACTATCTATATGGGGGTGAATTTCAAGATTTTCATGGATCACAAGAGTCTGAAGTACATCTCTGATCAGAAGGAGCTGAATATGAGACAATGCAAGTGGCTTGAGCTACTGAAGGACTACGACTGCACAATCTCTTACCACCCTAGTAAGGGAAACATCGTGGCAGATGCGCTTAGCAGGAGAGCTCATGCAGAGTTTACAACAAATTGGCTCGTAGCTTTGACTAATTGGCTTCCTCAGGAGAGTGCATCCATATCCACTACCATACCTCCACAATTCAACAGTTTGTGGGATCTCATCGTCGAAGGTCAGAAGTCAGATTGTTGGATCTGAGACAGATACATGCGAGCCATCAAGCATGAGATTGATGATTTTTTTTGTGACGGAGTCTATTTTGTGGAAAGATGGCGGGGTTGTTGTGCCCAACGATGAACAGTTATGCAACGACATTCTTGATGAGGCATATAGTTCATGGTTGTCTATTCATCCTACCAGCAACAAGATGTATCGTGATCTGCGCTGATATTTCTGGTAAGATGGAATGAGTTGTGATGTGGCACAACATGTTAGCAGATGCATCAGATGGTCAAGGTTGAGCACGGGAGACCACCAACACTATTGCAGTCTCTCCTCATTCTCGAGTGGAAGTGGGAGAGTATCTCTATGGATTTTGTAACAGGTTTGCCGATGAATCTAGGTGGCTATGATTCTATTTAAGTTGTTGTTGACAAGTTGACCAAGTCAGCCCCTTTTGTACCTATCAGCATGACCTATACTCCATCCAGATTGGTCAGGCTGTATGTGCAGAATATTATCAGACTCCATGGTATACCACGAGAGGTGGTGTCTGATAGGGACTCGAGGTTTACATCGTACTATTATCATCCGTTCATGTCAACATTACAAACAGAGCTGAAGATGAGTTTTTCATATCATCTGTAGACCGACGAACGGAGTGAGCTCACCATTCAGACACTTGAGGATTTGCTACGCGGATGCACTTTGGAGTAGAGGGTCCTGGAAGGACCATCTGCCTTTGGTTGAATTCATGTGCGACAACATCTATCATTCCAGTATCGACATGGCACCATTCGAATCCCTATACGGGCGGAGATGCCTTACACCTCTCAGTTGGCGCGGGGTAGGTGATCATGCACTTTACTCCATAGATATCCTAGATTATAACATCCAAATCCGATTAAACCAAACCCGACCTGATTAGGAGTTCGAGTGGTTAATTTTATTCAATTAATGTTGAATAAACCCTAAATCGATCAGTTGATCGTAAATCAAAGTTCGGTCGCAATCGACTAAAAGTCGATCGCATCGTAATGCATGCCACGAAAAGCCACAATTCAAGTTCAGAAACCACGAAACAAACCAAGACTATCTAAAAATCCGATTCGAAAAAATAAGATCAACGGAATAGAACGTTCGTTAATCGGAGATTGTTTGATATTTTAAAATCATAAAAATTAGCCATAAACAAAACCGTATCTCTAGAATTTGGGGTATTTATATCGATCCAAAGTATATCAATATTATGCTCATATCGATCGTCATTTAGAGGCGATCAAATTGAGATATTGTGCATCTAAATTTGAGTCTCGAAGTGCGCATACAACCAATTTTAACACTTTTAATAAATAAAAGAAAATGATTTTAAAAAATAATAAATATTAAAATTTCATGTTACAATAGCTACGGTAGAAGACTGCTACTATCTATAAAAAATCTAGTAAAAAATAAATAAAATAATTATGACATCAACATACTGACATCAACATGATAATGTCACTAATGAAGTCATGATTGATTAAAAAAAGGAGAGGAAGGTTCCACGAAGGAACCTCCCTTCTTCTCTCCTTTCCTATTTCCCTATTTCCAACGAGACACTCCCCCTTTCCAAATTGCAGCCGAAATCTTTTTTCTCCTCTCCAAAATTCTAAGTCTACCACTAGGATTTCTATCCTCCTTGCCATTCATAAGCCATGGAAGTCTAATTCCATCATTTTCTCTTCTTCATCCTTGCTGCACAACAATTGAAGTAAGGTTGCCATAGGCAAACACTGCTGCTGCTGCTCTGGACATCCAAGCTATGGCATGCACATCGACTGAGAACTGATGTCATTCCCTCCAACTTGAAGAAAATTAGAGTACAATCCTAAACCTATCTTTGTTTCCATACATGTGCAAGTTTAATTCTTTTCCTTTGCTGCTCATGGAAACATAATTGCATGCAACTATAGATCCAAATCTATTATCGTTAACTAAAATCTGTCTATTAGTGTGCAAAAACTAAGAACCATGGTTTAGTTTCGTTTAAAACTAAATAATTTTGCATTCATGTGTACCTCATTTTATATCTACAACTTGTAGAATTATTAAAGTATGACCACTACTCAATCCTGTCTATATGACAACCTATAGTTGTTGATATTCTAAGAACCAGCAGAAATCGACTCTTGCTTGACCGTACTTTCATTCAAAGAGGAATTTGATAAAAGAAAGCCTTTGAACCTAGGGGAAAGAAGTAATTCCATTTTCTCAAATGGCCTATAGACTAGGGCTCATTTCTCTCACTTCCTCTATTCAATATTGAAGTCCTTGAAACAACATTTTGATAATACTCCTTGGGTTTATAGGCCGATCCTCTTACTTATCTTGCGGTATGTGTACTCTGAAAAGCATAACGTGCATAGTCGAGTTGTATATATCATTGTACACATTTGTTTAAACACAAACTGTAGAGAGTAAGGTGGTTTAAGACAAGTTCAGCTGCCGGTTAACATGCATGATCGAGTTTTATATGTCATTTAGGTATTTTTTTAAACACAAGTTGGGAGGAGTTGGGTGGCGCAAGATGAGGTCATTGCTAGTCAAGTTTTCTAGTGAATCCAACAAATTTAATAGAGAACATGAGTTACTGAAAAAATGGCGATTGTCAAGGCAAACTTCTACTAGCATATCCAGAAGATAATGAAGATTTATTTGTACAAAGGCGCATATGCTTCTATCCTATGAGTAAGATTATTAAAAGCAAAGAGTCCCAAGATAACGATTGAAAGAGAATTAATATTAGTTACTGTTACTGTTAAGTTTTAAATTAAAATTTAAAAGAGTTAAATTATATTATTGGAAGATTGAATTCCTGTCTGTAATTGGATTTGAATAAGATTGAGTATATTTTAAGAATTTTAAATTGCTATCTGTAAAATTATTAAAAGAAAATTTATATCAGTTACTAGTCAATGTTACTGTTTAAGTTTAAAATTAAATTTTAAAAGAATTAAATTATATTATTGGAATATTTAATTACTGTCTGTAAATAGATTTGAATAAGATTGAGTATATTATAGGAATTTTGAATTGCTATCTGTAAATTGATTGAAAGAAATTTAATATAATAAGGTGGTTGGAAAATGAAATGTTATTGCATAAAAAGATAAAAATATACATACATATATATATATATATATACACATATATAAATATGTTTACTGTATATACTCTGCTATGGATGGATTTCAAAATTTAGCAATTGTTGTAAATTTAATCTTCTAATTAAAATTATTAGTTAGACCCCATTCACTAACGAAATCAGAATTTATATAATGACATTCTCAATAAATCGTTACTCTCTCTCACTACAATGATCATTTTCATGTTATCCATTACATAAGTCTTAACAACTTCCAATTTATGCCCTTCCTTGATCTCTCTTACAAGATCTTAGCCATCTAAATATATCGATCGTATATGAACATACACACACACACAAACCAATGAGAGAAAATATTGGTAATCAGTGATCAAGTAAATATGTTGGGGATCAGTGATCAAGTGAAAATATTAAGAATCTTTAATGATTGACAAGTGTTAATGGCGAAGGTCATGGTGTCCCTTATACCTGACCGTGCGAAGGTGCAGTGACCCTCAACTAGGAGAAGGAAAGGAAGTCCAGTATGGGCAGCGACCGTCAAGTGCGCTGGTCTAGGATCCTAGTCTCTTTCATGATTTTTACACGAGCTCACAGTGTTTTTATGCCTCGTTGGGATCCCGACTTTTGACCAGCTCCGTTGACCATCTGTTTTAGGATATCCATGCGGGGGATCCTCGGTTTTAATTTTTCGAATGAGCTCATCTGCCCCTACAGATCGGACATGTCTAGAGAGACTTTTCCGGAGAGTCTCTCTTACCCGTCTCAGTGATGTAGTTTTGGAGTAGACCTATCACTCTAAATGGACCACATTTCCATTTAGAGGGCGAGACAGAAGGGTCGCTTAGGAGGCTACCTCACCATTTGAGTTTTTGATTACCGTTCCTCCAATAGGCTTGGCGATGACTACATCTGAATTCCTATGATTACATCTGAATTATTACAGTTGAATTTGGAGGAATCATACTCGAGCTTGGATTAAGTTATAATAAGGGTTTGGCTTAAGATATGATTAATCACAATAGAGTTGGCTAGATTTGAAATCAACTACACTTGAGTTGACTACATTATAACTTGGTACATAATAATTATCATCCTGAATCATCAATCCTTGACCATTAATCAGATCTTAGAACTACTATTACGAGTGATAAAGATAAGCTAGTGGATGTGTTGGGAATTTAGTTAGGATGCATTACACACCATCGCATGTCTACAGAGGCACCAAAATCCTAAGGTACTCTTCGACCTTAGAGTCATAGAGTGAGGTCACATTCAGACCAAGACCACAGACTATCCACTAGACTTGAGAAATTTGGCAAAATGAAGGATTGGATTTGAAATGCATCATCCTCAACATTAAGATCCATCAACCTTATCTTAAATGATAAAAATTCAATAACTTATATATATGGATCACTAAATATATATAAAAATGTTATATATGGACTATTATGAGATACATGGTGAATATGTGGCATACATACAAAGTAGCTTGAAAATAATTTACCACGCAAGTAGTTTTGTTAAATTTAAATATCATTGCATTTCTACTTGCTCTATCATTGCATTTCTACTTGCTTTCTTTTGAATACATTATATTCTTGTTATTATTTAAAATGTTGGATGTACCAACAATTGTTGATGTCTTTTCTTCCTATCTTGTTTGACAGGCAAGAAGCATGCGACTCAGTAGTTGATTGATGATCCTGAGCACACACACACATACTAGACGATACATTTGTAGTTTTTGTTCAGTTTATGAGGTAAATTCTTTCTTTTCTCTTCTGTACATTTTTGGGATACATGTACACTCTGTCAGCTTATTTTGTTACATGTTGTATATATATATATATATGGAAATTAATGAAATGGAGATTGGCCACACTTCTTGTTGTTTTGTGGTTGTTACATTGATTGTTATTGAATGTCAAATGCAAAATGCGAAAAATCCCCCCCTCAAATTCATGATGTCTAATGCGATCACTTGTGAATGTCATATTGTGAATGCCATGTAAACGGGTACCCGGATCTGAAGGAGTCACATTATGATTGTTAACTTATTAATTTGATTTTAATAGCGACAAACTAATCAACATTTCTTGCAAAATAGGTATCTTTGACTTGAAGGTATATATGCATTCAAGAAGATACCAAAAGATCATAGACCAAACTCAAGAAGTTATTCTTTCTTGTCGTACTTTCAGTATTGTAATTGTATCAAACGTTTATTATATTGTTTGTATCAATTTGTGACTTAGAGAGCTTACCAAATCTTTCCTAATCTAAAGTAGCTCATACTAGTTCAGAGCCTTGACCTAATCGATCATCTTGAAGCACCTGATCAATCAAACTTGAATTGTGATCGATCAATTCTTCAGTGGTCTTGTTGCAAGTTTGATTGATCAACTTGTTGTACCTGATCGATCATTTCATAATCGACTAATTGAGAGTCCTGATTGATTACTTTTTGAATTCATCCCGATGACTTCATAACGGTTACTTTTGACTTATTGATCAACCTTGCATGATTGATTAACATAATAAATTTTAGATCGATTTTATCTCCAATTTTATCTCCAATAACCACATTTTCAAAGGTCCAAACCAACTAGTATAGAGGATCCCATACCTAATTGGTGGAAGATACAACACAACTCATAACTACAAAGCAATCCTCTTTAGAGTTGTTTTTCTCCCCCTCTCTCTCCTTGTTCTTCAAGCTTTTAAGTATTTTTAGAGAGATTTCATGTCTTTAGAGATACTTTGATTATTCTAAATAGTTAAGCTCTCAAAGTCTGCATTCGATTGCCTCAAGATTTGAAGCATCTCCGCGCTTAGTCAGAGACATCTTTTTATATGAAACAGTATTACCAATGATATTTTTCCAAATAGATTATATTATTCACATGTGATGATTTTATCAAAGATAATATTATTGTATATGGTCATTGTTGATATAATTGATTAACAATATATTTCTACTAATATACCAAAAGTTATTACACAACTTTTTTGAGATAATCCTTTTCGCCGGAAATCTCAAAGTTGTATATTTCTTGGACAATTGGAGTCTGTCTATCCAAAAAGATCAAAAGGACAATCGGAGTGTGCCCACCCTCTCGACATTCCCATGATGTTTGATTCACGGGTGTTGACTTTGGTGTTTTCATCCAAGGTTGGAAAGCATGTTGACGTTTGATCCAAAAGCTTCGTAAACGGTTGAGTAATTCATGTGAATAATTCAATACAATGAAACCATTGCTCCTCTAGACTGACCGGGAATCGTAAGTCATAAAGGCTTCGATCATAGTTTTCACTTACTTGGATTTCAACGTAAACATAATCATGCATTATTGTTGCATATCTGATATGCTTGTCTATTCTCTTTAAATTCTGTTGTCATAAATATTAGATACTATCATTCACCTATTAGATACTATTATTCACCCACCCCTTAGTAGTGTTGCGATCCCCATGTGATGAATCTACGTTTCATCATCTTTATTCTATCATTTTGGCCATAAAACCCCTAGTAAACGCATGTAAATAGGCTTAATTTAGGCATTTTAGCATTCATGCATCATTGTGTAAATAATGTATAAAATGTAGTTTTTAAAGCCAAATTATAGAATAAAGAAAAGAAAAGAAAAAGAATAAAATATTGTAAATATTTTATGACCCAAAAACCCGAGACCTAGGCATCTCGATGAATAGGTCGACAAGGAATAAAGTAGGGGGAGATAAGGGCCAAAATACAATAAAAATACCTTTGTTTTTAATTCATTTTTAATTCATTTTGGGACCTATTTTTTGTTCCACTTTTTATACCTCAAATAAAGAAACTTTGTACATGAAAGTTGTAGATAATTAAATAAAGAAAAATACAAAATTGATTTCACTCAAAAATATTGTACAGATAAAAAGTTATGGTATGAATAAAATTCCAGAATCCCAACTTCCCAGACCTGTATCTCCCAAATAAAAACTCCAAATACATCAAACTCACTTTAATTGTATATAATTTAAAATAAGCTATTTAATGGTGGTGGTTTCGCATTTTGCAGAGCTACGGTTTGAAAGTTGAGTTTTGGACCCCTATTGTATACTTGTACATATTAAAATATTCATTTTATTAATTATTCATTATTTTTATAATTTTATAATTTTATAAATAATATTTATAATAATTGTGTGTATTAAAATCAGAATAAAAACTCAAATAAAACACAAAATAAAATTACTTGTATATATAATACATAGGTATAATACTTGTATACAAACCTATATTATTAACACTTTTATTTTATTAAGTGTATAAAATATATAAGAAAAATAAAATAAAAATATATTTAAGTGTATAAAAATATTTTATAAATTTATAAAATAATAAACAAAAATAAATAAATTAAAAACACAAAATAAAAATAAATTAATAAAATATATAGATAAAGATACCTATAAAGGGTATAAAATGCAACTTGTAAATTAATACCTCTAAAAAATAAATAAAAATTACTATAAAAAATTTATAAAATAATAAACATTTTTTTTATAATCTAAAATTGATAAAATCACATATTATTTTTAATCGATTTTATAATCATTTTTCCAATGATTTTTCTGGTTGGTCCACGTGGACCAACCAAATTCATTCGTTGGTTGACCTCGATCAACTCTCTGACCGAGGTCTGCCAGTGCGTCAGAACTAGTTTTTGTCCTCCTTTGCGGATTTTTCTAGGACGCTTCGTATCCCCTTTCACGATTCTTCCTTCACGACTTTTGTAGCCCAGATATCCATGATACACGCCCAAGGCTTATCTTGGGGCGTGTATCATTGATGCGCCTCTTTCGCCTCGATCTTTGATCTCCATAGCCACTTATTCAAAACTGCCTCCAATCTTCCATTCTTCCTTTGAACCCCATTTGACCCTTGTTTAGCTCTGGTAGGCAAGCTCCGGATCGATCTTTGTGACAGGGGGATCTCCAACTCCGCTGCGTGTGTCCAAGCAAGGCGTCGGTGGGCCATTCCGCCCATCTCTGGCCTAATGGCCGTCGAGGTACCCACCTTGGTTTTCAACCCTTGAGGTGTTGTTTTATTATGTTTTTCTTGCATGTTTTTATTCTCCATAGCATTAGCATCCACTTCCTTCTTTCCATCTCGATCATCAATCGTTTTCTCGCCTTTGCCACCCTTGCCGGAGCCCCTCTCCGACCACCGCTGACCACCCATCACCCTATTACTTCCCATCCTCAATCCCACCTAATATAGTCCAGATCCTTCGCCTTCGTCTCATCGCACTTGTGCGTGTCTTTGTAGGATCTGGAAGGCCCCATCTTATGGGCGTTTTGCCAAGAGAAGACCCCCAGGTCCACCTCCTCTGCCTGCCATTGTCGGAGCTCCTTGGAGCATTTTGAAGCCCCAGATCGATAGGGAGGGGACCTGGGAGGTTTTTGATGTCATCGGAGAGAAGTCGGAAGCATCAGGTGTGAAGAATTTGGAGCTTACAGTTCATCCAGGTCGAGTTCTTCGAATGTTCTTCCCTTGCACCCCAGAGCTGTTCGATCCCACCTCGTTGTTGGCCAGCTACAACAACCACCCGATCACGCTGCACCCCAGCCGTTGATCTCCAGTGCCCAATCTAATCGGGGCCGCTGAATCCGAAGCGTCATCGTGCTAGGAGGCGACGCCACGTGTCTAAGTGGAGCACGCAGAGCCATCGGATCGCGCCCAAGGTTGTGGAATTTGCCATTTATACCCTGTCGATTTTTTATATTTATTGTTTAATTTTAAAACCTTCATCTATTGTTGTATATTTTTTGTCAAATTTATGAACTTTCCCCCAGAAGTTTGTATTATTGCCGGTTAGCCCCCGCCAGGTCACGTGCTTTGTGCACTTAGCTTGGCGATTTTGCAGGGAGGCCCTCATCGTTTTGGGTATTTAAATTTGATCTGTGAATACTTTTATTGCAGTATAACTTTTTGGTAAAAAATTCATCGTAGCCCTTAAGTTTTGGAAAATTGCATGTTGATCCCTCCCATGCTCGTGTGACCTAGCACGTGTCCTTGGGAATTTTGCTCGATAACCCTGCGGCTTTGAGCATTTCTTTTTGGTCCTGAAAAGTTTTGTTTAGTTATAAATTTTGTGGGAGAACTGCGCTAAGACCCCATACTTGTAGATATTTCCAGAAATGCCCCTGCCAGCTTGTATTTTCTTTATGTTTTCTCTAATTATTGCATGCATCTCTAAACACCCAAAAATTCCACAAAAATCAATATAAGTTCCTGTTGCATTATAGTTTAACAGCATAGTTTTATTTTGCATATTTATTGCATTCTACTATTTATAAAAATTCAAAAACAAGCATTTTCAGCACTGTTCGCATCATAAAATCCATAAAAATTTTTAAAAAAACACTCTAGAAAATTCCCCCAAAAATATATTTTGTGTATTTTAATTTCTTTTAATTTCAGACCAAAAATCACTAAAAAATATAAAGCAAAACTCCTAAAAATTGAAAAATCCCAAAAACCTTCCTAAAATATTAAAAATCCATAAAAAAATCCTAAAAATATAATCTTTGTTTTACCAGCCATCGTGGGGGACTTCAAGTTCCCCCCGAACACCTTGCAGCTCCTCCCCCGTTTCCATGGGCTCGCCATAGAGGAGCCCCATCTCCACCTCCCGGAGTTTCTCATGATTTGCAGTACTGTCCACGACCGTCAGGTGGACCAAGACACGATAAGAAGATTGCCTTCCCCTTTTCTTTGGCAGACAGAGCAGCCACCTGGCTGAAACATTTGGGGAAGTTCATCTACACTTGGGAGCTGCTCCGCACCGAGTACTTGCATAATTACTACCCACTCGGGCGGACCAATGCCGCGAGAGCCCTGATCAGCAACTTCTCCATTCTCCCCCCAACGAGCAGTTCTATGAGGCATAGGAGAGGTTCAGAGAGCTGACCGATAGATGCCCGCACCACGACATCTCCAAGCCGAACCTCGTGCAGAGCTTTTTCATCGGGCCTGATAACCGGCTAAGTGACTAAGGTAAAGGTACAGAAATGGTCGTTGCGACCTCAATCACTCCGACTAAGTATATCAAGAAAAATCGAACCACTAATAGAAATAAAATCAATCAAACACTCAAATAGCGGTCCAGCTATGAGATTAACCTGGTATAGCACCCAGGGTCGAACTCAAGGAGCACGGGTTGGCCAAAGGCCTACGAAGTAGTAAAAATAAAATAAAATAAAAGACAAGTATTTTTAATGATTTTTAATGCTTTTTATATTTTTTTTTTGGATTTTTAAATGTGAAGAAAACAAAGCAAACACAAAAGCAAGCAAGCTTTAGCTAATTATTAAATGTGTCAAAAACCAAGCAAAAATTCAAACAAAAATGTTTTTATGTTTTTTAGGTTTTTTAATGTTTTTGGTTAATTTTTGATACTTTTCTGATGTATAGTTTATTTACTAAAAATCAAACAGTAATAAAAAGGCTGGGTACTGTCCAGCCAGGCCCAAAATCCCTAGATAAAATATCTAAGAATCTCAAGAGGGCCTGGAGGTAATTTTCCTGTATACTAGAGAAAACAAGGAAAATTTGAGCACCAAAATTATTGTTTTTGGGTTTTTATATTATTTAATATGATTTTTATGAGTTTTTAGGTGTTTTTAAGTTTTTATGATTTTTACTCAGTGAAAAATAGCCAAAATTGGCTAGAAATTAAGAGAGCACAAAAGAAACAGTACCTAATTTTTATGGAATTTTGGAGGGGTTTTTTTATATTTTTTTGGGATTTTTAAAACTAGACAGTGGCTGAAATAAAGGTTTTTGAATTTTTAAAAATAACAAATAAACTCAAAAATGTCCTCAAAAATCCTACAACATGGCAGGAGCCATGTGTCAAATTTTCATCGAATTTGGAGGTGATTTGATATTTTATTCAAAAATCAAAAGAGGGCACTGTGCACAGGGACTGAAGTGCAAATGCCTGAAGTTCTGGGGGTCCAGGTGTAATTAACCCAGCAACGCACGCGTGCGGCGCGTGCCTGGGGCACTCAGGGACCTTTTGGTAAGAAAAACAAGTCCCGAGGACCTTTTGGTAACTCGTACCAAAAGTCCAGGGGTCTGTGTTGCAAATAACCCACTAAAAGACGCACATGTGCAATTAAAACACTCACAGGGGCGTATATGCAATTACTGAAAACATTTCATTCATTTACGAGCATCCAGAACTACAGGGCTAATGTTGCAAATACACCAAACATACACGTGACGAAGCACGTGGCTCACACAAATAGGGGCATAAGTGCAAATAACTAAAGTATGAGGTCCAATGTGCAAAATACCCTAAAACTAAACAACTGACGAAAGTAATTACAGGACTAAAACGAAATAAAAACAAGAGCTGGGCCTAAGGGTAATTTACCCTTTATTACGCGGGCCGTCGGATGTGCTCCACGTGGATGATCTGACGGGTACGCTGATGGGCGCTCCAGATCTCCTCTCCAAGGATCGGACGGTGGCTGCTCCTCCTGGAATGGACGGACGAGATGGCAACTGGAGGTCGAGGCTGATCGGACGGCTGGCGAGGATCCTCGAAGAACAGGTGGCCGGCGAGTTTCGCCGGCCTCGTGTGAGTGCTGTGGTCCTCGTCTGCTGCTTCCGGAGATCGGAGAAGATGCACGATGAAGCTCCGCAGCTGTTGGTGGTCTCCGATGGCCCAGCCGAGCCCTGGAGGGGCTCCGGCGAGGTCGGCGGAGGAGAGCTCCTGGCCTGGATGTAGGGAAGCCTCTGATGGCTCCTCTGGACCTGCAAAGTAGCTCAGAAGCTTCGCGGGTCGAGGGCAAAATGCCTCGACCCGGTTAGGCGGCGTGAAGGTGGTCTGTGCGTCGGAGCGGATGAATCCCGGTGAAGCGACGGCGATGGGATTCGAATCCTAGCTCCTGTGCGAGCTGGGTTGAACGGAGGGGCGGAGAAGGTGCGTGGAGGAAAGGCGGAGGTGATGACGGGTTCCGATGATCGAAAGGATGTGCGAGATGGCCGGAATCGACGGAACACGGCGGCGGTACGATTTGGGGCAAACTAGAAATTAAGCTAAATAGAGAAGCTAAGGGGTTACCTGGGCGGATGGTGAGACTATGCTGGAGTTGAGGTAGCTCCTGGTCGTGGCCTCAAGGGGTGTCTCAGCCCGAGGCTCGAGCTCCTGCTCTGGGCGGAGCACGGCGGCGCTGAGTCGCCGGATCAGTGGAAACCAGCCCCTCTCCTCGCTGCGACACGGGCAACCGAGAGCTGTCACCTCAGGGGCTGCTGTGGAGGTCACGGGACAGAGAATGGGGAACCAAAGATGATCAAAGAATGCGGCGGAGCTGGGTATTTAAATGGCTGGGGGTCCGAAAAGAGGAGCTCGGGTAGGGTCATGGAGGCGCGCGGACCCCGAGGTTGACGCCCGGCGAGGGTGTCGGATGTGGGAGGTGACAAACGGAGCCGGGGTTAGGGTGTTAGACAATCGGGTCGAGCGGGTATAAAATGGAGAAATCGGGTTGGCCGCTCGAACCCGTGGGAAGTGGTCCTGGGGGGGCCAGTTGACCGGGCGGTCAACATCCCCAGGACCCAATGGTTAGCTGCCACGTGGAGAATGTTTGAAGCTCAAAAATAAGGCAGCAAATGGCCGATTTTCCAAAAACTTAAAACATGAATTAATTTTATTTTATTTTTTTCTATTTTTTTGGTGATTTTTAATTAATTTTTGGAAATAAACTAAGGTATTTACACTATATAGCTATACATAGGTATATGTACAATATGTTGTTTTTTTTTATTTTTGATTTTTAATGATTATTTTTGTACAATTTTATTCCTATTTTATATTTTATTTATTTATAGAATAAAATGAGGAATAAAAGGGTATTTTTATTTGATTTTAATTATTTATATACATAGGTAAAATAAATAAATATATACATTTATATACATGGCATATGTACAATATATTTTTGTATTTTTAATTTTGTAATTTTTATTTGATTTTTGTTTTGATTCTTTTCATTTTATTTATTTACAATATATAATATAGAATATTTTCAAAAAGTTTAGAAAATTATTTTATTTATTTGCAAGGTTAAATAAATATAGGGGTGTAGTCTATGTACATGGTGAAAGGGTATTTTGATCTTTTTGATTTTCACATTTTTATTTTGTTTTTAATAGTTTCTAAATATATACAAATATTTACAAACATATTTTTGGGTGAGGAAAATATAATTTTATTTATTTACATAAATATTTACACATGAGCCCCTATCTCCCTCTACTTTGGCTTTTATGCGGTCAGGCCCATGCTGAGCCCTCCCTTGGGCTAGGTTGCTCAATATTTATTCTAAATATTTCCCTCTTTTTCTTTTTCATTTTTATTCTTTTATTTTTGCACAAAAACATGCTAATTATAGATTTTTACAAGATGCATGCTTTTGCTAATTATTCCTATTTACAAGTATCTACATGCATTTGCATAGGTTTTTGTAGCTAAAATATAAGAATAAAGAGTGATGAATGGGTATTCATCACCCTCCTATACTTAACTTTGCTAGACCCTTAGCAAACACTTATTTGAAAAAGAAGTGAAAAAGAAAGAAAGAAAAAGAAAAAGAGGATGTACATGGATCAAGGTTGATTATTAAACTTGCCCTTATTAAATTGAGGTATGGAGCTCAATCAGATCTTTGGATTATTAATGTGTCGGAACCTTATTTAGACTTAAGCTTAAAACCTAACAGCCTCTAAGTTCCACTAATCTATAACCAAGACTCCTCAATGCTCCAGATCAGAACAAGTCATCAATCACAAACCCTGAAGACCATGAATCTTTTCTTGTCCTGTGGATGTGAAGTCTAAGCTCTCCACCTCAAAAATGGCAACTTGACAACCCTCTCTAACAAGGTAACTCTATGACCTCAATCTGGCCACTCTTTCCTCGAGGAGCGGGGTATTCCCTTCTAAGTTCAAGTACAACTGGCTCAAGAAGAGGGGGAAGAAGAGAATGGGTCAAGGCCAGTGTAGCCAAGTACCCTTGGGAGCTTGACCAGTGTAGCCAAGTCTCCCTGCTGCAAGCTACAACAGGTGGATCATGAAACCAAGCTTTGCTTATTGCACTTATATACATACTCCGATGGGATTATCATTTTCTCTCAGACCCACCATTTTTTTTTGGAGTTCTTTTCTTTCTGCACACATTTTTTTTTCCGAGTGTATCTATACAACATATACATGTGTAGCATATATACAAGGAGTTTTTCCTCTTGAGCCAGTAGACTATCCCTCTTTTGAAGCTTTATTGCAACCCACAACTCCCGTCGTTAGACCTCATGGCAACCAGACCAAGTTGAGACGCACTTCCTTCACTATAAGAAGAAGAGAGGTTCCGCCTAGAAGTACTACCCTCATATGCTACCCCAAGTCAAGGAAGACTGCCTCCTCACCACCTCATCCGTAGAGAGCTCGGTGCATAGTGCGGTTGTCCAAGTAAAGCCATAATCTATATGAGTCATGTGTTGTTGTTAAGTGCTCTACTTAGGCTCATTGAGATGACATGTGATCATAGCCTAGTGGACTCAAAGAATTAAGTCACCATGGACCTGAAAAGTCTTAAACCTAAGCCCTATAAGGTTCCTCTTAGAATTAGGTTGATTAAGATCTTAATCAAGCTCCATTTCTCAATTTGATTCCAGGCTAGTTTAAATGTCAACTATCATCCAAGAAAAACTATATACATATGTACAAAAAGATGCTTATTTACACAATATTTTACAATCATGCAAAATTTTTGAAAAATGTTTTGAAATCATGAATGGATGATGCATGAAGTGCAAGTTTTGCAAAAAGGTATTTACACACATTTAGACAAGATTTTTGCAAACTTTTGATTTTCAAAACATTTTGGAAAAATTTTGTACTATATACATAATTTTGATACGAAAATATTTACACAAGCTTTACACAAAAGATTTTTGAAATAATTTTTACGAAAATAATTTGTACACTAGCTATGTATGTGCAAATAAAAGAAGATTATGAACATGAAAAATTTTTAATTTTTTTTGTTATTTTTAGCCATTTTTATTTATTAGCACACTCACACAAAGTACGAGTTATGGCTAAAGTATATATGAAATATATACACACCCCCCTATACTTAGCTCGAACGATGTCCTCAGAGTCAAGAGCGATGAAGAAGACATAACTCGTGCTAGGTATAGGGAAATGAAAAAGAAAGGCTATACAACAAGAAATGAAAAGTCAAGAGGGACTCAGGTCTCCCCCCTATACTTAGGATCAAGTAATCCTAACTATAGCAGGCTGTATACTAAGGGAAAACCTGAGTGCAGAATGTACAGGGTCTACCCCCCCTATACTTAGGGTGAAATATCCCTGAGTATAGGCAGCAAAACAGGGGTAGACAGAAACAAAAGAAATACCCAAAAGGTCTCACATCCCCCCTATACTTAGGGCAAAGTGCACCCTAAGTATAGCATAATCATAAGATGAAGAAGGGATGTGGGACTAAAGAATGTGGTGATATGGACATCTGGATCTATATACATCGGAAGATCAGTGAAACTCAGGCGTGAGATGCATTAGATTTGAGTCAAAGACCACATCTCACGCAAAATGAATAGGGGCAATATCAACGACCCGCGGCTCATGATCTAGAAATGGCTTGAGCCGCTGGCCATTCACTCGAAAGGTACTCTCAGAAGACAACTCAGATATGTCGATGCTACCGTTGTCGTGTACCTTTCTAACCAGATAAGGTCCTTTCCATTTGCTCTGTAGCTTCCCTGGAAATAATCTAAGCCTCGCATCAAACAACCATACTCTCTGTCCAATCTCAAAATGTTTGTGGCTGATATGAGAATCATGCCACTCCTTGACTTTCTCCTTATAATGTAGGCTGCTTGAGAAAGCCGCATCTCTAAGCTCCTCCAGGGCAGCTAGCTCTGCCCTCCTCTGGTCTCCCATACCATCTGGATCCATGATAATGTCTGTGACTGCCCAAAGTGACTTGTGCCTCAGCTCAACAGGTAAATGGCATGGCTTGCCGTACACGAGGCGAAAGGGAGATGTGCCCAAAGGTGTCTTGAAAGACGTCCTATATGCCCACAAGACCGAGTCCAAAAGCTATGACCAATCCTTTCGGTCAGGGCGGACGACTTTCTGCAGAATAGTCTTGATCTCCCTATTCGACACTTCGGCTAGACCGTTCGTCTGTGGATGGTAAGGTGTAGCAACACGATGGTCTATGTCGAACTCGCTAGCAAGTGCCTTCACCTGGTCGTTGATGAAGTGAGATCCCCCATCAGAAATCAGAACTCGTGGAACCCCGAACCGCGTGATGATGTGCTTCCTCAAAAATATGCAAACTGTCCTCGCATCAGCGGCTCGGGCGGGGATAGCCTCCACCCAACGACTCACATAGTCGACGGCCAACAGAATGTACTCAAATCCCTGACTCTTAGGGAATGGACCCATGAAATCGATGCCCCATGCATCAAAAACCTCACAGAAGTGAATGGGCTGCATCGGCATCATATCACGCTGTCCACAAGTGCCCATCCTCTGACAGTCAGTACACCTCTTCACGAACTCATCTGAGTCCTTGAAGAGGGTAGGCCACCACAAGCCGGATTGGAGCACTTTCTGTGCCGTTCTCCTCCCAGAATGATGTCCTCCTGCCTCAAGCTTGTGGCAGTAAGTGAGGACGCTATGGTGTTCCTCCTGAGGAATACACCGACGCCAGACGCTGTCCCCTCCCTCGTGGTAAAGGATGGGATCCTCCCAATGGTAGGACTTGGCCTTCGCAAGGAAGGTCTCGAGTCTCTGTCTGGGCCAATCTTGTGGGACTTTCCCAACAACGAGAAAGTTCACAATATCGACATACCATGGGAGTGAGGCGATAGCAAGGATCGCCTCATCTGGGAAGGTATCTCTAATCGGGTCAATCTGCTCAGAATCCTCAGGCTGCTCTAATCGGGAGAGATGATCCGCCACCACATTCTTGATTCCAGGCTTATCCTTGATCTCAATGTCGAACTCCTGGAGTAGAAGGATCCATCTAGTCAGTCTGGCCTTGGCATCCTTCTTTGCCATGAGGTACCTGATGGCGGTGTGATCTGTAAACAAAGTCACTCTAGATCCGATGATATACGATCTGAACTTATCCAGGGCAAACACTACTGCTAGCATCTCCTTCTCTGTGACTGTATAATTCCGCTGGGCGGAATCCAATGTGCGGCTATCATAGTGTATGGCAAATGGAACTCCATCCCTCCTTTGTCCCAGCACTGCCCCTACGGCAAAATCGGAGGCATCCGTCATGATCTCGAATGGGAGAGACCAATCAGGCGGCTAGAGGACAGGAGCCTCAATAACGCACTGCTGGAGAGTAGCAAACGACGAAAGACACTTGTCATCGACAAGGAACTCGGTGTCTTTCGTCAAAAGGTCAGTCAACGACCGGGCAATCCTGCTGAAATCATGAATAAATCTCCTATAAAATCCAACGTGCCCCAGAAATGACCGTAGCTGCCTCAGATTGGACGGCGGTGTGAGTTTCCTAATGACATCCACCTTGGCCGGATCAACCTCCATGCCCCTGTTGGAGATGATATGGCCAAGCACCGTCCCTTGAGTCACCATGAAGTGACTCTTCTCCCAAGACAGCACCAAATGATACTCAATACATCGCTGGAGTACTCGATCTAGGCAGTCAAGACAAGAATCAAATCCGTCGCCGTAGATCGAGAAATCATCCATGAAGACCTCCAAGCACTCCCCTACCATGTCCGAAAAGATCGACAGCATGCATCTCTGGAAAGTCGCAGGGGCATTGCATAGCCCAAATGGCATGCGTCGAAAAGCATATGTGCCGAAGGGACAGGTAAAGGTGGTCTTCTCCTGGTCCTCAGGAGCGATGGCCACTTGGTTGTAGCCCGAGTACCCATCCAGGAAGCAGTAATGGCTCTTCCCTGCCAGTCTCTCAATGATCGGGTCAATAAAAGGCAGGGGGAAATGGTCCTTCTTGGTGGCTTGGTTGAGTCTCCTGTAGTCAACACAAACCCTCCAAGAGGTGGGCACTCGTGTAGCGATCTCCTCTCCCGACTCACTGATCACAGTTGTGATGCCCGTCTTCTTGGGCACCACATGCAAGGGGCTGACCCACTTGGAGTCGGAAATGGGATAAATAAAACCTGCACCCCACCATTTTGATATTTCCTTCATCACAACCTCTCTCAGGTTGAAGTTCAGACGCCGCTGGAACTCACGCGACGGCTTTGCCCCATCCTCGAGATAGATATGGTGGGAGCACACTGATGGACTAATCCCATGGAGATCTGCTATGCTCCATCCGATCGCCTTGCGGTTCTTTTCAAGAACCCCCATCAAACGGGATTCCTGCTCTCCAGTCAACTCGGCGGAGATGATGACTGGGTACATCTCTGGATCGCCCGCAAGGAATCGATACTTCAGCGAAGTAGGGAGCGGCTTCAGCTCTGGAATGCTGGGTGCCGGCAAATCTGGCTGCGGAAGAAATTGAGTGAAAGCTGCAAGGTCGGCCAAATCTGCCTGGGAGAGTGAAAGCGTACTCTCGCAAACTGGATCGGGAGAAGGCGGCTCAACTGTACTGTCTCTGCTCGGCTCTGCATCTACCTCCTCCTCATCTATAGGCTCGGATGGACTCAGGTCTGGCATCTGATCATCACAATCGGCCCAATCAGACTCTGAATCCGAGGGATCTGTATCAACCGTGGTGGCATCAGTACCACCGGAAAACAAGGGTGCCTCAGCACCGACATCACTAATCATCATGCTGCGATCAAGGACCGGCTCTGCTGCCTCACTGGTATCCTGAACCAAGGCTGTGCTCTCCAGACTCTCCTCTGCTGTCGTCTCTGCATCAGCTGCCTCTGAAAGTGAGAGGGTGGCCTGTGTCTCAAGATCTGCCCAAGCTGCCTCATCATCTGTGATCACAAAATCACAGTCCTGGTGGATGTCTGGCTTTGTGTCTGTCAGCTGCTCTGTGTATGTACTCGCATCTGAGCGGGCTCTAAATCTAGCTCTGTAGTCCTCGACCGTCTCTATTTGTATACTCTCGCCCTCGACGTGAAAGTACACCTTCCCGCTATCATGATCAGTCACCGCCTTGGCTGTGGCCAAGAACGGTCGACCAAGGATGATGGGGGTATCGGTCACTGACTCAGGGATCTCCATGTCCAACACTACGAAGTCCACGGGGAATTTCAGGCCCTGAATCGTGACGATAACGTCTCGTAATAACCCCTTCGGCCTCTTGACAGATCAATCAGCGAACTGAAGGACTGTCCTGCTCTGTCGAAGAGTGCCCAACTCGAAGCGGTCGAGAAGGGCTGCCAGTAGAAGGTTGATCGACGATCCGCTATCTAGAAGAGTACGGTCGAACCTCTGCTCACTAATCTGGCATCTGACATACGGGGCCCCTGAATCTGGCCTCTTGGCTGGCAGGCGGTTCTGGATCGCAAAACACGTGGCTTTCGTCAGCACATGTATCTCTGAAGTGTGGTTCCTCCTCCTCCTCCTGACTGTAGTCCTCTCTCTCAAAGATCGCTGGAGAAGGGGGATGTGCTGCAAAGCCTCCTGGAGGGTCAGCTGGATATGGAATCGATCGATCATGCTCTGGCTGAACTCCTCAAGCTCTCTCTTTTTTGGATCATTTTTCTTCCCCTTCCCCATCTGAAGGGCTCTAGGGAAGGGGATCACATGGTCCTTCTCAGATGAAGGACTAGGAAAAGGTCTAGGAGGTTCAAGGACCGGATCCACACATACATCATGCACCACAGTGGGACCAGAAGAAAGTAAACCTTTTCCTTTATTCACAACAGAGTTCTGAGATACAGGAATACGAGGAAAAACATCATCTCTATCTGTACAAACACCGGTGGCCTCAGTACCATCATGGGCTGGCTCTGCTGCTGCTGCTGCTGCTGGTAGACGTCGTGCGGCATCAGTACCGCGGGCTGGCTCGGCTGAACGGGTGGCATCAGTACCACCTCCTAGATCTGGTGAAGCGGCGGCCTCAGTACCGTCGGTGGGATCAGCATCCTTGGTGGCCTTAGTGCCACCGTCATCGTCTGGAGCGGCCTCAGTACCGCTCTCCTCCTCCCCATGTGGCGCCTCTGGGATGTCCTCGTGGTGAAGCTCAGATGAGGCGCCGCCGCCTGCTGGGGTCCTACCGCTCCTAAGTGTGACAAAATCAGCATCAAATAGATCCGAAGAAGTATCATCAAATGGGTCACTAGGAGTGGCTAACTCAGTATGTACTACCTGCTCAGATTTCCTCTTGAGGTTGTTCGGATTCGGCTCTATCTGGGCTGGTATGGCGGCCTTCCCTCTCACCAGGTCCCGCATCTCCTGGCGGAACTCGTCCATCTCCCGTCTGAATGTGGCCTGCTGGTCCGTGAGGAGGCGGGCGATGTCATCCAAGGCGGGGCTCTCGTGGGAGCCCGACGGGTGGCCTCTCTGTGGGTGAGGCTGCTGGAACTGCTGTGGCTGGTGCTGGTAAGAGGGGTATGATGGAGGGTGCTGCTGCTGGTATCCCGGGTGAGCCTGCTGCTCACGTCTCCACGACTGTCCCTGCTGCTGATAGGGACGCGGACCGAAGGATGACTGGTGCTGCTGATATGCTGGGGGCTGCTGCTGTGGCTGGTGCTGGTCTCTCTGCTGGGAGTACTGCCCTCCCTGTCCTGACGGCTGCTGCTGGGGCTGGGTACCACCACTCCCCCACCTGAATCCGGGATGGTCTCGTCGGATCCCAGGCTGGGGGCGGTCATACCAAATCCTGTTGACATCCATCAACGGCTCGGCATCGTAGGGGGCTGGCGGGAGTACTGCCAGAGGCTGGTCCGGCTGGTAGACCACCATCTGCATCTCTGGAGATGGTGGGGACTAGTAGGTGGGCTGCGGCTGCTGGTACGGCTCCGCCTGTACAAGGTGAACCTGTCTAGGCTGCACGTGGGTGCTGGAGCGCTGGGACGAGCTGCTGCTGCTGCCGGCATCGCCTCGCGACTGAAGACGGGGCTGAGAAGCCGTCTGTGCCTCCTGGAGACACATGAGCTGTGTCTTCATGTCGCTCAGAACCTGTGCCATCTGCTCCATCTGCGTGATACCCTGGCACTACTTCTTCTCTATCAGCTCCATGCGGTCCAGCTTCTCGCTGATAATGCCCATGTCCGCAGCTGACGACTCTGCCTGTGCTGCTGCGGCTGCGGACGAACTGGATGGACCTGCATCTACCCGTGCTATCCTCTGGTACTGCACGGGTCCTGGCTGATGTGGCTGGGTCTTCTGAGTATACAACCTGGTCTGGGACATCACCATGTAGTTCTCAGCCATCTCCTCGAAGATGGCCAGACCTGGTCGTGGTCCTTGGCGAAGTAGGACCTGCCGCAAGAAGCATTCACCAGGCCCTGTAGCACTGGTGTCAACCCGCTAAAGAAGCTCTGCACAAGGTTCGGCTTCGTGATGTCGTGGTGCGGGCATCTGTCCAGAAGCTCTCGGAACCTCTCCCATGCCTCGTGAAACTGCTCGTTGGGGAACATGGAGAAGTTGCTGATCAGGGCCCTCGCTGCATTCGTCCGCCCGAGTGGATAGTACTTGTTCAAGTACTCGGTGCGGGGCTGCTCCCAGGTATAAACAAACCTCCCAAGGTGCTTCAGCCAGGTGGCTGCTCTATCTGCCAGTCAAAACGGGAAGGCTATCATCCGGATCGTATCCTGGTCCACACGGCGATCGTGGACAATGCTGCAAATCATCAGAAACTCCTGGAGGTGGAGGTGGGGCTCCTCAGTGGCGAGTCCGTGAAAACGAGGAAGCATCTACAGGGTGTTCGGGGGGAACTTGAAGTCTCCCACGATAGCAGGTACCACCACCCAATGGTGCATCAGTGTAGATCCGGGGTTGTGCAACTCCCGCATCGGTCTAGGTGGTCCTCCTCCTCCCGCGGCTGCTGCCGCTGCGGCGACGGCCGCGGCTGCTGCTGCTGCTGCGGCTCGTGCCTCTGCATCTGGTCCGTCCTCAGGCTCTCTCTGCTCATCTCGCTCTGCTCTGAGCCTCTCCAACTCTCTCCTCATCTCGATCATAAATGCTCCCTGATCGCGTAACTGCTGCTGAACTGCATCTAATGAGGCGATCAAGGTGGAGTTGATCGCTCCCTGATCCATCACAACGTGCTCAGTGCGGGAGCGATCCTCAGAACTGCCGGCCATAGCGACGTCTGCAAAACCAAACGAGCCCAACTCAGGTGCGGTCAAATGAATCAATCTCTCCTCGGGCTCGTGTCTCTCAGGAAGATCAGAAAGGGGGTCGAGGGGGAACATGGTGGAATCGTACTCGGGCTCGGAGAGCGGGTCTGAGCTCTCGCGAGCCAACCTAGATGATGAGGCAGACGCGCCCGAAAGCGGTGCAGCCAGAGGCTGCCTAAGATACCGTCTACCCATCATCTTGATCTGGCGAGTAAGGCGGATGAGATCTGGAAAAATTGCGATCAGAAAACAAACCCCCGGTTCACCAACGCAACGCGAGCTGAAGACCGTGAAAGTTCGGTCAAATTATCTTGTCGATTTTATTTTGGTGAACAAACAGAATATCAGAGCGCTTACGTGACCTGTTGGGATATCCGATGCTAACCCAACTGACTGGCCCGCACGGAAGAGTCGGTAGTCAGTCGGGACTAGCAACGGGGGGCTCTACCTAGGGTGGCGGGTCACTCTCTCGCGCATCCAAACCAATCAATGAGGGGGTTGCTCTCCCCAAGACAGAATTTTTAGGGTGAGCGGGTTTTAAGATCAATAAGATTAGCAGTCCCAATTTTATGGTTTCACCTTTTTTAATATTTTTCAAAGCAAACAAAAGGCCTAACGAATTTTTCGGTTCTCCTGGTTATTAAGTCCAAAACAGGGGGGAGAAGACGAAAAAGCCGATGCACGGAAAATCAATGATGCATGCAAAGTCAGAAATGCGTACCTGTCTCCAGCACTCTACATGCAATATGATCCGCGCATAAAAGTAAAGACAGAATTAAAACTAACCTAAATGATGCCGCGGTAAAGCCGAGTCCTAAATAAGCAAGTTCTAGCGAAGAACCGTCTAACCGGTCACTGACCTCCAAGCCAAAGAGTCCGGTCTTGGCCCGTCCCTCCTCTGTCCGACAAATCGGGGGTAGGAGTAAGCGCTTTACAGGACGGGCTACGGCACGTAGGCTACGGAGGCTAGCGAGTCGGTTATTTTTATTATTGATTTAAGTAGGTCCAATTATCGATCTATGGGAACAGATATGCAATTAGGTGTGTGGATCCTACTAATTGCGATACATTCACCAGAAAATCCTAAGTCTAGGGGCTCGAGCAAAAACCGCGAAAAACCGGAAAAGGCAGAAATAAAAGAAAAATAAAACCGAGCAAAAGCCGCGAAAAACCGCGAAGGTCCTAAAGGGTCCCCGAGCACACCGGGTGCTCGGCGAAATAGACCCGCTACGGTCAAGAAGTCCAAGAGTGTCCAGGTCCCTGTATTATTACAATAATAATAATAAATGAAATAAAAACCTAATCTATCCTCACCCACTCAACTCTCTCTCTCTCGCTCTCTCCTGCGGCTTCGTAAAGAAGGAAGCCGCCTCCTAGTTCCTCGGCTGCACCGGCTCTCGAAAGTCGCCTCCGCGGTCCTCGGGCCCTCGCAAGACAAAGAGAAGAGTGGTCAGACCAGCAAAAATAATCAAATAATAAAGAAAAGAAAGGAAAATAAAAGTGAGGGTATATATGCAAAAATGGAAAATAAAATAAACACACAAAATAAAACAAAAATAAAAATAAAAGAAAATCAAAATAAAACAAAAAGAAAATAGATACAAAAGCTACGAAAAGCCGCGAGCTCCGAAGAGCCGCGAAAACAAAAACGAAAATAAAACGAAAAGAACTACTAAGCCGTGCTCCCCGGCAACGGCGCCATTCTGATAACCGGCTAAGTGACTAAGGTAAAGGTACAGAAATAGTCGTTGCGACCTCAATCACTTCGACTAAGTATATCAAGAAAAATCGAACCACTAATAGAAATAAAATCAATCAAACACTCAAATAGCGGTCCAGCTATGAGATTAACCTGGTATAGCACCCAGGGTCGAACTCAAGGAGCACGGGTTGGCCAAAGGCCTACGAAGTAGTAAAAATAAAATAAAATAAAATACAAGTATTTTTAATGATTTTTAATGCTTTTTATATTTTTTTGGATTTTTAAATGTGAAGAAAACAAAGCAAACACAAAAGCAAGCAAGCTTTAGCTAATTATTAAATGTGTCAAAAACCAAGCAAAAATTCAAACAAAAATGTTTTTATGTTGTTTAGGTTTTTTAATGTTTTTGGTTAATTTTTGATACTTTTCTGATGTATAGTTTATTTACTAAAAATCAAATAGTAACAAAAAAGGCTGGGTACTGTCCAGCCAGGCCCAAAATCTCTAGATAAAATATCTAAAAATCTCAAGAGGGCCTGGAGGTAATTTTCCTGTATACTAGAGAAAACAAGGAAAATTTGAGCACCAAAATTATTGTTTTTGGGTTTTTAGATTATTTAATATGATTTTTATGAGTTTTTAGGTGTTTTTAAGTTTTTATGATTTTTACTCAGTGAAAAATAGCCAAAATTGGCTAGAAATTAAGAGAGCACAAAAGAAACAGTACCTAATTTTTATGGAATTTTGGAGGGGGTTTTTATATTTTTTTGGGATTTTTAAAACTAGACAGTGGCTGAAATAAAGGTTTTTGAATTTTTAAAAATAACAAATAAACTCAAAAATGTCCTCAAAAATTCTCAAAAATCCTACAACATGGCAGGAGCCATGTGTCAAATTTTCATCGAATTTGGAGGTGATTTGATATTTTATTCAAAAATCAAAAGAGGGCACTGTGCACAGGGACTGAAGTGCAAATGCCCGAAGTTCTGGGGGTCCAGGTGCAATTAACCCAGCAACGCACGCGCGCGCGCGTGCCTGGGGCACTCAGGGACCTTTTGGTAAGAAAAACAAGTCCCGAGGACCTTTTGGTAACTCGTACCAAAAGTCCAGGGGTCTGTGCTGCAAATAACCCACTAAAAGACGCACATGTGCAATTAAAACACTCACAGGGGCGTATATGCAATTACTGAAAACATTTCATTCATTTACGAGCATCCAGAACTACAGGGATAATGTTGCAAATACACCAAACATACACGTGACGAAGCACGTGGCTCACACAAACAGGGGCATAAGTGCAAATAACTAAAGTATGAGGTCCAATGTGCAAAATACCCTAAAACTAAACAACTGACGAAAGTAATTACAGGACTAAAACGAAATAAAAACAAGAGCTGGGCCTAAGGGTAATTTACCCTTTATTACGCGGGCCGTCGGATGCGCTCCACGTGGATGATCTGACGGGTACGCTGGTGGGCGCTCCAGATCTCCTCTCCAAGGATCGGACGGTGGCTGCTCCTCCTGGAATGGACGGACGAGATGGCAACTGGAGGTCGAGGCTGATCGGACGGCTAGCGAGGATCCTCGAAGAACAGGTGGCCGGCGAGTTTCGCCGGCCTCGTGCGAGTGCTGTGGTCCTCGTCTGCTGCTTCCGGAGATCGGAGAAGATGCGCGATGAAGCTCCGCAGCTGTTGGTGGTCTCCGATGGCCCAGCCGAGCCCTAGAGGGGCTCCGGCGAGGTCGGCGGAGGAGAGCTCCTGGCCTGGATGTAGGGAAGCCTCTGATGGCCTCCTCTGGACCTGCAAAGTAGCTCAGAAGCTTCACGGGTCGAGGGCAAAATGCCTCGACCCGGTTAGGCGGCGTGAAGGTGGTCTGTGCGTCGGAGCGGATGTATCCCGGCGAAGCGACTGCGATGGGATTCGAATCCCAGCTCCTGTGCGAGCTGGGTTGAACGGAGGGGCGGAGAAGGTGCGTGGAGGAAAGGCGGAGGTGATGACGGGTTCCGATGATCGAAAGGATGTGCGAGATGGCCGGAATCGACGGAACACGGCGGCGGTACGATTTGGGGCAAACTAGAAATTAAGCTAAATAGAGAAGCTAAGGGGTTACCTGAGCGGATGGTGAGACTATGCTGGAGCTGAGGTAGCTCCTGGTCGTGGCCTCAAGGGGTGTCTCGGCCCGAGGCTCGAGCTCCTGCTCTGGGCGGAGCACGGTGGCGCTGAGTCGCCGGATCAGTGGAAACCAGCCCCTCTCCTCGCTGCGACACGGGCAACCGAGAGCTGTCACCTCAGGGGCTGCTGTGGAGGTCACGGAACAGAGAATGGGGAACCAAAGATGATCAAAGAATGCGGCGGAGCTGGGTATTTAAATGGCTGGGGGTCCGAAAAGAGGAGCTCGGGTATGGTCATGGAGGTGCGCGGACCCCGAGGTTGACGCCCGGCGAGGGTGTCGGATGTGGCAGGTGACAAACGGAGCCGGGGTTAGGGTGTTAGGCAATCGGGTCGAGCGGGTATAAAATGGAGAAATCGGGTTGGCCGCTCGAACCCGTGGGAAGTGGTCCTGGGGGGGCCAGTTGACCGGGCGGTCAACATCCCCAGGACCCAATGGTTAGCTGCCACGTGGAGAATGTTTGAAGCTCAAAAATAAGGTAGCAAATGGCCGATTTTCCAAAAACTTAAAACATGAATTATTTTTATTTTATTTTTTTCTATTTTTTGGTGATTTTTAATTAATTTTTGGAAATAAACTAAGGTATTTACACTATATAGCTATACATAGGTATATGTACAATATGTTGTTTTTTTTTATTTTTGATTTTTAATGATTATTTTTGTACAATTTTATTCCTATTTTATATTTTATTTATTTATAGAATAAAATGAGGAATAAAAGGGTATTTTTATTTGATTTTAATTATTTATATACATAGGTAAAATAAATAAATATATACATTTATATACATGGCATATGTGCAATATATTTTTGTATTTTTAATTTTGTAATTTTTATTTGATTTTTGTTTTGATTCTTTTCATTTTATTTATTTACAATATATAATATAGAATATTTTCAAAAAGTTTAGAAAATTATTTTATTTATTTGCAAGGTTAAATAAATATAGGGGTGTAGTCTATGTACATGGTGAAAGGGTATTTTGATCTTTTGATTTTCACATTTTTATTTTGTTTTTAATAGTTTCTAAATATATACAAATATTTACAAACATATTTTTGGGTGAGGAAAATATAATTTTATTTATTTACATAAATATTTACACATGAGCCCCTATCTCCCTCTACTTTGGCTTTTATGCGGTCAGGCCCATGCTGAGCCCTCCCTTGGGCTAGGTTGCTCAATATTTATTCTAAATATTTCCCTCTTTTTCTTTTTCATTTTTATTCTTTTATTTTTGCACAAAAACATGCTAATTATAGATTTTTACAAGATGCATGCTTTTGCTAATTATTCCTATTTACAAGTATCTACATGCATTTGCATAGGTTTTTGTAGCTAAAATATAAGAATAAAGAGTGATGAATGGGTATTCATCAGCTGACACCAGAGCTTCAGGGCTTGGTGAACGCTTCTTGTGGTGGGTCTTACTTCGCCAAGGTTCACGACCAGGTCTGGGCCATCTATGAGGAGATGGCTGAGAACTATATGGTGATGTCCTAGACCCGGTTATACACTCTGGGCATACCCCAACAGCCGCAACCCATGCAGTACCAGAGGATAGCACGGGTCGACGTCGGTCCTTCTAGTTCATCTGTGGTAGCAGCACAGGCAGAGAGTACCGCCACAGATATGGGGATCATCAACGAGAAGCTGGACCGGATGGAGTTGATAGAAAGGAAGCAGTGCCAGAGCATCACTCAGATGGAGCAGATGGCACAGACTTTGAGTGACATGAAGACCCAGCTCATGTGTCTCCAGGAGGCACAGACGGCTCCACAGCCCCGTCTTCAGTCATGAGGCGATCCCGGCAGCAGCAGTAGCTCATCCTAGCACTCCAACTCCCACCAGCAGCCTAGACAGGTTCACCTTGTACAGGTGGAGCCGTACCAGCAGCCGCATCTCACCAACCAGGCACCACCATCTACTGACACTCAGATGGTGGTATACCAGCCGGATCAGCCTCTGGCAGTGCTCCCGCCACCCCAGTACGATACAGAGCCGTTGATGGATGTCAACGGGATTTGGTATGACCGCCCCCAGCCCGGTATCCGGCGAGACCATCCCGGATTCCATTGGGGGACCGGAGGTGCCTAGCCCCAACAGCAGCCGTCAGGTCAAGGTGGCCGGTACGGCCATCAAAGGGATCACCAGCCGCAGTAGCAGCAGCCCCCAGTGTACCCACCACCACAGCAACAGCAGTCACAGTATGGTCCTCGTCCCTATCAGCAGGGACAGTCTTGGAGGTGAGAACAGCCTCACCAGCAGCAGCATCAGCCACACCCATACCCCTCTCAGCCACAGCACCAGTTCCAGCAGCCTCATTACCAGAGAGTCTACCCGTCGGGCTCTCATGGTCCACCCTACGAGAGCCCCGCCTTGTATGATATAGCCCGCCTTCTCACTGATCAGCAGGCTACCTTCAGACGGGAGATGGACGAGTTCCGCCAAGAGATGCGGGACATAGTGAGAGGGAAGGCCTCCATCCCTGCCCAGATTGAGCCGAACCCCAACAGCCTGAAGAGGAAATTTGAGCAGGTAGCTTGTACTGAGTATACCACTCCTAGTGATGCATTTGGTGATATGACTGGATATCTTTTTGATACTGATTTTGTCACACTTAGGAGCGGTAGGATGCCAGCAGGCGGCGCCTCGTCTGAGCGACACCACGAGGACACACCTAGAGCGCCAGATGAGGAGGAGGAGAGCGGTACTGAGGCCGCTAGAGAGGATGATGGTGGTACTAATGCCACCAAGGATGCTGATTCCACCGGCGGTGCTGAGGCTGTCGTTTCACCAGTTCGAGGAGGTGGTACTGAGGCCACCCAGGATGCCGAGCCAGAGCGCGGTACTAAGGCCGTGAGTCTTCCAGCCGATGGTGGTACTGAGGCCACCCATGATTCTCTTGAGAGACCTGTAGTTTTTCCTACTTCTGATGTATCTCAGAACTCTGTTGTGAATAAAGGAAAAGGTTTGGTTTTTTCTGGTCCCACTGTGGTGCATGATGTATGTGTGGATCCGGCCGTCGAGCCGTCTAGACCTTTTCCTAGTCCTTCATCTGAGAAGGACCCTGTGATCCCCTTCCCTAGAGCCCTTCAGATGGGGAAGGGGAAGAAAAAGGAAAATCCAAAAAAGAGAGAGCAGGAAGAGTTCAGCCAGCAGATGATAGAATCGGTTTCACATACAGCTGACTCTTCAAGAGGCTTTGCAGCACATCCCCCTTCTTCATCGTTCACTGAGAGACAGGACCACAGTCAGGAGGGAGAGGAGGAACCACCACTCAAAGATCCATGTGTTGACGAAAGCCACATGTTTCGCGATCCAGAACCGTCTGCCGGCCAAGAGGCCAGATTTCGGAGCCCCTTATGTCAGATGCCACATCAGAGAGCAGAGGTTCGACCATACTCTATTAGATAGCGGATCGTCGATCAACCTACTTCCGACAGCCCTTCTCGACCGCTTCGAGTTGGGCACTCTTAGACAGAGCAGGATAGTCCTCCAGTTTGCTGATCGATCTGTCAAGAGGCCGAAGGGGTTGTTATGAGACGTTGTCATCACGATTCAGGGCCTGCAATTCCCCGTGGACTTCGTAGTGTTGGACATGGAGATCCCTGAGTCCGTGACTGATACCCCCATCATTCTCGGTGGTCCGTTCTTGGCCACAGCCAAGGCGTTGACTGACCATGATAGCGGGAAGGTATACTTTCGCGTTGAGGGCGAAAGTATACAAATAGAGACGGTCGAGGACAGCAGGGCCAGAGAGAGAGCATGCTTAGAGACGACTTCAGATACAGAGCAGCTGACAGATGCAGGGTTAGACATCCACCAGGACTGTGACTTTGTGATCACAGACGATGAGGCAGTTTGGGCAGACCCAGCAGCACATGCCATCCTCTCATTTTCAGATTCCGCTGATGCAGAGACGACAACAGAGGAGAGCTTGGAGAGCACATTCCTGGTTCAGGATACTTTTGAGGCAGCAGAGCCGGTTCTTGACCGCGACACTGCTTTTTGTGATGACAGTGGTACTAATGCCACCTTGGATGACATAGATCCCTCGGAGTCAGAGTATGAGTGGGCAGATTGTGATGATTATATGCCAGATCTGATTTCCACTGAGCCTACAGCTGAGGAGGAGGTAGATGCCGAGTAGAGCAGAGACAGTCCATCAGGGCAGCCTTCTCCAGTTTTTGAGAGTAATAGAGAGTTTCAGTTCTCCCATGCATATTTGGCAGCGCTCACGTAGACTTTTCAGAGGCTAGATCCACCAGCACCCAGTTGTCCAGAGCTGAAGCCGCTTCCTACATCGCTGAAGTATCGATTCCTTGCGGGTGAGCCTGAGATGTACCCGGTCATTATCTCCACCGATCTGACTGGAGAACAAGAATCCCGTTTGATGGGGGTTCTTGAAAAGAACCGTAAGGCGATAGGATGGAGCGTAGCAGATCTCCAGGGGATAAGTCTGGCCCTGTGCTCCCACCACATCTATCTCGAGGATGGGGCGAAGCCATCGCGTGAGTTCCAGCGACGGTTGAACCTAAATCTGAGAGAGGTTGTCATGATGGAGATTTCGAAGTGGTGGAGCGCCGATTTTATCTACCCCATCTCCGACTCCAAGTGGGTCATCCATTTGCATGTGGTGCCCAAGAAGACGGGCATCACTACAGTGATCAGCGAGTCTGGAGAGGAGATTGCTACACGAGTACCCACTTCTTGGTGGGTCTGCGTTGACTACAGGAGACTCAACCAGGCTACCAAGAAGGATCATTTCCCCTGCCCTTTATAGATCAGATCATTGAGAGACTGGCAGGGAAGAGCCACTATTATTTTCTAGATGGGTACTCGGGCTACAACCAGGTGGCCATCGCTCCCGAGGACCAGGACAAGACCACCTTTACCTGTCCCTTCGGCACATACGCCTTCCGACGCATGCCATTTGGGCTATGCAATGCCCCTGCAACCTTTCAGAGATGTATGTTGTCGATCTTTTTGGACATGGTAGGGGAGTGCTTGGAGGTCTTCATGGATGATTTCTCA